>CP092868.1:35084873-35186737 GCA_030710605.1 Cordylochernes scorpioides | reverse complement strand
TGAGCACATTCCTAGGAATGATTGCACTTCTTTGGCCTTCTTGGGCTGAGGAAAATCTCTAACGGCTTTGATATTATATTCGGCAGGTTTTATACCCTCTTGGTTGGTTATATGTCCAAGGATCTCAAGTTCCTCGAAAGCAAATCTGCATTTCTTGGCGTTCAGTTTTAAATTAGATTCGCTGAAGCATCTGAGGACAGATTCAAGTCTTTTAATGTGGGTTGGAAAGTCCGAGCTGTATATAATTACATCGTCCAGGTAGCAAAGGCAAATCTGCCATCTTAGATTTCCGAGGACATTGTCCATGTTCCTCTCAAAAGTAGCAGGGGCGTTGCATAGACCGAAGGGCATTACGTTGAATTCATATAACCCATGTGCAGTAGTGAAAGCCGTCTTCTCTTTGTCTCTCTCTTCAATTTCGACTTGCCAATATCCCGATTTGAGATCTATTGCTGAGAAGTACTTGGATCCTTGGAGAGTATCCATTACATCATCAATTCTTGGGATTGGATAAACATCCTTCACTGTTACTTCATTTAATTTCCTGTAGTCCACACAAAAATCTGTATTTGCCATCTCGTTTTTTGACCAATATAACGGGAAAGGACCAGGGACTTGAAGATTGTCTAATTATTCCTTCTTCGAGCATCTCGTCTATTTGATCCTTTATGATGGTTCGTTCCTTAGCGCTTACCCGGTAAGGCTTGTGCTTTATTGGTTTTGCGTCTTCTGTATGAATCTGATGTTTTGCCAAACTGGTCCTACCTAACCTCGATGAGTACAAATCAGTATACTTGGCCAAAATTTGTTTTAACCTCTCTTGTTCTTTAAATGATAAATTTTTGTTTATTTGAAATTGTATTTCGTCATTTTCATTCTGCTTCTCTTTATTCTCTATAAAATTTACCCCTGCAGGAAGACTTCCATAAGCCAATGTTTGGTCTTTCATGATTTTTAAAGGTCGAGGATAAGGGTTCGTTATCCAGATATGGGTTTTCTTATCTGTGACAGTAAGCAAACTTCTTGCCAATCGAAGACCATTTGTTTGAGTCATTCTGTTGTTCTCTTCGATGACATATTCGCCATCCTCTGCTTCTATTGAGGCCCTAATCAATTTAATAGATAGTTTAGGTATAACGGTATCTGTAGTGCTCTTTATTTTTTTTAGATCATAATTGCTTACGTCATGATTACTCATCAAATTATATTTTATTGTTTCTCGTTTACAATCAATTTTAGCATTCATTTTTTTAAGGAAATCTCGTCCAAGAATAAGAGTTCGTAGATGCGCGTCCATTACTACAAATTCGTGGGATAATTCAGTGTCATCAATTTTTAAATCTAAAATAATGCTACCTACCATATCTAATTTTTTTCCATCGGGTCCTGAACACGTTTTAGTGAGACTATTTATTTCACGGCCAGCAAAAAGTGCTGTTCTTAGGTCGACCACTGAAAGATCGGCGCCTGTATCAATCAAAGCTTCGCATAACCCTATCTTGTCCACATTAATATTAATTTTGTACCTAGGGTCCAACTTTCTAATTCCATTTATGGTCGACTTGCTTTGATTGAAGGAATCAGGCGCGACACTTAGTTTAAATCTTCCAACACGGAATATCTATTCCCTGTAGGAATATTCATTTGTGTGTCATTACAAACATCCGCATAGAGGCGAGGCCGTGTATAATCTTTCCTTTCGTCCATTTGAAGATTTCCTTGGCTCTTGTCTTGGGAAACTGAGGGGTCCTCTTCTACGATCCTCACAAACTTGACTCTGCAATACCGCGCTACGTGTCCTGGCTTGTTACACTTGAAACATATTGGTCTCCCGTCTTCTGTCCTATTCCTGTTTGAATCTGGACTCTTATTGTAGGTTTTCCTTGGGTAGACCGGTTTTGGCTCAGGAATGGGAGTGTAAAATCGTCTAGGGGCAGATACCTGGGGCAGCGGCTTGTTCTGGTAGTACCTCGGAGCGGGGGCCTGGGGCTTGGGGGTGTTCTGGTAGTACCTCGGAGCGGGGGCCTGGGGCTTGGAGGTGTTCTGGTCTGGTCTTCTGAACGACGGAGCGTTCTTCCATTGCTCTTGATGGTGGGAACGAGGAGAGCGTGGTCCATTATATAGAACCTTTGATTTTTCTATACGTTCTTGATAATTATTTTCAAACAAATCCATCTTTTTACACAATCTTAGGAGTTCGTTGGTATTCTTAGGAGGGTTTAAGTAGAGGGCAAAAGAGTATTCTTTCTTTAACCCTCCAATAACCCAATTTATTTTATTCTCTTCTTCCATTTGGGGGTCGACCTTGTTGCACAGAACCAGGATATCCTCTGCAAACCTGATTGCAGGTTCATTCCACTGCTGCATTCTGTTCAGCCTCATCTTCAATTCTTCTTTGTTGGCGTCTGAGCCAAAATCCTGAATTAGGCGGCTCTTGAAATGTTCCCAGCTGGTAAAACTTATTTTGTGTAGGTCCAGCCAGGTTTTGGCGCTACCAATCATGTTCATGGCTGCATAGCGAGAAATAATATATTCTGCCCAGTGGTACAGGAAGCCAATTTCTTCAAGGGACTCAATCCATGGGCGAGGGATTCTGTTCCATCATATTTGGGGATGTCTATGTTGGGGTTCAAAACAACTGGGTCGGCACTTGCATCTCCACCAATTGTTGCACTGGGCTGCGGTTTGGCAGATTCTTCAGTCTTGAGTCTTTCCTCAGACGTGTCTTGCATCTTTCCAGAACGTGTCTCAACCATCTTACAAGGTTAAACCAGTCAATAATAAGACAACTATAAATTTAGGTAGCACCTAGAATCTCTCTTTATTTACCACATCCAAGTTTAAAGCATGTAGGGTATTTAGTGTATCAAAATACAAATGTTTTATAGTACATAATATTTTATATTAATAATCTGTTTTATAAAAATAAATAAATTTATAATTTAAATTTTAAATATATTAAAAATAATATTATAAATAATTTTAAAAATAGGCGCATTAATCATGATGCAACAATATAAACCCTTTTACACAACAATATATATACATCACAAATTATTCTATATTACTACATACTAAACCACATAATTCTATCTTATATCACATCATCTTGTTACAATTCATCCTATACCACATCTTATATTACTGCTCATATTGATTGTATCATATTGATATCAAAACTCAAAGCATAGCACAACTCATCACAATTCCATTACCCTTTTTACTTCAAAACCTATATTCTCAACATCATAACCCATCTTAATTCATTTCTCTTTATAACTTAAAATTCAGCCTACTAGATAGTACACCTTATAATCACAACTCTTTATATATTGAAATACTTTCTACGTCACAGCTCGTTATATTTAATAGATCATCCATGTTGAAATTTTAAAAATCTCATAACTTATCTCCCTACTTTAATAAATATTTAAGATTAAAAGGTTAGAATCCTTTCTTCACAAACAGAATCAACAACAAGTCTCCAAGGATAAGTGTCTTCTTTTATTACCAACACATCGAGCTTTCGGGTATACCGACCCTTCTGCAGGAATTTTTCTTTAGAAGGATCGTTATACCCGAAAGCTCGATGCGTTGGTAATAAAAAAAGACACTTATCCTTGGAGACTTGTTGTTGGTTCTGATACTTCAATACAATTAATTATTAATAAATCATCCTTCATCACACTAAAACGCATTATAACTCATTCAACGTCCCTACTCATTCTACCTCATAACTCATCCACACCCATCTACTCACACAATAATTTATTCTATATTACACGCATTCTACATAACAATTTATATCATAAATCTCACCACTCATCTGAATTAAAAACTCATCAAATATCAGAATTCATCCTACACCATAACTTATTTACAACTCACACTTAAGCACAGATCATCATATCTTTCCAATCATATTATGTTAAAATTCCTACTGCATCACAACTCATTCTCTTTCTGAAATCATGTTGATTTACAACAAATATTTTTTATCTCATCCTATAATAAACCACACCTTATATCACTAGTTATATGCATCACAACTCATTCTCTTTCTGAAATCATGTTGATTTACAACAAATATATTTTATCTCATCCTATAATAAACCACACCCTATATTACTAGTTATATGCATCACAACACATTCTCTTTCTGAAATCATGTTGATTTACAACAAATATATTTTATCTCATCCTATAATAAACCACACCCTATATCACTAGTTATATGCATCACAACTCATTCTCTTTCTGAAATCATGTTGATTTACAACAAATATATTTTATCTCATCCTATAATAAACCACACCCTATATCACTAGTTATATGCATCACAACTCATTCTCTTTCTGAAATCATGTTGATTTACAACAAATATATTTTATCTCATCCTATAATAAACCACACCCTATATCACTAGTTATATGCATCACAACTCATTCTGCGCAACAAATCATCCTACAATATTACTACTTATTCTATAATTATAGTTTCGCCTCGTTACCGCAAATGTGTCTTTTATTTAACCATCCTAATATTCATAATACATACGAGATAAATAATAATATAAATAATAGCAAAATATAAATAAATGAGATTATGAAATAATATAATAAAGTAATAAAATAATATATAATAAATAATATAATAATAAATAATATAATAAAGTAATAAAATAATAGATTTTAATAAAACACATATCTCAAGCAGTCAATCAGAGTTTGAAGAAGGAAAGCTGGATAATAAGGAGACAATATCTACAACACAGGAATAAATAAACGTTTTACAAAAGACCACGTTATACCAGCTACTTGAAAATTGATTTTACTTGAGAAAAAGTCTACTTGAGATATATTTTATTGTTTCAAATATAATTACATTTATCATATATACAATTTATTTCGTTTACGCTATGTTTTCAAATATATATATTAAAATGGGAAAACCTTTCCATTTATAACAGGTGAAGCGATTAATTTTATTGTAAATGGAAAAAAAAACCTTCAAACGAATTAATTTCATTGATTTTTCCTGTGTTCTCGTGTTTTAGATTTCGTTATCGTCATATGGAAAAATGTAAGCAACTATATTTAGTTCACACGTCCTTGATAGTTGTAATCCAATTAGTAAATCAATATGCGGAACCGTGAATTGATGATGAAAACTGCCAGCTGGGCCAACATATAAAATCGCTGGCTAAAAACAGACGATATTCCATTCCTAGGAACGCCCATCTAGTTACAAGATGAAATTCTACCTTGCTCTTGCTGTACTGGCTCTGGTTGGTTGCTGGAAGCTGACAGGTGAGTTGATCATTGTCTACATTATGTTGACTGCTTCTAAAACTCTTTTTAAAAAACGATTATCTCACTTTAGATTTTTCACTTATATTTTCATTATTTAGTTCCAAAACATTTTAACCTCAGAAATTTATTATGAAAGAAGCTTAATTTTTAATACCTTTATATAGAACTAGCAGATGTACCCGGCTTCGCCCGGATTTAACTTGAAAAAAAGTTAGCCTAACGATTATCTGATAAAAAGTACTTTCCAAACAAACTTCTCCTCTCTATTGATTCAATTTTTATGAAGACATAGAGGATCTTTTCTAATGAATTTTTCGATTTTTATAAATATATATATAAATATATTTTAACTTTCCTAAATAGATATAGATTTAAAACATTTTATTGAACTATTCCAAAAAATTATAAGTTCAATATAGTAGATTCTAAAAAAACAATTTTATAAAATTTACAAATTAAATATAAAATATTGAATGCAAATAGATTATAGTCAAAAAGGTTTCTTCTTCTGGTCCTCCAGATCCGGGCGAAAAGTCTTCTTGCGGTAAGATCCACGTCTTTTTTTCTTCGGGTTGGCATTTCCTCCAGACCCTGAGTGGATATACCGCCACGACTCGGTATGTGTAGGCATTTCCTCCAAACCCGGAATGGGTATACCGCCACGACTCGGTATGGGTAGGCATTTCCTCCAAACCCTGAGTGGTTATACCGCCACGACTCGGTATGTGTAGGCATTTCCTCCAAACCCGGAGTGGGTATACCGCCACGACTCGGTATGGGTAGGCATTTCCTCCAGACCCTGAGTGGTTATACCGCCACGACTCGGTATGGGTAGGCATTTCCTCCAAACCCGGAGTATATATACCGCCACTACTCGGTTGTAGGTAAGGCCTATAGCCTCCATAGGGCCTTGGGAAAAATATGATCTCAGCCATAAAATTGAGAAGAGATATTCTATAGAGAAATGATCTGGCTTCTTGTTTTCTGCTCGAGTGTATGTTTTGCTGTTATAAATTTGTTCCTGCCTTCTAAAATTGAACTGGCTTTATGTTTTCTTTATGGAAATTTCCTCGAAATAATTTTGTATCTGACTATCAAACATGATGCAGCAATATTGTATCATCATTTTACAACTTAAAGTAACTATTTTTGCCCAGAACTTGATCGATTCCAATTTTTCTTGGCTATTTCTGCCATCTACCTATGCGGAAGATTTACAATTGGGATGTCACTGAGGAAGAAGCTAATGAGAAGATTTCTGTCAATAGGGAAGTCCTTAATGTTGAGTTCGAGATGAAAGAAAACCATAATGCATTAACATACCAATCTCTTCTTGAAATAATGTCCTATTCTGTTATATTACTGAGTGCAGTAAAACCTCCCATGTACGACAAATCTCCCAAATTGACCAGCAATATAAATCTAAATGACATCATCTTCTATAACCCACTTTTGAAGATATATTTGTACCCTAGTCCCATTTAAATATAAAACTACTCAATATTAATATGATAAGAAGGTAAATATAGATTAATATAATGTAAAAGAAGTAGAGATCAATTTAAAAGGTTAATTTGTGTGGTCCCAGCTGCCCAGGAAACCACCACCACCTCACCCACTACCCCCCCCCACCACCCCCTCAACCACTACCTCCACCACCACCCCGTCCACCCCCACACCAGGAACAGCCAAGAATTGCTCTAGATATCAAAGGGATGAAGATGATCTGAATGACCATGATATCTGTCGGAGAAGAGGCTACCAGAATTCATCCACGGTAAATTATGATGTTGATTATCATTATATATAAGTCGTCTCTCCTGTCAAAATAGATGCTCTTACTAAGCGTCATCTTGCGGAAGAAGCGCCTCTATTTTCAATGATCAATTTCCTTCTGACAAAATTTCCATTTATATAACCATCAAGCGTTGTTGCTATCTAAGAATAATGGAATTTGGATATTTATATATATAATACACGTTCATATCCGATTTATAATTTATTAAAATCTACAAGCAATTCAGGGATAAGATTCCTTATCATTTTATTTCCCTATAGTTCTGGCTAACATTTTCTTCAACAATAGCAAACAGAATAATAACTTCTAACTAAGTATTCACGCCGATAAAATATGAAAACCTGATTTTCCTTATGTTTTCCACATGAATAGCACCACAAATATTATGACCGGTTGTCATAATAGAGTTGTGTGTGTAATATTATTTTATTGATTTCTCTATATACTAAAAAATATTTGTCGGGATGTGTGTAGGGAAGGTCCTGCAGGGTCAACTGCGGAGAAGGCTGCTTTGTTACTCGGCAACGAAATGCACCCTGTGGTATAATTACGCTCGGCGTCCCTTTAATCCAAATTGGGGTAAGTTAGCCTATTCTTCAATTTCCAGCAACCATTTGCTGTAATACACAACAACAAAAATCAGAATACATTTAAATCTATTCATATATTGCAAATATCAATTCAAACTACAAATATATCAAAGATGTCCTTATTAAAAAACCTATATACATCAAATTCATCTCATCAAATGAGAAATTGAAACTATTTTAAACGCACATATGATTATTTTCAAAACGAAAAAATTAATTACAGCTATTTCTGCAATTATAAGTTGATTAATCCCTATCTCTCCTGTTGATTTATCATTAAAGTAAAAGAACATTTAAAAGAATATAAATTTTGAAAGTAATCATACCCTTATAAAAAGTTTAAATTTATTATAACAGATAGTACGCTTCTTATTATATTATAAAAGTATATCTAGAAGCAGCATTACACAGAGTATAAAGTGCTTGAATAAAATGCAAATAATTCACGGCAAAGTTTCTTATGATCTATATCAAGTGAGCACCACCTCGTCCTCTGTTTTTGAATTGGGAATGAATCAAACTAATTTTCAAAATACTGAGAAGAGTATCCATATTCATAGTGGCTTCAGATATCCTGGCTTGAGTAGAGTGAGTGTTTACATCAATATTTATTGTAATGAACATCATATATAGCTAATTTGAATAAAAAGATATAACCCAAATTAAAAAATCCTATATACGATTTTCTATGCAAATTTTATTTAAAATTTTTAAATTTGATAGAAACACACAAGAAATTATTTACTTTTAATTAAATATATATATTGCTCGCCTATGATGTGGTGTCTCATTGAAGGCTGTATTATTTTAGTTTGAACCTTTTTAATTCGAATTGTGGTCATTAATGGAGTTTTGATACTACATGGAAGTCTATAATTTTATTTTATTGAGAATGAATATCGTTTTGGTATATATTCGGTGTGTGCAGGCTTGCAACGGCTCAGGGCGATGCTGCCCTCTCAGTGTGATTGAAAACCCAATTTTGTGCCCCACTTCAAAATGAATACTCCACGCTGTGCAGTATCATAACTAATGATAAGCTTTTAATTGTTTTAAATAAAATTAATATTTGCATTCAAATATGTGGAGTCAAATTGCATTTATTACACATATGTATATCATTGTAATTGACGATGGTGTTCAAATTTTACATCAGGTAATTGACCAATATAGCAATGCTGATGTACGAAATCATAGTGATTTCTATAGTTTATTTCTTCTCTTTTTATATATTATTTTAAATCATATATATATCAATAATTTTAACTCTTAATATGTGTTGAAATTAACCATTATGGTTAGAAGTTGATATATGACGAGATGGAGGGGATCAATTACAGAAAATATTAAGATAAATTCGGGTGTTTTACAAGGAGAGCCACTATCGCCATTACTCTTTATATTATTCATTGCGGACCTGATTAAAATGTATGACAACTCAGATCTGACGAGTGTATACCTGCCGGAATTTGGTGATGTTCACCTGCTGATGTATGCAGATGATATTGCTATTATAGGGGAGTCGAGGATAAACCTCCAAAAAAAGATTAAAATATTGAAAGAATATCTTGGTGAGAACTATATGACACTGAACGAGTCCAAATCGAAGGTTATGGTATTCCGCAATGGTGGTAAACCCTCAAGAGAAGATAGATGGTACTGGAATGGTAAACCTCTGATGGTAACAAGAAGATATAATTACTTGGGATACCCTCTGGTCAGTACAACTAAAACCACTCAAGCCGCAAACTTTTTCAAAGGAAAAGCACTCGCGGCAATAAATGCTACAACCCCAATATTGACAAAATCAAAAATTAATTCATTAAACTCTGCAAAGAAACTGTTTGATTCTATTGTGATGGCTGTTTTGATGTATGCTGATCCAATTTGGGCAACAGAGTATAAAGATTTATTAGACCATATACAAGATACATTTATTCGTAGGTTCTTGAATTTGCCTAGATATACACCGGGATACATAATAAGACCAGAAACAGGCCGCGTCTCATTAATAATAACAGCTCTGAAATTGACCTTGAAATATTGGCTGAGGGTGCTGAGTATGGATACAAATAGATTGCCTCGAATATGTTTAAATAGAATGAGGCAAATATCCTGTGCTACAGGTGCGCCCATCGGGTTTATAAAACAATTAAGCAATTTACTCAATAATAACGGATCCTCGTGGCTTACTTATTGTAATGATCCTGATTCACTAAGGAATGCTATCCCAGGAATATTAAGAACTGCGATAGAGCAAACAATACAAAATGACTTAACAAGAATAACCCAATCAAAGCTATATTCCCACTATAGAGATATATATACAACGTTTACCACCGAAGAATATTTCTTAAGTGAACTCCCTTTTCCTGTCATCAGATTAATCGCACAATTTAGAACCCTTTCAATTTTTTTCAGAGAACACCATCTGATTTTATTGAGGCGTGAAGACCTGAAATGCACTTTCTGTGGATCAGGAATAACAACGGAGATGTTGCACTACTTATTTGACTGTGCTGCTCTGTCTGAGGAAAGACGAAAACTAAATGATAAAACGGGGCAACTTTGTCCTTCATTTCCGGCACTAATTAATGAAATATCAAAAAATAGGTATATAGCGATGGCGATATTTGGATTCCACAAGACTATATACCGGAAAAAGGCCACACAGTGTTCTCCCCATCCATTGTGAACTGGCGAATCCTGTATAGGGCGAGAGGCCCTAAATAAAGGCTTTTTGTTGTTGTTGTTGTTGTTGATATATGACGAGATATAGAATTATTTGCATTTATGCGATTGGATTCACTAATTCAATGCTTGTACAATTGACGCATTTAAAAATGAGGATGCAAGTGAATTCAGTTATTGAAAGCCTTAATATTTCCTGAGATAAACCAATATGTCTATATTTGTGAAGTAATTTTGAATCCACTTCATTTAATTTATTTATCCTTCCAGTCTTGTTCAAACTAGACTTGTAATAAGACTTTATATTATATCATATATTTTTAAACTTGATTTGTCCAATAATCAACCTAAATTACCTGGTTAAAATTCCTTTAATTCCTAAATTTCCTCTGGTCCAAATTCTTACACATTTGAAAGAATATTTTGTTGAGTAACGCACACACAAGTGTAAAAAAAAAACAATGGTTGCCTGTAAAGTCGGTTTTACGGGCGAAGATTTTACGTGACAACGGTAGAATATTTATTGATATGAATATAATTAAATTGCACAATAGGAACAAGGAATTGAATGAAAATAAGAATTGCACAAATTTTAACTATAGAAATATATTTTGTTTACTAAAACATCGTACATGTAAACTTAAACTTAACTAATTCCTATTTGAGTGATTTTGTTGAGGATAGGACGATGATAGGAGAAATATGAAATGAAAGGAAGTGTTTCTGCTGTAATGTGTCTTGCGAAAGTCAAGTCGATAGTTGTTCCTTTTAACGTAGTTGACTTAGAAACGTTTGATACGCAATCAAGATTATACGTATTTTTCATGAAATTAAGAAACGAGTTGTCAGGCTTTACGTTTTTGTTAAAATCACCACACAGAAGAATCGGTATACTAGAATCAATTTGCACGAACGGTGGCACGTACTGGCTGTTGTGAATGTACGGACCGAGTCCTTGCCATAGTAACATTCCAATATCCTGCATACTAGCTCCTGGATGAATATATACAGCACCGAGTATAAACTTGAAGCTAGTATTAGCGGCGAAGCAAGTAACTTCAGTCATGCACATGTCACCCTTGGTTTTAATGACACGAGTTACGTCTGTAATCGCAACTTGGAACACTTCCGCCGTAGATGTCGATGATAATTTACGATAGATCGCCACTACACCAGCCGCGTTGGTATCTGAGTTAGGTCGATTATTTTCCCTGGATACGCACTCATAACCCTTGATTGGAGTTGGTTCACAAGTGTCGCGCATCCACGTTTCAGTCAATACTAAATAGTCTGATCGTGGTATCACTTTATCTGTTTCAATGTCCGCGGCATGGGCACTTAAACTTTGACAGTTGATGTTCGTTACAATAAGTTGTCCAGCGTCGGTTGCGTCGTCACAGAATTTTACGGCTTGTTTGGTAATTGTGTCTAGAGTGTGTCCTCGAAGTCGTAAGTATTCATTGCGAATAACTCTAGTAGTCTGTGAGTCGTTTCCATCTCGGCCATGTTTGAAAACCAAATGGAGAGTCCTTTTCTGTTATGATGTACAATCCGTCGATACTTGTGACGCGGCTCATGGCTACATATACCAATTGCTGTGGTTGGTTTGAGGAGTACTTGTAAACAATTGTAGTAAACGTCCCACCCTGGGCCTTGTGGATCGTAATTGCACAAGCAGGCACGCAAGGAAATTGTTTTCGCTTGCACTTCACTGTTTTTGTCAACGAAATGTTTACCACTTTCTTGTGCACTGGCACCCAATCGACGGATAAGGTGTTTGGTTTGCTGTGCACATGTGGTCGACATTTGATTTTTGCTTTGGTACCCGTATTTTTGTCTTCAAACTGGAACCATAGAGTGGCGATTTCATCTTCAGCTGGCGGCAAACTTGTGCTGGTCGATGGTCCTCCTGGAGCGGAACGGTCATCTGCATTGGCTGGCTGACGTTCGATGTATAGCAAAACTCCAATAGCCCCATTTACCAATCCATCGGCGACGTCTATGTTAGATGTAATCATGTACGGATATCCTACTGCTAATGGCAACATGTATGGCAATCCGTCGGTTTCTGCAACCGACATCTTGTGAAGTTTCCCTTGCTCCCGGCTCTTTTCAGAATTGCTGGAATACCCAAGCATAATATCAGTGGCGATACAGTTGTGTGCGTTTTGAATTGCGTTTCGATTGTATGAATCTACTTCATGGTTGCTGTAATACAATCTGACAGCGTTGGGTACGTTCTCTTTGCATCAGACTTCAGATTTGTGCCTGGACTCAATAAGTGCGATATTATTGACACTTAGTTTGAGTCCATCTCCAATTTTGGTGAGAATCGTCGAAAACAGCTCGTCAGTTTGTCGGACAACATGGACTAATGGGAAGTAGTTGATGCTTTGCCAGAGTACAGGTCCTCCGAGTTGGTTGTGTGGTACTGTGTAACACGGACTAGCGCGCACAGGTGGCAGCTGTCTGAAATCGCCGCATAAGATCATGTGAATGCCTCCGAATGGTTGATCGTAAATACCGGTAATCTGCTGTAGTCGATAATTGATTTTTCCAAGTATAGCTGCACTCAACATGCTGATTTCATCAATGAAAACAACTTTCACGCCGACAAACATGTTTCTGTAGGCTTGCAAGTTCTCAGCAGAAAGAAGTTTTGTCACTCGAGAATTTGTGAGACGAAACGCTGAGTGAACTGTCGTTCCGCCAATAGGGACAGCTGCTTTGCCTGTGCTTGCACAAGCAACGTATGCGTTGTTCAGTGAGTTGTGTTCCTGTGTGTAACGATTGTACGTCTCCATCAGGCACTTAACTGAATAAGTTTTCCCACAGCCGGCCGGTCCTGTGAAGAAAACTTGTAGTGTGACGACGACCTCATCTCCACAGCCATGTAAACGATGTATGACCTCATGAATCAGCTCACGTTGTTCAGGGTTCGTCGTTCGTATCAGCTCACAAAATTGCTGTTTTGGCATCACGTTGCTACGTTTTTTTACGACCGATAATAAGCCTTGTCGCGGGACGATTTGATTGACATCATCGTTGTTCTCGGAACCTTCTCCTCCTAACACCTGCTCGACAAACACTCTCCTTTCCTCAATTTCTGGTGGTTCTCTGCTGTCTGAATTTTGTAGAATCATCATAGCTTCAAGCTCTTGCATCACACTGTCGATGTTGAGATTGTTTTCGAACAGCTGGCGGCGTTCCATGATGGTATCCTTGTTAGCATTGAACAGTTGTAGAAATTTATTGCTATCAACAATGTCAGCTATTTCATTGCGGAAAGGCAAGAACAGCAATACCATTTCACGTTGATAATCAACAGTTTCATCTACTTCGTAGCGTCTGTATCGTATTATTCGTCCAATTTTTCGTCTGCGGTGTTCATTTGATGTCGTCCTTCCCACAGTTGTCCTTTCCTCGGTCACCGGTTCTTCAATTTCGTCTTCTTGCACATCTACGTCATCTTCATTGTCGATGAAATCATGAAAACATTTACTTATATTAGATGTTAAAATTCTTGCTCAACACAGTTTAAATAAAGTTTTCTTATATCTGCCACTGTTTCTTAATATTTGTAATTTTAAATAATCAATTCGAAAATCAAAACATTTATTCAGATCGAAGGTTCAAATTTTTGCTAAATAAATTTGAAACTATTTAAAATTTGTAAAATAATAATTAATTAATTAATTTTAAACTAATAATTTACTTAACACTATCAACATTTATCAATAGTATGACATAACCTGTAAACTCAGTTTCTCAACTTTTGTGTCAATCTAACAATTAATCAATCAATCATAGTTTACGATAATGAAATATCAGTGTACAATTATTTACCTTTATTGTTGTAGTTGTTGTAAATGACGAATCTAAGCACTCCACATTTTCACTACAGACACAGCTGACGATACTTTAACCACACGTGTGAACTTGTATTATGACGCTTTCTTGTTTTTCCAACGCCAAGAACGTTCGAGAAAGACAAAGACAGAGACAAGAATGCGCCGATTCAATGCGCCTAATTCTCTAGCGCTGCGCGCGCAGCACTCTCGTTCGGTGACTCATCGTAACGTTACCGGGCCTTACACTTTTTCATAAGTGACTCCCAGCCGCAACCTAATTTAAGACGTTGTCACGTCAAAAACCATTTATACTATAATTGTAAAAATATTGCATTAAATTAATAATATATACATATATTACACAATAGTAATATCATTCAACAACAACAACAACAAAAGCCTTTATTTAGGGCATTCCGCCCCATACAGGATTCGCCGTATTTACACGTCAACAAGAGGAGAGGGAAGAGGAAACATTTACAACAAAATAAGGTGTGTCTCACATTCAGTTACCTATTTACAGATAGTTCATCCTCCAGTATCCTTTGCCCTGCATTCTTTCTCATGCGCCCAGCTTCTGTGCAGAACTTAAAGTATCTAACAATCAGTAATTCATCATTCAGAGCTGAAGAGAGAAGTTTACATATGCGATGGTATCTAAATTGACCAGAGTTAGGGCTTGGGAAAATTTCAGTACGTTTTTCTGTTAAGAGAGGGCATTGGAAGAAATAGTGAACCAAATTATCATCCATGAGATCCTTACAAAGTAAACAGTTCCGGCCATTTTCTTTCCAGAAGTCTTTTCTTTCTTCCCTGAAAAATTGCCATAAAACTATATGTTGTGCAACTAGTCTTTTGTTGGAAAGCGAGATATTTAATCGTAGGTACTCCTCTGTCATGAATGATTCACTCAAAAATTTGTAGTGAGCAAAGTGGGTTGAATCAGTGATTTTCATCTGATCGTTTTGAATTAGTTGGTCTGTGGTAGTTCTAATTATGCCTGGCAATTCTTTCTGTATGGCTAAGTAGTCTTCGCAGCCCTTAAGAAAGGAATATCCCTTAGAGTCTAGAATTTTTATTAAATTTTGAGTAAAACTGTTTTCTATTTCCTTTTTCGCGGTGACTTTCCAGAGATAGTTTAAGCAAGCATGTGGTAATCTGCTCGTCTCCATTTTTAAAATCCTGACCCAAAACTTTAATGTGAGTTTTACAGCATTAAGTTCAGTTGATATTCTTCCACATTCTCTTCTGAGGATATATCCTGGTGTGAAGTTTGGTAAGTCTAAGAGACGACGAAGAAATGCATCTTGGGTATTATTGACTGTCCTCAGCTGGTTAATTGCCCACATTGGTGCCGCATATAGTAACGTAGGAAGAACAATAGTGTCAAGAAGTTTCATCACTGAGGTAAAGGACTTTATTCGCGCCTTTGTAAGGATTCTCCAAAGTGCATTAATTGCATTCAGTGCTTTGTTTCTAAAGTATTGGGAAGCATATTGGGTCGAGATTTTTGTAGTCAGAGGGTAACCCAAAAATGTATACTTAGCTACTATTGTCAGGGGTTGCTGACCCCAAAACCATGTCTCGGAACGAGCTGTTCTTCCACCGTTTCTGAACACCATTATTTTAGATTTATTTTGGTTTAACGTTAGGCAGTTCTCTTCTAAGTACTTTTTAAGTAAGTTAATCTTCAATTGCAAATTTATTTTCGATTCTCCTAAGATAACTATGTCGTCTGCATACAGTAAAAGGTGTATAGTTCCATAATTCTCAAGAATTATGCCTGTCAATTCTGATTCATCGAACAGGGGTACCAGATCGTTTAGGAAGAGAATGAATAAATAAGGTGACAACGGCTCCCCCTGCAATACTCACGCTTGTATTTTGATAGCCTCCGTGAAGGAACCCCGCCATCTGACTGTTGCCGTCATTTGGGTATAATAGTTCTTAATTAGTTTAATAAATCTACAGCTCAGACCATTTGATGCTATTTTTTTCCAAAGTAGATGGTGCGGCACAGTATCAAAGGCCTTCCTTAGGTCAATGAAGAAGGCATATAACTTTCCCCTTCTACGGCTAAGGGTCATTTGAATTAATGATACGAGCGTGAAAATGTGGTCCTGACAAGAGTAGCCTTTTCTAAAACCAGCCTGATTTTCTGCCAAAATTGACTTTCTCTCCATCCAATCATTCAATCTTGTCTTCAAGATAGATGTAAATAATTTCGATAGGTTAGAAATCAGGGATATTCCTCTGTAATTTGACGGATTGTCCGGATCTCCATTTTAAAATATTGGGTGGATTATCGTTTTTGTCCATTGTTGTGGAACTTGGGATGTCCCTAAGATTTTATAAAATAAGTTCCTGAGATAAATTGTATGTTCTTCTAATAAATATTTAATCGCTTCGTTAGGAATCTCATCAAGTCCTGTAGCCTTATTTTTGCCCAATTTGGAAATTTTCGTAGTGACCTCAGTTAGAGATATTTCACAATCTAATTCGGGGTCAATGTCCAATATCTCAAGTGGTAACTGTACAACTTTTGTTAAATTTGAACCAAGTAACTCCCGATAGAAGACCTGCCAGTCTGCAATAGAAATTTCACCTTGTAAGTTATTCCTATATTTAAGTGAATTAATAGTCTTCCAAAATTGGGAAGGATCTTTTACATTACTGAGGATAACTTGAATTTTGTCAGTATATTCCTTTTTTTTAGCTTTAGGATAGCTGAATATTTCTTCTTACTCGACAAGTATGCAATTTTATCGGCCGAGATATTATGTTTTACGTATAATTTAAGATTTTGTTTCATTTCCTTTTTAGCCAAATAACAGTCTTTGTCGAACCATGGCTTAGATTTTATATATTTTTTGTTTTTGCCTCCATCCGCGTCCCCGAGCGTAACATTGCTGTTTGAATTAAACCAGTAAAATTCTCAGCCTGAGTATCAATTGTGGAGTCAGCTGGATGTTCGGGAGTTAATTCTTTTAAAGTTTCTATATATGTTGGGATTTTATCTACTGACCAGGAAAATTTAATCTTGGCACTAGGCTCAATGTAACAATTTTCAGTTTTATTATTTGGGCCGATAAACTTTAAAATTATTGGTAAGTGATCCGAATATGGCATACAACCAATTTCAAAATCTGCTATGTGTTCAAGCACCGCAGGTGAGACAATCGCCAGATCTAACACAGAAGAGCCTCTTCCGGAGATGAATGTAAATTTACTACTTTTATCATTAATGGATCTACCATTTATTATAGTTAAGTAATTTTTATCAAGAAAGTCAATAAATATTTCCGCTTTGGCAGATTTTGTTAGATCACAGGAATTTCGGGTAGTTGAAATAAGGTTTGAAGTATCTATCAAATTATGGTAACACCCCAGATTGCCAATACGGACATTCAGGTCGCCGACCAGTATTATTTCAAACCCATTATATATCTTATTTTCCATCAAATGAAATAGTCGTCCAAGGTTTGTAGCATGCGTATCGTTTGGGGGTAGATATACGAATATTACACAGATCGCTGGTGAGTCATTGTCTAAACTTGGATTGAGTGTGACTGCAATCCAAGAGGTTTCGATTTCAACATTGTCAATTTGGGACTGTAGTTTTTTATTTATGCCAAAAATTATACCTCCGGAGCTTCTCCCTTTATCTGTTGACTTTACAGCAGGTGATTGATACATTCCGAAGTTTGCCAGGTTCAAGTCGATATTGAAGTGGCACCAAGTTTCTGTAAGCACGAACATCTCAAATTGTTTCAAATATTCGAACAGTGGAAAGAGAGAATTTATCCTAAAAAAGCCGCTCATATTCCAATACATGAATCGTTCGTTTTTAGCTATGTCAACCATTGGTTTTATTTTTTCGATCTTAATTTTATTATGTTTCAGATTTGTGCCCTTAAGTTGACTTTCTTTAATAGTATGAGTCTTGCTATGTAAAATATGAGGAGTGCCTGTGAGTTGAATTTTGTTTCTAGATTGTACATATTCATTTGTATGTATTTTATTACCTGAATATTTACATCTATTTACAGAGATCCGCGGGTGTGCCTCTAGCTATATTAGTTCTCCTTTGGCATTCACCACCTGTCCCTCCACTACCATGTAGTTGATGCCGTTTAGGAGAAGGTTATTATCCCTCAACTTCGATCCTATACCTTTCTTGTAAAGTTCCTTTCTCTTTCTATCAAAATTTTTCTCTGCTCTCTAATCTGGGGGCTGTAATCCCTGCTCATAAAAATATTGAGTATTCGAAGTTTGGATGAGTTCTTTAGGAGACTTATTCTGGACTCGTGATCAGGAACTTCAATCAGAATAGGCGCCTTCGGTCCCCTGCCCAGGCGATGACATTCGGCAATTACCACATCATCAGTAATCTGAATATCTTCCGCCATTAACTTCTTGACCTTTTGTAGCAGCAGTTCCCGACTGTCAGTCTCTGCTGATTCGATGCCATATATTATTAAGTTGTTTTCTCGGGCTCGTCTCTCCAAAGCCTCCGCGCGTTCTTCCAGATTCCTTATTTTTAGGGTATTGTGAGAAATTGACCTCGTGTTAGTTGCCAGTGCATCTGTGCACGAAGCTATAGATGTTTCTATTCCCGTCATTCTTCGTTCCCAAACCTCCATCTTCTGCTCAATATTAAGCAACCTTGCATCCATTTTCTCTCCCAATCTGTTCACTTCAGCCGAAAGGTTAATTATCAGTAGCTTTAAATCGTCCATTGGTGCCTGGTCTGGAGTTGAGTCACAATAGTAATATCATAATAATTCTTCTTATTATTTTATATATATTATAAATATATTATATATATCATCATCACGACGTGGGTAAGTGTAAACACGTTTTTTTCCCTCTCCCGAAAAAACCTGGTAAATTGATCAAAAATAGCGCCAAAGTGATAATTTTTCAATATTAAAAACAAACATTTTCGAAATAGTAAAGGGCAAGGTTAAAATCTGTATCAAAAAATGAGAAATTTCGAAAATTTGATCAATTAGTGTCTTAGAAAGTTGCAAACACGTGCTTTTACAAACGTGATAGTATTGTTAAGCTCTATTTTATTTAGCGAAATTTTTTTGTTCATGTTGGTAGGATTTGTGTGTGTAAAATTTATTCCCATTTTTCTTCTTTATCAGATTGTGAATGGCTGAAAACAACCTTCAAGAAAATATCAACTTGAATCCTACATTAACTTGGAGGCAGAATGGTCACTCCAGCCAGTCAGATGAAGATATAGAGAGAAGTGAGAATATCTTTCTTATCCAATCATTTTATAAATATGCCGATAGAAAGGGAAGGGCAGGAAGAAATTCTTGGCCTAAAATCCAAGAAGAATACCGAAAAAGCCGATTTGGACGCGCAATAAATCTTGGTACTCTAAGAATAAAGGTTTACAAGCTTATCAAGGACGAAAGATTATCGTTAATGAATACAGAGGGACATCCAACAGATCTGCACCTGTTGTAAGCCAAAATCAGGAAGAAGACGAAAGAGAAAGTACCTCAAATGTTCCAGACAACGGCGAGCAAACCAGTAACAGTAGAACTTGCGATAGTGAAATCACCAATAACCAAATAGGCCAAGAGGAAGCTGAGAGAACAAACGAAAGGGAAGATAGGAATCCATCAGAAATAGTACGTCAACCAGATAAGACAAAAGAAACAAATGAAGAGACAAACAGCGATAACCCAGTAAACATAGAATTGCAGCTGAGAGTAACAAGGGCAATGGAGAAAGCGACAGAAGAGTGTTCGAACAAATCAGTTAATGAGTGGACATCGACGTTCAAAATCCCATACGTAAAATATAAAAAGCATATTATAGAAGAAATTAACAATTATATTAAGGAAAACCTAATGGGGAAACAGAACTTGGAAAAAATCAGCAAAATTATTTATGCAGCGCAAATGGCATATGAACAGTTAACTTAAAAGCCGCAAAGAGTGGGGGACTGGAAATATCCATTGAAAAAAATCAATCCAAGAGAAAGAAAATATGATGAAAATAATTGTAAAACGAATAGAATCTGGAAAAATGAACAGCAAAGAAAACCACATGGTAAAACAAGTAGCCAAGAAATATAGAAGCGACCCCAGGAAAATATCAGATTTAAAAATAGTTCAAGAAAAAATAAACCAAGAAATAAAAGTAATACAGAAAAGAATAGAGGTTTTAGAAAAAGAAGTGAATTTAATAAGACAAATTATATGTTTGAACTGAATAGGGGAGCATTTTACAGAAAATTAAAGCCACAAAAAGCAAATGAAAGCCCCATTAATGAAGAAGATTTAACAAATTTCTGGTCCAAAACTTAGACGAAGAATCAATACCTCGATATTCCGGAATACCTCATCCAGAATATTGAGAAAACAAACAAACCTATCGAGTAAATAGAAATAAAAAAAGAAGAATTCGAGGAAACATTAAAAAAAATTGCCAAATTGGAAAGCAGGTGGTATAGATAAAATTTATAATTTCTTCATTGAAAAATTGATCCCGCTACACGAAGATCTATATAAAGCCGTTGTTCAAGCTATAAAGAATCCAGAAGCAATTCCAGACTGGATGTTTACTGCAAAACCCTTCTTGTTTCCTAAAGGAGGAGAGAATACCCCCAGCAACTACCGCCCCATAAGTTGCATGAGCAACCTGTACAAATTAATCACGCGGATATTATCTAGGAAGCTGAACAAATACATAGATAAGGAACGATATCTGTCTATCAATCAGATAGGAACGACGCAGCGAACTCAAGGCGACAAGGAACAGGTCTAATTAAACAAAGCTATATGCAAAGAACACGCAAATAAACTGAAAACCATGTGGATCGACATAGCGAACGCTTTTGACAGCATCGACCACAAATACTTGCTTAAGATATTGGAAAAACATCAAGAGTACCAAAAGAAATTCAACAATTCGCAAAAATAGCCCTAGACAATGGCAAGCACAGTTGTACTATGGCAAGCAGTGCCTCAAAACAGTTAAAATAGAAAAATGAATATTCCTATTCTTTGTCATGTGCCTCGAGCCGATAACAAGGGAGCTCAAAAAGGAAGACAGTCCCCAAGTGGAGATGAGAGTAGGAGAGGAAAAAATTAAAATAAATCACCTATTGTTTATAGACGACATAAAAATATTTTCCTATAGCGACAAGGATCTTGGGTTCTTAGCGAACAAGACAACTCAGCTTTTAAATAATATAGGCTTCAAAATCAACCCGAAAAAACAGCGACAAACTCCACAGAAATTCAGGAATTTGGGACACTAACAGAAAAAGAAACATATAAATATTTAGGTGTTCTAGAGGATAACACCAGCGCAGTCGTCCCATAAAATAAAGAGAGAATAAAAAGAGAAATAGTATCCAGAATGGAATCTTTAGCGGAAACCAAGCTGAACGATAAAAACCTCTTCGCTGCTTTCAACGAATTTTCGCTCTCGTTCATAAACTACTACGTTGGAATCGTGGAGTTTAGTGAGTGAGAACTAGAAATGTTGAACCAAAAGGTGAAAACACAACTCTGAGAAAATTCAAAATCCATCTTAAGCCAGCAAATAAAGAAAGATTATATTTTCAACGCGAAGAAATGGGAAGAGGATTCGTGAACTTGGTTCAAAAAAAGAAAGCGTGTGAACAGGGCGAAAACACAATGCTCACACACATCCAACTAATTATAGAAAATAAGTACAAAATAGAAGCCCAAAACATTACAATGAAAACTCTGAAAGAAAAACATATTGAAAATCAAAGAGGAATTATTGGCCAGAAAATAATCCACAGAACATTCTTTAAAAATGAAGACCAACCGCTATTGGACATGATAGAATCCTCACAGTGGCTCAAAACGGGAAACAACACACCACAAAATGAAGGGTTCTACATGTTCATACTAGATAGAAACGTGTTCCCGAAGGATAAAAACCTGAAATGCTCTCACTGTGAAAAGGTACAGAGGACGGTGGACCACCTTGCTACAAACTGTGGAAAATTGCTTCCTTACGACTACACTGAGAGGCATAATGAAGTGGTGAGATGCGTCCACTTCAACTTGGCTAGAAAATATAATTTCACAGAGAACAAGAAGATAAAGCTCCATAAAATAACGACTAAGATTGAAAATTCATATGCCAAGATAATAACGGACCTGCCAATGATAAGCGATATAATATCAGAGCTAACAAACCTGATATAATAGTATATGACAAAATAAAAAAAGACCTAACAATCATAGAGATAGGCGTTACCTCCCAAGACAATATACAAACTACGGAGCTGACAAAGAAAAGAAAATACCAGCTACTGGCGAGGGAAATGGCCCAAACTGAAAAAATGCCCGTAAAAGTAGTGCCTATAGTCTTAACATGGGATGGAATAGTAACCAAATATAACAAACAATACAGGAAGGAAATAAACATAAGAAAAAGGGACTTTGCATATATTCAATCCCTGGTTCTAAAAAAGACGATGGAAATTATCTCAACAGAAAAGAAGATGGAACCTCACGATAAGTTACAGAGAAATAAAGAAATGGAAGCCATGGATATATTGTTAGAACGATGTAGGGAGCTGGCATGTGATGAAGAGGAAGGTGGAACACCGGACATAGAGCACAGGGATACGTCGACCATAGAAGAGATCCAGGAGAACGACCTAGAGCAGATGACAGGAGACCTGACAGACAAGATTGGATCAAGGCCAGGGGACCATCTTATCGAGGAGCCACTAGGAGAGGCCATAGAAAGACTGCTGGAGAGCTGCAGGACATCAGGGGACCATAACGGCATGGGCCACAGCACTGACCAGGAGTCAAGATAGCAAATGTAAATATCTTTGTTTCACTTTTACTGTTGTCATTTATTGAAGTTGTAAATAAAAATATGTAAATAGACTGACAATTCGCTACACTTTTTAGAGAAAACTTGTTACCTTTTTGAAAAATGAATAATTATTATATTAATCTAATAAAGCGCAAGTGTTTTTTCTCTCCATATTCGACGGTATTTTCAGCAGAGAAGCTCCTACTACTATTTCTCATTCATAAATATCTTTTCAGTAGTATGAAAATTAATAAAATATATAATTCCATTGATAAATTACTCGAAAATATGTAAATTAGTTAATTATTGCTATTATCGACTTTGACTAGCCGATATGAGATATAAGCAATATATTGATTCTGCCAATAAAATATGATTTAATTAAATTATAATCGCTTTATGACCCATAAATATTGTAGGGGTGTAGACAAGGTACTTGGTTACACTTAGGACAAGAGCCTTGCACTAACTAATTTATTAAAGCATAGGTGATATAAAGATTAAAAAGGGAAAGAGAGAAACAAAGAGGTTACATCCCCCGGTAAACAAGCAACAGCGTTGTCAGGCTAAACATTTACAGTCAGTTGGAGGGGGGGGGGGTGCCGACGTCATCCTTCCGGTCACGTGTTATACTTGAGTGGCAGCGCTGGCAGGTGTCCAACATATCCCCTCCCGGAAAAACTTCCGCTATAGTTCATCAGCGCTCTACAGTACTTTTCATGCTGACTTCTAGCAAGAGGCTTGGTAAGGAAGTCAGCAGGGTTCTCAGCACTCGGAGTGTAGAAAAGTTCGATTGCTTCTTCTGAGATCTTTTCTCGAACAAAATGGTACTTTACGGCAAAATGTCTAGTTTTCGATTTGTCGATGTAATTTTCCGCATGGGAAATTGCAGCTTGGTTGTCGCAGAATACTTTTGTTTCTCCACAAATCAAACTTGACATTTTCAGCTGTTCCATCAGATTCCGTACCCATGTGATGTCCTTCACAGCTGATGACAGTGCAATGTATTCCGATTCCATAGTACTCAAAGCGGTAACTGTTTGTTTGGTGCTTCTCCAAATTATTGGTGCTCCTGCTAAAATTATGAGATGTCCAGATACTCCTTTTCGGTCTACAATGTCTGAGGCCCAACTTGCATCCGAAAAGGCAATCAAAGGTTTGCCAGTGGATCTGTAAGTTATGCCAAAGTCCTTGGTGCTCTTCAGATAACGCAGCACGCGTTTCCCAGCTCCCCATCTGGATAGGATCCCGACTGCGTAGGCGAGGTCGGGCCTGGTTCTCTGAGAAAGGTATGACAGTCCTCCGATCAGTTCACGGTATGGAAACCGCTCATTGGAATTTCCATTTTTCCTTACACTCAGGTCAAGATTGGTTTCCATTGGAGTCGAGATACCTTTTGCATCCTGTAGTCTGAAACGTTGAAGCAGTTCTTCTATGTAGTTACTTTGAGAAAGAGTCATACTTCCATCTTCTGACTTCTTGAAGGATACTCCAAGCATATGAGAAATTGGTCCTAGATACTTCACTTCAAAACTGGAATTTAAGAGTTCTCTGCATTTGTTTCTCGCTGCTTGATTCTCTGAAATGGCAAAGATGTCATCCACATAGATTGAGAGAATGATCCTTCCTTCTTCAAGTTCAACTTCGTAGATGCTCGGATCAATTGGGTTACGTTGGAATCCTATTTCGTGAAGTTGTTTGTTTAAGAATTTATTCCAGCATCTTCCGCTCTGTTTTAATCCATAGATTGATTTCTTAAGCTTGCAGAACAAGTTTTCTTCTCCTGGTTTCTTGAAGCATTCAGGTTGTTCCATGTAAATAGTCTCATTGAGTGTCCCATGAAGATAAGCACTCTTCACGTCAAATTGGTCAATGAACCAGTCCTTTTCTGTTGCTATCGCCGTTAATAGCCTTATAGTTTCAAAACTGGAAACAGGAGTATAGACTTCGTTGTAGTCAATTCCTCTACGTTGAGTGAAGCCTTTGGCGACTAGACGTGCTTTGTATCTAGTGGTACCATCCACTGCATTGGTTTTCTTATTTAGTACCCATCTACATTTTAAAGGTTTGATACCTTTCGGCAATTCCTGCAGTTGCCATACATCATGTCTTTCGAGCGATTCCCTTTCTTCTTCAATGGCTTCAATCCAATTAACTACCTCAGGGCTGTTCATGGCTTCTTCATAAGTGGGGTTATTGTCCTCTGCACTTGTGGCATTTATCTGTCCACCACTATTATCCTCTTCCGGAGATTCTGCCGTCTTTCCATGACTTCGGAGTGTCATAGGATGGCTTCTCAGGTTCTCTGGGAGAGTCTCAGATAGCTGATCTATTCCACCTGTAGTTCCAATCAGTTCTTCAGTTTCTCGGTCTACTGGTTGATCTGCATTACTTTCTTCTTGAAAGGAGGCCTCTTTCGAGGAGAAATGGACAGATGGTAGAGTATCCCTTTCTCTTTTGGGCTGTTTATAGAGGATTTCTTCTTTGAATACACAATTTCTAGATTCCACCACTTGGCGTTTTTCAGGAATCCAGATTCTCCAACATCGTCCCTGTAGAGAATAACCTACGAGAATTCCTTTAGTGGCTCTTGGCTGAAGCTTCGAATTCCTTCTTTGTTTTGGAACATGAACAAAGGTTTCGCAGCCGATTGCTCTCAGATGTTGCAGAGCAGGTCTTTTTCCAAACCACAATTCAAAAGGCGTTTTCTCTTCATTGTGTCTGTTTGTAACACGATTTCTCAACTATGCTGCTGTGTTGGTGAGCTCTGCCCAAGAGGCGGTTGGCAGATTGCAACTGTTCACAGTACTCCTCACTAAGTTCAGCAAAGTCCTATTCATGCGTTCGGCGACACCATTCTGTTCAGGTGTGTAGACCATGGTGCGTTCATGTACTATACCATGGGCTTTCGTGAAAATATCCCGAGGAGATGAACAGAACTCTAGTCCGTTATCTGTACGGATCCTCTTGTGAGAAAATCCCGTCTGATTTTCAGCTTCTTTCATCCATTCCTTGAATTTTTCTAGAGTATCGCCCTTCCTTTTGGGGAAATATACCCTTGTATATCTTGATGCGTCATCAATGATGGTCAAGACAAATCTTGATCCACCCCAGCTCTCAATGTTGAACGGTCCCATAAGATCACAGTGAACAAGAGCTAGTGTCTGAGTTTCCTTGGTAGATCTCAAATTCAGGAAAGGTCTTTTTGTCGATTTTCCAATCATACAATCAGAGCACTTATCAGGTTTTCCAGCCTGACAGTTCAAACCAATGACAACTTCTCTTTTCATCATGTCTACTATGGTGTCATAGTTGATATGCATGAGTCTCTGATGCCATAAATTTAGTGGGAATTTACGAAAATTGTTGGTTTGTGCAATGGAATTTGAACATTCTCCTGATTCTGGAAATCTGGACGGAGCAGTCCTGACGAGATAGAGCCTTCCTCTCTTCTCTGCTCTGATCATCAAGTTATGATCATTGTCGTAGATATGACATCCCTTCTTGTTGAAGATAACCTCATGACCATTTTCCACAATTTGTAGAACAGAGAGTACACCATGTCTGATCCCAGGTACGAACATTGCATTCTGAGCAACTATGCTTCTAAGTTGTCCAGAATTCTTGATCAGATCTACTTGAGCATTACCTCTTCCTATGTTTGAATGTGATGTACCATCAATGGTGGTCACTTGTCCTACATTCTCGTCATTCAACGTGGAAAAATACCTTCTGTTCGGAGTCATATGATGCGTGGCACCTGAGTCAATTACCCACGTATCCTCTTCTGATACAACTGCTGCATTATACATCACATTCAAGTTCTTTGCTTCGTGATGTTGATGTAGCACTCCCTTTTCCTGTTGTTTACCGTTATTCTTTTTCAGTTTGAAACAGTCCCGTGCAATATGCCCTGTTTTCCCACATCCAAAACATTTTCTAACAGTTTTAGAACCTTGATGTTCATGAGGGAATTGTTTCTTGTTAGAGTTCCTGACTGACAGTGCACCCATCCCTTCATTTGTTGTAGCATACCGGCGCTCTGCCTCAGCTAACAATTTACGTCTGATGTTGGCACTGGTGAACTCTGACTCTGGTAAGTTACACATTGTTGATATAACATTATCCCAGTCCTCGGGCATTCCACAAAGAATTAGCATGCTTAGATCACCGTCTTCAATTTTATCCCCTACACCTGTGAGTTCACTCACTATTAGATTTATGCTTCCCAAATAGGCATCCATGTTCGCATGTTGACAGAATTTCTGGGAGTACAACTTTCGACGCAGTTGGAGAATTCTGTGTTTGCTATCCCTGGGTGCATAAAGTCTTTGTAATTCATCCCAAACTTCTTTGGGGGAATTTAGATGTCTGATATGGTTCTGCTGCTCCTCACCAATAGAGAGACATATCTTTGCTAAAGCCTTATTCTGCCTCGTATTAAATTTGTTGATTAGACCAACATCCCCTCCCTCGGGTTTGACTTCGCCTGGGTCAACAATTGACCATAAAAGTCATTGTCCATCAGAATGAGCTTAATTTGGAAGCTCCATGAGGAATAGTTTAATCCATTTAGCTTGGTAATTTTCCTTAAACTTTCGTTAGCTTCCATTATAAGATGGCGTCCACTGAAGGGGGGAAGAGAGAACAAAAAATAAGCTTACCGTTCAATGCTTCAGGCAGCTCCAATCAGTCTCATAATCTTTTCTTGTAGGGGTGTAGACAAGGTACTTGGTTACACTTAGGACAAGAGCCTTGCACTAACTAATTTATTAAAGCATAGGTGATATAAAGATTAAAAAGGGAAAGAGAGAAACAAAGAGGTTACATCCTCCAGTAAACAAGCAACAGCGTTGTCAGGCTAAACATTTACAGTCAGTTGGAGGGGGGGGGTGCCGACGTCATCCTTCCGGTCACGTGTTATACTTGAGTGGCAGCGCTGGCAGGTGTCCAACAAATATATTGCCCTCGCTTGTGAGTTTGAACATTTTAGGATTAGGAGGCCATCGGAGCATTTTTTAATAATGAAAAAGTGGCCAATGTGGGATTCAATCCCGGGTTGTAGAGATCGAAAACCAACGGTTTTACGCAAATTTGACATCAAATGCTCATTTTTCGATTTATCAAGAACCTTTTGGACCTAAAATCGATCGTTGAGGTACAGTTTGAAAACCTCTAACGAGGGCCAAATACCCGAAACCCCTTCGTGATTGCTTTTTTTGGTTTATCAAGAAAGTGGGTTTCCAAATATCATGTATTAAGTTTACAACAAAGTTTAGCCGATTTTTTTCCACCAGATAGCGCTCTGCTGAAAAATCCTCATTTGGGCATATTTATGTGAATAACAAAGTAACAGTAGGTTATTATTTATGTATTAAAAGAAGCACCTCTTCTTATAAATATGCATGTGAAAACAATTCATCATTTTTATCTTCCTAGTAAAATACTTCGCTACTGGTGATAAACAATAAGCCAAAACAGCAGGTTTTACAAATTCAGACAGAAAGCGAACTTGTATACCATGGTTTCAGGCTTTCGCCCTAATCAGTACAGGGGATATTTCAATTTCATAACATTCAATAGAGAGGGGTTATGGAATCTGTCAACTTTAATAAAAAGATGGTTAATCTGATTAAATTTTAACGGTCAAAAATTCAGTCTATAATTAACATAAAATTGCGAGACGATAATATTTATGTACTAAAACAGTAGCATCTATCTTTATATAATATGCATCAGATTCATGCATTATTTTATCACCCTAGTAAAATATTTAACTAATGGTGACAAGGAATGAGTCACAACAACAAGTTTGAGAAATTCAGAAAAAGTTATACAGATTGGAATTTGTTTGAACTTGTCAAACTAGTGTCGTGGTAATTTACTAAATTCCACTGTGTTGATGTCTTGTTCTTACTCATATTTAAAGGCAGAGTTTCCTCTTTTTGGGGTACCCATATATTAAATCTATGTTTATATACTATTACATATATTCATTCATTTCAAGTATTCTAATTTTGAGGATCAAATATAATTATTTTCCAGCCTATTTTGCATAGATACATTCAAAACCTATTCGGAAATAAAATTGTTTTCATACAGCAGTCCTTTTACTTTACATGCCTTCACAACTAAAATAAAATTTAAAATGTGTTAAACCTACAAAATAAAGGTATATGAAATAATTAAAGGTTAGATCGATAATTATAAAAATAGATATGCAACAAAATTTAGAATATAAGAATATATATAAATAACAACATGGTATAAACAGGAATAAAAGTGTAACAAAGATGCGATGTTGAGTTATTCATACATTTGGAACATTATCAAAGATATTGTAAGCTACATGGACATAAATTGATCATATATATATTTTAGAGTTTTCTATTTTTATTTTTATGCTATTGTGAACTTCTATTTAAGCTCAGTTTCCTAGAAAACATCTGGAGTTATTGTCTTTAATATTCTGATAAACTATTTCAGTTGAGTCGACATTTGGTAGATAGTGCTGTTTTAGAGCCTGATCTACTTAAAAGGAAATGAGGCTCTAGTTCTTGAGGACTGTCCTGTGTTGATTGGTTCTCTCTTCTAACACGTTTATTTTATCTATTCTATGTATGTGGCTGGGTATGAATGGACCGTAATTCTCTAAATGAGATTTTATTTTTGGCGAATGTTCGGAATATGTTTGGTATCAATGGTGAGTGGAGAAGCGTTCTTAAGTTTAATGGTGTATGTTAAATTGTTTTGATATTAATTGAAGACTTTATTGATTCTTTTACTAACGTAGCTGTATGGGAGAGTTCCAGCTGATTCCTGAGATTGTCAGATAGAAGGAGGGATAATTGTTGATAAGGGATATCGTGTTTTTATGGATTTTAAATACGGATTATTGCTTTGTAAACCAGATCCTGTCGTTGTGGAATCCTGTCGACTTAAGCTATGGTGAGGTATCCAGTGGACTTAATCTATGGTGTGCCTGCCGACTCTCGCTATACTGTGTTAACCGAGAAGAACAGTCAGGATGTGGAGAGTTTTCCAGTACCTCTCTGCAACTTGTAAGTCCTTTAACAGTTCTCACAGAGTACAGGCAGTCGTAGTCGATGCAGAGTAAAAGACATGGGAATTTCAATACACAAAAAACGAAGAGAAACAAGGCTCCCGCTTATGTTGAAGTGACTATTTATTTCTGGCCCTGTCGGAGGCTTATATATCTTTGCCGAGAGGAAGTATTTGGTTTCAGCAGATGTAACAATGGCGTGGATCGAAAGAAGTGTCATTGTACGCTGGCAACCCCCTGACATCTACATCTTCTAGGCTTTGTTGTACTTCTATCTCAATCTCTTAACTTAGCGCAACTCTTAATATATTACATAGTTTCATTTATTTCTCCTCAGTTTGTAGAAAGTACATTACATATGATGATGTAATGACACAGGTCAATAATGCGTATAATCATTTACAGATGTGTTTCTATTATACAACATGAAAATCTTGTTATAAGTATTATATAATATGGGGTTGTTGGTTTAAATTACCATAGATGGGCCCCGGGAGTGAAAGGGTTTATCCGGCTTTAAGTGGGTAAAGCCTCTCTAACACAGGTAAGTAATTAAAATTTATTTTAAGTAATTTAAACTGTGACGGTTAAAAAGAGCTATAACAAGATGATTTGCTTGGATATATAAAAGTGAAATAAAAATGACATTTTTATTTGATTAAAAAAAATGATGATTAAAATAAAATGATGACATAAAATTTCACATTCTAAGAGAATATTGGCGGGCGTTGGAAAGGGTTAGTAGATGAAGAATATGCAATTGTTAGGAGTGCACATGTAAACCAAATACTTAGATCCAGGTGCAAAGCGAGGAAAAAGACGAGCGTCTTCCTAGGCAATGTATCACTTGCGATCCTATATAAAGGTTACAGTGCGTTGTCACAATTGCAGGGTATTGTATCGGGTTAAAAGTTGTTGAAGAAAATAATTATAATGATTGAAAGGGGTGGTAGAGCCATGCGATAAGTAGACTTGTAGCGACAGTAGTTGGTCTGACTTGACTCGAAATCAAAGGTTGATTGTGGTCCGCTAGAGCTGATAAAAAAGTTGAAAGTTGAAAAAAGTGAACGCTTTGTGCATGCGTTGGTGATTGTGCTCTGCGTATGATTGAAATGAACTCTTGAATCGTGTTCAGACCAGAAGTTGGGATTTTTAAATCTGGCGAACTGTGTTCAAAGAGTTTGTTGAAATTACGAAATAAAAAAAAATAGCCAAGCAGTGCTGTCGTTTTTATACGATGATGTGAAACAATGGCTGAAAAGTATAGGGAAGTGGTTAGAGAATATGATTGTTGTAAACGATTGTTGTAGATGCCCGATAGTTGATTTATAACAATTGCCATATAATAAAGCTATTTAAACAAATATAAAATATAGTGATTAAAAATATAGAAATATGATTGCGGATAAAAAAAGTGTAAGTGAACAAAATTAAACATGTAATATATAAAAGCTATAATAATGAAAAAAAAAATTAAAGCAAAAAATTTGCAATACTAAAATAATATCATGAAAAATAAAAGTAAATTTGTTCGAATTTTTTTTTGAAAATCATGTCGGATTAAAAATTTGATTATATAATTGGAAGGTAAAAATAAAAAAAATTATTCAAGATTTCATATATAAATTATAATATAATTAAAGGTTATTAATGATTGGATAAATTTTGGGTAGTGGAAAATTGAACAATATTCTCGTTTATCCAAAAAGATAATTATGCCTCTTTTCCATTATGAAGTCTATATCAGACATAACCAAGTTGTTTTAATTGGTGATATCAATTAACATGTAAAATGTTCAATGTATGTTGTGTGTGTGTGTGCTGTGATTAAGGCGTTGTTGAGATTTGTGAGAAACCCTAAATGGTTAGTGTGAAACATGTGTTTGAAAAAAATGGCAATCATTAAGATAGCGGTCAAGATGATAGCTTTGTGTGGGAGGGAGGACGTTGGACGGGGGATATTTAACTGAAATAGATTCGGGGGTCCTATTACTGGGGGGTCACTCAGGCGGGGTGTTTGTTATTTTTGTCATTTACTTGAATTTACTGACTTTTTTTGTTGAGGTTGGCATATTTCTTGCCTATTTGAAATTACCAGGATTTATATTTAAAAAGGGCTGTGAGGTTGTAGGCGGTATAATTCGGTATAGTTGCGTCTCGAAGATATCTGGAGTCAAATGATTGAATTCACTGAGATATACATCTTGAGGCAATCGCTGTGGGTTTTGAACAAATCGGGGTTGTGGAGGTGTGATATACAGAACATTATCTGTGTAATATTTTAATTTATTGACATGTATGGTGTCACTGTCTCTATTGAGAGGTTGATTGGGGCGATCTATTCGAACGACATTGGGTGAGATTATTTCAAATATTGTGTATGGTCCAGTAAAATATGGTGCTAATTTACCTGTGTCGGGATGTCTATAATTTTTGACCAAAACAAGATCATTCACTTCGAAATGGGGTGTTCTGTGCTGCTTATCAAATGTTTCTTTATCTTTTTTTTTATGCTTATTTCGGGTACGAGAGCGTGCTATCTCTCCAGCTCTAGTTATTTCGGGGTATGGGTTAAGATGAGTTCTTAGATCTGGGGAGCCAAAATTGAACATTAAGTAGGTGGGTGGAAAACTTGTGACAGAATGGGGTTTGTTATTATACGTTTGAGTGACGCGTTTAACTAGTTGAGTCCGGGAAGCTTTAGGATTTTCTAGATAAGCTAGTCTGAGTTTGCCTGTAATGGTCGCATTTAAGCGTTCTATAAAACCGTTTGCTTGTGGGTTATTGCTTGTGGTGAGCAGGGGTTGGATACCATGTGTTATTAGAAATTTACGGAATTTTTCTGAGGTAAAAGCAGGCGCTCTGTAAGATAACAGACGTTTTAGAAATCCTTGTTGCAGTACAGTTCTGAGGGTTTGCATGTACGTTAGGGTACTGGTTTACTGGTTAAACTCCCTTTGAGAGTGGTGAAAACTTGTTGGCAGTTTTATGGTGTATTTGAAAGAGGTAGTTTTCTCGGTGTTCGTAAGTGTTGTGTTTCGACGTTGTTGCGGACTTAGTAAAAATGTTATTCAATGAGGTCAGGTTTAGATGTGAGTAAAAGTGCGACTTTCGACGTGGACACGCTTTGGGGTGAGAAGTGTCACAGGCATGAAGGCGTCTTTGTGGCCTGTTAAGTGAGAAAAATTGTTGTGATGCGCTGTGTGACACGAGTGAGTGAATTGAATGGAAAGGTGTCACGTGAAGTCTTTGTTTTTGGTACAGCATCTAACTTGTTTCACCATGAACAACAAATTTACTAGTCATGGGTGGTGGTTGTACAAAACACATCGAGAAAGTTTGGCTTTTAGTGGATATGGCACGTTTAGTGGCGACGATATGGAGCTTGTGTGGCTCGAGATTGATTTGTTGCTAAGTCGCGCGCTAATAGATGGTGGCCAATTGGAGAAAGTGTTGGGGGAGTGTGTTGAAGTTTGTTGAGAGAGATGTGTGGATGATTAAAAATTATGCATGTAAAAAGAAAGGACGAGGGAGTGAAACTATGTTGGATTTTAAACTTGTTTTTGGGAAGGACAGTTACTTTTCTAGTTGTGATTTTGAAGATATTATATCTTTCGATTTTGCAATTTAAAAAAAAATGCGTTTCACCTATGTTTATTAAAATTTGAATATATTTTTAAATCGTTGATTATGGTAGTGCGAAAATTATCCTTGTAAAAGGGCAATGGTGTGATAGTGGCTAATAATTTGAATGGGGCGTTTACATAAAGTAGTGAACATAACAATGATTTTTGCAAAGTTTTGAGTATTTGATTAGAAAATTGGTGTTTTGATATAAAAATATGATATTAAGAAAAACACAAATATGTTCAGAATTATGATTCGAGTAATTAAAAAAATATAATGATTTTTTATGTAAAATTGAAAGTAATGCATTAAAATTTATAAGTTGCTTAAAATAAAGTAAAAATTGATAAATGAGGTTGTAAAGGATTTAAAATTTGAATTGAAATTATATAAAAATGGTAAAAATTGATTTAAAATGATTACAGTGAAAATAAACTTTAAATATATGGAGAATCAAGTTGTGAGTATGAGGAGAAAGTTAGGTAGGTTTTTTTGAAACTTACAGTTTTAAGGATTGTTCAGTCTGGAGACTTGGTCTTTAGTTGTTGTCCTGCTGACGCGGAAGATGCTCCATGTAGAGCTTGTAGAAGCTTGTAACTTCTGTTTGATGATGGTTAATGTCGCCTGGAAGATGGTTGCGTTGCATGGTCGAAGGCGGGGAACTTCTCACCGGCTTTTTTTGCGCGATTTTCGGCTGTGTCGTTGGGGTGTTGACAGCTTGCTCCTGAAATATAGTCTCTTGTTGGGGAGAGATTGCTCGGTCGTTTTGTTGGAATGGCGTGCTTGTTCCTCCATCTTTGCTCTTTGTCGCTTCTATCTGGGCAGGCTTCCTACCTTCTTCGTTGTGGTCTCCTTCGTTATGGTCATCCTGTCGACTCTTCTGTGATAAGGTCCTGTCGACTTATCTGTGATGAGGGATCCTGTCGACTCTCGCTATAGCTGTGGTAACCGAGGGTCAAACCAGTAGTAACCGAGAGGGACAGTCAGGGCGTGGAGAATTTTCCAGTACCTCTCTGCACCTTGGAGAACCTTTAACAGTTCTCACAGAGTACAGGCAGTCGTGGAAAGCTTGGGAATGTACACACACAAAAAACGAAGAGACACAGTTGTAGTAGGAAAGTTCCATGAACAGATAGGAGTCGAGCTAAGAGCAAGATGGAGAAAGAAGATTTCTTACTGTTTTACATGGTCGATGAGGTGGACCTGGCTGCAACCAACAAGGGCTCACGCCGACGGTGAAGTCTGACTGTCTGAGTTCAGCTAAAACCAGGTTTTATATCTTTGCCGAGGGGGGGGGGGGGAGACATGTGAGAATTTGGACTTTGAACGTCTGCGGCATTCTGCACCCTTTGACCTTGATGGCAACGGGCTGCCAAATTCCTTTTTAGGGTTGTTTTCTATCTCGATTTTAGACTTTTTGAACTTCTCAATCTTGCTTTAACTCAGCTCTTAATCTATTACATAGTTTTATTTATTCATCCTCAGTTTGTACAAAGTACATTACATATGGTGATGCAATGACACATGTCAATCATGCGTATAATTATTTATAGATGGGTGTCTATATACAACATGACAATCTTGTTATAAGTAGTATACAATATAGGGTTGTTGGCTTAAATTACCATAAGTATATAATTAAATAACCATTTGATTAAATAAATGAAGATACTGATAAATATTAGAGAATAAAAATGAGTAGGGATTATGATTCAATATGTTGTGTTGATAAATATAAATAGCTATATCCATTTTATACCAGAATATTAAAGAAAAACACTGCAGGTAATTTTTAGAAAGCTGGGCCTCTATAAAAGATACAGAAAGCATAAATAGGAAAATCGACCTACCATAAATTTATATCTTCCTAAATTATTTATAATGATGATAATCATTTATGCAGCAAATAGGTATAAATTTAATGAAAGGCATAATCTTGCTAATCATTTGCTTCATATAAAATCACATTGATATCAAATTTATTATTATTGTACCCCACCGCTTTTATTTCTAAGTCTATTATTTTATTTTTTAAATGGTACCTTCAGAAAAAAAAGTAATACTTCAGAAATATTTATTTTGTTATTTTAAGTGCATTTTAAATAAAAGCTTTTTTTAAAGTGTTTTTATAATTGATTATTCACGCTATTTTTAGTCGTATATATGCCAGTCCAAAAAAAGCCTTATAACTGAGACGACGTTGGCATTAAATAGCTGCAAGCCTGCTCGCAGCAGATTGGTCAATTCCTCGTGGGAGGTCGAAAGTGACGTAAGCAAAATCCGTTACTAACAGAACTGCGTCTCTTTGCTTTTGGGAACCCTAAATTTATTTAATTATATTACAAAGTTAGAGACACCCAGTGGATTATTGTTAGGGGATAATTGGTATATATAAAATTTGAATTATATTTAAACAATTGATTAAATAGTTAAAAGTAACAACATACTAATTGAAAACGTGCAACTATTTAAAAAGGTGTCGTGAAATGTATGGTGGTATATTGTTACACACACACCTATATATATATTATATTTAAAAAAAAAGTTGAGTGTTTGTGCTTGATATTTTTTGGATCATGTTGAGGATTATTGTAATGGTGGTGCAGTCGTGGTTGAATAATCTTGAAATAATAATAAAAATATTGGTTTTGATCAGTAATTGTTTTTATTGTGCTATAGGATAACATAACTTGGTAAAATTACTGCCTGGCTTAAGGCGTAAGAATAAAAAAAAAAAAAAAAGCGTATTTACATAATGTACAAATGTTTTGGGTCGACCAGCCGGGGAAGAGAAAATATCTTTATTTACGGGCTACTAACCAAAAGTTATGATTTTTGAGCCCAAAATCGATGTCAGGTGGCAAGGGACCCTAGGATGTGGAAGCAGGAGATGTCTCGCAGGGGTGGTGGAAACGTTGGGCAAGCAGAGGAATAGCGCCAGGGTGCAGTGAGGCGGGTGCGTTGAATAGGCCAGGAATCCAGGAGAAGTGGCAGATGGAAATGGAGGCAGAAGGTCCTTGAAGCCTAGAACTTGAGGGCCCTAGACTTCAGGATGGGGCAGCTTGAGGCTCTCGCCTCGTGCTTGTCAGGAAGGCCCTGGGAGCAGCAGTTGGCACATTTGGAGGTGCGCTGGTCAGCAATGGATGGGCAGGTTCGGCCTTCATGGCCGTCTTCACCGCAGTGGAAGCACTTGGGAGCTCTGGTGCATTGGGCAGAGTTGTGGCCGAAGCCACAACAGCGGAAGCAGACGCGGGCGCGGATGGACTCCTCGAAGTTGAGGATTACTCCATCCACCACGATCCTCCCGCGAACGCCCAGGGCTCTAAAGGTCTTGAGGTCCACCTCGATGAAGGCGGTGCAGGTCCCGTTTCTGGGTGCAGAACGGTGCGCCACGCGCACCACCTTGTCCCCAGGAAGTTTTCTAACAACAGCGGTTTCCAGGAAGGTCTCCTCAATTGTGGAGTTGGATGTCTCCTCATCCACTTTGAAGAGGCAGATCCGTGGCAGGATCTCCTTCTGCTGGCGGACCTTCATTCCATTCAACTTGCTGGCCAGGGAGGTTGTAACCTCAGGGATGGTGTCAGGATTGCTGGAGTGGAGGACCAGCTTCCCCTTGGTGCGCAGGGAGGCCCAAACGCCTTGGGGGAGAGTGTGAGCAGCGCGGACTGTTTTCAGCATCTCCCTTGGGTCAGCCTGTGGGTCATCTGAGATGACCACTGTGTGGGCCGCCGATTTTTCTCCATGAAGGATCACTTGGGCGGCCGCAGGCTTGGAGACGTGGGAAGGCACAGGTTTTGAAGGACCATTCAGGTTTGTCCTCTTTGCAGGCGGGTTGGGAGCTTCAGACTGCTTCCTTTTGGTTGGAGCAGGAGCAGGCAGGGAGGAGGCAGGCTTCTTGGCAGGGAGAGCAGCAGGAGCAGGAGTGGCGGGCTTGATTGGGTCAGTCTGGGAGCTGGTTTCATTGCAGGAAGGAGCAGGGCAGGTTTGAGTGCCGCGGCAAGCAGTCTTGGGCTTGTTGGCCTCCTCAATTTCGTCCAACTCTGCGAAGGACTCGAGGGTGTCAGTGAGGTTCTCTACATTGGTAGCGAGGGCCTTGATCATTTCAGTCCGCGAGGCGATGTAGCGGATCAGGTCCTCATGCAGGGATTTCAGGGCAGGATGGCCAATGGAGCTCAGGATGCTGCAGTTGCGTGAGATCACCAACTCATCTTCCCTCTCCAGGTCGGCGACGTTCACGATGCGGGTTGTAGGCTTGTAGGCCTTCTTTTTCTTCTTGGCGGGATTCATGTCAAGAGCGATGTCTGTCCAGCCGGGGAAGAACAACGATCAGTTTATATAGTAGAAGCGTGACCTCTGGCGGTCGATTAAAACAGAGTATTTATATCTATGAAATTATAACTTTAAATATAATAACATTTTAACATATAACATTTTTAAATAAAATATTTCAATATAACATTTCCTAAATAAAATCTTTATGTAACATTTCCCCCCTGTGAAGAAAATAATATGGGTAGATTAAGAGTAAAGTAATGAAAATATAGCTTTAAAAAAGAAGGTAAAATATTGATAGAAAGAAAAGATGAGAGATGATATTCACTTATCATATTGGTTTTTGTATGGTAACCAAAAGACAGGAAAGTACAAAATTATATAAATGATAAAAATGTGAATAATAACAAAACAATTGGGAGCAAGTGAAAATAAAAATGTAATAATCCATAATCATATTGGTTTATTGTTAACCAATAGATTGGAAATTACAAAGTATGAATGATGATAACAAAAATATGGGTAAGAGTAAAAATGTGATATTCCATAATCATATTGGTTTGTTATTAACCAACAGATTGGAAATAGCAAGAAAAAATGCACATATATTACATCAAAAATGAGGAAGGAAAATTTAAAGAAAAGATAACATTAAAAACAAAATAATTGCAAAAGTATGTGAATGAAAAATAAAGAAGAAAAACATAGAAAACAATATAAAAAAATAATTGGCAAAGATATATGGAAATGCTAAAAACATTTGATGTTTATAAGAAAAAGGCATTTATGAGAAAAGGCAATAAGTTGAGACAAAAGTTTATGTACAAAAAGCAAATGTGAAAACAAGGAATGAACATAAAGATAAATGATTATAATGTTAAAGCTAAATGAATTAATGGCAAGAATTGAGAATGGTCATTTGAAAAAAAAGATTCAAGGTGAGAAAAACAAAAGTTGAAATTTACATATGTTTACCACGGTAAATTTACATATTTGTAAGGCGAAATGAGAAACAAAATTATGGCATTTAAAAAAATTTAAAAGGGGGTAAAAATGAAAAACTTTGTAAAACATATTTTGATACAAGATTAAATAAGAAAATAACATATCAAAAGTTAGGGAATTTTGAACATATTGAAAAAGAAAATTGAAAAATATGAAAAAACATTAAAGTTTAGCTAATTTTTAATAAAGAAATTGAATGTGAGAAATATATTAATTTGTTGTTGTTGTTGTCCTCCCAGCCGACTGTTTTACATATAGAATTATAAAAAATGATATGGTGGAAAGGTTTAACTTAAATGCAAATGTTTAAAGGGTATATGGAATGGGAAATATATTTAGGAAAGATATAGAACTAATTATTTGAAGAAAATATGGCATTTTAAAATGATTCAAAGTAGTGGCACTATTTAAATGGAAAAAATATTTACGAATGACATAAAATGAATATATGTAACTATAATCAAATAAACGATTGTAAACTATTGTAAACATGAGTGAGAATTGAAAAGTTAAAATAAACTGCGAAAAATGGTCGATACAAAGTACCTTGAAAAGGATGATGCTGGCTGGAGTTGGCTGTAGATGGAGGTGACTGGTGTTGGGCGGAAGATGCGATGGCTGGAGATGGAAGGGAGAAGGCTGCTTGGAACTTCTTGAGATGGAGATGGCTATGTTTGATTGGAAATGGCTATGTTTGTTTGGAGATGGCTATGTTTGATTGGAAATGGTTATGTTTGTTTGTAGATGGCTATGTTTGTTTGGAGATGGCTATGTTTGATTGGAGATGACTATGCTTTCTTGAAGATGGCTATGTTTGATTGGAGATGACTATGTTTTCTTGGAGATGGCTATGTTTGTTTGAATTGGGCTATGTTTGTTCGTGGAGAAGGCTATTTTTGGTTGAAATGAGCTATTTTTGTAGGTGAAATTTCTATTTTTGATTGGAGAGGATTATTTTTGATTGAAGAAGAATTTGAATATTAGTGAATGAACTATTTTTAGTTGAAGAATTTGCATAGTTGAATTTGAAATATTTTGCTTTTGCCATTTAAAAATATAAACAGGTAAATATCCTGTCGACTAATATTATATTTAAAAAAAGATAAGATTTCTGTTGTTTTTTGATCATGTTGATGATTATGGTATGGAGTTATTTGCTGAGAAGTCGTGGCATAAATATTGAAAGAATAATAATAATATTGGTTTTGATCAGTAATTGTTTTTATTGTGCTATAGGATAACATAACTTGGTAAAATTACTGCCTGGCTTAAGGCGTAAGAATAAAAAAAAATGAAAAGCGTATTTACATAATGTACAAATGTTTTGGGTCGACCAGCCGGGGAAGAACAACAATCAGTTTATATAGTAGAAGCGTGACCTCTGGCGGTCGATTAAAACAGAGTATTTATATCTATGAAATTATAACTTTAAATATAATAACATTTTAACATATAACATTTTTAAATAAAATATTTCAATATAACATTTCCTAAATAAAATCTTTATGTAACATATATATATATATTACGATGTACTAGAGCGCCATCTGTTATCAAATTATAAAACTATTTTAGAGGCGAAATATTCTTTTTAAAATAAAACAATTTCTACTGTCCTTACTGCAATGGAAAAATTAAAGGGAGGGCCTGGCTCATCAGTGGTGAACCCTCCCAGCGGTTTCGCCAGTTTAATATATATAAATATATATATATAAATGGATGTTTGTTGGTCCGTTGGTCCGTCCGCGTGAGTGATAATCTTCTACATCGCTCAACCATTCGTGATGAAACTTTGGGAAGATGTTTAGTATACTACCGGGATGGTTTCTGGCTAATTACTCTTTAGAAATAACCTTTCGTTGCATTTTTATTTACAATAAAACGTAAATTCACTCGCAATCAGCGCCCCTCTCGCGGCAGATGGGCGATGGCGGCGCGCGACGATTGGCTGCCGGCGCAGCACGTGACTTGCCTGCCCCCCCCCCCCCCCCCCCCCGCCGAGTAAATGAGATCTCCCGGCTGACGGCCGAGCAGCGCCCTCTAGAACGCGTGACGATTTTGACGGCGCGGGGCGCTCCCGGTTGGACAGTTGCGCGGGGGCTGAGTGACCTCGCGGGTGCCCTCCGGGAACTACGTCCATCTTCCATATGTAATATACATTTAATCGTGTAAACCCGGGCGTTGCCCGGGTCATTCGTCTACAAATTCTCAGTAGTTCACTAATTCGAACCAATATTCCATACATAGGTAAAAGAATACTGGGAAGACTGACATTTATTAATGCAGTGATTATAATCAATGATTACAATGAAGGGCTATATTGTCTATATATATAAAAATCACTTTCAAATTTTAACGTAACGTTCCATTCTCAATCCCGTTGGGCTTTAGATCGGCTAAAACATTTTTATCTTTATTAGTGAATATTAACTTTACTGTACTGAATAGTTTAGTATAATGTTAATTTAACATATTACAATTTAGCCACAGCAACGCGTGGCCGGGTTCGCTAGTATATATATATATATATAATGCATATAAATATATGCGTGATGATATTGGAATAAGATGACTAAATTATAGCAGATAAAATTAATATATTTGTTGGCTTTTCTCATTTATTAGCTTGTAATTCCAAGGACGTTTTAGATAGGAATCTGAATATTTGGATTTCTAATTCCTACCATGTCTTGAACATTTATTGAAAAAATCCTTTCACAACCTCCAGCATTGTCGCATTTTTAGCCAAGAAAAATTGAAATTGACAGGTTCTGGGAAAAAATAGTTGTTTTTTAGTCAGAAAATGATAATGAAAATATTTCTGTATCATGTTTGATAATCAGATACAAAATTATATAGGAAAAAAATTCCAAAAAAGCGGAGACCACGGGTGAAGCGAGTTCACTTTTAGTATGCAAAAACAAAATTCTAACAGAAAACATTCATTCGAGTAGAAGACACAAAGCCAGATCATATATATATATATATACAGGGTGTACCAGGTAAATTGGGACTAACTTTGACAGTCCATAAAACAAAAACTACTTGAGATTAAAAACTTGTTTTTTTTTCATTACGTAGCCATATTCATGTAAAATGCAACAGTACATGTGTGCGCAGTGTAGTGATGAAGAGTAACCGAGAATTTGAAAATCGAGCTGCCATCATCGTTGCTCTGCGCGCCGGAAGGAGCCCCAAAGAGATAGTGGATTTTCTTAAGTTGCCCAAAACCACTATTTATCGTGTCAAGAAGCAGTTTGATGAGGCCGACAGTAACAAAGAGGGGATAGCTATAAGGAAAAAGCACTCGCGTCGATCGGAGAGGGTAAGAGGCGAAGAATTTGTCAAAATGTCAAGGAGAAGATTGATGGAAACCCTGGGAAGAGCATGAGGGCCATAGCCAAGAAAATGGACGTTGGCTCTATGACAATTGTCAGAACTATCCATGAGGACCTTGGTCTCAAGTCTTATGCCCTTCGGAAAGGTCAGTTGCTGACTGAGAATATGAAGAATAACATAAAAGGAAAGGCTGCTGCCCTCCTCAACAACCTGAAACACGACTCTTTTGGCATGCTAAGGTTCTTCTCTGACGAAAAGAACTTTGACGTGGACCAAAAGGTAAATCCCAGGAATGATCGCTGGATCTGTAAAGACCCCTCAGAGATACCTGTCGTGATGCACACGAAATTTCCTGCCTCCGTAATGGTCCTTGGCGTTATCAGCAGTGAAGGTGATGTCATGCCTCCCCATTTCTTTGAGAAGGGCCTTAGGATGAACGCTGACACCTACATCAATGTTCTGGAGACCGTTGTGAAGCCTTGGATGGACATGGTGGCCGCAGGAAGGAAGTATGTCTTCCAACAGGACTCAGCTCCAGCCCATAAGGCAAAAAAGACACAATCGTGGCTGACACTTAACGTCCCTAGTCACTGGGGTCCTGATATTTGGCCCCCTAATTCTCCAGATTGCAATCCCCTCGACTACTATGTATGGAGCGTTGTTGAGAGAGATGTCAACAAAGCTCCTCATACCACCATCCAGTCTGTCAAGAAAGCAGTTCACACGGTGATGACCCAAATGGACAAGGTCATCGTCGCCAAGGCCTGTGCTTCATTCCGCACTCGCCTCGAGATTGTTGTAGCTAATAATGGAAACTACATTGAATAAATAAAAACTATATCCTTTTATCTACTACTGTGTCAAATTTCATTCATATATTTTAATTTTTACTTGCAAAAAATTTCAGTTAAAATACCATTGTTGAAATTACCAATTTACCTGGTACACCCTGTATATATAAATGAATGTGTGTGTTTGGTGTGTCTGTCCTTTATGCCTGACCAAACCACTCATTGGAACGCCATGAAACTTTGGAAAGTTATTTAGTATAGTACTGAGAAGGTTTCTAGCAAATAAAATTTTTGAAATAACTTTTCGCCTGAAAATAATCAAGATAAATATTGCCACGTGGAAAATTAGGGAAGACAAAAACTTCAGGAGGGAACAGCAATTTATTTCAGGGAAGGACAAACTATCAAAGGTAAACAAAAGATAAGCCACGAGGGAAATTTACAGAGTCGACAGATATAAACATAAAAATGACCGCTCTGTTAATAAAAAAAATAATAATAAAATTAATAAATACTATGTTACATATATAAAATTAATAAATACTATGTTACAATATTCTAATTTATCTGTTATAATTCAACAATCCGCTCTAAATATTATCATGCACTAGCGGATGTACCCGGCTTCGCCCGGGTTTTACCCAAGTAAAGGTTTGTCTAACGAATCTCTCGATAAAGTGAACATTTTTTCCCAGTCCCTTGAAAAATACTCGATAAGTTGAATAAAATCAATATTAATTGGTTCCCTCGGTAATTGGAAGTTAAAGGAATAGTATCTTGCTTTGGAATTGTATCATTATTCTTGTCTCAAATAAATTGCCGTGTCATCCTGAATTTTGTCTTTCCTAATTTTCTACATTACAAAATCATTGTATCATCATGATAATATTTAGAGCAGATTGTTGAATTTTAACAGATAAATTAGAATATTTATCTTGATTATTTTTAAGCGAAAAGTTATTTCAAAAATTTTATTTGCTAGAAACCTTCCCAGTACTATACTAAATAACTTCCCAAAGTTTCATGGCGTTCCAATGAGTGGTTTGGTCAGGCATAAAGGACACACACACACATACATTCATTTTTATATATATAGATATAGAAAAAAATGATTATATGCCTCTTCTTCATGCGGACCAAACTACTCATTTCATCGCAATTTAACTTTGAGAAATTGTTTAATATCTACCAGAAAGGTTTCTATCTAATTATTAGTTTGAAAAACCTTTTTTTTTTTTTTTGGAAAAAATAAGGATAAATATTAATTAATCTGTTATTATTTCAGCACTCTGATTTATTATCTCTGTATTATCTTTATATATATAAAAATCAAAATTTGTCTGTCTGTTTATCGATAAACTCAGAAACTACTTAACCAAATTTCACCAAATTTTCCACATAACTACCAATGACCCTGAAGATGAAGAATTTACAATGCATTAAAATTAAATTTGAAAAAAATATTTTAAAATCTATATTTTATCTTTGTGTATAACTTTATTTATATAGCCACTTGCTATTTGACCATTTAGAACTTTGGGGAAAGTTATAAAGCTATTTTTTGACAGATTTCCTTTTTTCGTTTCGTTTTATTTCCCAAATTCCATTAAAATTTTTATTAAAAATTATCATCATTATTAAGAAGGTTTTCAATGTGTCTGTATTCAAATTATTAATGACATTTTTGAAAGTAAAACAGTGTATACGGTATTAAATATGTATAATGGAACATTGGCTTAAAATATAATGGAAAGTAAGCTGAATGAAGACAAAAAAAATGTTAAGAATTCCCTATGAATTGAAATGAAGTGATTTTGCCTATAAAATATCAAAAAATAGACTGGATTGATACACATTAAAAATTGTTAAAATGACATTTATTAAGCCAAACAGTGTGAAAAAGTAGATACAGTAGAGTTTCCATTGAGAGGATACCTAAAATCGTAGCTTAATCCGTCCCTCCAAGAGGCAGTCTCTTATTAAAGGTCTATTAGAGATTATTTAATATCAATTAGAATCTCCAATGAGAGACCACCTATAGGAGAAACAAGTTGAGGGTGGTTTAGGTGGTCTTTCTTAAGAGACTCTATTTACATATATTAAAATCAACATTTTCTTACTGTTACGTTTAATTACTGCTAATCTCTATATATAAAAATGAATGTATGTCTGTCTATCTGTCAATTATTAATTGGACTGAGCGAGTATTGTGAGTTTCATTATTCTATATGGTCTGGAAGCATATTAAAATTAAATATACAAAATTTGAAAGGAAATTTGGAAATTTGTCCGTTCTTGGCCAACCTGACAACCCAGAAGTCTGAAAATTGGTCAGCTAGCATTGTCATCAGGTTTGAACATGTGTACCAAATTTCATATTTCTAGGTGCCCTATAAGTATATTAATAAAAATTGATTACAAGATTTGGCGACAGACATCCATACAGACAGACATGGAGGCAAGTTAAATAAAAGTTTTTAAATAAAAAAGTGGACCAATCACAATGAAAATGGTACCATTAGAAAGAGCGTAAAAAGTATACCAAGAAGGAGAAATCGAAGGAAAATCGCTAAAAACGAACGGTTCGCGAGATATTGGCAAAACAAAATAAATAAAATTAAATATACAAAATTTGAATTGAAATTTGGAAATTTGTCCGTTCTTGGCCAACCTGACAACCCAGAAGTCTGAAAATTGGTCAGCTAGCATTGTCATCAGGTTTGAACATGTGTACCAAATCTCATATTTCTAGGTGCCCTATAAGTATATTAAAAATTGATTACAAGATTTGGCGACAGACATCCAGACAGACAGATAGGCAAGTTAAATAAAAGCTTAAAAAATTAAGTATATAGGGCCTAAAATACAAACAATATATAGGCCACCAGAAATAAAAAATAAAAAACATCAACAAGCTATATTGTATGGATATGTAAACTATATAAAAACAATAAGTAATTAGATATAAAAAATAATTTAAATAAAACATAAGTTGCTAAACATAAAGCTATTGACATGAAAAATATATAAAAGGCATTCAGGCAGAAAATATAAAACAGGTAATTTAACAAAATATATTACACACAAGCCATTAAATAAAATATATTTAAAAAAAAACATAAGAACCCTTTGACAAAATATAAAAACCTAAGCTATATTAAACAAAATATAAATATATAAGCTATATTAGACAAAATATAATGATAGGGCACTATTTGGATTATAGATTATAAACACAAACCTTTAGACAAAATCTAAAAACAAGCCAATCAGACAAAATATAAAAAACATAAGACATTAGACAAATATAAAAACATAAGCCATTAGAAAAAATCTAAAAACATTAGGCCATTAGACAAAATATTAAAAAATAAACAGACGAAATATAAAACATAAAGGCCGCTAGAAAAAATATAAAAACATCAAGTCATTAAACATTTAAAATAAATAGGATATCCCAAAATGTATTCAAAAGTTCAAAGTTAAATAACTATTATATAATAATGATTAACATGAATTAACTCTGGTTTAAATAAGGTCCTTTTCTTCTTATCTCCACACTGGGTGAATTAGATTGCATCTGCCTTTGTCATTAAGACTGGGAGCACTACTCAGTGGCAGGCGACTTAGCTCCAAAAGAAATGGCCGTCTCTGACATGAGGAACAGACGCCATGTGCAGCCGCTCCTAACATGGAGTACAAACGCTGCTCATCCTGTATCCCTGGATAAGGAGCCCTTACAGGGTACAATCAGCCGGGCTAGCTGAGCCCAGGTTTTTTAGTGAGCTTGTTACTGCTCCCCCTCCTCCTTTTTCATCCAGCTTGGGACCAGCAAAGACGAGAGATTAACATGAATTAACTCTGGTTTAAATAAGGTCCTATGGTGAATAACCATATTCTTTGGATTTCCTGGCCTTGGAATTGCACATTATACAATTTTTTTGTTGATTTCATTTATATATAGCAAGTTTCCTTGATTCTTGGGTAGCAAAGGTTGGCCATAAAGTATAATTTAACAGTATATTTAAAAGCTATTGAAAAAAACGTTATAAGCATTTTTTTTAAATCAGCAAGAGGAAGTTAATTCAATGTATATCAATAACTTGTTGATTTCTAAACATAAAAGAGATTTCGATAAAATAATCCCTTGAATCAATATTAAAATAAGAGCATTTAGGCCTTCAGGGAAAAGTTTCTTTTTAAATTATTTTTTATTTACATAACTCTCAAGCTTTCGGGAAAGAAAGCCCTTCTACAGGTAATGTAAAATATTTTCTCCTGAAAGCTTGAAAGATTTGTAAATAAATATTTGAAAAATAAACTTTTTCCTGAAGGCCTAATGTTCTTATTTTGATAAATGAGATTTGAATTCCTATATTGCGCACAATGATTCTTTGGCATTCTTTATCAATACATTTTAGATCAGCAAGAGAAAGTTATTCAATGTAGATCAATAACTTGTTGATTTCAAATCATGAAGACGATTTGAATCCCTATATTGCACAATAATTCTTTGGCATTCTTTATTAAAACATTTTAGACCACCAAGGTGTTGTTATTAAATGTAAATCAATAACTTGTTGATTGCTAATCATGAATAAAATTTGATTGCCTATATTACACAATAATTATTTGGCGTTCTTTATTAAAACATTTTAGACCACCAAGGTGTTGTTATTCAATGTAGATCAATAACTTGTTGATTACTAATCATGAATAAGATTTGATTGCCTATATTACACAATAATTATTTGGCGTTCTTTATTAAAACATTTTAGACCACCAAGGGGAAGTTATTCAATGAAGATCACCATAACCTGTTTACTTCTATAATCATAAAGATTTGATGCCTATATTACACAATAATTCTTTGGCATTCTTTATCAATACATTTTAGATCAGCAAGGGGAAGTTAATCAATAACCTGTTTACTTCTATTATCATAAAGATTTGAATCTCTGTATTGCACAATGATATTCTCTGGCATTCTTTATCAATACATTTAAGATCAGCAAGGGGAAGTTAATCAATGAAGATCACAATAACCTGTTGATTTCTATAGTCATAAAGATTTGAATTTCTGTATTGCACAATGATTCTCTGGCATTCTTTATCAATACATTTAAGATCAGCAAGGGGAAGTTAATCAATGTAGATCAATAATCTGTTGATTTCTATAATCATAAAGATTTGAATCTCTGTATTGCACAATGATTCTTTGGCATTCTTTATCAATACATTTTAGATCAGCAAGGGGAAGTTAATCAATGTAGTCAATAACCTGTTTATTTCTATAATCATAAAGATTTGATGCCTATATTACACAATGATTCTTTGGCATTCTTTATCAATGCATTTTAGATCAGCAAGGGGAAGTTAATCAATAACCTGTTTACTTCTATAATCATAAAGATTTGAATCTCTGAATTGCACAATGATATATTCTCTGGCATTCTTTATCAATACATTTAAGATCAGCAAGGGGAAGTTAATCAATGAAGATCACAATAGCCTGTTGATTTCTATAATCATAAAGATTTGAATCTCTGTATTGCACAATGATTCTCTGGCATTCTTTATCAATACATTTAAGATCAGCAAGGGGAAGTTAATCAATGTAGATCACAATAGCCTGTTGATTTCTATAATCATAAAGATTTGAATCTCTGTATTGCACAATGATATATTCTCTGGCATTCTTTATCAATACATTTAAGATCAGCAAGGGGAAGTTAATCAATGAAGATCACAATAGCCTGTTGATTTCTATAATCATAAAGATTTGAATCTCTGTATTGCACAATGATTCTCTGGCATTCTTTATCAATACATTTAAGATCAGCAAGGGGAAGTTAATCAATGTAGATCAATAACCTGTTGATTTCTATAATCATAAAGATTTGAATCTCTGTATTGCACAATGATTCTTTGGCATTTTTTATCAATACATTTTAGATCAGAAAGGGGAAGTATTCAATGAAGATCATAATAACCTGTTTACTTCTATAATCACAAAGATTTGATGCCTATATTACACAATGATTCTTTGGCATTCTTTATAAATACATTTTAGATTCAGAAAGGGGAAGTTATTCAATTTAGACAATAACTTGGTGATTGCTAATCATAAAGATTTGAGAATCTCTGTATTGCGCAAATATTCTTTGGCGTTCTTTATCAATGCATTTTAGATCAGCAAGAATTTAATCAATGCAGATCAATACCATGTTGATTACAAATCAGAAGGAGATTTGAGTTATAAATTGCACAATGATTCTTTGACATTCTTTATTAACACACACACACTTGGAAAATCTCTTAAAGTTTTTCTTAATTAAATACTTTAAAGATGGTGACAAATGATACTTCAATAGGTTTTCAATAGATATCACAAATTTTCTGTGGAGAAAATAAATAGTTCATCTTATTTCACTATATTTCAGGAATATCTGATGGGGGAGTAAGGCACAGCAATTCTTGTGTAGGAATTCTTTGTGCTGGAAAGTTCAGTTAGGCCTAATGTGCCTTTAATAATAGAGGTCGATTAAAATTAGGTTTCCTTAGTCATGGTAAAAAATGCTTTTTTTTCAAATGTTTTATATTTCAATAGGTATATTTAATTAATGAACTTAATAAGTTATACTTGATGATTAAACATGGTTGAGATTCTGTTAATCATTAAGGATGCAATCGGAGGAAAAAAAAAAGAAATTATAGACATTGGAAATTTACTAATTTTCTTTTTTTTTTTTCTCAGATATGAACTGAATATGTGCCTGCGTTTAAAAATGAAAACAAAATGGGATTTAACTCAAAGAATTATGATATGGGCAAGTTATGATGTCTATTGTGATGCATTAGCACACTATCTGTTATCAAAATTCGAAACTATTATAGACGCGTATGATTCTTTTCTAAAATAAACAATTCTACTGCCCTTACTGTAATGGAAAAAATTAATGGGAGGGCCATCCATTAATTTTTTTTATTGCAGTAAGGACAGTAGAAATTGTTTATTTTCAAAAATAATCATACCTGTCTATAATAGTTTCGAATTTTGGTGTCTATTTTTTCTCATTAGAATAAAAGTTTTTTTCTATATTTTCTTTTATTGTATAGCAGCTTATGGCATAAAGCTTCTTGAAAGACAGTTGGCTTGTGGATGTTGTGAAAGCTAAATATATTCCAAAAAATACATTCCAGCTGAATTTTATTTTTAAACATTTTTTTACTCTTTCAATTATAAATAAACTGATTTTATATAAAACATTTCAAACACAAGGTAATAAGACCAAATCTAAATAAATAATTAGTGTGTGACATTTTGGTAACAATGCTGTTACCGAAACATCACGCTAATTTATTTATTTGGATTTGGTCTTATCACCTTGTGTTAATAATCTATAATCCAAATTGTGCCTTATCATCATAAAACATTTTAATAGAAATATTCAATATTTTTTGACCATTTTTGTAAATGTTTTGATTGACCTCTTTTATTTTTCCATGTAAAAAAAGGTTTATGTTAATCTTTGTCCATTTTGAAACTATCTTAATGAAATAAAAGCTATTATTATTTAAAAGTCTATAGCACATCATTGTTTTTTTTTTGTTACACCCTTTAAACCAGGCACATTTTCATTTGATAATACTTGTTAGCCAATTTACTCACCATAATCTTTATCAGTTTCTCTTTGATAATATAGAGGAAGTGAGAGTTTTTTTTATTATTCAAAGAGTTCACTTGTTAGTAAGTTTGTGCTTGAGTAAAAAAAATATTTTATGTTAGTCTCTATTGCAATGTGTGCATTATTATAGAACATTATATAATAAGGCACAATTTGGATTATAGATCATAAACATAAGGTAATAAGAACAAATCCAAATAAATAGTGTATGACGTTTCGGTAACCAACGCTGTTACTGAAATGTCACACACTATTTATTTATTTGGTCTTATGACCTTGAGAACATTATGTAATATGAATTTTTTAAAGAAGAAAAAAAAATTCTGAATGCTGCCGGCAACTAAGACCACAGAAAGGGGAAGGGGATCAGGGGGAATAATTGTGGGTGTCAAAAAAGGGGGACATTACAGGTTGCACAGTACAGAAAAGGATAACATCTGGATATCGATTTTTTTTTTCACAAAACATAGGAACCGACAAACCCACCACCTGCTTTATATTTGTATATCTCCCTCCGAACGAACTGTACCAGAACAACTTAGTTAGATTAACTAAATATATGGAAAAACAAATAACTGACGGGAAAGAACTAATTCTGATTGGGGATTTAAATATTAGAACTGGAGGGCTCGGGGGACTGTATATTCCAACAAATCTTCAACTCTCTTTAGTTTCCGAAAGAAAAGCAAGAGATCTAATAATTTCACCACTGGCTGAAGGACTCCTCGAGTTTCTCGAGGACAATTCGCTGACAATAATCAACGGACGATCAACAGGAGACAGAGAGGGAGGCTTTACATATGTTTCGGAGAGAGGCTCATCAACTATTGAATACTGCATAGTTTCCCAAGGAATACTGGAAAAAATATCAGACTTCAGGATAGAAACCCAGATGTACTCAGATCACCTTCCTCTTATCCTGAGGTTAACAGTCCAAAACACCTATGAAAACAAATCTAAGGTAGAAGAATATGGTGTTACGAGATACAGATGGACAGCTGAGGGAATTAAGACATTTAAACAGGAATTAAAGGAATTGCAAGTAGTAAAAATATCAAATCTCGATAGCTCCGTAAATACTTTCACTCAAAGAATTACCGAGGCAATGTCAACATCAGGAATAATGTACTCAACTAGGGGTGCCACCGGAAAATCTAAACCATGGTTTGACAAAAGCTGTTACGAGATGAAAAAGCTAACAAAAGAAAGTCTGAAGGAATACCGTAGAACCAACAGAAAGGAAGACCTGGAAAGCTATGCTCTCCATAGAAAGAAATATCTCGGTTTATTAGATGATAAAAGAAAGAAATATATTCAGGAAAAACAACAAATATTGAGAAATATAAAAGATTCAAAGTCCTTTTGAAAGACCATTGCGTTATTTAAAAGAGCAACAAAAATTCAAGGAGAAATTACTGTACAGGAATGGCACGAATTTTATTGCGAATTAATGATTATTGAGGAAAAAGAGAAGATTTGTAATATAGAAGTGAGGATCTCGCCGAGCGATCCAATACTTGATCCAGAGATAACTTCTGAAGAGATAGGCAGGGCAATCAGAGATTTGAAAAATAACAAGGCAAGTGGACCTGATGACATCCCCAATGAAATAATAAAAGTACTCCCAGACTCATACATGGGTTTATTAGAGCAATTTTACAATAGAGCTCTGATAATGGGACACTATCCTACAATATGGACTAAATCGATCATACATCCAATCTTTAAAAGCGGTGACAAAGATAACCCTTCAAATTACCGTGGTATAGCACTGATAAGTAATTTATCGAAACTTTTTACAACAATATTAAGATCAAGACTGAATGAATGGGTAGAAAGAAGAAACGCCATTCCAGAAAATCAGGCAGGTTTCCGAAGGGGCCGATCGTGTGTGGATCTGATATTCACATTGACCACTCTAATACAACTTTCACTGAGGAAAAAGGGGGAGGAAAATTATATGTATTTTTTGTTGATTTGAGAAAAGCATTTGACACAGTTCCTCACTCATTACTCTGGAAGAAATTAACCAATCTGGGCGTGAGCTATCAATTTATACATGCAATTAGAAATTACTACGAACAGGCGACTGTGGCAGTCAGATGGAGGGGATCAATTACTGAAAATATTAAGATACATTCGGGCGTTTTACAAGGAGAGCCACTATCGCCATTACTTTTTATATTATTCATGACGGACCTGATTAAAATGTATGACAACTCAGATCTGACGAGTGTATACCTTCCGGAATTTGGTGACGTTCACCTGCTGATGTATGCAGATGATATTGATATTATAGGGGAGTCGAGGATAAACCTCCAAAAAAGATTAATATATTGAAAGAATATCTTGGTGAGAACTATATGACACTGAACGAGTCCAAATCGAAGGTTATGGTATATCGCAATGGTGGTAAACCCTCAAGAGAAGATAGATGGTACTGGAATGGTAAACCTCTGATGGTAACAAGAAGATATAATTACTTGGGATACCCTCTGGTCAGTACAACTAAAACCACTCAAGCCGCAAACTTTTTCAAAGGAAAAGCACTTGCGGCAATAAATGCTACAACCCCAATATTGGCAAAATCAAAAATTAATTCATTAAACTCTGCAATGAAACTGTTTGACTCTATTGTGATGGCTGTTTTGATGTATGCTGCTCCAATTTGGGCAACAGAGTATAAAGATTTATTAGACCATATACAAGATACATTTATTCGTAGGTTTTTGAATTTGCCTAGATATACACCAGGATACATAATAAGACCAGAAACAGGCCGCGTCTCATTAATAATAACAGCTCTGAAATTGACCTTGAAATATTGGCTGAGGGTGCTGAGTATGGATACAAATAGACTGCCTCGAATATGTTTAACTAGAATGAGGCAATTATCCTGTGCTACAGGTGCGCCCATTGGTTTCATAAAACAATTAAGCAATTTACTCAATAATAACGGATCCTCGTGGCTTACTTATTGTAATGATCCCGATTCACTAAGGAATGCTATCCTGGAATATTAAGAACTGCGATAGAGCAAACAATACAAAACGACTTAACAAGAATAACCCAGTCAAAGTTATATTCCCACTATAGAGATATATATACAACGTTTACCACCGAAGAATACTTCTTAAGTGAACTCCCTTTTCCTATCATCAGATTAATCGCACAATTTAGAACCCTTTCAATTTTTTTCAGAGAACACCATTTGATTTTATTGAGGCGTGAAGACCTGAAATTCACTTTCTGTGGATCAGGAATAACAACGGAGATGTTGCACTACTTATTTGACTGTGCTGCTCTGTCTGAGGAAAGACGAAAACTAAATGATCAAACGGGGCAACTTTGTCCTTCATTTCCGGCACTGATTAATGAAATATCAAAGAATAGGTATATAGCGATGGCGATATTTGAATTCCACAAGACTATATCCCGGAAAAAGGCCTCACAGTGTTCTCCCTATCCCTTGTGAACTGGCGAATCCTGTATAGGGCGAGAGGCCCTAAATAAAGGCTTTTGTTGTTGTTGTTGTTGTTGTATATAGCGGCCATTCTAGATAACCCTGTTATCAGCTGTGTGATACATACACCTGTCTAAAGGGGCCACTCTAGACAACCCTGTTATCAGCTGTGTGATACATCCACCTGTCTATACAGTCCACCCTGTCTATAGCGGTCACTTTAGGCAACCCTGTTATCATCAGTGTGTTACATTCACCTGTCTATACAGACCACCCTGTCTAAAGCGGTCACTTTAGGCAACCCTGTTATCAGCAGTGTGATACATACACCTGTCTATACAGACCACCCTGTCTATAGCGGCCACTCTAGACAACCCTGTTATCAGCGGTGTGATACATACACCTGTCTATACAGACCACCCTGTCAATAGCGACCACCCAACACCTGTCTATACAAACCACCCTGTCAATAGCGACCACCCAAGACAACGTTTTTAAAATATATTCGCACTCGGGTAAAACCCGGGCGTTGCCCGGGCCATTCGTCTAGTTTTATATAAAGCTCTTCTTCCGACTTGCGTTTCTACTTATACAGTGTGATTAGAATTGGTAGAAGAAATGGACGCATTTCATCAGGATGTTTCATTTTTAGAATCCTTCGTAGAAATTTATAATATTGAATAATTTTTTTAGAAGATTCTCTTTGTAGTGATTAATACTGAATGTTGAATAAATGGAAATATAGAAATATGCTACATATTGTAAAAATATGATTCTAAGAAAATTCAATCCATGTTTGAAAATATAGATAGCAGGATTCTCCTAGTTTTAGGTGAAAGAGGGAGAAACATTTTGAAGGCTAATTTTAAGTTTGTTAATACATTTTAAAAAAATGAAAATAAAGATGCATTTGTAAGAAAAAAATTGTTCTTTTTATATATTCTGAACATATATTTGATAGAAAAGATAATGGAATTTGATAATTAACTAGTGATTGTTACAGGCATATTTTGATAAATCTCGCTATTTCAAAATTAGGCAAGAAATCTGTGACCTGAGCCAAAATTTCAGGAGGCAATATTTCCAAATCACAATGTCGCTTTACTATCTCCATCTTGTACAACAATGCACCACGTATATTTCCCACTTCAACTTTATCCAAGATCAGTTGTGAATAGATAGGAAATACCTCAATATAATGTTGCCTTGTTTCCTGGCAGGTGACATCTTCATTTGACATATAGCCCAGTATCTTATCTCCATTGTATTCAGTCAGAAATTTATAGAGAGTTACAGAGCTGTCCCCAATGTAAACTCTCTTTATTCTAACCACCTCACTCTTACATTGATCCCATAAATTTGACCCCTCTGGAAATGTCTTGAGATTTTCTGGTTTGGTTAAACTTGGAATAGTCAGAAAAACATATGGAATGAACACATTAAGAAGATCATTTTTACACTCAATCAGGGATGATAAAATAGATTGAGTGGTTTCAATATCAGCATCTACCAAGCATCCATACTGGAGTAACAAAGTTGCAATATCTTTCATCCAGAGAGCCTTTTTGAAAACATCAATTTTTCTGTCCTCCTCTAGGCAAGCTTCACTTTTGATCAGAAACTTTATTATCTCTTGATGAGGATTCATTATTATTTGGTGTGCGACTTCAGGATGATATCCTTCCATATCAACAACATTGGAAAGAGATTTGTTTATCACATTTTTACAATTTGGAAAGGCATTTCTAAGTGCTACTATTAAAGGTGTCTCTCCATTTTCTTTCTTGGTGTTGACTTCAACTGCTTCTTCTTCCACAAGGCGGTGTACTATATAGGTGCAAGCAAATTTTTACTTTTTGTTCTTGATGTTTACTTCAGCTCCTTGTTCTACAAGGTATTTCACTATATCTAGGTAGCCCAATTCAACTGCTGTATTCAAAGCTGTATAGCCATTTATATCGGCTGTATTAAGTTTGGCTCTTGCCTCTACTAAACACCTTACTGTTTCCATATCCCTATATACTGCATTTATTAAAGGGGTACTTCCCCACTTGCTCTGAGTATTGATATTTGCTCCCTTAGCAATAAGAAATTTGGCAATATCCAAATGGTAAACAGCCAGATTTAAAGCTGTTTTTCCATCTTCGTTTGACATTTCAAGATTAGCTTTAGCATTTACTAAGCATTCTACAATTCTTAAATTACCTTTGGTTGCTGCTATAATCAGAGGTGTGTTTCCAGATTCAGTTTGTGTGTTGACCTCTGCAACTTCGGATATAAGAAACTCAGCAACATCTAAATGGTCATTTTCTATAGCCTCACTTAAAGCTGTTTTGCCGATATGGTTGGCTACATTTATGCATGCCTTAGCCTTCACTAGGCATTTTACCATCTTCAAATTACCTTTTCTTGCTGAAATTAATAAAGGAGTTTCCAAATATTTATTAACAACATTTACATTTGCCCCCTTTTCAAGGAGATAAAGGGCTAAGTCGATGTTAAATTTCTCAAAAGCTGTGGATAGAGCCGTTTGGTTTTCATTATCCTCTTCATTAATGTCAACCCCGGCACCAATTAAGCACTGAACAATCCAATAGTAGTTTCGTTTAACAGAACTAATCAAAGGCGTAAATCCAAACTGATCCTTTGCACTCGTATTTGCCCCTGCTTCTAGGAGAATCCTGATCATTTTCAAATAGCCTTTATGAACAGCTACATTTAATGGAAAGTTACCATCTTTATCTTTCTGATTTACATCAGCTCCGCAAGAGATAATTCTCTCAGTAATTTCCAAACTGTTTCTTTCAACATGATATATCAGGGGTGTAATTCCATTGCTAAATTTGACATTGACATCAGCTCTATTATCTAATAAATACATAAACACAAATTCATGGTCATTGAGAATAGCTTCACTTAAAGCTGTCCTTCCAGAATTTGTCTTCAAATTTATATTAGCTTTAGCATATCAACTAAAACTCTAACAATTTCTAAATTTCCCCCTTCAGCACCTCTTATTAGAGGTGTCATACCCCATTTGTCCATTGAATTAGCATAGATACTCTTCTCTAAGAGCAACTTCACAAGATCAAAGTTATTATTGATAACTGCTATAGACAATCACTTTTTACAAAGAGATTGAGGATTTCATCATCCATATCTTTAGCTCCCCTTTCAATTAGATATTTAAACATTATTTCATTCTTTATTTTTGCTGCTCTATAGAGAGCTGTAAGACCTTGTTCATCCACCTCATTAATTTCAGCTTTGGCATTAATTAAGGTTTTGACCATCTCCATATTATCTTTTGTAACATAAATCATTAAAGGTGTCACTCCATATTTATTCTTAGCATTCACATTAGCACCATTCTTCAGAAGATAATTGACCATTTCCACATGGTTTTTTAAAGAAGCTATATGTAATGGTGTATTTCCATCACAATCTTCATCATTTACATTAGCTTTGGCTTTAATCAAGATTTCAACCCTATTTAGGTCACCTTGACCTGTACATATCAATATGGGAGATGAATTATTCGTATCCTTGGCATTGACATCTGCTCCTTGATGGATAAGAAATAGAGCAATATTAATTCGTTTAAAAACAAAAGCCAAAATTAAAGGAATACATTCTTGAATATTTTCTCTTTCAATTTTAGCTCCTGCGGCTACAAGTTTTTTTACAACTTCCAGATGGCCATTTAAAATAGCATTCAATAGGGGTGTTCTATACAAAGTATCTCGGGCATTTATATTTGCTCCTGCTTCAATTAAACATTCTAAAATAGCCATATTTCCAATCTCAACTGCTATAAACAATGGGGTAGGTCCAAAAGAAGTATCACCGTTTACATCAGCATTTGCCTGAATTAGCATTTTAACAATTTCAAATTGTTCATGTTAAACTGCCATTAATAATGGTGACCCTTCTTTATGTATCCCTTGATTTATATCAATTCTTTTATTCTTTAATATATCTTTGACACGAGCAATGTCCTGATTTTGTATGGCATTCCGTAGAGAGACTAGATTTGAATCCATATTTATAATTTATATACAGTATATATAAAAAACTATGTGAAAAAAATAGTACAAATGTAACATTGTACTGGGATAAGGTGCATAAATTAAGAAAAAGGCATCTCCTTATCGTGCAACTGAAAGTTGCTGATGGCTGGCGCCATCTATCGGAATAAATATCAACTATTCTCGTTGATTTTTAATTATTCCAGAATTGGCCAAATACCCATTCTTGATTAATCAAGAAAAGCTAACCACGGACGCGTTTCGGGCTGTTGGCCCTCATCAGCGTGGTGCAAGCTGTACCTCAACGACCAAAAAATTGGTCATTAAGGCATCCTGAAAAATCATGAAACGGGTAGTTAAGGCCAGAATTGCGTGAGGACGCTACACAATGTGAAAAAATAGTACAAATGTAACATTGTACTGGGATAAGGTGCATAAATTAAGAAAAAGGCATCTCCTTATCGTGCAACTGAAAGTTGCTGATGGCTGGCGCCATCTATCGGAATGAATATCAACTATTCTCGTTGATTTTTAATTATTCCAGAATTGGCCAAATACCCATTCTTGATTAATCAAGAAAAGCTAACCACGGACGCGTTTCGGGCTGTTGGCCCTCATCAGCGTGGTGCTAGCTGTACCTCAACGACCAAAAAATTGGTCATTAAGGCATCCTGAAAAATGCGTCCTCACGCAATTCTGGCCTTAACTACCCGTTTCATGATTTTTCAGGATGCCTTAATGACCAATTTTTTGGTCGTTGAGGTACAGCTTGCACCACGCTGATGAGGGCCAACAGCCCGAAACGCGTCCGTGGTTAGCTTTTCTTGATTAATCAAGAATGGGTATTTGGCCATTTCTGGAATAATTAAAAATCAACGAGAATAGTTGATATTTATTCCGATAGATGGCGCCAGCCATCAGCAACTTTCAGTTGCACGATAAGGAGATGCCTTTTTCTTAATTTATGCACCTTATCCCAGTACAATGTTACATAGTACTATTTTTTCACATTGTGTAGCGTCCTCACGCAATTCTGGCCTTGACTACCCGTTTCATGATTTTTCAGGATGCCTTAATGACCAATTTTTTGGTCGTTGAGGTACAGCTTGCACCACGCTGATGAGGGCCAACAGCCCGAAACGCGTCCGTGGTTAGCTTTTCTTGATTAATCAAGAATGGGTATTTGGCTATTCTGGAATAATCAAAAATCAACGAGAATAGTTGATATTTATTCCGATAGATGGCGCCAGCCATCAGCAACTTTCAGTTGCACGATAAGGAGATGCCTTTTTCTTAATTTATGCACCTTATCCCAGTACAATGTTACATAGTACTATTTTTTCACATTGTGTAGCGTCCTCACGCAATTCTGGCCTTGACTACCCGTTTCATGATTTTTCAGGATGCCTTAATGACCAATTTTTTGGTCGTTGAGGTACAGCTTGCACCACGCTGATGAGGGCCAACAGCCCGAAACGCGTCCGTGGTTAGCTTTTCTTGATTAATCAAGAATGGGTATTTGGCCATTTCTGGAATAATTAAAAATCAACGAGAATAGTTGATATTTATTCCGATAGATGGCGCCAGCCATCAGCAACTTTCAGTTGCACGATAAGGAGATGCCTTTTTCTTAATTTATGCACCTTATCCCAGTACAATGTTACATAGTACTATTTTTTCACATTGTGTAGCGTCCTCACGCAATTCTGGCCTTGACTACCCGTTTCATGATTTTTCAGGATGCCTTAATGACCAATTTTTTGGTCGTTGAGGTACAGCTTGCACCACGCTGATGAGGGCCAACAGCCCGAAACGCGTCCGTGGTTAGCTTTTCTTGATTGATCAAGAATGGGTATTTGGCCAATTCTGGAATAATTAAAAATCAACGAGAATAGTTGATATTTATTCCGATAGATGGCGCCAGCCATCAGCAACTTTCAGTTGCACGATAAGGAGATGCCTTTTTCTTAATAAAAAACTATATGATGAAGTAAAATATAAAATACTAAACAAATACCTTTTTAAATTTTATAACCAGTAGTTTTAAATAGATATGTGAAAGAATCAAAACTTTTGAGAAAATTTAAAATTTTTCAGGCGGTATGCAGAGATGTTCTAATAAGGTCATGTCATATTTTAACCCTTTTTGCCCTTCAAAAAATATATATTTTTATATAAGGAATATAAATATGTATTTTAGAGTGTTAAAAGTTTTTAAAATAGCTAAATATTGTTATCTTGATAGAATTCTCTCTCATGGTTGTCATTATTTGAGATATAAAATTGTAATTGGGGGGTTTGTGAATAGGCGTATATTATTTTTTATTTCTTATTAAAAACTTTGATATTTTAAATATTGGTTTTATAATAACTTACTCAAATCCAAATAGAATTCTAACGACAATATTGTTTATCTACTTAAAAAAACCGACTTACATATTTTTAAAAATGCACAAATTTATATACTTGGATATAAAAATAACATTTATAAAGTTTTAAAATTATTAAGATTTCACCTGATATAATTTTCTTAATAACACTTTTTTTGGGGGGCGGCAAACAAAAAAAAAACGCTACTTTAAAAAAAAATTAACTTATAAAAGTTTATCCTAAAAGGAAACTAAAATCTTCGTCATCTTAAAAATGTAGTCAAAAGTCATTTTTATTATAAAATCTCAGATTTTCTTTTTCATGGCATAAGATATAAATAATATATTTTGATTCATTTTAGTTATTCTCGATTGGTTCAACCTTATATTTTAATTTAAATTAAATATTGAAAATCCAAACTTATTAAAACGTGTGTTTAATCCAATTACACTCCAAATCTAATACAAAATCCCTTAATAACAATATAGCTATACCTGTCGAAACCCTTTAGATCTTAGGATTGACCTTGAAAAATCATCGAAGCAGGAACAAGTGACTTCACGCCACACATTAATGAAATCGTCGACAAAACTACTACAGCTAGCGGTTACCTACCCAGATTAATAAAGAAAGCATGGAGCCTAGAATGCAGACGAAAACTAACTTTATACAAGACAATATTCCGAAGTACAATAACATATGGCCAAACAATATGGTTTCCATTTATAAGCAAGAAAAAGCCAAATAAAACTAAATTCCCTGCAGTATAACATTCTAAAACACTGCATACAGGCCTATACCACAACATCGTCAAACTGTGCACATGATGGAATCGAGAGCATTTCATATATATATTTTTTAGGTATAATGGAAGAAGAAAATTATAAACATAATTATGCCCTGCTTTGGGCGTCATTGTTAAAAACAATGATGATTTTATACTTTTACTATTTCCAGATCTCTACATGTCCAGATATTAGGGCGCCAGTGGCTGCAGAAAAGCAGACCACAAATTTATTCGTCTATGGCACATGTAGAGACCTAAAGCTGTGCCGGCTAGCAATTAATGTTAAAAGGGAAATTAACCAATCAACTTTTGGCTAAACATATTTTATTTATTCTAATAAAATAAATTTTCAATGTACTACAAATATAGATAAAACAAAGAAAAAATATTTGAATGATATCACGCGCATTTAAGATTTCATGGAAAAGGATAAAAAAAAAACTATATAAGTCTAAAATTGGGAGGAGTTTAATATACATATAAATGTAAACACACAAAAAAGTCCTATTATGCCATCATCCCCAGATTATCCCCACCTACCTTGATATCGAGCCACCCATGTCCCTGATTCGAAAAAAGGGGCAGCCAAGGCCGCAGCCAGCGGCCTCCGCCCTCCGCAATGTAAAAATCCGAATGTCAATATCAAAATTGTCAAAATCCAAGGATGTAAATATCCCGCTTCCTTGTCCCAGTGTTGCCGGGCTCACCCCCCAAGGCTATCATCCCTCTTTCTCTATGAAAATAAAAAATTAAAAAAGGCATCTTAAAAAAAATGATAAAAATATATTAAATATAAAATTATTAAAGAAATATTCACAAAAAAATAATAATAAAAATTATGAAAATATTGAATTAAAAAATGATTTTAAAAATATAATTATTATTGTTGATTCTGGGCATCTTGGGGTCAGCTTGAGAAAGGTTCAGGGCTCGTGGTGGAGTCAGGTCAAGCACCATAGGTCGGTGGCTTGACTACAGGGAAGGGGTGTCTGAGTCCATCTCAGACTAGCTTGATGTTGGTGGGGCCAGGTCATCCACCACAGGTCAGGTGACTTGACCACCAGGAAGAGGTGTCTGAGTCCATCTCAGACTAGCTTGGTGTTGGTGGGGGCCAGGTCATCCACCACAGGTCAGGTGGCTTGACTACAGGAAGGGGTGTCCGAGTCCATCTTGGACTGGCTTGCGGTCAAGTCAGCCACCATCGGACATGTGGCTCGACCACCAGGAAGGGGTGTCTGAGTCCATCTCAGACTAGCTTGATGTTGGTGGGGCCAGGTCATCCACCACAGGTCAGGTGACTTGACCACAGGAAGGGGATCTCGGTCTCTGGCTCGGTGCTGCCAAGGCTAAAGGTGGCTTTAGGCTCCATCTCGACACCTCGCAATCACCAGAGGTTTGTGGCTTACATGGACAAAGGTGGGATATGGTTAGGTTAGGTGGGGTTCTGGGTTACTTTGGCATATTATGGTCACGAGGTGTCCCAACACACATATACTAACACAAATACTAAAAATCACAGATTATGTTGTGGGTGTTGGAAAAAAAAGAATAATAGTAAATCAATGATCTTGAATTACTTTTAGACTGACAACACTGTAATATAAAAACGAGAACAAAGGAGTGTTGGTTTTGTTTTACAAAATTAGTAATTGTAATGTAAATTGTTAAATGTTCTTTTCTATCTCTCTTTGTGAAAATAATAAATTTAAATTACTTTCATAAAAGGTAAAATCGCCTAATTCTTTAAAACCACTTCAACTGTAAGTAAACTTGTTATTTGTTGTTTCATTGTCTGAACCATAAGAGATTCCCAACATGGTAGCAGAGCGTGGTTCTTTTTGAATCGCGGTAAAATATATATATAAAATATAAATAAAAACAAAAATGGCTGTCAGCGAAGATATCGCAAATATTGTGAGGCTTAAAAATCCTGAAAATTTTGATTTATGGAATTTTCAGATAACAATTATTTTCAAAGCAAATGGCCTTCTAGATATTGTAAATGGAAAATCGTTGTTTGAAGACTTGAAAGATGAAACTGGAAAAGATGAATGGAGCCTAAAAGACGCCAAAGCACAAAAATACATAATGTTAACCATTGAAAAGAATGTTTTAACACATATTCTAAATTGCAAAACTTCAAAAGAAATGTATGAAAAACTAGTAGCCATTTATCAAAGAGAAGATGAGCAATTAAAATGCAAATTACTACAAGAATTTCATGGATTCAAATTTGACAAAAATACAGATATGGCAACAAATATAGGCAGAATGGAAAATTTAGTATTCAAACTAAATAATGTAAAACAAGAAATTGAGGAAAGCTTTGTAATTTCTAAAATATTGAGCATTTTGCCAGACTACTTTAATTACTTCAGCACAGCATGGGACTCGACACCAAAAAGTGAGAAAACGTTAACAAACTTAATATCAAGACTATCACTTGAAGAAACTAAACAAAAAGTAAAGCCTGAAGAGGGAATAGCCATGAGTGCTACTAAAGTAAAGCAGTGCTTTAACTGCAAAAAGAGCTGGCACTTAGCAAAATATTGTAGACTAAATAAAAAATGGTGTACCATCTGTAAAAAGACAAATCATACTCAAGACCAATGCTTCTTTAAGAAATCTCAAAATAAATTCCAGGAAAATATTCCTTGCCGAATTTGTAAAAAGACAAATCATAAAGAAAAGGATTGCTTTTTCAGAAACAAAAATGAAGAAAAATTGTCCTTTTTTGCAGGAGAGACTTTAAAATGTAAAAATGAGGAATTACTAGAATTCATTGTAGACAGTGGCTCAACAAGCCATATGATAAATAATAAAAGGTTTTTACTAGATGAAGTAGATTGCAACTCAAAAATATCAATAGCAAAAAAGGAATAAACTCTAATAGCAAAATCAGTCGGAAAAATTCAAGGGAAGAAATGTGATCTCAAGGAGGTGATGTTTGTACCAAACTTGACAAATAATTTACTATCTGTGAGTGCCATTACCAGAAATAAAGGCAAAGTCGTCTTTGAAGATGAAAAGGTATTTGTCGTAAAAAATGGAAAAAAGGTTTTAGAAGGAGAAAAACAGGAAAATGGACTCTATACAATAAATATAGAAACGGAAAATCCCGAAATTGAAGAATCTCATCTAGCAGCTAACCAAAATGAAAAAATGCTAAAATGGCACAGAAAAATGGGTCACATAAGTTTTTCAAGCTTAAAACAATTAAAATCTATGGTAAATGGAATAAACATAGAAAAAATAAGTCAAGATGAAATTTGTGAAACATGCATTAAAGCTAAACAGGTAAGAAAGCCATTCAATTCCATTAGAACAAAATCAAAAAGGCCTTTAGAAATAATCCATACAGATGTATGTGGACCTTTAGATCCCACTACCCATGACAACAAAAACTATTTTCTAACATTTCTTGATGACTACACACATTTTTGTCATGTGTATTTGTTACAAAATAAATATGAAGTAAATGGATATCTAAAAGAATTTATTACAGAAGCAGAAAACCAAATGAATCAAAAAGTTTAAAAAATAAGATGTGACAATGGTGGAGAATATGTAAATGAAGATATAAAATCCTGGTGCAAAGCTAAATGAATCATTATGGATCTCACCATACCTCACTCACCTCAGCTAAACGGCAAAGCCGAAGTTCGTTTTATGTATAAAAGAAACATTCGCGCTTTTAATTCCTTTTATTTTATATATATAGATGGCGCGTTATTGCTTTGTGTTAAATAGAACTCTGATGGAGAAAACTAGAGCTCTTTTGATTGATTCTGGTGTAGAAAAAAACATGTGGGGAGAAGCTGTAAGGGTTTCAGCTTATTTGCTGAACCGAAGCCCTACTCAAGCATTAGAGAAAACCCCTGCAGAACTTTGGTTCAACAAAAGACCAAATTTGTCAAACTTACAACTTTTTGGTTGTGAAGCTTATGTCAAAACCCTAAAACACATAAAGAAATTGGAAGACAGAAGTAAAAAATATACCTTTATAGGTTATGCACCAAATGGTTATCGCCTTTGGGATGAACAAAGCAAACGAATCTTTACAGCTAGAGATGTAATTTTTTTAGATAAAGGATGTATAAATAAAGAAGAAAAAATACCTATTGTCGAACCAGAAGAAGAATCTGGAGATCAACTAGAATTAAATGAAGAACCAAGTCTACCAGAAGTCTCTGAAGACAAAGAAGATATCCCTACAAAACCAAGTACTTCAAAATATAATCTTAGACCAAGAAGTAGTTTACAAACACAATCAAGATATGAAGACTTCTATTTAGAGCAGGATGGAACAACAGAATCAGCTCTTCTAACTTACTCTGAAGCTATATCTGGTCCAAATAAAGAAAAATGGAAAAAGGCAATAAAAGAAGAAAAAGAGTCTCTTGCCAAAAATGAAGTTTGGGAAATAGTAAAAGAAAATAAAGCGTCAAACAAGAAGATTCTGACCTCTAAATGGCTCTTTAAAGTGAAAGAAGATGGCCGCTACAAAGCAAGACTAGTTGTAAGAGGCTTTGAACAAGAAGCAGGCATTGCTTATGATGAGACATTCAGTCCAGTTATAAGCACTGTCTCTTTAAGGATATACTTTGCTCGAATGGCTAAGAAAAAGTATGCTTTTGAAACATTTGACATAAAAACAGCTTTTCTATATGGGTTTTTGGATGAAGAAATATATGTTTGATGAATTGATTTCTGACGCTATCGTCCCGAAATCCATGAGGCTCTTTCATTCTCAGGGAGTTCACGAAATATTACATCCTGCTATGTGAAAAGGCATAATTTGCATGTATCCTGCGCGCACTGGGGTAAAAAAAAGAAGGACAACTATAATTTGTTTTTGATTAAGACTACAATATATTTATTTATTTCTTAGAACAGTCACACAAAGATAAGAATAAAATAAATGAAACGGGCAATGAGGATAGGATGGGAAAATTTACAAGAATATACCTAAAAAAAATCATTATTGAAAGATACTTAACTTAGTGCTTCAGCTGGATGGCTGGGAGATTCCTTCCACTAAAATCTTGTAGAACTACATTTTTGGTTGATTTTTCACGAGCTTCACTATCCTATATCTGCTCTAAGACTGCTGCCTCTAACCAACCTTTTTTTTTTCCAGGGTGACCGAAAAAAAAAATAGTAATAAATCTTTATCTGCTCACCCTCTGTGATAAAAAAAAAGAAATTTTTGAAAATTAAAAAGATAAAAATTTTAATAAAAATTATCATTCGAAATATTATTTTAAAATATTAAAAAAACAAACCAAAATAGCTGCTTATTTAAAAGAAAAAGGAAATTTATTATAGTACTATAAGTTATTTACAAAAATTAGAAATAAAAAGGCGGTGAAGAGATGGGCTGGTTATACAATGAAGAATGCTCGAAGACCTCTTCTTTCCTGTCGAGGCAGCTTCTTTGTCCACCAGCTTTCCATTTGATACTATAGGTGAACTTTGTGGAGGCCCCAGGAGTGGCCTCTACAGTCCTTCCCCGCCAAGACCACGGGATTTGGGCTTGCGAGGGAGCAGGACAAATCTCCGGGGTCAAAAGTGGAGGTCGGGGGATGCTCTGGATTAGCGGAAACAATAGCACTGTCTAAAATAAAAAAATGTCAAAACAAAGGGCGCCATGCATTCTATTTATTCGCCAGTTGAATGCAAGACTGGCTTTTTAATTCCACTCTGTGACACGGATAGTATTGTGATAAGTATATCCAGAGTCTTAGGGTGCCTGGAACACAAGAGTTATAAACACATATATACATCTATTTATATGTAAGATTTGGCAGATTTGTGGGAAGGTGCATACCTACTAGTTTAAAAAATAATGCTTAGTGACTGAAAAAATAAAAGAGCCAATAATGAATTCAAACAAAATATTAAATAAATAAGAAAGCCAATAATGAATTTAAACCCGGACTATAATGAATTCAAACCATAAAAATAATAATAATAAAAGAGCCAATAATGAATTCAAACAAAAAAATAAGAAAGCCAATAATGAATTCAAACAAAAAAATTAAATAAATTATAAAGCCAATAATGAATTCAAACCTGAACTATAATGAATTCAAACTAAAAAAATAATAATAATAAAAGAGCCAATAATGAAAAAAAAAATAAATAAAAGGCCAATAATGAATTCAAAAAAAAAAAAAAAACTGGTGACTTCACATCCGACTTGACCCGGTGCCTGTCAGTCAAAATTTATCTCTATCAGTTCCATGCCTTTTTCGTTGAAACATGTCCAATTCTATATGGGTTTGCTACTAACTAATTTAAACTAACATGATCAAGCTCTAAACTTGCTTAATACCTAATAAAAATAAAATAGTATTTTATCAATGTACTACCATAGTACGTCTGGTAGGGAGTCCTTTATAAAGACTGACTGGGCTGGGTTGGTTCTCTAGGATGAACATATCATCCAACTCACCATGGTTCATAGCCAGTGTATGAGTAAATACGACATTCAGCACAAAGCCCGAAATGCCAAAGACCTCACGTCCAGCACAAAGCCCGTGACGTGATTAACTGGCCTATTCTGCACTTATTGATACCCTCGCCGAAGAGTCCTCGTGTCAGTCGTCTGAAGACACTACGAAACCTCGAGCGTCCCTATTAATGGTATCAGACCCAACAAATGGGTCATTGCATAGAACCGATCAAGTCCCCGACTTGCAAAACCCACCCTAACTCAGTCTTTTGCCACTAACGTATCCGTATGGAAGGAAGCATACCCATAGCGCATACTTCCCCTACTGGAGTTTGAAACCAGATACCACCCAGTTATCAAACCCTACATTGATTTAATTGAATTGTATGTAACCATCTGGTGCGCCGGTGGAAACCCGCTATGTCCACCAAAGTCTCACACATATCAAAGGCTAAAATAAAATAAAACTCATATTCCTGAAGGAAGCCTAACAAAAAGGAGCGACTATTTTCTAATTTGAGAATTGCATTGTCCTGAGAGGCTTATAATCTTACCAAATTTGAAATCAAAATAAAATCGATCCTATTAAAATTCCCTAAAACTATTATAAATACGTAGTTTGGTCTAACAATATAATAGTTTTTTAACCTTCTCATCATTTATTAATCCAATCCTTTCATACACCCTCCCCCCTATCATTCGCGGAATGCAAACAGACTAAAGTTAAAAATTGCTATAAACGCCAAAATACCTCAATTATCATTGCTAAATTTACCCTAACAATAACTAACTTCAAGGACATCATGAAATCAAAGAAAATATTTAATAAAACTTGGGAACTAAATGCCCTTCAATATAAATTAACCTATGCCTCATACAATCTCTTACTAACTATTTACATTCAATGACTGATATCAGTCTCAACTGTAAGCTAACCTAACTTAAAAATAATTGTAAATATCAAAGTCCCTAAATTGTCCTTGCCTCAACACCTAGTACCACTGCAAAGATAATTTAATAGGACAATTTACTAATTAGAGCGACAAAGAATAGGACATTCAATTCATGAAGGCGACAGACAATTGGAGACGCTTCCTCCACTGATAAGATCCTATTGACTGACCTTCCCTCCTCAAACACGCTCCAGTCATAGCAACCACTCTACACCACCAGTGCAACAACTTCATCCTACTTGCTGACTGTAGGTAACACACAATAGTTCTAGAATATGGAATTATAGGGCGTCTATCTATATACCCAACCGATATCTGTACGATTGTGGAAACCTACACTCTGCTACACCACTGCTCTCAACTACCTGGCTTCTGATTGTCTATGTCTACTTAATATCAATTCAGGGAATTATTGAGCGTCATACGATGGCTCGTATACCCAACCTTGGACGTCACTAAGAACACAAACAGCTCGCCGCCAAACACTACTCCGACCTCGGCAGTACATCTTTCTCTGGAGTTGTTGTGTGGCTCTGGAGTAAACTTGATGTCGCCCAGCTATACCTATACATCTATTTAGCTGCTTGCGCCACCGATCCTACTGTAAAGTATGCACCATACTGAAGTACTAAGTCGTTGTTCATAACTGGAAAGTTACCACCTAATGGCCACTCAAGAGCGTCTGGTTCTCCAGTCGCTTTTTGATCAATTAATATCTTATTCTAATTATATCTAATCTTAATAAAACAAAAATAATTTACCCTAAACTTGAATATTTGTGCCAAATGGGTTACACCTAATTGCCAAAATTAAACCAGACCGATTGTCTACACTTACAAATGCATTGACATGAGAAAATTTGAAAATTTTAACATAAAAGTTCAAAATTCAAAGTTTTGTAAAAAAATTCTATAAAAGATAAATTCTGCTTAATTTGATCTTTCCCATTTAATACATAATAAAATTTTATGAGCTGACTGTTTCTTATACAGCTTTCTATATATACACTCTCTTCATACTACATCACGTCAGTAACTATGGCCATCGCCAGTTATGATAAAACACTATATATAAACATAAAGATTAATTTACCTAGAGTGCCTATCTATGGGAGGGGTTTGTTTTACACGCATTTTATTTTACTTATATCAGGGTCTACTATATTGTTCTTTTCTTTAGTCCAGCCTGAACATCATTGTATTAGACTGTTCTATTCGTTCTGATATGGATTGTATTTGTTCACTACGCGGTGGTTCGTAAAAAAAAGAGGAAATACTATCGATTGCAGGCTAATTTCTCTTACACTTTCGATGATATTATGTATATTGACTCGACCTGGTTTTACACAGCACGCTTTCCTATTGAAGTCTCATTAAAATACGGAATTGAATGTTCAAAGTATATATATCGTTATGGTACTAAACATTTGTCTCGGTAAAACATGGCTGTCGCAGTGGTTTCTCGTGATATGACAGAGGTGAACCGAGCCTAGACACATCTGAGTAGGTGCAGATTGGCATAACTACATCTTGCGTAGATTGACTCGGCATGTCGATTAATCAATCTTGGAAATTCTGAGCGAAATTAGGTGCATCAGCCTTGCAGGTGGATAGTATGTAGAATACATCTCTGTATTCTACCATTGATGCATATATTTCAAATATTCTCTCCACATCCCACCGCAATGACCCACTCTTCAATTGGTTCACGTCACCTGGTCTTACGCTCGGTGGCGTCCATCGGGATATTGTGTTGTATGTCATCCTTCACTCACGTCCACCTTCGTAAGTATCTTTAAATCCTATTAAATAATATACAATTTTACAGACAAAATTGCATGCTCCGACATCCATTGTATAGGACTACGCAAGATATTTTCCTTGGCCTTCAAGGTCCACTCTTGACCTCCCTGAAATGTAATCTTTGCTACAGATCACTGTGTCCGATGCCACGTTTCATAAGACTATGAATGCCGATGTTGAAACGAGTTTTTATATCTGCTATGATGCTATAAGTCTTTCCTTTGTTGCTGGCCTCTGCTGCCAAACAACCTGGAAGGTGGTGGAATAGATAAGGGTTTCTGGAAGGGCTATCAAAACCAGTCAAGTGCAAACATACACGAGGTGCAATGCTCTCTATCTCTGTTTATCTAAGGTTATCTATAACCATATATCTGGAACTATATGTCTGATAAATTGCTAAGTTTGCATATTGCGTTTAATTCTGAAATAATGCTATTAACTTCCAAAGGATGCAGGATATAAAAAAATGATTTCGTTCTTTGGCTGGAGTTGAAGAAAAGAAACAAGTTTCACTAATATCATTTTAAAAAACAGGAAAACCTTCCCCACCAAATTCTGTAATATGGATTATCATACTATAAAATCGCTATTAGATTGAATACGATAATAACTAAATAATAAAATATAAATACACCTATAAATGGGAGAGATAAAATTATATGCAGTAACTATTTGTAATGTGCGTGACACATGCAAAAAATATAATCAAAGGTGACTGGAGAAAAAAAAGGCTAATAATCTATACAAAGAAGGTTTTTCTGTCAATAAACGCTATACTGTTGTCACGCATTTCCCTCCACGAAGAGTTACAAATGAGAATATACAATTCTACAGAATCACAGATTACTATTTGCACAAGATAGTATGTCTATGCAAAATAAAATTACAATACCAGTTTAAGGTCATCTACGCTATAAAAATAAAAATAAAAATATTGTAAAAGCACGTCTTATCTAAAACTGTATAATTGAACAAACATATTTCTTGCATAAACTAAAGTGACTTAAATATTTAAAATAATGCGTAAACAAAATTAATCACTATACATAACTTTAATCTAAAATGGCAAAAAGACATTTATTTTAGACAAGGATTTGCGCTTCGATAAACTAACCATACTGGAATCCAACAAAGTATCTTGTCACAATGACATTAACAAATGTTTTAAAATATATTTTTGGCATATTATATTATTCGAATAGTATACTAAATAAAAAAAAATAAATAGTTAAATAAAGGAAATGGGTGAAATATGTGGTAGGCATAGAGCCAGACTATGGTCTAAAGGCCGTAGCTTCGCGTAAAACGTACCTTTCTATCAATAGTTACTATATCTTAAGCCTTTTTCCCTCCACGAGGACTTACAAATAATAATAAAACATTTCACAGGATCATAAAATACTGTTTTGCGCACTCGCTACTATGATTGCCAATAAAAGAAAATTACAATACCAGTTTAAGATTCCCATGCGTTAAAATAAAATTACAACACCAGTTTAAGAGACCATCTACACTGTTAAAATAAAAAAAAAATTGTATACTCTAGTCGTTTATTGGAACACGTTTTATCTAAAACTGTATAATTGAATAAACGTCTTGTTTGCATAAACTAAAGTAACTTAAAAAAAATAAAAAAATAAAGTAAATTAAAATAAATAATGGAGAAAATAAATTATTATACATAACTGTAATCTAAATGGTAATAAAATATTTTACACAAGAGAATTGCGTTGCGATATACTTTTACCATAAAATTGGCCATACTGGCATCCATAAATATTATCTTGTCCTAATGACTTGTACAAAAATTGTTTTAAAATTATATTTGGCATATTATATTATTGGAATATTATATTAAATTAAAATGAATATATAAATAAAAGAAATGGAAGGAATATGTGGCAGGCATAGAGCCAGGCCATGGCCTAAAAGCCAAGGCATTTGCAAAACGTACCTTTCACACCAAGCGCTCGGTCTAGACTGTCCTTTGTTAAAGGTTTCCTTGTAGGCGGGAAAGCGGTTCTCTTGAAACCCTTAAGGTCTCTCCGACTTGTCAATCAAACTTGCGGGGGGGGGAAGTCTAGAATTTGACATTGATGGATATCTTTATTTGCTTTTCCATGGTTGTTTATTTCAGATTCTTAGCGTTTTCCCGCAAAATATTTTCCTTGTAATTTTCTATCTACCAGCTAATATAACGAAATTTTTAAGATTGTTAACTAATAAACACAAAATAAAAAAATTGAGATCTCAAATACTCTAAACTGGTGTACCTTGTTAAAAAAAAAGGAAATACAGGTGTTGACAATATATGATTTAAAAAATAGATTACAAAAATGATGCAGTGTTTTCAATTATGGTCCTTTTTAAAAGTATGGGTAATACTAGATTTAGGATTCTATGTTCTATGTTCAACCCAACTTCTATAACGTTCAATTTTTTTACTGGACACATGGTGACTTCAACACATATTTGTTTAGAATTGGCAAAATTGGTTCACCTGCATGCACTCGTGGAAACGAACAACAAACCCCTGAACACCTTCTGATAAAATGTCCATTAACTTCTGATCCAAGGGAAGAAAACCAACTTTACCTGACCAATACAAAATAAGCTGCTTGTAATAAAGACCAATACATCAAGCTTAATAGATTCTGCAGGATGTATATTTTGGGGCGAAAGTGTTGACTGTACATATTTCAAGCTACTACTTATAATTGCTATATGTAAAATTTGACATCGAACGTTTAATTTTAATGATTTCCAATGTTCAATTGTATTAATTGTATATAATTTAAAAAATACATACACGCAATTATCCAAATTGTGGATATGGCGTGTCTCTCCCAACTGTTAAATAAATAAAATAAATGCGTTATAATGTTACACAATTGGCTAAAACGACGTTCATATGGATTTGTTCAAATTTTTCTTATGTTTTATTTTAAATTTCACAATTTTACATTTATGCTTATTTGCGCTCTGTGTTTTTAGTTAAAAAAAATTGTAGTTTAACATTTCCTTTTTATATATTTTGTTATTTTTATGCGAAAATCTTTTACACATAGTACAAATAATTTTAAATATAAAATTGGCGTTACTGTTAATTTTCAGAATGCTCATAATATCTTAATAAAGATTGGCGTTTAGCCAACTAAAATATTGGAAAATAAATGATATTTTGATCTAAAATATGCCTTTTTAATTGAACAATATATGCCTAATTTCATTCAAGAAACAAATAATAAACAAAATATACCTAATATAACAAATAATACCTAATAAAACTAAATGTAAGTAGACAACTGCGGCCTTAAGAAAGAATTCCCACAAATGTACCAAATCTTACCTCAAAAAATGGCGGGATCCGTTTCTCCACGTGGTTGGCCGCCTCGTGGTCTTTACCATTCTTGACTGGATTTTCCGTAGCCTCCAACTAGCACACATTATCTATTAGTTTATGCTTTAGATAGGATTTTACAAGTTACATTTTTTAAACAGCAGGGTGTTATTTTACCGTGAACTTTTCGTGGCCTTATTTGGAATTGGTCGTCCCACGTTGAAGGCGTCATTGATGAGCCGATTTCTGACGCTATCGTCCCGAAATCCATGAGGCTCTTTCATTCTCAGGGAGTTCACGAAATATTACATCCTGCTATGTAAAAAGGCATAATTTGCATGTATCCTGCGCACACTGGGGTAAAAAAAAGGACAACTATAATTTTTTTTTGATTAAGACTACAATATATTTATTTATTTCTTAGAACAGTCACACAAAGATAAGAATAAAATAAATGAAACGGGCAATGAGGATAGGATGGGAAAATTTACAAGAATATACCTAAAAAAAATCATTATTGAAAGATACTCAACTTAGTGCTTCAGCTGGATGGCTGGGAGATTCCTTCCACTAAAATCTTGTAGAACTACATTTTTGGTTGATTTTTCACGAGCTTCACTATCCTATATCTGCTCTAAGACTGCTGCCTCTAACCAACCTTTTTTTTTCCAGGGTGACCGAAAAAAAAATTAGTAATAAATCTTTATCTGGTCACCCTCTGTGATAAAAAAATAAATTTTTGAAAATTAAAAAGATAAAAATTATAATAAAAATTATCATTATTTAATTAACTTTATTAACATCATGAAACGCGATATCCCAAACTCAGGGATATTTGCGTCAATACATTTCACTGCATTACAGCAATTCGGCTATATACAATCCTGTTCAATTCATTATTTTACATAAATTAACTAAAGAAAATTGTCCAAAGAGAAAAACAAACAACAAAGCAAAACACACAGAGCAAGCATCGCAGTTCTTTTTTTTTTTTTCTAAGATTCCTTCTCTTTTTTCCAATTCAAGAGAAAGTTGTATATGTATTTACAAAATTGATCAAAATTTTTATACTTTTCTCTTTTGTCTACAAATTCATCAAGCTGTCCAATACGACCAAATCTATTTTCCCTAAAATCCCGGAAATTTGGGCACTCCAGAAGTAGATGTCTCGCGTCTTGAATTTCACCTCCGCAGAAGCATCCTGGTTCCTTCACGGCGCCGATAGTTGCCAAAAATTTCGCAAAATTGCCATGATCTGTAATGAATTGGATATTATAAAAATTTGGACGGAAAAATCTTGGAATTCCTAATACGAAAAAGCTTCTGAAAATTTCATTAGTGTTCTCAAAAATTTCATTCATTTTTGCGTGTAAGAATGATTTGACTATACTTGGAGCATGGGGTTCGTAAGTAATTAGATCTTCAATGGACAGTTGAGCTAGATCAAATTTGATTATTCTGGATTCTATATAGTCTGTTAGGAGTGGAATTTTTGCCAAGCTATGCACACAGTTTGATGAAGTGGTTTTGTATGCTCTAACTGCCCATAAAATGATCTGGTACTGCATGGAGTTCAGTTTTTGTTTTCAACGATTGTTTAAATATTTGAACCAAATTTCAGAACCGTATGTAAGTACAGGCCTAATGATTGTTTTGAATAAAGTTAACCTCTTTTCAGTGTCTAAACCCCACATATTGCCACTTAGTGAACATAATAAATTTTTCATACGTCCTGCCTTACACAGAATATCATTAACATGCGGTGTAAAGTTAACTTTGTTTTTCCATTTGTGATTAGAAAATTTCATTCCCAGAATTTTTACTTGCTTGACCGGCATTATTATATTGTTATTAACCTTAATAGGTATTTTTTGTCTGTTATGTAGGTATAGCATATTAGTCTTCTCTGTACTGATCGTTAATTTATTTCTATTACACCATTGGATCACATAATTTAAGGTGTATTCACTTGCGGTTTTTAGTCCTTCAATAGTCTTATTCCAGCAAATTATAGTAACGTCGTCTGCATAACATATAATATCTGCATTCATTGAATCAAAATTTATCAACAAATCATTTAGCAAAATATTCCATAGAAGTGGAGATAAAGGTCCACCCTGTGGACATCCTTTAGTTAGTTTCTTATAAAAAGTTTCTGATTCGTATGTAAATTTCACCTCCCTTTCATTATTCAAATAGGATTTTATGATCCGTATTAAATCTGAAGGAACATCATCATTATCCATTCTTTTTATAATAGCAGGCCACCATGCATTGTCGAATGCACCCGCAATATCTATAGCTATCAAGGAAGTCAATTCTTTTTGTTTATGTTTCAATATAGTTTCTATAATTTTATCCATTCCAGTAATTGTTGATCTAGATTTCATAAAACCATGCTGCCTTGAGCTCATTAAATTATTCTCTAAATAATAGTTACTTAATTTATTTTTTATTATATTCTCAAATGTTTTAGATAGATTAGATGTCAATGATATAGGTCTATAACTTTTATTTATTTCATAATTCGTTTTGCCTGGTTTTGGAATTATTTTTAAGAGTGATTTTCTCCATTTATCCGGATAATATCCCATTTCTATACATTTATTGAATAATTTATGCAGAATTGGGATTATTTTTATTTTAGCCTGTCTAATCATATTGTTACTAATGTAATCAGGGCCCGGTGCTTTTTTAATATTTGTTTTTAAAATTGTTTCCTCTATTTCCTTAGATTCGATATAAACACTACTTTTATTTTTATATTTAGGCGTATAATTTCTAATCAAAATATGATCATCTTTATCCAAACCTCCAATATCATCCTGAAATAGATCGTTCATTAAACTTTTTATTTTGTCGGTCTTTAAATGATCTGGTAAATTATCTATTAGTGGTAATCCTAAATTTCTATTTTTCGATCTCAATGACTTGAATATCCTGTAAGCATTACCAAATGAGTTATTTGAATGACTTTCTTCTATAAAAATTCTCCAACTCGCTCTTTTTGCCTTTTTACTTTATTTAAATATTTATTTCTCATTGATATATAGGTCTTTTCAAGGACCTTTCCATGTCGGTAATACAAATTTCTAATATAGTGGAAATCGTTTTTCATTTTCTCCAGCTTCCCATCCCACCAGTATGTATTTGTTTTATGATTTCCGCTTCTTGTCTTGACATTTAGTGACAGATAAGCTGCCTCTTTAATTATTTGTGTGAGAGTCTTTACAATGTTGTCAATATCTTTGATGTTTGACGCGTGGTTTATCATGGTGATAATATTATCTACGTCTTTTATTGCTATTTTTTCGGTAAATGTTTTCCAATCAGCATCTTTTTCTATAAATTTCCATGTTGAGTTTTGAACTGTCCTTTGCCTGTTAAAATTGTGATAAATGTCAAAGGTTATTGCTACGTGATCTGAAATGTGCGTCAATATAGTCGTCTTCCAGTTTTGTACCAAACTTATTGATTTTTTGTTTGAAATCGTAAGATCTATAAAGCTAGAATTTCGGCAGGTGGGTATCTTAAGATTATGAATAAATAGGTTATGTTCATCTATGATGGAGTGGAATTTGAAACCATTGGAGTTTGTTGTCGGATCAAACCAGACTGGGTGTCTAGAATTAAAGTCACCACATAGTATAATAGGTTGTTGATTGTAGGTCTCCAGAAGCTCTTGGATAAATTTTCGATGAGTGTCATTAAATCTATGTGGATGTATATAAAAGTTTGCGATAATAGTATTTGATTTTGCTGAATTTAAAGAAGTGGTTGTACAAAAGGAGTTTGTGAATTTATTGATTTTATTAAATTTTAAACTCTTATTCATAAAGATCGTTGCAGTGTAAATTTGTTCATCTGTCGTTGAATGCACTATTTGAGATTCCAAATCGAAAATTACATCTCTATCAATCAGATAAGGTTCCTGTATTAGGATGATATCTGGTGGGTTGTCTTTTATAGAAGCTTGAAGCTCATTCAGTGCCAAGATACTTTTTCTTACATTTTGTTGTAAACATTTAATTCCTTTTCCCTGCATGATATTCAAACTAAATAAACAAAAATCTTAGCTGCGAAATTTGCCTAATTGTCGGTTGGATGATATCTCGTTCGTTGGATAATTCTGTCTATCTGTATTTTGTATAGAGGACAGTCCGAGGAATTAGCTCTATGATTCGGCGAGTTTCTAAATTTAGGATGTTTTAGACAGTTATAACAATTGCAAATTTTTGAACAGTCATGAATTCCTTGCGCGCCGCATAATTTGCATATCTCGACGTTAGTACAATCGGCCAATTTATGGTTGGGATTAAATTGAAGGCATTTCTGACATTGTTTCACCAGAATCTTATCTTCCACAAAACAGCGTTCAAAGTCAGTATATAATTTATTATTCATATTTTTAAGGATCTGGTAAACCTTTGGAGAAACCCTAAGAACTATGTTGTGGTGGGGCGTGTTCGATTTCATGCTAAACAGAACATGGATATCATTTTCCATTTCGTTCAATTCAGGGTTCATACTGCAGATTGTTTTAGTAAAATTAGCGGTTTCTGTCAGTTTATTAACATTTTTGACTACTACTGTAGGATCTCTTGGTTTGGGGATAAAAATTTTGCTGATATTTGCGAGTTCCTCTGCCCTGCCTAACTCATCATTCAGAGATTCCATGTCTGATTCTGTAGGGGTCTTTATTATTACAGATTTCCTAGCATTTATAATTTTGTTAATCTTTATTTTTTTTCCTTCGTCCCTAAGCTTTTTAACTTTGCTTGATATAGTTTGATACATTTTTGCATTATCTTCCACATTTATAGGTGTTGCCACTATTGTGAACTCCTTATGTAAATTTTGTTTTTTTTTAATGTAATCTTGTGATGTTTCTGTACGAGCTACTTGAGCATATGTTGGAGTTGTTTTAACTAATTCATCTTGGATCCCTTTCAGTTTTTGGTCCATAACATCTGTAATTGTTGTTTTCATTAGTTCCAATATATCTTGGTTATTTATTTCTTTTAAAGTTGAAATACCATCCTTGGTTTGCCTAACCATAGTTGACAAAAATGTAATATCATTTTTAGTTAGATTTTTTTGATTTTGTTGAACTTTTTTGTCAAAATAGTTATAAATTTCATCCAACTTATCATTTAATGTTTGAATAATTATTTCCATATTCTATTTTTGCATATTTGTGCGAAAACAACAATTAAAAAGGCTTTCAAAAATGACTAAACTCTTAAACAGTGATTGCCAATTAAAAAAAGGTTATAATATTTTTAATTAAACAATTTATAAAACTTTTATAAATTATACAATAAGTAAAATGTATATTTAAAATAATATTTACCGGAACTAGCGGAGCTAATTATCATTCGAAATATTATTTTAAAATATAAAAAAAAAAAAAAAATAGCTGCTTATTTAAAAGAAAAAGGAAATTTACTATAGTACTATAAGTTATTTACAAAAATTAGAAATAAAAAGGAGGTGAAGAGATGGGCTGGTTTTACAATGAAGAATGCTCGAAGTCCTCTTCTTTCCTGTCGAGGCAGCTTCTTCATTGTCCACCAGCTTTCCATTTGATACTATAGGTGAACTTTGTGGAGGCCCCAGGAGTGGCCTCTACATGTTCAATTGCCAGAAGGTTATAAAGGGAATATATGTAGGTTAAGAAAGGCATTGTATGGTTGAAAGCAAGCCCCATTAAAATGGAATGAAAGATTAAAAACCTTTCTCAAATCCCAAGATTTCATACAACTAAAATCAGAGCCACGTCTTTTTAAAACCAAAAAAGGAAATATGTACCTTGCAATATATGCAGACGATGGTATCTTAATGGGAGATAATGAAGAAGAATCATTTGGGGATCGAGATGTGGTCGAGGTACGTTGACGACATTTTTTGCCTCCATCGTGATACCGACCATCTCCCCATATTCACGGTTTTAAACTCATACCATCATGATCTCCGTTTTACTCACAACCCATCCTGTTTTAATTGCATCCCGTTTTTAGACGTTTTAGTCATCAACACTAATGGCACTTTTCAGACCACCGTATTTCGCAAGCCTAACTTCACTCCCTCCTATTTACACTTTTTATCACATGCCCCGGTTTCTCACAAAATCACCACGGTAAAAACTCTCTCCAAACGGGTATATACTCATTGTTCCCTTGCCTTATTTAGAACGATCGAGAAGCGTACCGTTTACACCCATCTTTTATCCGCCGGTTACCCTCATAATTTTATTGACCGCCATTTTTACGTTCCGAACCACAAAAAAGTTACACCTCCGCTGTATAAAAACGTCTGTGTCCTTCCTTTTTCGACCACGAACTCTGATATTGCGTTATTTTTACGAAAATTCGGTATTCGCACGTTTTTCAAGAATTCGCCTTCCCTAGAAGCATCCTTACGGCACCCCATAACAAAAAGCTCCATCAAACTTAACCCTCTATCCCTCAATAACGGCATCTATAAAATATCATGCAACGATTGTGAGCAATGCTACATTGGTGAAACTGGTCGAACCATCGCCACTAGAATCCGCGAACACAACCGTAATATACGTTCCAAAGATCGAAAATCTCTCATCTTTCAACACATGGCAGATTTCGACCATTCCTTTAATTTAGACGATACGATTTCTGTATACAGGGATATTGGAAACAAGTACCAACGCTTGGTTCTGGAAGCACTGGTGTCCAACTGTACTCCCAGTTTTAACCGGAAGATTGATCTCCCACCGCAATATACAATATTTTACGGCCTCACTCGCTGATATGTTTCTGGGTTTTATTGTTATTTGCGGTTCAATTTTTATCTCCGTGTTTTGCCTTCAGGTTTGATTTTTATCTCCGTTTTTGCCTCTATTTCTTACACAGAGTTTGTTTTATTTTTATTTGTAAATATGCAAATTCCCCTTTCCAATCTCCAGTATGTAAAATTCCTTATTCCTTGCGCGTATATATGTAAATATTTTCGCTTATAAATATGCCACTTCTTTGTCTACACTTGTATGAGACCTGAAGAAGGGCAGTTGCTGCCTGAAAGCTCGTCGTGTTCAATTAAAGAATCTTACCACGTTACCTTGTTTTTCCTTTGAAGAAGAATTAAATAATATTTTAGAAAAACTATCCCAAGAGTTTGAAGTTAAAATAAACAATGATCCAAGAACTTTTTTTGGAATAAATTTGTGTTTTGAGGAAAAAAAAAATAAAATCTTACTTTCACAAGAAAATTATGCAAAATCAGTTCTTGAAAGATATAATATGCAAAACTCAAAACCAGTACCCACTCCCATTACAGATGTAGTAAAAGAACTAGACAAAAACTTAGATATATCAAATGATAACAAATTTCCCTACAGACAAGCAATTGGAAGCCTTTTATATTTGACAAACAAAACTAGACCAGACATGACCTTTGCCACAAATTTTGAAAGCAGGTCAATGCATGATCCTACAACTCAAGATATTATAAACATCAAAAGAACCCTAAGATATTTAAACCACACCACCAATTTAGGCATATCATATGATGGAGAGATGCCATTTGAATTAAATGTGTATTGTGATTCTGACTTTGCTGGAGATATTAAAACTAGAAAAAGTACCACAGGATATGTAGTTTACTTATGTGAATGTCCTATAAGTTGGTGCTCCAGAAAGCAACCTGTAATTGCCCTTTCCAGCACTGAAGCAGAGTTCATTGCTGCAGCAGATGCATGCAAAGAAGTGTCATACATAAGATCCCTATTAGAAGAATTATTTCCAGATAATTTTGATATAAATATCTATGTTGATAACCAAAGCACTATAAAAATTATAAAATCAGGCCAATTCACCACTAAAACTAAACATATTGATGTCAAATATCATTTTGTGAAAGTTCAAGCTCAAAAGTTTAACCTGATATATTGTCCAACAGAACACCAAATTGCAGACATCCTAACAAAACCTCTAGCCAGACCAAAGTTTGACAAATTCAAATCCCTTCTTATGACAACCATTTAAAACATAAGTCAAGTGAAGAAACTGTTGAATGTGATAAGATCACTGATTTAAGAGGGAATGTTGGAAAAAAAAATAGTAAATCAATGATCTTGAAATACTTTTAGACTGACAACACTGTAATATAAAAACGAGAACAAAGGAGTGTTGGTTTTGTTTTACAAAATTAGTAATTGTAATGTAAATTGTTAAATGTTCTTTTCTATCTCTCTTTGTGAAAATAATAAATTTAAATTACTTTCATAAAAGGTAAAATCGCCTAATTCTTTAAAACCACTTCAACTGTAAGTAAACTTGTTATTTGTTGTTTCATTGTCTGAACCATAAGAGATTCCCAACACTGGGTCGGTGATGCAAAAGAACAGCCAAATAAGTGATTTCATAAATACAGTATTATTATTATATATAAGGATATATATGTTGACAAAAGAATAGCAACCGCACACAGCAGTAGAACAAAAGCAGGCTAAAAGTATATACAAGATGAAGACGGACCGTTGAGTTGGGCCGTTCCCATTGGTCAATTATCTTCATGCAGCGCCTCCAAGCGACGCCCGCGTCCACGCTTCTCTCATCATTCCCCCACTGAAGCGCTGGACTGGAGAACAGTTCATGAAGTCACAGGCGTTCTTGTGAGCTACTTTGCTCAGGGTCTTGGTGAAGACGTCGGCCAGGTTCTCCTTTGTAGGGATGTAGACAATCTTGATCTCTCCGCTAATTATTCTTTCTCTGACGTGATGGTATCTTATGTCAATGTGTTTGGATCTGTGTTGTTCTCCACATTATTTTTGGAAAAGTCTATAGCAGATCTCTATTATCGCAATGAATTATCAAGGGAAAGGCAAAATTCGATAAGAACTTTTTTTCTTTCAAGATGGTAGCGATCCAAACTGCTTCCTTAGTGGTCTGGGATAGCGCTAAATATTCTGCCTCCGTTGTGGAAAGTGAGACACACTTCTGTTTGCTAGTCTTCCATATGACTAAGGAATGTCCTATAGTGATAGCGGTCCCACTATTGGACCGTCTGTCATCGATGTCGCTAGCCCAATCTGCATCACTGTATGCACAAACATCATTGGAATCAGTCCGGCGATAAAGGAGAGATAGATTTATGCTGCCGTGTAAATATCTTAAGACGTGTTTGGCAGCTTGCCAATGTCGACGTCCAGGGTTGCTGGCGAATTGAGCTAATCTCGTAACAGAAAACATTAAGTCTGGCCTAGTACAATTCGCAAGATAAAGGAGCGACCCGATTAGTTCCCTATATGGAATAACTTTCATCCTCGCTTTCTCTTCTTCTAAGTCGCCATATAGATAAGCGTTATCTACGTCGAGATGTCTATTGCACCATTTCATGTTCTAACTTAACGTTATCAAAACTCTGATTACAGCTAAGTTAATAACAGGTTCATAAGTTTCCTGAAAATCGATTCCTTGTTTCTGTGAGAAACCTCTAGCTACTAAACGTGCTTTGAAACGCTCTACATTTCCGCTCTCATTTGTCTTCACCTTATACACCCATCTGCTGCTAATCGGTTTCTTTCCCGGCGGTAATGTTGATAACTCCCAAGTGCCTCGTTCCTGAAGCACTCTAAGCTCATCTTCCATTGCTTTTCTCCAATACACGGCTTCGGGAGATTGGACTGCCTCTTCAAAACTTTGCGGCTCGGTAACATCTAAAAAATTTAACTATACTCTTGGTTTACCTTTTCTCCCATATGGATTTCGAACAATGTTTTTGGAGGTGGAGGGTTGTGATAGAGCGTCCTCTACCCCCACTGAATCCAAATTACTCGGTAATTCATTCTCTATGTCGTTATCATAATTAGTCTCAGGTTCTAGCCAAACGTGGTTGTACCTTTCCGGTTCTGTCTCTTCGACTATTTTGGTCCACTCTAGTCCAATTTTAGACTCATCGAATCTAACATGTTTTGTTTCAATCACCTTTTGTGATTCTGGGCACCAGAGACGATATCCACGTGTTTGAGTGGAGTATCCTACCAGAATACATCTACATGCCCAATGGTCTAATTTTCGCCTTCTTTCTCTTGGTATATGGCTATATGCCAAACATCCAAATGCTTTTAGGTGTCTTACACTAGGATTTCTTTCTAACCAAAGTCCAACAGGTACTTTGTCTTTTAGAGCACTATTATAACATTTGTTTTTAATGTAAGCAGCTGTGTTTACCGGATCTGCCCAAAATCTTTGGGGGAGATTAGCGCTATGCAAACAAGCGCGGGCCATATCTAAAAGTGCTCGATTTACACGTTCTGCCACACCGTTCATTTGCGGAGAATACACGTTTGTGCGTTCATGCTTTATCCCTAGTTTTTGTAATTTGTCTTGAAAATCTCTATTGCAAAACTCAAGTCCATTATCCGATCGTAACACTTCAATTTTATTACCAGTTTGTCTCTCTACAGTGGCTCTATATATATCGAAATGTTTTAATACTTCATCTTTGTTTTTCAGAAAATACACAGTAATCCTTCTTGAGAAATCATCAACAAAAGATAGAAAGTATCTATCGCCTCCGGTTGATTTTACCGGCATTGGACCGCAAATATCTGTGTGGATAAGCTCCAAGGTCTGTTTTGATCTAATATTGCCTAGGTTTTTATGTGACTCTTTAGTGGATTTAGCGATACAACAATCGTCGCATAGGCCTTTTATATATATAGAGATGATCTGGCTTTGTGTCTTCTACTCGAATGAATTATTTCTGTTAGAATTTTGTTTCTGCATGCTAAAAGTGAACTCGCTTCACCCGTGGTCTCTGCTCTTTTGGAATTTTTCCCTATATAATTTTGTATCTGATTATCAAACATGATACAGCAATATTTTCAGTATCATTTTCTGACTAAAGAACAACTATTTTTTCCCAGAACCTGTCAATTTCAAATTTTCTTGGCCAAAAAGGCGACAATGCTGGAGGTTGCGAAAGGATTTTTTCAATAAATGTTCAAGACACGGAAGGAATTAGAAATCCAAATATTCAGATTCCTATCTAAAACGTCCTTGGAATTACAAGCAAATAAATGAGAAAAGCCAACAAATATATTAATTTTGCTGAACTGCTACTTCAAAAATACAGCGCGCCTACGTCACAGGATGACGTAGCATTCGAGGAGCTTCTGGCCATCACCACTAGAGGCGCTGTTCCCTCCCCTTCACTTCCTGTTATGTCTTCACTACTACTACCTGCTTGATGTTCTTGTGATATATTAAAACCTATATATATTTCAATCTATTCTCAATTTGATTGAACAACCGATCCAACAAGTGGTAGCAGAGCGTGGTTCCCTAGCTCTGTGGTTCAAGTTCAGCGTATCCTCGTGAGTAAAATTCCTTCAGCGAAGCTACCTCCGTTTGCCCTCGTCGAGAAGTTGCTGCGTCACCATGGCGGCCGTTAGTGCAATAATTGCGGCGGTTGAAAAATTGAACGGCCAAAATTACCGCTCATGGAAGTACAACATCAAGATGCTACTAATTGAGAAGGGCTTGTGGGATGTGATGATTAAAGATGAAGATACCCAAGATGCTCAACTAAAAGCTCAAAAGGATAGAGCCTTGGCTGTTATCGCGTTGTCGATAAATACAGAACACCAAATCCACATCATCGACTGTTCATCGCCACAGGATGCGTGGAAAAATCTGGAACAGGTTTTTGAGCCAAAATCTCGTTCGAGGATACTACAGTTAAAGAAGCAGTTTGTGAACATCAAGCTTCAAACTGGTGGGTCAATGTTAGACTATTTGAATAGATTGAAAATTTGTATGGACCATTTAAAAGAAGCAGGTGCGGAAGTCGACGATCAAGATATAGCATACAGCATGCTATCAGGGTTACCTGACAGCTTCGATACCCTGGTGATGTCGTTCGGAAATGTCGAGGACTCTGACTTCACATCGAACAAGGTTAGAAATACTCTACTTACAGAGTATGAAAGAAGATCTGCCCGAGAAGGAGCAAGTTCAGGTCTCGGCGAAGCACTCAATTTTTCAAAGGACGACACTAGGAAGACTTCCAGAAAACAAGGAGTCAAGTGCTACCGATGTTCGAAAATCGGCCATATCGCCAAGGATTGCAGGTCGTCCATCAACCGAGACTACAAGGCGGATAAAAGCTACAGCAGGAAGAAAGACTCTTTTAAATCTCCGTCGGAGAATATGTTCATGGCCTTCAATGCAGCCTCTTGGGAAGATGAATTCATCTTGGACAGCGGCGCAACACATCACGTCTGTAAGAACCGACAATGGTTTACAAGTTTCCAGCCTACTACGTGTGAGCCCATCCAGACTGCGAGCGGCAACTTACAAGTAGAGGGAGTTGGAAATATCCGCATGAAGATGTACCTAGATACTGGAACGCAGGATGTCACCTTGAACGACGTGCTTTTTGTGTCCCAAGCAAGAAGAAATTTGCTTTCTGTGTCGCAAACAGAGGATAAAGGCAAGCACATCAAAATTTGTAACCACAAGGCAAGAGTGTTCAGTGACAACAGAGTGATATGTGTGGCAAGGAACCTAAACGGATTGTACATCGTTAGAGGTAAGCCTATCTTACAAAATGCGCACTTAGCTAGTTCAAGTCCGCCTACACTAGAACTTTGGCATAAACGCTTTATGCATATCAATGCAGACACTTTAAACAAGTTAGCTAAAAATAGCGTTGTTAATGGTCTTGAAATTTCCAAAGGAGAAATGTCAATATGCGATGATTGCTGTATGACAAAGTCAACAATGTCGCCACATAAAAGCTCTCCATATAAAATAAAAACTAAAAATTTGTTAGAGTTAGTACATAGCGATCTGTGTGGACCATTTCCAGTTGATTCTTTTGCTGGGTCACGCTATTTTCTAACATTTACAGACGATTTCTCCCGCAGAGTTACTGTTTATTTCTTAAAGCATAAAGATCAAGTTATTGAATACTTTGACATCTTTTTAGGGCTAGAGCCGAAAGAGAAACAGGTCATAAGATTAAACGCTTGCGGACAGATAACGGGTTAGAATATTGTAATAAAAACTTTAAACAAAAACTTGAGAGCCTTGGAATAAAACACGAATTAACGAATTCTTACAGCCCTCAGCAAAATGGCGTCTCGGAGCGTTTAAATCGTTCGTTACTTGACATGGCTAGAGCGTCAATGCATAACGCTGATTTGCCACAAAAATCTGGGCTGAAAGCGTTAATTGTGCCGCATACATTAAAAATAGAAGCCTTTGTAGCGCTCTTGATAACAAAGTTCCAGAGGAAATTTGGCTTTCAAGAAAAGTGAGCGTACGTCATTTTAAAATATTTGGAGCTCTAGCTTATGCTCATATTCCAAAGCAAAAGCGAAAGAAATTCGACCGTCGAGCTAAAAGATGTATCTTAGTCGGATATTCAACACAATCCAAAGGTTATAGACTCTGGGATAATGATTCTAAACAAGTGTTCATAACTAAACATGTTAGATTCGACGAAAATAAAGTCGGTTTAAACCAGCTTAAGAATGACGTAACGGAAGGTAGCGAGGCTAAAAACAGTTTCGTTTGGTTGCCGCAACAGGGCAAAGTTCTCCCGCCACGTGATCCTGACCTTCAACAAGGTTACGACAGTCAACTAGAAGTTCCGTCGACTTCAGAAATTAAAGATATAGTGGGGGGTAGTTCTGAAAATACTTTGAGCCTCCGTAGTCGTGAAATTGAAAGAAAAACACTTATTCTTGCAAATGTTGAACTAAATTTATGCGAGGTGTCTGAACCTCAAACTTTTGAAGAAGCTGTTTGCTCACCCGAATCAGATCTTTGGAAAAATGCGATGCAAGAAGAGTTAAATTGTTTAGAAGAAAGACAAACATGGGTTATCACTAATTTACCTAAAAATAAGAAAGTAATCGGTAATTGTTGGGTTTTTAAAATAAAAGGAGATTCTAAAGGAAAGGTCAGTATAAATTTAAAGCTAGGCTCGTAGTCAAGGGTTACAGTCAGACACCTGATATTGACTTTAATCAAACATATGCCCCTGTTGCAAATTTCGGTATAATCCGAATGCTTTTAGTTTTGACCCAAAATGCTGGTTGGGTAAATAGGCATTTAGACATAAATAATGCATATTTATATGGGGAACTTCATGAAGAATTGTACATGGCTTCGCCACCAGGAGTAAAGTTTCAGGATTCTAAAGATAAAGTTCTTAGACTTTTAAAACCTATCTATGGGCTTAAACAAGCAGCTTTTTGTTGGAATACCACGCTGAGTCAATTTCTTGAAAAAGTGGGCTTTTCTAAAATTCCATCGTGCAATTGCATTTTTGTGCTTGATGATAGGGCAATAATAGCAATTTATGTAGACGACTTAGCGATATTTGCTGTTGACCAGAATACCCTTGACGAAATCGAGAATAAGATTATACAAGAGTTTCAAATTAAAAGTCTGGGGCCCATTACATTCTTTTTAGGTGTCGAGATAAATTACGGCAAAGAGAGTTTGTCTCTTAATCAAAGACATTATATACAAACTTTACTTCAAAGATATAATATGTTCGAAGTTCGCAAAGTATGTACGCCTTTAGACCCAGCTATCATACTATCTAAAATAGATTGTCCCCATACACAAGCTGAAATAAATAGACCAAATGTCTAATATACCATACAAAGAGCTTATTGGTGCATTGTTGTATTTGTCCAATTGCACTAGACCAGATATCTCTTTTGCTACTTCGAAACTTATCCAATTTTGTGCAAACCCAGGAAAGAAGCATTGGGAAGCTGCAAAACATGTTTTGAGATATCTATCGGGTACCATTGACTTAGAACTTTCCTATGTCAAAGGAAAAAACAATAAAGTCGCAATGTTCACAGACGCCGATTATGGGAGTGACACAGATGATCGAAGATCCTACTCCGGAATGGTTGCAGTTATTGATGGGAATGTCATCAATTGGCGGTCTAAAAAGCAGCAATGTGTTTCGTTGTCTACCATGGAATCGGAGTATATAGCATTATGTCACAGTGCTAAAGAGGCCGTCTGGCTCGGTCAAACCCTGTCTGATCTTGGATTTATCTCGCACTTTGACAAACCACTCACAATCTACTGTGACAATCGATCAGCCATAGACTTCTCTAAGAATAACATTGAGAACAATCGTTCCAAGCAAATCTCATTTCCTTTCCACTACACAAGAGATAAGATAAACTCCGGTGATATCGTTGTCCAGTTTGTCAACACCAAGGAAAACATGGCCGATATCCAAACCAAGACTTTAAAGAAGTTGATGCACAGAGATGCATGTTTCCAGATGAATTTGAAGTCGCAAGTGGGGAAGTGCTGAACTGCTACTTCAAAAATACAGCGCGCCTACGTCACAGGATGACGTAGCATTCGAGGAGCTTCCGGCCATCACCACTAGAGGCGCTGTGCCCTCCCCCATCACTTCCTGTTATGTCTTCACTACTACTACCTGCTTGATGTTCTCGTGATATATTAAAACCTATATATATTTCAATCTATTCTCAATTTGATTGAACAACCGATCCAACAAATTTTATCTGTTATAATTTAGTCACCTTATTCCAATATCATCACGCATATATTTATATTCATTATATATATATATATATATATATATATATATATATATATTAATAGTAATTGTTTTTATATTTGGAAAATAGAGGAAAAGTAATCTATTAAGAACAACAGATTTTGAATTAATTTTGAGTCAGAACAGCAAGCTAATTCTGTATCAAATAGTATAGCTATGAAAAATTTTAAGATTAATAATTTTTTTTTTTATTTAATTTGAATGTGCGAGGTTTGTTTTTTATTTTTTTGTAATAAATAATTAGTTAGATTATATTTTTAACAAAGAGAAAAAAAAAAGTAACACCAGCAAAGCATCGGCAGTTACGCGTCATAGGCTGGGTGAAAAAGGGAATAAGCGAAGAGAAAGTTTTAAAGAGAAGAGCAAAGACAGAACCATGATAATAATTTTCCAAATATAAAATAAATCTAATTAGAGAGAGAGAAAAGTATTTTTTGCTCTATTTTCTCTCTTGATGAGAGAAGTTAGATTTTTGTAATTTTTTTTTTTTTGGGATTTTTTTTTTATATATATATAAGCTTATTTTAAAGACAATCTAGTGTAAAAGTGGAGGACACGATATAAGATAATATATTAATTTAGGAAGGATGAAAACCTTAAGGGTTAGACCAATTGAAAACCATAAAGGTTAGACCAGATGGAAAGAGGATGGTACTCAGGTGGGCCTCTTCAGATGAAGACCTGAGCAGCAGTTTCGGCCCTTACTCCATTACTGCCAAACCATACCTCTTCGACCAATTAGAAAGCAATTTTAGGTTGGAACGGAGATAAGGTAATAGCTGAACCTTAGATATACTACAAAAATCAACTAATGAACTAATACTTTGTCATCTTCTGCACTTTCGAACCTAACTCAAAACATGTTTTTTCAGTTCAGAAGTTAAATTGATTCGGTTCCCTGGACTTAATCAGATTGATACATACTTATCCCTTTTTGTTAAACTTCAAATCAAATTGTGTTTATTCTTTTTGGGTATAAGGACTGTAAGAGACTGATAAAAAATTAGTAATACAGTTAAATGATTATTATAAATATAGGAAAAATTGATCATATCCCAAGCCTTTAACAATGTGCGTCGACAGGGGAACAGGAAATCTAACATTAAAGAACATAGAAAAATAAACTTTGCCTGATGTTAGTAGGTTCAGATTATAGTCCAAATTGTGTTCATACACTCTGAATAATAGGACTGCAGGAAAATAATAAGATATTAGTAGTACGAGAGGATAAGGATTAATTGGAACTACAAGAAAGTATGATTAAATTCAAATAAGTTAAGAATGTACGTCATACCATAAATGGAAAAATCAGCTTCATCAGACAAAGACATAAGTCCCTTGTCTGAAGATGGTGAAAATGCTTTACCATAATAACTCACATCATCAATTTATTTGAACTGGTCCTAACGGAACCGTATATTCTATATATAGTCCTATCTATACTTTTTTTTAAAATATAATATATGAGGACCATTACCTGTAATTTCTGCTAAATAAGGAAGTTTAGGAATTTAAGTTTTAATGCTTCATATCAATTAGATTGAATGTTCATTCTCTATACCCCCCTTTATAAAGATTGAACACGCATAGATAATTGTTATGTATGCTCTAGGGAGAGAAATAAAATATTCTAAAGTTATCGTATAAATTTAAAGGATCAAACAAAGTAAGAATTAGAGAAAACACAGAAATAAAGGTATGGTATTGGTAAGCAAAGGTAAAAAGAACAAATCCAAAAAAATAAGCAATGTGCGACGTATCGGCATCAGCGTCGTTACAATCTTCAGACAAGTCTGAAGAGGGCCACAAATTTCGCTACCGATATGCTACACATCACTCATTCACTCGGACCCGGTCCCGTTACCTTGTGTTTATTATCTATAATCCTAATTGTGGTTTATCGGTATGGTATTGGTGTTTCAGAATATTGAATTTAATAGTTTCTATTAGTGTAGATGGATTTTTTTATTATTATTTTTTTTTTATTAATTTAAAATCTTAATTATTATTTGTTCTAAGTCCAAATAAAAGGGGTGAAGAAAAAAGAAACAAGGAAAACAAAAAAAAATAGAAAAAAAAAGGTAAAAATAAATAAATAAAATAGGAAAGGAGAGAAAGATGAGGTGGAATAATGAAAGAAAATTTCTTTGAAAGTATTTATAATAGCTTATCAGTACACTTAATTAATGTGATAGCATTCGTTATGAATGTTATGATTTCAAGAGTATTTACCTATAATTAAATTATTTATTATCTAGATTAGCGGAATGTAGTTAGTGTAAGTAAATCAAGAAAGATAGATGATGTAACTCTTGTTAGTTGCCTCATTGTCTACAAGTGAAAGTAGCATTTAGATTGAGCATTCCAGTTGAAGTCAGTATTGCTGTTAACATTATTATAGATAATTCGGTTACCTGTATTGAATTACAGTTCATGTTATCAACTTAAAATTCAATATATGTATGTTACAATTAACATCACAAGCAAATTCTACTCACCCAGGGGGGAACGGTTAATGTCTATAAATAAATTTTTGATTTAAAAGTTGCGGAGATAAACAAGTTTGAATAATCGGTCAAAAGTTAATTAAATTCTCATAGTGAAATTTCTAAAGTCGTTGAAGTTGAAATTGTATGAGAATTTATTTTTGTGAAGATATTTTCTGATTGCTAAAATGTTAATTTTTTTAATTGTATTTTGGCTGAATCCATTTTTTTGAAATTCGTCATTTAGGTTTTTAATTTTACTTATAAAGTTGTTTAGTTTGTTGTTAATTCTGTAGTATCTTAAAAATTGTCCAAAATAGATACCTTTGGTGCAATTTTTTGATATATTTGAATCTTGTCTATTATATTTAATAATGTTGAAATCGAAATTTGATCTTTTGTCATATACCTCTATACTTTTTTCTTTTAGATTTATGTATAAATCGAGGAAGTTGACTTTTTGATTAAATTTGATTTTTTCATTATTTTTTAGATTTAGATACGGAGGATAGATTTTTTCTATTAATTTTGAAAAATTATTATTATTGAATATAAGGATGTCATCTACATATCGGAACAACCACCAGTTAACTTTGTTAAGAGAGAAGAATTCCCTCTCATACCAAAATAACAGGAGGTTGGCCAATAATGGACTCGATGACGTACCCATAGGTACTCCTTGTTTTTGATTATAAATTTGATTTTTAATTTGAATATAATTGAATTTAAGAAATGTTTCTAAAATTAATTTTGCTTTATTGTAGTTAATTACAATAGTTTTGTTACTATTGTGAATTAAGGGAATATTGAAAGTCTTGTCTATTAAAAATTCTGAAAATAGATTTATAATTTTGAGTTTAAGATCCTCTAACTCCAGTTTAGAGAAGAGGTCTTCAAAATCAAAAGTATAAACTGATTTGAGTTTGGGAAGGTTTTTGTTAATAAAATTTAGTATGTTCTTATTGGAGTCAATAAAGTTGTATTTTTCTTTATTGCGGATCTGTTTTGTTAAAAATTTTAAAGTTGAAGCTAATTGAAGGTCTAAATTGTTTAAATTAGAATTTATTCCAGATGTTATGGTTCTGAATTTGAGAGGATTTTTGTGTATTTTGGGTATAATGTAAATATGAGGTATATTAGGGGTAGTGTTTTTTTTGCTATAGATATTTAAAGTTTTTTCTTTAACCTCCAATTCCTTTTTGATTTGAATCGGGGTTATATTTGTTATGCTGTATTTATCGGTGTTGTCCATTTCTTGCATAATTAGGTCACGGTACAGATTTTTGCAAGTGATTGAGAAGTTGTTGGAACATTTATCAATTGGAGTAATAATGTACTCTTCTTGAATAATTTTAATGTTTTCTTTTAATTTTCCAATATTTGAGGGGGGCATTTTTGCAATTTTCAGTGTATTATGGTAATAATCCTTGACATGTTTCATAATTTCAAATTTCCAATTAAGGAAAGTAAATTCGGGGATCTTGAACTTTAAGCTTGTTTTATTAATAAAAAGATCGAGATCTTGGTTGATTGAATTAACTGTGTTGTTGTAATTTTGTTTAATTGGTGGTATAAATTTATATCCGTTGTTGAGCAGGACTTGTGTTTCTTCATTTAAGAATGTGAAGTCACTGGTAAGGATGTGACCTTTGTATTTATGTTGGTCACTTATATTATTGCACTTACAGTTAATACTATTAAAGTTGTTTAAATTTTTTATGAAGGTATTATAGTTGCATACCATACTTCCTAGGTTTTTGTTGTATTTGAATGTGGTTTTAAAATTTAAACTTTGTACTGGGAATAAGTATTTGATATCAATGTTGTTGAATATATCATTAAATTTGATATGTTCAAAGATTTTGTTTGTAAATTTTATGACGATGTTAACAGAAGTACTGTTATCAATTTTCTTAAATTTGTAGATATCTTTAGCAATATCTGTAATTCTATTAGATAGATTGTTAGTTCTAATATATTGTATAAATTTTTCCATTTTTTTGTTGTTAAGTTTGAAGAGGAAGCTAATAAATTTTTGTGTAAAATTTGGTTGGAATTCCTGGTTATTAATTAAAACCTGTTCAAAGTCTATATAACCAAGTTTGTTTGTGCTTTTTCCTCTCTTGTTATTTGGAATAGTATTTAGTTGTTTTTTGTATTTACAGCTACTTTCATAGATAGAGATATTTGGATCAGTTACTGTATTCGTATGATTTAATTCATCATTTAAACCATAAGGGTAGAGAGAATTTTGCTTCAGAATGTATTGATTTTCTAATATTAGCCGTTGTTTTTTGTTTTTACATATATCTAAAATTTCTATGTTATAGTTATCAAAAGAGTGAATCTTATGATGTTCTATCATATAATTATTACCTATTAGATTTTTCGCATGATTTCTATGAAGGTTAATTCTAATATTTATGGGATTAGAAGTTTGACCAATGTATATTAGGTTGCATTTACTACATGTTAACTTATATATAGTGTTCTCCACCTTACAACTAGTTGTTTGGAATTTATCATGGTTCATAATTTTAGGGCAAGTTTTATTTATTACAAAAAAAAAATAAAAAACAAACCTCACACATTCAAATTAAATAATAATAAAAAAAATTATTAATCTTAAAATTTTTCATAGCTATACTATATATATATATATATATACATATGTCATAATATATGCTCTTCCAGGAATAATAAAGTAAACCTACAGTCAACGAGAGAGAGACGTCGATAGAACGCAGCTAAAGTACGGTCATCTGGGCCACTGGCCACATTCCAAGGGGCGACCGCAGGGCCTTTCTTGGATCCTCAGGTCTATTTTTGGACAGTCGGGGGGTGGTGGCTACACAAATCGGTCGTTCGGCAGTGACAGCCCCACGCGCTACCTCTCTCTCGCTGGTTACCTGGGTTATTCCTCTACCAACTCGTCGTGTGATTATTTCTCTTCCCCCACCACATTATTATCACTATATTGTCACATATATATATATATATATGGTAATTTAAGCCAACAACCCCATGTATATAACTTATAACAAGATTTTAATGTTGTATAATAGAAACACAGCTGTTAATGATTATACGTATTATTGACATGTGTCTTTACATCATCATATGTAATGTAATTTGTACAAAGTGGATAAATAAATAAAATCTGTAATAGATTTAAGAGTTGAGCTAAGCAAGAGATGGAAGTCATAACGTCAAAATCAGATAGGTTTACAATTCCCACGACAAGACCACCCACACTGTCACATGTGGTGGAATGCAGAGACCCCTCTCACACCTGGACATGCAAAGCCCCCTTTCTCAGAAACGGCCCCCTGTCACATAAGGCCCCCCGTCTTTAACCTATAAATACAATCACTTTACAGTCACTTGACAGTTTAGTTCACCCTTAGTGCAAGCCCGCGTCGGTCGTATGTCATGTCGATCTCATCCATCATGTAGACGAGTAAGAAACTTCTATCTCCATCTTGCGCTCCTAGCTCAACTTTTATCTGTTAACGGAACTTTCTTAGTGCAATTGTGTCTTCGTTTTTTGTGTGGACATTCCCAAACTTTCCACTCTGCCTCGATTTTGTGAGAACTTTTAAAGGTCTTCCAAGGTGCAGAGAGGTACTGGAAAACTCTACATCCTGACTGTTCCTCTTGGTCAACACAGTACAACAAGAGCTACCAGGACTTCAATATTATTTCAGTAGCCGACAGGATAACCAAAACGAAGGATACCAAACGAAGAAAGCTAGATAGTCCAGATAGAAGCGAGAAAGTGCAAAGATGGAAGAGCAAACCGAACAGTCCAACGATGCGACCGGGCTATCTGTTCCCCAACAAGAGACGACATTTGAAGAGGAGGAAACGTCGCCGCCCCAAGGGACCTCCGCAGACCCGCTGACACAGATCGCCGATGCCCTGAGTAAGCTGCTGGTCGCCCGATCTCCGAGGGAGATAGATGTGAGTCCATACGATGGTACCTTTGAAGCCCAGAGCTTTTTCGACAACTTCGATGCCCAAGCAGACCGAGCTGAGCTGACCTACACGGACCGCCTACGCAAGTTACCCTGCTACCTGCAAGGTAAGCCCCTACAATATTTCCGAAACCTACGGTTAGATAGGTTATTTTATATTGATGTCCGCCAAACCTTGATAGATTTATTCCCAACAGCGACAGAAGCGTCGTTTTCACGCTTCCTAGCCATCAAATTGACACCCCAAATGCCCCTAGAAGACTACTACCAAAACAAAACGGTAATGGGCATGGAGAAAAACCTACCTGCCGACATATTAATAGATTCTCTGACCGAAGGACTACCCGTCGCAGATCAGCGATTAATCGCCACGGTGCAGCCAAACACCATTAAAGAATGGTTCGACCTAGTGTCGAGAATAAGAAGAACCCAGTGTGCCACCAGTGCAGCGTACCAGCGCCAAGTAGACAAGGCCCCACATCCAACCTACCACAACCCACCACCGCGGCACAACAACCAGCGGTCATTACGTGTAACGTACCAAGTTGCACCTCCACCCTCGCCTTGCAAGTATTGCAATGCTATGCACTGGCACTCCCAGTGTGAACAACGGTTCCAACAGGACCGAACAAGCCAAGTCTACAGCGTCAGACCACGCACAACCACTGTACCAAAATCTGGTACCCGGCCCAAGGTCCAATCTCGGAGCCCTGTTCCCCAAGTCCAAGCTGCAAGCCGAGACGACTCTACAAGCCCCGCGAGCAGCTCAACGGTAGGAAAACCTGAAACTTATTTTCGTTTAACAGCTAATAATATGGACTGAATTGTCACCAAATGTAAATTTGCCCTTTTTAATAGACACGGGAGCATCTATAAACCTACTTAACTTAGATATTTTAAGAACCATAGAAAATAGATTACCATATAAAATTATTATCCATCAGTACAGTTTAACTATAAACGCAATAGCCCACAATGTAAATACCCTTGGATATATATTTTTAAAACTTAAAATAGGTAACCTCACCCAAAAACTAAAATATTTTATAGTAGAAGCTTCACTACCTTTTGTTATTTTATCTATTAATACCCTTAAAATATTTAAATTAATTATAGATTTTAATAATCTCCAAATTTATCAAAATAATGATTGTCTCCCAACGAATGTCTATAAGTTCACCAAGTGCAAACAGGATTTATGTCCCACTCAACCGAGGGAAACGGCTATTTTTACCACCTTCCCCTCGAACCAGTCCTGTTTACACGTGGCGGACCCTACCCCAATTATATGTTCACCCACTATATCTCCTACCCATGATATTGAGATTTCTATACCTTCTAATGCGACACCTCAATTAGAACATTGTCCACACGAACTCCACCGAATTCTATATGAATTCTCGCATGTGTTCTCTACTAATAAATACAATGTGCCCAAATTGAACATACCACCCGTAAAAATCAATACCACCACAGATAAAATAATAGCATTACGCCCATATAGAGTGCCACTACACGACCAACAAGAAATACAAACCCAAATAGAGCAAATGCTCCAACATGGAATTATTGCCCCGTCATTTTCACCTTATGCCAGTCCAATAACTCTTGTTACAAAACGTGACAAAACGAAACGTTTCTGTATTGATTACAGAAAACTTAATGAAATCATCGCTCCAGACGTACATCCTTTACCTTTAAGAGAAACCATTCTTGACAAATTGTCGAAAGCCAAATACTACTCTTCTGTAGATATAGCATCCGCATATTGGCAAGTGGAAGTAGAACCTAACTCACGTAATCTACTAGCTTTCGTGACGTTAGATAGTCAGTACGAATTTTGTAGACTTCCTTACGGATTTAAAAATTCACCACAGATATATCATCGTGCCATAAACCAGGTCATGCAAAAATATAAACTAAATTTTGGTACCCATTACTTCGACGATTTCATTATTTTTTTGACACCTTAGAGGATCATCTACAACACCTACAACAATTTCTAACGGTGTGTCAACACGAAAACATCAAACTCAATTATAACAAATGTTCGTTTTTTAAAACAAATATAGATTTCTTAGGATACACTGTTACCGCAGGTACTTATGCACCACAGATGCGCAACCTTGATACCATAAATGCCATCAAACCACCTATCAATCAATCGCAGGCATACTCAAACAGGTACATCCAGACGGACAAGTACATCCTGTACAATATTTCAGCCGCGCCCTTAGAGCACATGAGAGAAACTACACCGTTTCCGAACTCGAGTGCCTCGCCATCGTCGAAAGTGTAGACAAATTCCGAATATACCTCACCGGTATAAAATTCACCATATACACAGATCACCAAGCTTTACAATGGCTTAAAACTATAAAAATCCGTCAGGACGACTCTTTAGATGGAGCCTGAGACTATCTACCTATAATTACGAAATCCACTACCTCAAAGGCAGCCAACAGTACGAAGCAGATTTGTTATCGCGAAACCCCTTTGTAGGATTTGTCAGTGCTGATATTATCAAACAGCATCAACCAACAGCATCCCCCTTCAACATTGATACAAACGGCTTACATACCATTACATGAAAAGGTGTAATTAAAATAATAATTCCCGAAACCCTGCAACATACCCTAATGAATAAAGTTCACCAAGAATATAACCACCCAGGCATCTCTCAGATGACCCGCATAATTACTACCCAGTACTACTGGAAAGGTATCTCTAAATCTATAGAAAAATTTGTCAAGTCCTGTCACACCTGCCAAATCATTAAAAGGCCCAAAGGTAAACCCTATGGTGCCCTTGGACAAATTCCACCACCTCAACAACCATTCGACTTAATCTCTATAGATACCATAGCTGGATTTTCGAAATATGGACACTCCAAGACATATCTACACGTAATAGTGGATCATTTAACGCGATATGCTTGGACCTTTCCATCGAAGTCCAATAGTACCCTAACGTACATTCAAACCCTCAAAACGTTACTACAGCAAAGATCTCCAAAACGTCTGTTATCTGACAGAGCGCCCGCTTTTACCTCAGAAAAATTCCGTAAATTTCTAATAACGCATGGTATATGTTAGAAATGTGAAATTTATAGAGTCGATGTTTCATCCCAAGTCGACCTTGACACGTGTACACTGAGACGGCGCCACCTTCCATGTGTGACGTCACTACTTACCCCTACTTCCTGCCTGCCTGCTGCTAGCTGTTTACAACTGTCATTCTATCTCTCTTTTGATTTTCTCTAAACTTGTATAACCAATAAATCAATTGGCACTCTGCTTTGACGAGTGATTCGTTAATATTTCCAATAGGTTATGGGTCCTGACTACGCCCCAATTTTGAAGAAGCAAACCTAAAGTGAAACTGCTAAGCCTAACTCGTGCTAAATATGACGCACCTTGAGAATCAAGTCCGCCAGTTCAAAGGCGAAAACTTCTCCCTTTGGAAATTTCAGTTCCGACTACTATCAGAGCAAAATCAACTTTTGGATATCGTGGACGGCAAAGAAATCAAACCAGAGGTAAGTGACGCTACCTCTGCTATACAGGATGCATGGCACGCCAAAGATATCAAAGCCCGAATGCTTATATCACAGGCACTTGAATTAAGATTTCTAGAACCTTTGATGTCCTGTAAAACTGCCGCTCAAATGTGGACAAGGCTCATGTCCATCCACGAACAGAGATCAGAGATCGCAATTGGCATGTTGTGGCAACAATTTTTTGACGCCCGAATGTCGTCATCAGAGGATGTCAGCAGCTATATCGCCAAGATTGAAAATCTTAGTGCAAGAATTCAGGATGCAGGAGGAACGATTACAGATGACCAGAAAGTGGCAAAGATAATAAACTCTCTTCCTTCGAGCATGCGGTATTTCATCCCAGCATGGGAGTCTCAAGCGCCGATTACGCAGACTCTAGAGAACTTATCAGCACGTCTTCTGATTGAAGAATGTAGAAACCAGCAGGCCGATTCCTCGCAAGGTACAGAATTCTACCAACAGACTAAACCAAGAATCAAAGAAGATAACATAAAGAAGACTGATTCAGGAAAGATATCAGAACTAAAGAAAAAGACTGAATGCCATTATTGTCATAAGATTGGTCATTGGTCAAGGAATGTCGGAAACGGATTGCCGACCAGCAGAAGAAAAACGAGAAGCGGAAGAACCAAGCAGGAGATTATGATCATAAAGGTTTCAACGCTGATACCATCCTAAAGTGGAATGATTGCGACATATGGTGGGCAGATAGCGGAGCTAGCTGCAGTATGACCTTCCGACGTGAATGGTTCAAGTCCTTCACTCCGATCCACAACGATCATAGAATATACCTTGGAGACAACACTTCCGTCCTTGCAGAAGGTACAGGTGACATTGAAATACTTGCCCTGGGGAATGGAGAATGGATTACAACATCAATCAGGAATGTGCTCTACTCTTCGAAGCTCAAGAAAAATTTGTTCAGCCTGGGAGTGTGCACTGAAAAGGGATACCGAGTAGACATCGACAAGGATGAGCTGCGCATCTACTCAAGAAAAGATCTGAAAGCAGTTGGACAACGCCAAGATGGGCTCTACAAGATGATGTTCCGAGTTACTTCATCTTCACAAGGATTTTCTGCAAAGATCAACAACCTCCAACTGTGGCACGAAAGACTAGCACACATCTCACTCACCACTATTCGAGAAATGGCCAAGAAAGGATTGATCAACGGTTTGCAACCCGAGGACATAAAAGAAGACGATTTCTTCTGTCAAGGCTGCCAAGAAGGAAAAGCTCACAGAAAGCCTAGTCATTTGTCTGAAGCAAAGGAGTACAATCCTGGTGAGTTCATTCTATATCTGCGGCCCTATGCCAACACAATCAATAGGAGGATCACTTTATTTCATTTTATTCAAAGATTATTCCAGTGGTTTTCGCCATATAGATTTCATTAGACACAAATCCGATATTTTACACAAATTTGAAAACTTTGCTAGATTCAGTTATAATCAAACAGGCAATAAAATTAAAGTGATTAGAACCGATAATGCACTAGAATATACCAGTAAAGATTTAACAAATACTTGCAGAAAGTTCGGAATAGTGCATGAATTGTCAGCTCCATATGTTCACGAACAGATAGGGCGCGTAGAACGAGACAATAGAACTATTGTCGAAGCAGCTCGATCGATGCTGTGCGCACGAAATCTTCCCGAAGAACTTTGGGCAGAAGCTTGCAATACTGCAACCTTCATTCTAAACCGAACATTCACTAAACAAGCTCCCGATACCACACCCTATGAACTCTTTTTCGGAAGAAAAGTTAGTTTATATAATCTAAAGATTTTCGGCTGTGAAGCATGGTTGCATACACCTAAAGAACGTAGAAGGAAATGGGATAAGAAATCACAAAAGATGATTTTCTTAGGGTACGATAAAACATGCACTAACTTTCGACTCTGGAACCCTTCTACTAGAAAGATTTCTATTTCTAAAGATGTTACTTTTAACGAGACAGAACTCCAAAATTACGAACTAGAGGGAGAAAACATGATCCCAGTTAACATTGACCTTGATCCGCCGCCGGCACCAACGACCGAAGATGAATCACCTACAGCGCTACGGTTTCCCACGCAACCGGTTTTCCACCCGATGATAACTCGATCTAAAAAGAAAGCAGATTCTTGTAACTACCATTTTGTCGATGAGCCTTCAACCTATAA
>CP092868.1:34869137-35084773 GCA_030710605.1 Cordylochernes scorpioides | reverse complement strand
ATAAATGCAAAAAAAAAATCGACATGATGAAATCTTTATGAAAATTCACATTTTATTTATTTTATATTTTCAAGACACACACAGTTTGGCGCGGGACGTTTCACAAGAGAGACATCCACGGCGCCAATTTTAATTGTAACGAATAGTTTTTAATTAAACATTTTAAAAACACACAGTTTGGAACGGGACGTTTCACAAGTGTGACATCCATGGCGCCAATTTATAATTGTAACGAATAGTTTTTGAATTAAAACGTTTTAAAAATATATACGCACTCGGGTAAAACCCGGGCTTTGCCGGGCCATTCGTCTAGTAAATTTATAATAATAGTGCTCTAATTTTCAATTATTTTATTTCAAAAATTCGACGCTCAAATTATATATATGCAATTAGGTAAAAATTTGTTTCATTAATAGTTAAAACAGTCACTGTCCACAATGGTTACCATCATCTATTAAATCTGTGTTTAGGATTAAAATAACTATTTGTTTATAATATATACAATTATTATTAATTACTATTATCCCTTATACACGTGGTGCAGGCCATGATAATCATGGTGGGTAGAAGTTGGCGACTGCTTTTACTGTAAGTGCACCTACACATATGAAAAGCAGCTCGACCTTTGCACTTACAAATGTGCCAGAGCCTAGTTTGGTTTCTTGCACTCGCTGGTGGGGTTGGACTTTTGCAAGAATCGGGAGCCATTGGAGCATTTTTTTTAATTAGAAAAAGTGCCCAATGAGGGATTCGATCCCAGGTCGTAACAGTTTAGACCACCCTTTTATGAGTATCGTACGCAACTGAGGTTCTATCTTTCGCAAATCAAGAAGACCAAACAAAGGTAGATTTCAGATCCATTGATATATCACTAAATCACTAAGTTACCTCTTTAAAAACTATTTACCGGCGTGATTTCGCATAGAATGTCTCAATAATGATGTCATTGTGTAGCAACGAGTCACGGGTCAATATTATTTTATTAAAATCCATAAAATTTATTGCCTCACTTCGATAACCTTTTGAACGAGCTAATATATTTCGGCATCAAAATATAAAACAAAATACAATTTTAATGTTAAATATTCAAAATATACAATTTTCAAACCATTTAATTATTTTGTTTTCAAAAATAGAATAACATTCAACTATCCTTTGTGCGAAGTAAAAATATTGAGATTGCAGTGGATCATCATTGGTGAAAACGCTCAGTAGTTTTTTTTATCAGACTTCATTAGGTTCAAAAATTATGGGAAAATAGTTAAAAGAAGTAGACAAATATATCGATAGTGGTTAACTCACCTGTCATCAAACAGCTTCCTGTACAACAGGAGCAAAGTAGATTTTTATCTCGCAACGAGTTAGGTGCATCTAGAAATGAAATATTGCCTTATCACAAAGAGTTTTAAAGGTAAAACCCAGCTGCTGTTTTTATAATCAATTTTAGGCCTTGCATATTGATATGCCAAGTTGGTCATCTTAATGGTATTTCTACATATATTGAGCTGATTGCTTTTTCCAATCTGATGAAAACGAAATTCTAAAATAGGAAATCAATTTATTTGCCATATGTCATTTTGTTTAGAAAGTAACACCTGGGAAATCATAAATGCGCACAATATTCCACACACAAATATAGAATGTGTATTGCAAACACAATTTTATTTCCCTTTTCAAATGCAATTTATGTTTTTAAAGGAAAATTTGTCTAAAAATGCTAGAAAAAAGCGGTACTATGTATAATGTATATTTAATTTGAGTTGTTTAAGTGATTTCTCTTGACATAGGTTATCTCTAAATTAATAGTTAAATATTTTTTTTTTCAACGCGGGCATCCATTGTGCGTGCTTATATAAATACGCAAAATGGAGGCCCGCGTTGATTCTGCCATCAGATAACTGTAAACACCTTTATTCTATTGGTGAATAAATGTAAAATATTTTCTCCTGTAGAAGGGCTTTCAAGCCCGAAAGCTATAGAGATTTGTGAATACATATAAAAAAAATGAATTTTACCTGGAATCCGTATATTTTATTAGTGATTCAAAGGATTATTTCATCGAATAGTTAAATTATATGTTACTTTACTCTCATTCCTTTTACCAAATGTTCATAATATAGGAAATTTGTTATATTTAGTATATTGTTTTTATAATGTAGAGGATGAGAGTTATAAATATGATGAGTTGTAATGTCGAATGTGTTGTGATGAAATTTTAGTTTAAAATTATTATTAATTATGACCTAGTAATAAAAATGTATTCGAATTGTGACATAGGGCGATTTATAATTAGAGATGTGGTTAATTAGGTTGAATAATTTTGACTCTAATAGAAAGCCAATCAGTAACTTTTATTTGTACGATCAAGAGATGCTTTTTTAACACATAGGATGAGTTGTAAATTGGGTTCAATATAGTAACATAAAATACTTATTTCACTCTGTATTATTTTTTTTTGTAGAGTATCATTAACTACTATCTATCTACTTATATAATTGCCTTATTCTGTCTGTGTGAAGTTCACGGATAGATTTTGGTCACGTGTCAAGTTACGGTAAGTAAAAATTTAAAATTAAAAAAAGATGCCGAAACCCGGGATCGAACCAGGGACCTTTAGATCTTCAGTCTAACGCTCCCAACTGAGCTATTTCTTTTTTTTAGTTATTTTATAGAGGCTTCTATCTTTATAATTATGTATCTACCAGTGTTGGGCAAATATTAATTAAAATGATTTATTAAAGATTAACAATTGATTAATTGTTAATTGTAATTTTCACAATTAACAATTAATCAATTGTTAATTGTATTTTTACAATTAACAATTAATTAATTGTCAATTGTATTTCATACAATTAACAATTAATTAATTGTTAATTGCACTTTTCTAATTAACAATTAATTAATTGTTAATTGCACTTCAATTTAATTGAAAAATAATTTTTTAATGCCCAACACTGCATTTCAGTACCACTCTTTCTCGAACATGCTGTCCGACAATTTGTGACTCTTTGGCAGATTTTCATTGTCGCAAAAGAAAAAAGGCGTTCAACTGCAGCTGACGATGGTAAAGGTGTGTTGTATTTAATAAAACACTTTTTATCTCAGGCAGTGTTGGGCAAATATTAATTAAAATTATTTATTAAAGATTAACAATTAACAATTAATTAATTGTTAATTGTATTCATACAATTAACAATTAATTAATTGTTAATTGAACTTTTCTAATTAACAATTAATTAATTGTTAATTGCACTTCAATTTAATTTCTGTCTGTGTGAAGTTCACTGTGTGAAGTTCACAGATAGATTTTGGTCACGTGTCAAGTTACGGTAAGTAAATATTTAAAAAAGATGCCGAAACCCGGGATCGAACCAGGGACCTTTAGATCTTCAGTCTAACGCTCTCCCAACTGAGCTATTTCGGTTTATTTTAGTTATTTCTATAGAGGCTTCTATTTTTATAATTATGTATATTTTCAAAAAGTCAATTCACACCTCTTCGCTGGAGACCATGGGAATACTGACTAATTCATTACGCTAACATGATTATAAATACAAGTATCAGAGTCATCAACAATTCTGTCATCGTTTGCTTTTGTGAATGGAATAAATACCCAAATAGGGCCATTTCTTATAAACATCGGTGGTTCAGTGGTAGAATGCTCGCCTGCAACGCGGGCGGCCCGGGTTCGTTTCCCGGCCGATGCATTTTTTTTTTTTTTACAATTTCAAAAACTCATTTATATTATTATCTTTATATATATAAAAATCAGCGTGTGTATGTAGGTATGTATGTTTGTCAATTATACACGTCCATAATACGTAACTAATCTGACTGAAATTTTAACAGTATATAAAGTAGAATCTGGAAAAACTCTTAGTGAAAATTTCAGGTCTCTCTTCCGAATATCCGTCGTGTTATTTGCAAATTTGCTCTTTCGCTAGCGCCTCTAGCGGTGAAAATGGGGGAAAATACCAGCTGACCTAATGTATATGTAAAGTTTGGAGCGGGACGTTTCATAAGAGTGACATCCACGGCTCCAATTTATAATTGTAACGAATAGTATTTGAATAAAAACATTTAATCGGGTAAACCCGGGCGTTGCCCGGGTCATTCGGCTATTTAATATAAATTATTAAATTTTGAAATTAGTGAGTTATGATGAAAATATTTGTTATAAAGTTTGTATAATTAGTTTTGCATCACCGCTCACTAATACATACTTCACTAATTAATGCAATTTAACTCGCCAGTTTGGTCATCATGTAATACAAAACAGGATAATAAGTTTGATTGAGGGTCCGCCGGGGCCAAGACAGGACAAAGACCTCCAATTACAGAGTCGTTAGTTTATTTTATCCCTTCCCCCCAGACTGGCAAATACAATCTTATAGCAACAGTTATTGTCTGCCTCTCATGTAGATTTCACCATTCTGAACCATATCAGCGTTTTAGGTGCTGGTCTATATTCTAGGTGACATACAACCTACCTGTACTTTTGTGTTACTTATTGACACCTGACACTACTTTGGCCCCAAGACTGCGCAACCTGCCTACCACTACACACACACACATATATATATATAGATATATCATATGGATTTTATAAATCATCACCTGGATGATTTGTTTACAGGTTAGAATCCCAGAGGAAGATAGGCGAACAGCCATATCATAATATTGTATGTTATAATAAATATTTTGATCCTAAATAAGCGTTTTTCATTAAAAAAAAATATATATATAGCGATTAAGTTGACCGATTTATTAATCCTTAACATATATATAGGATTATATAAAGACAATTGAAAATGAAAAATTATTTACATAAGACGAATCTCACTAAGGGTTGTCTGGTTTGATGTCACATTTCGTCCTGAAGTCGGAAAGACATAGATAGGACGTCTCCCCGACACGTGCTATTGCCATATTGAAGAATTCCTTCAGAGCAGAGAAACGCGAGGACATCCTCTCTCTTAGAGGGGGATACAACAACGCATTTTATATCCTCTCTATAATAGTTTTATAAATGGGTTTCAGGATGATTTTAGCATTCAAGCTCCCGAACAAATCCTCTACCTGTTATAAAATAGTTTGAAGAGGCTGTTTCTTTTGGAGATTTGGTGTGATGGATTGAATAGCTTGTGCATTCTTAGTATGAGTATCTTTGGAATATGCCTCTGTTGGTACAGCAGTGGTCGAGGAAGGCGTTGGTAGAGAAAGCGCCGATACTGAAGGCTCATGGATTCTTCTGGAGAGGGAAGAAAGGATTCGTCGAGGCGAAGGCGCAGCAGGGCTGGAAGTATCTACCCCTCACAGAAGATGTAAGCGCTGCAGATTTTGTGAAGGGGGTGGGCTGGGAAGATGGAGGCGTAGACGCCGGTCCACTCCGTGTTTCCTGAAGATGAGCAGGACGACTTACATGTGCTTTAAAGTGGCAGAAGGCTCCCTGATGTCCCTTTTGGTGGATTTTGCTAGACTCAATGCCGTAGGTGATGTAGGCGGGGGTCTACTCTCCTTTGGAGACAACCACCAGCTTGTCAGGGAGCTGGTGGAGTTTTAGGTCTTCATTTAGAAGGCCAAAGGCCTCCCTGAGCCGGTACTCCCGGTGTATCCGCCGCTGGTCACGACCTCATGGTTTAGGGAAACCACACTGTAGTAAGGCCACAGTGCCGCGATTGGAAGATTCTCAATCACTATCTTCTCCACCCGTTTCTTATAGGGGAAGGTCTTCAGGAGAGTTTCTCCAATGGGGAGGCCCTCTTCAACTAGGCTCTCTGCTAGATTTACGCTAGCCATCCCTACCAGTACCTGTCCTGACATCATCATTTAGAACACCAAGGACTTTAAATTCATAAGAAAAATGGCAGAATCCATTCTTTACCCCAAGAACATATTTCTTCACGCCAGCTGAATTGTCGCTTCTTTGTCGGGCAGAGTGTGAAATTCTTAATAAAGGGTGGCGACATCGAATTCTGCTTCGATAAGACAGTTATTAAGGGTGTTATTAATCGTCAAGATTCATTCTGCATATATAGAACTTTTTGAATCAATGGTACAGTGCTGTTGTCTTGTTATCTACAACAATCCTTCGAATTCTTCTTTTTACTCTCTCTTTTGTTACCCTCGAGCGACCTGAGACAGGAATTTTAAGTTTTTCCTTTAAAGATATGACGAAATCCTCACAACAGTCTTTAATATCAGTCTATTTTCCTAAATATTTCTCTAGACAAAAATGAACTTTCTCTAAGACCTTGATTCTGCCTCTTGTAAATTGAGAAATTTTCTTATATGCACCCTTTTTTCTGCCTTTGCATTAAAAAAATAAAGATTAATTCGAGATTATAAACAAATAAACAAAATAATTTCAATTAACTTTCACCAAGAGGCTACTTAAACACATGAAAAACAAAGCTATTTCATACACTCATATTTTTGTTACAATTGATTTTTCAAATTTCTGGAAAATTTTCAGAGGTGTTTATAAATAATGCAGTTTTCGTGGCCAGTGTATGTTACAGCTTATGCTCAATATAAACCCTTTTACACAAACAATATATATACATCACAAATTATTCTATATTACTACATACTATACACATAACTTCTATCTTAATACTCATCATCTTGTTACAATTCATCCCTATACCACATCTTATATTACTGCTCATATTATCGTATCATATTGATATCAAAACTCAAAGCATAGCACAACTCATCACAATTTCATTACCCTTTTTACTTCCAAAACCTATATTCAACATCATATAACCCATCCTAATTCATTTCTCTTTATACCTTAAAATTCAGCCTACTAGATAGTACACCTTATAATCACATCTCTTTATATATTGAAATACTTTCTACGTCACAGCTCGCTATATTTAAAAGATCATCCATGTTGAAATTTTCAAAATCTCATAACTTATCTCCCTACACACACACACACTTTAATAAATATTTAAGATAAAAAGGTTAGAATCCTTTCTTCACAAACAGAATCAACAAGAAGTCTCCAAGGATAAGTGTCTTCTTAAGTGTCTTCTTTTATACCAACACATCGATCTTTCGGGTATAACGACCCTTCTGCAGGAATTTTTCTTTAGAAGGATCGTTATACCCGAAAGCTCGATGCGTTGGTAATAAAAAAAAAGACACTTATCCTTTGAGACTTTTTGTTGGTTCTGATACTTCAATACAATTAATTATTAATAAATCATCCTTCATCACACTAAAACGCATTAAAACTCATTCAACGTCCCCTACTCCATTCTACCTCATAACTCATCCACACCATCTACTCACACAATAATTTATTCTGTATTACACGCATTCTATATACACAATCTATCTCTTTATATATATAATATAATGTCTGTCTGTCTGTTTGTCTGTCTGTCTGTACTCTATAGATTCAAAAACCATACATCCAATCGCCTGTGAAATTTTGGGATATTATAGCTATATCCCCGGGGAAGGTGTTTGAAAAATATTTTTTTTTTGAATATCTTGAATATCCTTAGAGTTATTTGCAGATTTGTAGATTTAACCTCGAAAGCAGCCCTCCCATTGCGACGATGATAACAAGTTTTTTTATCTATTAACTTTCTTATCACTAAGTTTATTATCTTAAAGATTATTTATCAAAAGTAAGATTTTCTACCTATTAATTGCGCAAAAGTCAAAGTTAGTTTTAAACATTTATCTACAACATATATATTGGGAGAATAGATAAAATGATGATTTTGTAATGTAGAAAATTAGGAAAGACAAAATTCAGGATATCGCGGCAATTTATTTGAGACAAGAATAATGATACAATTCCAAGGCAAGGATTACTATTCCTTTAACTTCCAATTACCGAGGGAACCAATTAATATTGATTTTATTCAACTTATCGAGTATTTTTCAAGGGACCGGGAAAAAATGTTCACTAGATAAAACGATGATTTGGAATGTAGAAAATTAGAAAGACAAAATTCAGGATGACACGGCAAATTTATTTGAGACAAGAATAATGATACAATTCCAAGGCAAGATACTATTCCTTTAACCTTACCAATTACCGAGGGAACCAATTAATATTGATTTTATTATCGAGCATTTTTCAAGGGACCGGGAAAAAATGTTCACTTTATCGAGAGATTCAAATTTACGAGTTTCAAATTATCAAAATATATATATTTCTGTTTTTTTAAGTTTATAGAGCAATGTTTTAACAAATGTTCGTTAGACAAACCTTTACTTGGGTAAAACCCGGGCGAAGCCGGGTACATCCGCTAGTTTATATAATAAATCTCACCACTCCATCTGAATTAAAAACTCATCAAATATCAGAATTCATCTTACACCATAACTTATTTACAACTCACACTTAAGCACATATCATCATATCTTTCAAATCATATTATGCCTAAAATTCCTACTGCATCACATCTCATTCTCTTTCTGAAATCATGTTGATTTACAGCAAATATATTTTATCTCATCCTATAATAAACCACACCCTATATCACTAGTTATATGCATCACAACTCATTCTGCGCAACAAATCATCCTACAATATTACTACTTATTCTATAACTAGACGAATGGCCCGGGCAACGCCTGGGTTTTACCCGAGTGCGAATATATTAAAAAAACGTTTTATTCTTCATCTAGACCTTCATCTTGTCTACACCTTGTATACATCTTGCTTCCCTAGGGTTGCCTAGAGTGGCCGCTATAGACAGGGTGGTCTGTATAGACAGGTGGAATGTTACACCACAGCTGTTAACAGGTTGCCTAGAGTGGCCGCTATAGGCAGGGTGGTCTGTATAGACAGGTGGATGTATCACACAGCTGATACAGGGTTGTCTAGAGTGGCCGCTATAGACAGGTGTATGTATCACACAGCTGATAACAGGGTTGCCTAGAGTGGTCGCTATAGACAGGGTGGTCTGTATAGACAGGTGTATGTATCACACTGCTGATAACAGGGTTGCCTAAAGTGACCGCTATAGACAGGGTGGTCTGTATAGACAGGTGAATGTAACACACTGATGATAACAGGGTTGTCTAGAGTGGCCGCTATAGACAGGGTGGTCTGTATAGACAGGTGGATGTATCACACAGCTGATAACAGGGTTGTCTAGAGTGGTCGCTATAGACAGGGTGGTCTGTATAGACAGGTGTATGTATCACACTGCTGATAACAGGGTTGCCTAAAGTGACCGCTATAGACAGGGTGGTCTGTATAGACAGGTGAATGTAACACACTGATGATAACAGGGTTGTCTAGAGTGGCCGCTATAGACAGGGTGGTCTGTATAGACAGGTGGATGTATCACACAGCTGATAACAGGGTTTGTCTAGAGTGGTCGCTATAGACAGGGTGGTTTGTATAGATAGGTGTATGTATCACACTGCTGATAACAGGGTTGCCTAAGGTGTCCGCTATAGACAGGGTGGTCTGTATAGACAGGTGGATGTATCACACAGCTGATAACAGAGTTGTCTAGAGTGGTCGCTATAGACAGGGGTGGTCTGTATAGACAGGTGTATGTATCACACTGCTGATAACAGGGTTGCCTAAAGTGACCGCTATAGACAGGGTGGTCTGTATAGACAGGTGAATGTAACACACTGATGATAACAGGGTTGTCTAGAGTGGCCGCTATAGACAGGTGTATGCATCACACAGCTGATAACAGGGTTGTCTAGAATGGCCGCTATAGACAGGGTGGTCTGTATAGACAGGTGGATGTATCACACAGCTGATAACAAGGTTGTCTAGAGTGGTCGCTATAGACAGGGTGGTTTGTATAGACAGGTGTATGTATCACACTGCTGATAACAGGGTTGCCTAAGGTGTCCGCTATAGACAGGGTGGTCTGTATAGACAGTTGGATGTATCACACAGCTGATAACAGGGTTGTCTAGAGTGGTCGCTATAGACAGGGTGGTTTGTATAGACAGGTGGAAGTATCACACGGCTGATAACAGGGTTGTCTAGAGTGGCCGCTATAGACAGGTGTATGTATCACACAGCTGAAAACAGGGTTGCCTAGAGTGCCGCTATAGACAGGGTGGTCTGTATAGACAGGTGGATGTATCACACAGCTGATAACAGGGTTGTCTAGAGTGGTCGCAATAGACAGGGTGGTCTGTATAGACAGGTGGATGTATCACACTGCTGATAACAGGGTTGCCTAAGGTGACCGCTATAGACAGGGTGGTCTGTATAGACAGGTGAATGTAACACACTGATGATAACAGGGTTGCCTAAGGTGACCGCTATAGACAGGGTGGTCTGTATAGACAGGCAGCTGATAACAGGGTTGTCTAGAGTGGTCGCTATAGACAGGGGTGGTCTGTATAGACAGGTGTATGTATCACACTGCTGATAACAGGGTGGCCTAAAGTGACCGCTATAGACAGGGTGGTCTGTATAGACAGGTGGATGTATCACACAGCTGATAACAGGGTTGTCTAGAGTGGCCGCTATAGACAGAGTGGTCTGTATAGACAGGTGGATGTAGCACACTGCTGATAACAGGGTTGTCTAGAATGGCCGCTATATACAGGGTGGTCTGTATAGACAGGTGTATGTATCACACAGCTGAAAACAGGGTTATCTAGAATGGCCGCTATATACAGGGTGGTCTGTATAGACAGGTGGATGTATCACACAGCTGATAACAGGGGTGTCTAGAGAGGCCGCTATAGACAGGGTGACCTGTATAGACAGGTGGATGTAACACACTGCTGATAACAGGGTTGTCTAGAATGGCCGCTATAGACAGGTGGATGTAACACACTGCTTATAACAGGGTTGTCTAGAGGGGGGCAGGGAGGACCACGTATTCGGTGGCAGCCAATGGGCGCGCATTCTATCCGTGAGCTTCAGACAGACAGACAGAATAAGGCAATTATATAAGTAGATTATAGTTTCGCCTCGTTACCGCAAATGTGTCTTTTATTTAACCATCCTAATATTCATAATACATACGAGATAAATAATAATATAAATAATAGCAAAATAGAAATAAATGAGATTATGAAATAATATAATAAAGTAATAAAATAATATAATAAATAATATATAATAAATAATATAATAATAAATAATAATAAATAATATAATAAAGTAATAAAATAATAGATGTCAATAAAACACATATCTCAAGCAGTCAATCAGAGTTTGAAGAAGGAAAGCTGGATAATAAGGAGACAATATCTACAACATAGGAATAAATAAACGTTTTACAAAAGACCACGTTATACCAGCTACTTGAAAATTGATTTTACTTGAGAAAAAGTCTACTTGAGATATATTTTATTGTTTCAAATATAATTACATTTATCATATATACAATTTATTTCGTTTACGCTATGTTTTCAAATATATATATTAAAATGGGAAAACACCTTTCCATTTATAACAGGTGAAGCGATTGATTTCTTGTAAATGGAAAACCTTCAAGCGAATTAATTTCATTGAGTTTTCCTGTGTTCTCGTGTTTTAGATTTCGTTATCGTCATATGGAAAAATGTAAGCAACTATATTTAGTTCACACGTCCTTGATAGTTGTAATCCAATCAGTAAATCAATATGCGGAACCGTGAATTGATGATGAAAACTGCCAGCTGGGCCAACATATAAAATCGCCGGTTGAAAACAGACGATATCCCATTCCTAGGAACGCCCCATCTAGTTACAAGATGAAATTCTACCTTGCTCTTGTTGTACTGGCTCTGGTTGGTTGCTGGGAGCTGACAGGTGAGTTGATCATTGTCTACATTATGTTGACTGCTTCTAAAACTCTTTTTAAAAAACGATTATCTCACTTTAGATTTTTCACTTATATTTTCATTATTTAGTTCCAAAACATTTTAACCTCAGAAATTTATTATGAAAGAAGCTTAATTTTTAATACCTTTATATAGAACTAGCAGATGTACCCGGCTTCGCCCGGATTTAACTTGAAAAAAGTTAGCCTAACGATTATCTGATAAAAAGTACTTTCCAAACAAACTTCTTCTCTCTATTGATTCAATTTTTATGAAGACATAGAGGATCTTTTCTAATGAATTTTTCGATTTTTATAAATATATATATATAAATATATTTTAACTTTCCTAAATAGATATAGATTTAAAACATTTTATTGAACTATTCCAAAAAAGTATAAGTTCAATATAGTAGATTCTAAAAAAATAATTTTATAAAATTTACAAATTAAATATAGAATATTGAATGCAAATAGATTATAGTCAAAAAGGTTTCTTCTTCTGGTCCTCCAGATCCGGGCGAAAAGTCTTCTTGCGGTAAGATCCACCCTCTTTTTTTCTTCGGGTTGGCATTTCCTCCAGACCCTGAGTGGGTATACCGCCACGACTCGGTATGGGTAGGCATTTCCTCCAAACCCGGAGTGGGTATACCGCCACGACTCGGTATGGGTAGGCATTTTCTCCAGACCCTGAGTGGTTATACCGCCACGACTCGGTATGGGTAGGCATTTCCTCCAAACCCGGAGTGGGTATACCGCCACGACTCGGTATGGGTAGGCATTTCCTCCAGACCCTGAGTGGTTAACCGCCACGACTCGGTATGGGTAGGCATTTCCTCCAAACCCGGAGTGGGTATACCGCCACGACTCGGTATGGGTAGGCATTTCTCCAAACCCGGAGTATATATACCGCCACTACTCGGTTGTAGGTAAGGCCTATAGCCTCCATAGGGCCTTGGAAAAAATATGATCTCAGCCATAAAATTGAGAAGAGATATTCTATAGAGAAATGATCTGGCTTCTTGTTTTCTGCTCGAGTGAATGTTTTGCTGTTATAAATTTGTTCCTGCCTTCTAAAATTGAACTGGCTTTATGTTTTCTTTATGGAAATTTCCTCGAAATAATTTTGTATCTGACTATCAAACATGATGCAGCAATATTGTATCATCATTTTACAACTTAAAGTAACTATTTTTGCCCAGAACTTGATCGATTCCAATTTTTCTTGGCTATTTCTGCCATCTACCTATGCGGAAGATTTACAATTGGGATGTCACTGAGAAAGAAGCTAATGAGAAGATTTCTGTCAATAGGGAAGTCCTTCATGTTGAGTTCGAGATGAAAGAAAACCATAATGCATTAACATACCAATCTCTTCTTTAAATAATGTCCTATTCTGTTATATTACTGAGTGCAGTAAAACCTCCCATGTACGAAAAATCTCCCAAATTGACCAGCAATATAAATCTAAATGACATCATCTTCTATAACCCACTTTTGAAGATATATTTGCACCCTAGTCCCATTTAAATATAAAACTACTCAATATTAATATGATAAGAAGGTAAATATATATTAATATAATGTAAAAGAAGTAGAGATCAATTTAAAAGGTTAATTTGTGTGGTCCCAGCTGCCCAGGATAATACCACCACCACCCTCACCTACTACCCCCCCACCACCCCCTCAACCACTACCTCCACCCCCACCCCGTCCACCCCCACACCAGGAACAGCCAAGAATTGCTCTAGATATCAAAGGGATGAAGATGATCTGAATGACCATGATATCTGTCGGAGAAGAGGCTACCAGAATTCATCCACGGTAAATTATGATGTTGATTATCATTATATATAAGTCGTCCTCTCCTGTCAAAATAGATGCTCTTACTAAGCGTCATCTTGCGGGAGAAGCACCTCTATTTTCAATGATCAATTTACTTCTGACAAAATTTCCATTTATATTTATATAACCATCAAGCGTTGTTGCTATCTAAGAATAATGGAATTTGGATATTTATATATATAATACACGTTCATATCCGATTATAATTTATTAAAATCTACAAGCAATTCAGGGATAAGATTCCTTATCATTTATTTCCCTATAGTTCTGGCTAACATTTTCTTCAACAATAGCAAAACAGAATAATAACTTCTAACTAAGTATTCACGCCGATAAAATATGAAAACCTGATTTCCTTATGTTTTCCACATGAATAGCACCACAAATATTATGACCGGTTGTCATAATAGAGTTGTGTGTGTAATATTATTTTATTGATTTCTCTATATACTAAAAAATATTTGTCGGGATGTGTGTAGGGAAGGTCCTGCAGGGTCAACTGCGGAGAAGGCTGCTTTGTTACTCGGCAACTAAGAGCACCCTGTTTTCCACTTTCGATCAGCATCCCTTTGGTCGATGTTTTGGTAAGTTAGCCTATTCTTCAATTTCCAGCAACCATTTGCTGTAATAAACAACAACAAAAATCAGAATGCATTTTAATCTATTCAATATTGCAAATATCAATTCAAACTACAAATATACCAAAGATGTCCTTAATAAAATACCTATATACATCAAATTCATCTCATCAAATGAGAAATTGAAACTATTTTAAACGCACATATGATTATTTTCAAAACGAAAAAATTAATTACAGCCCTTACTGCAATTATAAGTTGATTAATCCCTATCTCTCCTGTTGATTTATCATTAAAGTAAAAGAACATTTAAAAGAATATAAATTTTGAAAGTAATCATACCCTTATGAAAAGTTTAAAATTTTTTATAACAGATAGTACGCTTCTTATTATATTATAAAAGTATATCTAGAAGCAGCATTACACAGAGTATAAAGTGCTTGAATAAATGCAAATAATTCACGGCAAAGTTTCTTATGATCTATATCAAGTGAGCACCACCTCGTTCTCTGTTTTTGAATTGGGAATGAATCGAACTAATTTTCAAAATACTGAGAAGAGTATCCATATTCATAGTGGCTTCAGATACCCTGGCTTGAGTAGAGTGAGTGTTTACTTCAATATTTATTATAATGAACATCATATATAGCTAATTTGAATAAAAATATATAACCCATATTAAAAAATCCTATATACGATTTTCTATGCAAATTTTATTTAAAATTTCTAAATTTGATAGAAACACACAAGAAATTATTTACTTTTAAATAAATATATATATTGTTGGCCTATGATGTGGTGTCTCATTGAAGGCTGTATTATTTTAGTTTGAACCTTTTTAATTCGAATTGTGGTCATTAATGGAGTTTTGATACTACATGGAATTCTATAATTTTATTTTATTGAGAATGAATATCATTTTGGCATATATTCGGTGTGTGCAGGTTTGCAACGGCTTAGGGCGATGCTGCCCCCTCGCTGCGCTTGGAATCCCACTTTTGTGCCCCATTTCAAAATGAATACTCCACGCTGTGCAGTATCATAACTAATGATAAGCTTTTAATTGTTTTAAATAAAATTAATATTTGCATTCAAATATGTGGAGTCAAATTGCATTTATTACACATATGTATAACATTGTAATTGACGATGGTGTTCAAATTTTACATCAGGTAATTGACCAATATAGCAATGCTGATGTACGAAATCATAGTGATTTCTATAGTTTATTTCTTCTCTTTTTATATATTCTTTTAAATCATATATATATAAATAATTTTAACTCTTAATATGTGTTGAAATTAACCATTATGGTTAGAAGTTGATATATGACGAGATATAGAATTATTTGCATTTATGCGATTGGATTCACTAATTCAATGCTTGTACAATTGACGCATTTAAAAATGACGATGCAAGTGAATTCAGTTATTGAAAGCCTTAATATTTCCTGAGATAAACCAATATGTCTATATTTGTGAAGTAATTTTGAATCCACTTCATTTAATCTATTTATCCTTCCAGTCTTGTTCAAACTAGACTTGTAATATGACTTTATATTATATAATATATTTTAAAACTTGATTTGTCCAATAATCAACCTAAATTACCTGGTTAAAATTCCTTTAATTCCTAAATTTCCTCTGGTCCAAATTCTTACACATTTGAAAGAATATTTTGTTGAGTAACACACACACAAGTGTAAAAAATCCATATATACTATAATTGTAAAAATATTGCATTAAATTAATAATATATACATATATTACACAATAGTAATATCATTCAACAACAACAACAACAAAAGCCTTTATTTAGGGCATTCCGCCCCATACAGGATTCGCCGTATTTACACGTCAACAAGAGGAGAGGGAAGAGGAAACATTTACAACAAAATAAGGTGTATCTCACATTCAGTTACCTATTTACAGATAGTTCATCCTCCAGTATCCTTTGCCCTGCATTCTTTCTCATGCGCCCAGCTTCTGTGCAGAACTTAAAGTATCTAACAATCAGTAATTCATCATTCAGAGCTGAAGAGAGAAGTTGACATATGCGATGGTATCTAAATTGACCAGAGTTAGGGCTTGGGAAAATTTCAGTACGTTTTTCTGTTAAGAGAGGGCATTGGAAGAAATAGTGAACCAAATTATCATCCATGAGATCCTTACAAAGTAAACAGTTCAGGCCATTTTCTTTCCGGAAGTCTTTTCTTTCTTCCCTGAAAAATTGCCATAAAACTCCATGTTGTGCAACTAGTCTTTTGTTGGAAAGCGAGATATTTAATCGTAGGTACTCCTCTGTCATGAATGATTCACTCAAAAATTTGTAGTGAGCAAAGTGGGTTGAATCAGTGATTTTCATCTGATCGTTTTGAATTAGTTGGTCTGTGGTGGTTCTAATTATGCCTGGCAATTCTTTCTGTATGGCTAAGTAGTCTTCGCAGCCCTTAAGAAAGGAATATCCCTTAGAGTCTAGAATTTTCATTAAATTTTGAGTAAAACTGTTTTCTATTTCCTTTTTCGCGGTGACTTTCCTGAGATAGTTTAAGCAAGCATGTGGTAATCTGCTCGTCTCCATTTTTAAAATCCTGACCCAAAACTTTAATGTGAGTTTTACAGCATTAAGTTCAGTTGATATTCTTCCACATTCTCTTCTGAGGATATATCCTGGTGTGAAGTTTGGTAAGTCTAAGAGACGACGAAGAAATGCATCTTGGGTATTATTGACTGTCCTCAGCTGGTTAATTGCCCACATTGGTGCGGAATATAGTAACGTAGGAAGAACAATAGTGTCAAGAAGTTTCATCACTGAGGTAAAGGACTTTATTCGCGCCTATGTAAGGATTCTCCAAAGTGCATTAATTGCATTCAGTGCTTTGTTTCTAAAGTATTGGGAAGCATATTGGGTCGAGATTTTTGTAGTCAGACGGTAACCCAGATATGTATACTTAGCTACTATTGTCAGGGGTTGCTGACCCCAAAACCATGTCTCGGAACGAGCTGTTCTTCCACCGTTTCTAAACACCATTATTCTAAATTTATTTTGGTTTAACGTTAGGCAGTTCTCTTCTAAGTACTTTTTAAGTAAGTTAATCTTCAATTGCAAATTTATTTTCGATTCTCCTAAGATAACTAGTCGTCTGCATACAGTAAAAGGTGTATAGTTCCATAATTCTCAAGATTTATGCCTGGCAATTCTGATTCATCGAACAGGGGTACCAGATCGTTTAGGAAGAGAATGAATAAATAAGGTGACAACGGCTCCCCCTGCAATACTCCCGCTTGTATTTTGATAGCCTCCGTGAAGGAACCCCGCCATCTGACTGTTGCCGTCATTTGGGTATAATAGTTCTTAATTAGTTTAATAAATCGACAGCTCAGACCATTTGATGCTATTTTTTTCCGAAGTAGATGGTGCGGCACAGTATCAAAGGCCTTCCTTAGGTCAATGAAGAAGGCATATAACTTTCCCCTTCTACGGCTAAGAGTCATTTGAATTAATGATACGAGCGTGAAAATGTGGTCCTGACAAGAGTAGCCTTTTCTAAAACCAGCCTGATTTTCTGCCAAAATTGACTTTCTCTCCATCCAATCATTCAATCTTGTCTTCAAGATAGATGTAAATAATTTCGATAGGTTAGAAATCAGGGATATTCCTATGTAATTTGACGGGTTGTCCGGATCTCCATTGTAAAATATTGGGTGGATTATCGTTTTTGTCCATTGTTGTGGAACTTGGGATGTCCCTAAGATTTTATTAAATAAGTTCCTGAGATAAATTGTATGTTCTTCTAATAAATATTTAATCGCTTCGTTAGGAATCTCATCAAGTCCTGTAGCCTTATTTTTGCCCAATTTGGAAATTTCCGTGGTGACCTCAGTTAGAGATATTTCACAATCTAATTCGGGGTCAATGTCCAATATCTCAAGTAGTAACTGTACAACTTTTGTTAAATGTGAACCAAGTAACTCCCGATAGAAGACCTGCCAGTCTGCAATAGAAATTTCACCTTGTAGGTTATTCCTATATTTAAGTGAATTAATAGTCTTCCAAAATTGGGAAGGATCTTTTACATTACTGAGGATAACTTGAATTTTGTCAGTATATTCCTTTTTTTTAGCTTTAGGATAGCTGAATATTTCTTCTTACTCGACAAGTATGCAATTTTATCGGCCGAGATATTATGTTTTACGTATAATTAAAGATTTTGTTTCATTTCCTTTTTAGCCCAAATAACAGTCTTTGTCGAACCATGGCTTAGATTTTATATTTTTTTTGTTTTTGCCTCCATCCGCGTCCCCGAGCGTAACATTGCTGTTTGAATTAAACCAGTAAAATCCTCAGCCTGAGTATCAATTGTGGAGTCAGCTGGATGTTCGGGAGTTAATTCTTTTAAAGTTTCTATATATGTTGGGATTTTATCTACTGACCAGGAAAATTTAATCTTGGCACTAGGCTCAATGTAACAATTTTCAGTTTTATTATTTGGGCCGATAAACTTTAAAATTATTGGTAAGTGATCCGAATATGGCATACAACCAATTTCAAAATCTGCTATGTGTTCAAGCACCGCAGGTGAGACAATAGCCAGATCTAACACAGAAGAGCCTCTTCCGGAGATGAATGTAAATTTACCACTTTTATCATTAATGGATCTACCATTTATTATAGTTAAGTAATTTTTATCAAGAAAGTCAATAAATATTTCCGCTTTGGCAGATTTTGTTAGATCACAGGAATTTCGGGTAGTTGAAATAAGGTTTGAAGTATCTATCAAATTATGGTAACCCCCCAGATTGCCAATACGGACATTCAGGTCGCCGACCAGTATTATTTCATACCCATTATATATCTTATTTTCCATCAAATGAAATAGTCGTCCAAGGTTTGTAGCATGCGTATCGTTTGGGGGTAGATATACGAATATTACACAGATCGCTGGTGAGTCATTGTCTAAACTTGGATTGAGTGTGACTGCAATCCAAGAGGTTTCGATTTCAACATTGTCAATTTGGGACTGTAGTTTTTTATTTATGCCAAGAATTATACCTCCGGAGCTTCTCCCTTTATCTGTTGACTTTACAGCAGGTGATTGATACATTCCGAAGTTTGCCAGGTTCAAGTCGATATTGAAGTGGCACCAAGTTTCCGTAAGCACGAACATCTCAAATTGTTTCAAATATTCGAACAGTGGAAAGAGAGAATTTATCCTAAAAAGCCGTTTATATTCCAATACATTAATCGTTCGTTTTTAGCTATGTCAACCATTGGTTTTATTTTTTCGATCTTAATTTTATTATGTTTCAGATTTGTGCCCTTAAGTTGACTTTCTTTAATAGTATGAGTCTTGCTATGTAAAATATGAGGAGTTCCTGTGAGTTGAGTTTTGTTTCTAGATTGTACATCTTCATTTGTATGTATTTTATTACCTGAATATTTGCATCTCTCTCTCTCTCTCTCTCTATTTACAGAGATCCGCGGGTGTGCCTCTAGCTATATTAGTTCTCCATTGGCATTCACCACCTGTCCCTCCACTACCATGTAGTTGATGCCGTTTATAGGAGAAGTTTATTATCCCTCAACTTCGATCCTATACCTTTCTTGTAAAGTTCCTTTCTCTTTCTATCAAAATTTTTCTCTGCTCTCTAATCTGTGGCTGTAATCCCTGCTCATAAAAATATTGAGTATTCGAAGTTTGGATGAGTTCTTTAGGAGACTTATTCTGGACTCGTGATCAGGAACTTCAATCAGAATAGGCGCCTTTGGTCCCCTGCCCAGGCGATGACATTCGGCAATTACCACATCATCAGTAATCTGCATATCTTCCGCCATTAACTTCTTGACCTTTTGTAGCAGCAGTTCCCGACTGTCAGTCTCCGCTGATTCGATGCCATATTTTATTAAGTTGTTTTCTCGGGGGCTCGTCTCTCCAAAGCCTCCGCGCGTTCTTCCAGATTCCTTATTTTTTGGATTTTGTGAGAAATTGACCTCGTGTTAGTCGCCAGTGCATCTGTGCACGAAGCTATAGATGTTTCTATTCCCGTCATTCTTCGTTCCCAATCCTCCATCTTCTGCTCAATATTAAGCAACCTTGCATCCATTTTCTCTCCCAATCTGTTCACTTCAGCCGAAAGGTTAATTATCAGTAGCTTTAAATCGTCCATTGGTGCCTGGTCTGGAGTTGAGTCACAATAGTAATATCATAATAATTCTTCTTATTATTTTATATATATTATAAATATATTATATATATCATCATCACGACGTGGGTAAGTGTAAACACGTTTTTTTTCCTCTCCCGAAAAAACCTGGTAAATTGATCAAAAATAGCGCCAAAGTGATAATTTTTCAATATTAAAAACAAACATTTTCGAAATAGTAAAGGGCAAGGTTAAAATCTGTATCAAAAAATGAGAAATTTCGAAAATTTGATCAATTAGTGTCTTAGAAAGTTGCAAACACGTGCTTTTACAAACGTGATAGTATTGTTAAGCTTTATTTTATTCAGCGAAATTTTTTGTTCATCTTGGTAGGATTTGTGTGTGTAAAATTTATTCCCATTTTTCTTCTTTATCAGATTGTGAATGGCTGAAAACAACCTTCAAGAAAATATCAACTTGAATCCTACATTAACTTGGAGGCAGAATCGTCACTCCAGCCAGTCAGATGAAGATATAGAGAGAAGTGAGAATATCTTTCTTATCCAATCATTTTATAAATATGCCGATAGAAAGGGAAGGGCAGGAAGAAATTCTTGGCCTAAAATCCAAGAAGAATACCGAAAAAGCCGATTTGGACGCGCAATAAATCTTGGTACTCTAAGAATAAAGGTTTACAAGCTTATCAAGGACGAAAGATTATCGTTAATGAATACAGAGGGACATCCAACAGATCTGCACCTGTTGTAAGCCAAAATCAGGAAGAAGACGAAAGAGAAAGTACCTCAAATGTTCCAGACAACGACGAGCAAACCAGTAACAGTAGAACTTGCGATAGTGAAATCACCAATAACCAAATAGGCCAAGAGGAAGCTGAGAGAAAAAACGAAAGGGAAGATAGGAATCCATCAGATATAGTACGTCAACCAGATAAGACAAAAGAAACAAATGAAGAGACAAACAGCAATAACCCAGTAAACATAGAATTGCGGCTGAGAGTAACAAGGGCAATGGAGAAAGCGACAGAAGAGTGTTCGAACAAATCAGTTAATGAGTGGACATCGACGTTCAAAATCCCATACGTAAAATATAAAAAGCATATTATAGAAGAAATTAACAATTATATTAAGGAAAACCTAATGGGGAAACAGAACTTGGAAAAAATCAGCAAAATTATTTATGCAGCGCAAATGGCATATGAACAGTTAACCAAAAAGCCGCAAAGAGTGGGGGACTGGAAATATCCATTGAAAAAAATCAATCCAAGAGAAAGAAAATATGATGAAAATAATTGTAAAACGAATAGAATCTGGAAAAATGAACAGCAAAGAAAACCACATGGTAAAACAAGTAGCCAAGAAATTTAGAAGCGACCCCAGGAAAATATCAGATTTAAAAATAGTTCAAATAAAAATAAACCAAGAAATAAAAGTAATACAGAAAAGAATAGAGGTATCAGAAAAAGAAGTGAATTTAATAAGACAAATTATATGTTTGAACTGAATAGGGGAGCATTTTACAGAAAATTAAAGCCACAAAAAGCAAATGAAAGTCCCATTAATGAAAAAGATTTAACAAATTTCTGGTCCAAAACTTAGACGAAGAATCAAGACCTCGATATTCCGGAATACCTCATCCAGAATATTGAGAAAAACAAACAAACCTATCGAGCAAATAGAAATAAAAAAAGAAGAATTCGAGGAAACATTAAAAAAAATTGCCAAATTGGAAAGCAGGTGGTATAGATAAAATTTATAATTTCTTCATTGAAAAATTGATCCCGCTACACGAAGATCTATATAAAGCCGTTGTTCAAGCTATAAAGAATCCAGAAGCAATTCCAGACTGGATGTTTACTGCAAAACCCTTCTTGTTTCCTAAAGGAGGAGAGAATACCCCCAGCAACTACCGCCCCATAAGTTGCATGAGCAACCTGTACAAATTAATCACGCGGATATTATCTAGGAAGCTGAACAAATACATAGATAAGGAACGATATCTGTCTATCAATCAGATAGGAACGACGCAGCGAACTCAAGGCGACAAGGAACAGGTCTAATTAAACAAAGCTATATGCAAAGAACACGCAAATAAACTGAAAATCATGTGGATCGACATAGCGAACGCTTTTGACAGCATCGACCACAAATACTTGCTTAAGATATTGGAAAAACATCAAGAGTACCAAAAGAAATTCAACAATTCGCAAAAATAGCCCTAGACAATGGCAAGCACAGTTGTACTATGGCAAGCAGTGCCTCAAAACAGTTAAAATATAAAAATGAATATTCCTATTCTTTGTCATGTGCCTCGAGCCGATAACAAGGGAGCTCAAAAAGGAAGACAGTCGCCAAGTGGAGATGAGAGTAGGAGAGGAAAAAATAAAAATAAATCACCTATTGTTTATAGACGACATAAAAATATTTTCCTATAGCGACAAGGATCTTGGGTTCTTAGCGAACAAGACAACTCAGCTTTTAAATAATATAGGCTTCAAAATCAACCCGAAAAAACAGCGACAAACTCCACAGAAATTCAGGAATTTGGGACACTAACAGAAAAAGAAACATATAAATATTTAGGTGTTCTAGAGGATAACACCAGCGCAGTCGTCCCAGAAAATAAAGAGAGAATAAAAAGAGAAATAGTATCCAGAATGGAATCTTTAGCGGAAACCAAGCTGAACGCTAAAAACCTCTTCGCTGCTTTCAACGAATTTTCGCTCTCGTTCATAAACTACTACGTTGGAATCGTGGAGTTTAGTGTGTGAGAACTAGAAATGTTGAACCAAAAGGTGAAAACAACGCTGAGAAAATTCAAAATTCATCTTAAGCCAGCAAATAAAGAAAGATTATATTTTCAACGCGAAGAAATGGGAAGAGGATTGGTGAACTTGGTTCAAAAAAAGAAAGAATTCTGCTAAGCCTCTACAAGTATATATTTGGGGGGGAGACAACAAAAAGAAAGGAAGCCATTAAAGCGTGTGAACAGGGCGAAAACACAATGCTCACACACATCCAACTAATTATAGAAAATAAGTACAAAATAGAAGCCCAAAACATTACAATGAAAACTCTGAAAGAAAAACATATTGAAAATCAAAGAGGAATTATTGGCCAGAAAATAATCCACAGAACATTCTTTAAAAATGAAGACCAACCGCTATTGGACATGATAGAATCCTCACAGTGGCTCAAAACGGGAAACAACACACCACAAAATGAAGGGTTCTACATGTTCATACTAGATAGAAACGTGTTCCCGAAGGATAAAAACCTGAAATGCCCTCAATGTGAAAAGGTACAGAGGACGGTGGACCACCTTGCTACAAACTGTGGAAAATTGCTTCCTTACGACTACACTGAGAGGCATAATGAAGTGGTGAGATGCGTCCACTTCAACTTGGCTAGAAAATATAATTTCACAGAGAACAAGAAGATAAAGCTCCACAAAATAACGACTAAGATTGAAAATTCATATGCCAAGATAATAACGGACCTGCCAATGATAAGCGATATAATATCAGAGCTAACAAACCTGATATAATAGTATATGACAAAATAAAAAAAGACCTAACAATCATAGAGATAGGCGTTACCTCCCAAGACAATATACAAACTACGGAGCTGACAAAGAAAAGAAAATACCAGCTACTGGCGAGGGAAATGGCCCAAACTGAAAAAATGCCCAGTAGTGCCTATAGTCTTAACATGGGATGGAATAGTAACCAAATATAACAAACAATACATGAAGGAAATAAACATAAGAAAAAGGGACTTTGCATATATTCAATCCCTGGTTCTAAAAAAGACGATGGAAATTATCTCAACAGAAAAGAAGATGGAACCTCACGATAAGTTACAGAGAAATAAAGAAATGGAAGCCATGGATATATTGTTAGAACGGTGTAGGGAGCTGGCATGTGATGAAGAGGAAGGTGGAACACCGGACATGGAGCACAGGGATACATCGACCATAGAAGAGATCCAGGAGAACGACCTAGAGCAGATGACAGGAGACCTGACAGACAAGATTGGATCAAGGCCAGGGGACCATCTTATCGAGGAGCCACTAGGAGAGGCCATAGAAAGACTGCTGGAGAGCTGCACGACATCAGGGGACCATAACGGCATGGGCCACAGCACTGACCAGGAGTCAAGATAGCAAATGTAATTATCTTTGTTTCACTTTTACTGTTGTCATTTATTGAAGTTGTAAATAAAAATATGTAAATAGACTGACCATTCGCTACACTTTTTAGAGAAAACTTGTTACCTTTTTGAAAAATAAATAATTATTATATTAATCTAATAAAGCGCAAATGTTTTTTCTCTCCATATTCGACGATATTTTGAGCAGAGAAGCTCCTACTACTATTTCTCATTCATAAATATCTTTTCAGTAGTATGAAAATTAATAAAATATATAATTCCATTGATAAATTACTCGAAAATATGTAAATTAGTTAATTATTGCTATTATCGACTTTGACTAGCCGATATGAGATATAAGCTTCATCTATTTACCCAATATATTGATTCTGCCAAAAAAATATGATTTAATTTAATTATAAACGCTTTATGACCCATAAATTTATTGCCCTCGCTTGTGAGTTTGAACTTTTTAGGATTAGGAGGCCATCGGAGCATTTTTTAATAATGAAAAAGTGGCCAATGTGGGATTCAATCCCGGGTTGTAGCGATCGAAAAAAAAAACGGTTTTTACGCAAATTCGACATCAAATGCTCATTTTTCGATTTATCAAGAAGCCTTTTGGACCTAAAATCGATCGTTGAGGTACAGTTTGAAAAACTCTAACGAGGGCCAAATACCCAAAACCCCTTCGTGATTGCTTTTTTTGGTTTATCAAGAAAGTGGGTTTCCAAATATCATGTATTAAGCTTACAACAAAGTTTAGCCGATTCTTTTCCACCAGATAGCGCTCTGCTGAAAAATCCTCATTTGGGCATATTTATGTGAATAACAAAGTAACAGTAGGTTATTATTTAGGTATTAAAAGAAGCACCTCTTCTTATAAATATGCATGTGAAAACAATTCATCATTTTTATATTCCTAGTAAAATACTTCGCTACTGGTGATAAACAATAAGCCAAAACACCAGGCTTTACAAATTCAGACAGAAAGCGAACTTGTATAACATGGTTTCAGGCTTTCACCCTAATCAGTACAGGGGATATTTCAATTTCATAACATTCAATAGAGAGGGGTTATGGAATCTGTCAACTTTAATAAAAAGATGGTTATTCTGATTAAATTTTAACGGTCAAAAATTCAGTCTTAATTAACATAAAATTGCGAGATGATAATATTTATGTACTAAAACAGTAGCATCTATCTTTATATAATATGCATCAGATTCATGCATTATTTTATCATCCTAGTAAAATATTTAACTAATAGTGACAAGGAATGAATCACAACAACAAGTTTGAGAAATTCAGAAAAAGTTATACAGATTGGAATTTGTTTGAACTTGTCAAACTAGTGTCGTGGTTATTTACTAAATTTCACTGTGTTGCTGTCTTGTTCTAACTCATATTTAAAGGCAGAGTTTCCTCTTTTTGGGGTACCCATATATTAAATCTATGTTTATATACTATTACATATATTCATTCATTTCAAGTATTCTAATTTTGAGGATCAAAAAAATATAATTATTTTCCAGCCTATTTTGCATAGATACATTCAAAACCTATTCGGAAATAAAATTGTTTTCATATAGCAGTCCTTTTACTTTACATGCCTTCACAACTAAAATAAAATTTAAAATATGTTAAACCTACAAAATAAAGGTATATGAAATAATTAAAGGTTAGATCGATAATTATAAAAATAGATATGCAACAAAATTTAGAATATAAGAATATATATAAATAACAACATGGTATAAACAGGAATAAAAGTGTAACAAAGATGCGATGTTGAGTTATTCATACATTTGGAACATTATCAAAGATATTGTAAGCTACATGGACATAAATTGATCATATATATATTTTAGAATTTTCTATTTTTATTTTTATGCTATTGTGAACTTCTATTTAAGCTCAGTTTCCTAGAAAACATCTGGAGTTATTGTGTTTAATATTCTGATAAACTATTTCAGTTGAGTCGACATTTGGTAGATAGTGCTGTTTTAGAGCCTGATCTACTTAAAAGGAAATGAGGCTCTAGTTCTTGAGGACTGTCCTGTGTTGATTGGGTCTCTCTTCTAACGTTTATTTTATCTATTCTATGTATGAGGCTGGGTATGAATGGACCGTAATTCTCTAAATGAGATTTTATTTTTGGCGAATGTTCGGAATATGTTTGTTATCAATGGTGAGCGGAGAAGCGTTCTTAAGTTTAATGGTGTATGTTAAATTGTTTTGATATTTATTGAAGAATTTATTGATTCTTTTACTAACGTAGCTATATGGGAGAGTTCCAGCTGATTGCTGAGATTGTCAGATAGAAGGAGGGATAATTGTTGATAAGGGATATCTTGTTTTTATGGATTTTAAATACGGATTATTGCTTTGTAAACCAGATCCTGTCGTTGTGGAGTACTGTCGACTTAAGCTATGGTGAGGTATCCAGTGGACTTAATCTATGGTGTGCCTGCCGACTCTCGCTATACTGTGTTAACCGAGAAGAACAGTCAGGATGTGGAGAGTTTTCCAGTACCTCTCTGCAACTTGTAAGTCCTTTAACAGTTCTCACAGAGTACAGGCAGTCGTAGTCGAGGCAGAGTAGAAGACATGGGAATTTCCATACACAAAAAACGAAGAGAAACAAAGCTCCCGCTTATGTTGAAGTGACTATTTATTTCTGGCCCTGTTGGAGGCTTATATATCTTTCCCGAGAGGAAGTATTTGGTTAGAGCAGATGTAACATTGGCGTGGATCGAAAGAAGTGTCATTGTACACTGGCAACCCCCTGACATCTACATCTTCTAGGCTTTGTTGTACTTCTATCTCAATCTCTTAACTTAGCGCAACTCTTAATATATTACATAGTTTCATTTATTTCTCCTCAGTTTGTAGAAAGTACATTACATATGATGATGTAATGACACATGTCAATCATGAGCATAATTATTTACAGATGTGTTTCTATTATACACAACAATATTGTTTTATTATATACAATATGAGGTTGTTGGTTTAAATACCATATATATATGTGGAAACCGAGGGTCTCTCGCTGTGGTATGGTAACCGAAAGGGTCAAACCTGTAGTAACCGAGAGGGGGCGTGGAGAGTTTTCCAGTACCTCTCTGCACCTTGGGAGACCTTTAACAGTTCTCACAGAGTACAGGCAGTCGTGGTCGAGGCAGAGTGGAAATCTTGGGAATGTCCACACATAAAACGAAGACACAGTTGCACTAGGAAAGTCCGTGAATAGATAAAAGTTGAGCTAGGAGCGAAAGATGGAGATAGAAGAGTCCTTATTGTTCTACATGGTCGATGAGGTGGACCTGGGACACAACTGACGAGGGCTCCCGCTGATGGTGAAGCGACTATCTTTTTGGCTAGGACGGAGGCCTTATATATCTTTTCCAAGAAAGGAAGTATTGCATTTCAGCAAATGCAAAACGAGCGTGGATCGTCTGGCGAAATTGTACACTGGCGCCGTCCTGACAGTTTTCTATCTATCTTTAGATGTTGCTTTGGGACTTCTGCATCTATCTCGATTTTAGACGTTTTTGACTTCTATCTCTTGCTTCAGCTCAACTCTTAATCTATTACAGAGTTTTATTTATTTATCCTTAGTTTGTACAAAGTACATTACATATGATGATGTAATGACACATGTTAATAATGCGTATAATCATTTACAGATGTGTTTCTATTATACAACATGAAAATCTTGTTATAAGTATTATACAATATGGGGTTGTTGGTTTAAATTACCATAGATGGGCCCCGGAGTGAAAGGGTTTATCCGGCTTTAAGCGGGTAAAGCCTCTCTAACACAGGTAAGTAATTAAAATTTATTTTAAGTAATATAAACTGTGACGGTTAAAAAGAGCTATAACAAGCTGATTTGTTTGGGTATATAAAAGTGAAATAAAAATGACATTTTTATTTGATTAAAAAAAAAAATATGTTTAAAATAAAATGATGACATAAAAATTCACATTCTAAGAGAATATTGGCGGGCGTTGGAAAGGGTTAGTAGATGAAGAATATGCAATTTTTAGAAGTGCACATGTAAACCAAATACTTAGATCCAGGTGCAAAGCGAGGAAATAGACTTGAGAGTCTTCCTAGGAAATGTTTCACTTGCGATCCTATATAAAGGTTACAGTGCGTTGTCACAATTACAGGGTATTGTATCGGGTTAAAAGTTGTTGAAGAAAATAATTATAATGATTGAAAGGGGTGGTTGAGCCATGCGATAAGTAGAATTGTAGCGACAGTAGTTGGTCTGACTTGACTCGAAATCAAAGGTTGATTGTGGTCCGCTAGAGCTGATAAAAAAGTTGAAAGTTGAAAAAAGTGAACGCTTTGTGCATGCGTTGGTGATTGTGCTCTGCGTATGATTGAAATGAACTCTTGAATCGTGTTCAGACCAGAAGTTGGGATTTTTAAATCTGGCGAACTGTGTTCAAAGAGTTTGTTGAAATTACGAAATTAAAAAAAAAAAATAGCCAAGCAGTGCTGTCGTTTTTATACGATGATGTGAAACAATGGCTGAAAAGATAGTGATGAAAAGTATAGGGAAGCGGTTACAGAATATGATTGTTGTAAACGATTGTTGTAGATGCCCGATAGTTGATTTATAACAATTGTCATATAATAAAGCTATTTAAACAAATATAAAATATAGTGATTAAAAATATAGAAATATGATTGCGGATAAAAAAAGTGTAAGTGGACAAAATTAAACATCTCTATATCTATAAAAATGAATGTTTGTATGTTTGTTTTTCTGTCTGTATGTCCGGTATACAAATTCGCAGTAGTTCACTAATTCAAACCAAAATTTCCATACATAGGTAAAAAAATACGGGGAAGACGATAGGCTATTAAAAAATATATATAAATCAATTATTAAAACTATATATTTTTAGTCAGAAAATGATGATGACGATATTGCTGTATCATGTTTGATTATCAGATACAAAATTATATCGGGAAAAATTCCAAAAATCAGAGACCACGGTTGAAACCAGTTCATTATTTTGTACGCAGGAACAAAATTCTAACAGAAAAACATTCATTCGAGCAGAAAACAAAAGCCAGATCATCTTTCTATAAAAATATCGCTTCTCAGACACAAAGTTTGGAGCGGGACGTTTCACAAGAGTGACATCCACGACGCCAATTTATAATTGTAACGAATAGTATTTGAATAAAAACATTTAATCGGGTAAAACCCGGGCGTTGCCCGGGTCATTCGGCTAGTGTAATATATAAAAGCTATAATAATGAAAAAAAAATGATTTTTAAAGCAAAAATATTTTGCAATACTAAAATAATATCATGAAAAATAAAAGTAAATTTGTTTGAATTTTTTTTTTTTTTTGAAAATCATGTCGGATTAAAAATTTGATTATATATTTGAAAGGTAAAAATAAAAATAATTATTCAAGATTTCATATATAAATTATAATATAATTAAAGGTTATTAATGATTGGATAAATTTTGGTTAGTGGAAAATTGAACAATATTCTCGTTTATCCAAAAAGGTGATATGTAGATAATTATGCCTCTTTTCCGTTATGAAGTCTATATCAGACTTAACCAAGTTGTTTTAATTGGTGATATCAATTAACATGTAAAATGTTCAATGTATGTTGTGTTGTGATTAAGGCGTTGTTGAGATTTGTGAGAAACCCTAAATGGTTAGTGTGAAACATGTGTTTGAAAAAAATCGCGATCATTAAGATAGCGGTCAAGATGATAGCTTTGTGTGGGAGGGAGGACGTTGGATGGGGGATATGTAACTGAAGTAGATTCGGGGGTCCTATTACTGGGGGGTCACTCTTGATTGATATTTTTGTCATTTACTTGAAACTGACTTTTTTTTATTGAGGTTGGCATATTTCTTGCCTATTTGAAATTACCAGGATTTATATTTAAAAAGGGCTGTGATGTTGTAGGCGGTATAATTCGGTATAGTTGCGTCTCGAAGATATCTGGAGTCAAATGATTGAATTCACTGAGATATACATCTTGAGGCAATCGCTGTGGGTTTTGAACGAATCGGGGTTGTGGAGGTGTGATATACAGAACATTATCAGTGTAATATTTTAATTTATTGACATGTATGGTGTCACTGTCTCTATTGAGAGGTTGATTGGGGCGATCTATTCGAACGACATTGTGTGAGATTATTTCAATTATTGTGTATGGTCCAGTAAAATATGGTGCTAATTTACCTGTGTCGGGATGTCTATAATTTTTGACCAAAACAAGATCATTCACTTCGAAATGTGGAGTTCTGTGCTGCTTATCAAATGTTTCTTTATCTTTTTTATGCTTATTTCGGGTACGAAAGCGTGCTATCTCTCTAGCTCTAATTATTTCGGGGTATGGGTTAAGATGAGTTCTTAGATCTGGGGAGCCAAAATTGAACATTAAGTAGGTGGGTGGAAAACTTGTGACAGAATGGGGTGTGTTATTATACGTTTGAGTGACGCGTTTAACTAGTTGAGTCCAGGAAGCTTTAGGATTTTCTAGATAAGCTAGTCTGAGTTTGCCTGTAATGGTCGCATTTAAGCGTTCTATAAAACCGTTTGCTTGTTGGTTATTGCTTGTGGTGAGCAGGGGTTGGATACCATGTGTTATTAGAAATTTACGGAATTTTTCTGAGGTAAAAGCAGGCGCTCTGTCAGATAACAGACGTTTTGGAAATCCTTGTTGTAGTACAGTTCTGAGGGTTTGCATGTACGTTAGGGTACTGGTTTACTGGTTAAACTCCCTTTGAGAGTGGTGAAAGGTGAAAAGGTAAAAATAACACACACACCAAGTATAACGTATTTTTCAAAATTGGAAAAGGCATGAGTTTTTATCATAAAACATTGTTTTAGGTCTAACCTCGCTTTAAAACGTGGAATACACTAAAAATAAACAAAAAATATACATTAAACATTTTTGAATAAAAGGTAAGGATAACACACGCGCCAAGTATAACGTATTTTTTAAAATAGGTAAAGGCATGAGTTTCTCACTCATAAGACATTGTTTTAGGCCTAACCTCGCTTTAAAACTTGGAATACACTAAAATAAACAAAAAAAAATATGCATCAAACATTTTTGAATAAAAGGTAAAGATAGCACACGCGCCAAGTATAACGTAATTTTTTTAAAATAGGTAAAGGCATGAGCTTTTTACTCATAAGACATTGTTTTAGGCCTAACCTCGCTTTAAAACTTGGAATACACTAAAATAAACAAAAAATATACATTAAACATTTATGAATAAAAGGTAAGGATAACACACGCGCCAAGTATAACGTATTTTTTTAAAATAGGTAAAGGCATGAGTTTCTCACTCATAAGACATTGTTTTAGGCCTAACTTCGCTTTAAAACTTGGAATACACTAAAATAAACAAAAAAAATATGCATCAAACATTTTTGAATAAAAGGTAAAGATAGCACACGCGCCAAGTATAACGTAATTTTTTTAAAATAGGTAAAGGCATGAGCTTTTTACTCATAAGACATTGTTTTAGGCCTAACCTCGCTTTAAAACTTGGAATACACTAAAATATACAAAAAATATACATTAAACATTTTTGAATAAAAGGTAAAAATAACACACGCGCCAAGTATAACATTTTTTTTTAAATAGGAGGAGATATGAATTTGTTATATACTAAAAAAAAATACACAAAAAAATATTTAAAGAAATGCATAAATACGACACGCGCTTTTTTTTAAGCCTAACGTATTTTTCAAAATAAAATAGGTAGAGACATGGATTTGTTATCTCAGGGGTGGGCTTACTTCTCACAAATTTCTTTATTAATTTGCAATTTTCAAGAGTTTCGGCACCACGTTGGAAAGCGCCAAATGTTAGATCGAGTTTTTGTCCTAATGGATGTATCTATTTTGACCATTAGATGAGATATATTGAATTCATAAAGAAAAAATTATTTTTCTTAAATTTTTACCGCGGCTGTTACTCAAACATTGATCTATACAAATTCCAACCTCATTATTATGATATAATACCAAAGGGACAAGCCTAAAAAAAATGAGCTAACCAAGAAATTTGGTGTGAGGTAAAAACAAAGGAAATACAAGTGATAAGATAAAAATATATATTAAATTTATTACGGCTGATTTGCATGTAATATGGGGTAAAAAGGTAAAATAATTTATGCAAGATGAATACGCCTGTTGATGAAATTCCATTACCCTTTATCTTATTAAATATATTTAAAAATTTATATTCACTATATATACTATATGGTAGAGTTTATTACAAAAAAAATAATAATTTACCTATTAAAAACTATTACTATTCATTTACAAACGAACCTCTTTAGGCCTATACATTAAAAATGATAAAATATTTGGACTTACCATTGTCTTCTCTACATACCATCCCCAAATTCGTCTTGTCAACCCCATCGCCCAGGACCTCCCGTCAGTACCAAAGGCCCCCCCAGGACTTTCTCTCAGATCGCGAGCTCTTTCATAACTGCCCCCCTTATTTTTAAAAGTGGCGCCCCCCCCCCAAAAATTTATCATCCTCTTACAGAGTAAGAAAAAAAAATAATTTAAATTTCCCAGAATATATTTAAAAATAAAAGGTAAAATATTATTCTCTTTTTCTTAGTAAAAGAAAATTTGAATCAATAATAAAATAATAAAATATAACAGGTTTATCCCTCGAAAATTTTTTATAGTAATTTCTTCTTTAAGAAAATTAAAAAAAAATATATATATATACCTAATTTATCTAAATATGTATATAATTAATTTTATCCATTTTAGAATAAAAATAAATTTAGAATTTTTCGAAATGGTAATATACCTAATTTATCTAAATATGTATATAATTAATTTTATTCATTTTAGAATAAAATAAACTTTAGAATTTTCAGAATGGTAATAGAATTTTTTTTGGACATTTCATCTTGCATATAAAAGGTGATTGGCAATAATTTACATATGTACATATGTATAGTTTGTACACCCTCTTCTGGACCTTTCTGCAGCGGGCTTCGGGATACTTGAACAGGGTCAGTGTCATCTCCAACTGGGTGTCTTCCCCGGCTTTGGCCTTTAAAGCATCGTTGAGTTTCCTCGTTGGGGAATTCTCCACCTAGACAACAAACACTTTGGCGAGACACTGTGCATATATGATGTAAATGTTTACATCATTGTTGGGTCTGTTTTGTGAAAATCTGGCCCAACATATGTGGACCTTTAGATCCCACTACCCATGACAACAAAAACTATGTTCTTACATTTCTTGATGACTACACACATTTTTGTCATGTGTATTTGTTACAAAATAAATATGAAATAAAAGGATATCTAAAATAATTTATTACAGAAGAAGAAAACCAAATGAATCTAAAAGTTTAAAAAATAAGATGTGACAATGGTGGAGAATATGTAAATGAAGATATAAAATCCTGGTGCAAAGCTAAAGGAATCATTATGGATCTCACCATACCTCACTCACCTCAGCTAAACGGCAAAGCCGAAATATTAAATAGAACTCTGATGGAGAAAACTAGAGCTCTTTTGATTGATTCTGGTGTAAAAAAATACATGTGGGGAGAAGCTGTAAGGGTTTCAGCCTATTTGCTGGACCGAAGCCCTATCAAGAATTAGAGAAAACCCCTGCAGAACTTTGGTTCAACAAAAGATCAAATTTGTCAAACTTACAACTTTTTGGTTGTGAAGCTTATGTCAAAACCCTAAAACACATAAAGAAATTGGAAGACAGAAGTAAAAAATATACCTTTATAGGTTATGCACCAAATGGTGATCGCCTTTGGGATGAACAAAGCAAACGAATCTTTATAGCTAGAGATGTAATTTTTTTAGATAAAGGATGTATAAATAAAGAAGAAAAAATACCTATTGTCGAACCAGAAGAAGAATCTGAAGATCAACTAGAATTAAATGAAAAACCAAGTCTACCAGAAGTCTCTGAAGACAAAGAAGATATCCCTACAAAACCAAATACTTCAAAATATAATCTTAGACCAAGAAGTAGTTTACAAACACCATCAAGATATGAAGACTTATATTTAGAGCAGGATGGAACAACAGAATCAGCTCTTCTAACTTACTCTGAAGCTAAATCTGGTCCAAATCAAGAAAAATGGAAAAAGGCAATAAAAGAAGAAAAAGAGTCTCTTGCCAAAAATGAAGTTTGGGAAATAGTAAAAGAAAATGATGCGCCAAAAAGGAAGATTCTGACCTCTAAATGGCTCTTTAAAGTGAAAGAAGATGGCCGCTACAAAGCAAGACTAGTTGTAAGAGGCTTCGAACAAGAAGCAGGCATTGCTTATGATGAGACATTCAGTCCAGTTATAAGCACTGTCTCTTTAAGGATATACTTTGCTCTAATGGCTAAGAAAAAGTTTGCTTTTAAAACATTTGACATAAAAACAGCTTTTCTATATGGGTTTTTTGGATGAAGAAATATATGTTCAATTGCCAGAAGGTTATAAAGGGAATATATGTAGGTTAAGAAAGACATTGTATGGTTTAAAGCAAGCCCCATTAAAAATGGAATGAATGATTAAAAACCTTTCTCAAATCCCAAGATTTTATACAACTAAAATCAGTGCCATGTCTTTTTAAAACCAACAAAGGAAATATGTACCTTGCAATATATGTAGATGATGGTAACTTAATGGGAGATAATGAAGAAGAATTAAATAATATTTTAGAAAAACTATCCCAAGAGTTTGAAGTTAAAATAAACAATTATCCAAGAACTTTTTTGGGAATAAATATGTGTTTTTGAGGAAAAAAATAAAATTTTACTTTCACAAGAAAATTATGCAAAATCAGTTCTTGAAAGATATAATATGCAAACTCAAAACCAGTACCCACTCCCATTACAGATGTAGTAAAAGAACTAGACAAAAACTTAGATATATCAAATGATAACAAATTTCCCTACAGACAAGCAATTGGAAGCCTTTTATATTTGACAAACAAAACTAGACCAGACATGACCTTTGCCACAAATTTTGAAAGCAGGTCAATGCATGATCCTACAACTCAAGATATTGTAAACATCAAAAGAACCCTAAGATATTTAAACCACACCACCAATTTAGGCATATCATATGATGGAGAGATGCCATTTGAATTAAATGTGTATTGTGATTCTGACTTTGCTGGAGATATTAAAACTAGAAAAAGTACCACAGGATATGTAGTTTACTTATGTGGAGGTCCTATAAGTTGGTGCTCCAGAAAGCAACCTGTAATTGCCCTTTCCAGCACTGAAGCAGAGTTCATTGCTGCAGCAGATGCATGCAAAGAAGTGTCATACATAAGATCCCTATTAGAAGAATATTAATTCCAGATAATTTTGATATAAATCTCTATGTTGATAACCAAAGCACTATAAAAATTTTAAAATCAGGCCAATTCACCACTAAAACTAAACATATTGATGTCAAATATCATTTTGTGAAAGATCAAGCTCAAAAGTTTAACCTGATATATTGTCCAACAGAACACCAAATTGCAGACATCCTAACAAATCCTCTAGCCAGACCAAAGTTTGACAAATTCAAATCCCTTCTTATGACAACCATTTAAAACATAAGTCAAGTGAAGAAACTGTTGATTGTGATAAGATCACTGATTCAAGAGGGAATGTTGGAAAAAAAAAGAATAGTAAATCAATGATCTTGAAATACTTTTAGACTGACAACACTGTAATATAAAAACGAGAACAAAGGAGTGTTGGTTTTGTTTTACAAAATTAGTAATTGTAATGTAAATTGTTAAATGTTCTTTTCTATCTCTCTTTGAAAATAATAAATTTAAATTACTTTAATAAAAGGTAAAATCGCCTAATTCTTTAAAACCACTTCAACTGTAAGTAAACTTGTTATTTGTTGTTTCATTGTCTGAACCATAAGAGATTCTCAACAGTGGGTCGGTGATGCAAAAGAACAGCCAAATAAGTGATTTTATAAATACAGTATTATTATTATATATAAGGATATATATGTTGACAAAAGAATAGCAACCGCACACAGCAGTAGAACAAAAGCAGGCTAAAAGTATATACAAGATGAAGACGGACCGTTGAGTTGGGCCGTTCCCATTGGTCAGTTATCTTCATGCAGCGCCTCCAAGCGGCGCCCGCGTCCACGCTTCTCTCATCATTCCCCCACTGAAGCGCTGGACTGGAGAACAGTTCATGAAGTCACAGGCGTTCTTGTGAGCCACTTTGCTCAGGGTCTTGGTGAACGTCGGCCAGGTTCTCCTTTGTAGGGATGTAGACAATCTTGATCTCTCCGCTAATTATTCTTTCTCTGACGTGATGGTATCTTATGTCAATGTGTTTGGATCTGTGTTGTTCTCCACATTATTTTTGGAAAAGTCTATAGCAGATCTCTATTATCGCAATGAATTATCAAGGGAAAGGCAAAATTCGATAAGAACTTTAATTCTTTCAAGATGGTAGCGATCCAAACTGCTTCCTTAGTGGTCTGGGATAGCGCTAAATATTCTGCCTCCGTTTTGGAAAGTGAGACACACTTCTGTTTGCTAGTCTTCCATATGACTAAGGAATGTCCTATAGTGATAGCGGTCCCACTATTGGACCGTCTGTCATCGATGTCGCTAGCCCAATCTGCATCACTGTATGCACAAACATCATTGGAATCAGTCCGGCGATAAAGGAGAGATAGATTTATGCTGCCGTGTAAATATCTTAAGACGTGTTTGGCAGCTTGCTAATCTCGACGTCCAGGGTTGCTGGCGAATTGAGCTAATCTCGTAACAGAAAACATTAAGTCTGGCCTAGTACAATTCGCAAGATAAAGGAGCGACCCGATTAGTTCCCTATATGGAATAACTTTCATCCTCTCTTTCTCTTCTAAGTCGCCATATAGATAAGCGTTATCTACGTCGAGATGTCTATTGTACCATTTCATGTTCAAACTTAACGTTATCAAAACTCTGATTACAGCCAAGTTAATAACAGGTGCATAAGTTTCCTGAAAATCGATTCCTTGTTTCTGTGAGAAACCTCTAGCTACTAAACGTGCTTTGAAACGCTCTACATTTCCGCTCTCATTTGTCTTCACCTTATACACCCATCTGCTGCTAATCGGTTTCTTTCCCGGCGGTAATGTTGATAACTCCCAAGTGCCTCGTTCCTGAAGCACTCTAAGCTCATCTTCCATTGCTTTTCTCCAATACACGGTTTCGGGAGAGTGGACTACCTCTTCAAAACTTTGCGGCTCGGTAACATCTAAAAAATTTAACTCTACTCTTGGTTTACCTTTTCTCCCATATGGATTTCGAACAATGTTTTTGGAGGTAGAGGGTTGTGGTAGAGCGTCCTCTACCCCCACTGAATCCAAATTATTCGGTAATTCATTCTCTATGTCGTTATCATAATTAGTCTCAGGTTCTAGCCAAACATGGTTGTACCTTTCCGGTTCTGTCTCTTCGACTATTTTGGTCCACTCTAGCCCAATTTTAGACTCATCGAATCTAAAATGTTTTGTTTCAATCACCTTTTGTGATTCTGGGCACCAGAGACGATATCCACGTGTTTGAGTGGAGTATCCTACCAGAATACATCTACATGCCCGATGGTCTAATTTTCGCCTTCTTTCTCTTGGTATATGGCTATATGCCAAACATCCAAATGCTTTTAGGTGTCTTACACTAGGATTTCTTTCTAACCAAAGTCCATCAGGTACTTTGTCTTTTAGAGCACTATTATAACATTTGTTTTTAATGTAAGCAGCTGTGTTTACCGCCTCTGCCCAAAATCTTTGGGGGAGATTAGCGCTATGCAAACAAGCGCGGGGCCATATCTAAAAGTGTTCGATTTACACGTTCTGCCACACCGTTCATTTGCGGAGAATACACGTTTGTGCGTTCATGCTTTATCCCTATTTTTTGTAATTTGTCTTGAAAATCTCTATTGCAAAACTCAAGTCCATTATCCGATCGTAACACTTTAATTTTATTACCAGTTTGTCCCTCTACAGTGGCTCTATAGATATCGAAATGTTTTAATACTTCATCTTTGTTTTTCAGAAAATACACAGTAATCCTTCTTGAGAAATCATCAACAAAAGATAGAAAGTATCTATTGCCTCCGGTTGATTTTACCGGCATTGGACCGCAAATATCTGTGTGGATAAGCTCAAAGGTCTGTTTTGATCTAATAGTGCCTAGGTTTTTATGTGACGCTTTAGTGGATTTAGCGATACAACAATCGTCGCATAGGCCTTATATATATAGAGATGATCTGGCTTTGTGTCTTCTACTCGAATGAATTATTTCTGTTAGAATTTTGTTTCTGCATACTAAAAGTGAACTCGCTTCACCCGTGGTCTCTGCTCTTTTGGAATTTTTTCCCTATATAATTTTGTATCTGATTATCAAACATGATACAGCAATATTTTCATTATCATTTTCTGACTAAAAAACAACTATTTTTTCCCAGAACCTGTCAATTTCAAATTTTCTTGGCTAAAAATGCGACAATGCTGGAGGTTGCGAAAGGATTTTTTCAATAAATGTTCAAGACATGGAAGGAATTAGAAATCCAAATATTCAGATTCCTATCTAAAACGTCCTTGGAATTACAAGCAAATAAATGAGAAAAGCCAACAAATATATTAATTTTATCTGTTATAATTTAGTCATCTTATTCCAATATCATCACGCATATATATATATATATATATATATATATATATATAGGTGTGTGTGTGTAACAATATACCACCATACATTTCACGACACCTTTTTAAATATTTCCCCTTCTTCATTTAGTATGTTGTTACTTTTAACTATTTAATCAATTGTTTAATTATAATTCAAATTTTATATGTACCAATTATCCCCTAACAATAATCCACTGGGTGTCTCTAACTTTGTAATATAATTCAATAAATTTAGGGTTCCCAAAAGCAAAGACGCAGTTCTGTTAGTAACGGATTTTGCTTACGTCACTTCCGACCTCCCACGAGGAATTGACCAATCTGCTGCGAGCAGGCTTGCAGCTATTTAAGGCCAACGTCGTCTCAGTGATAAGGCTTTTTTCAGACTGCCATATATACGACTAAAAATAGCGTGAATAATTAATTATAAAAACACTTTTAAAAAAAGCTTCTATTTAAAATGCACTAAAAATAACAAAATAAATTTTTCTGAAGTATTGCTTTTTTTTCTGAAGGTACCATTTAACAAATAAAATAATAGACTTAGAAATAAAAGCGGTGGGGTACAATAATAATAAATTTGAGATCAATGTGATTTTATATGAAGCAAATGATGAGCAAGATTATGCCTTTCATTAAATTTATACCTATTTTCTGCATAAATGATTATCACCCCCCACCGCATTTATTTCTAAGTCTATTATTTTATTTGTTAAATGGTACCTTCCGAAAAAAAGCATACTTCAGAAATATTTATTTTGTTATTTTTAGTGCATTTTAAATAAAAGCTTTTTTTAATTGTTTTTTTTATAACTAATTATTATATATATATAGATATATAATGTGAAAATAACTAATGTGTAATATTTCCTCAAGTAATTGAAAATAAAAACTACTTGACGGTCAATAATTATCTTTTTCTTATCACGACTGCACCTCAACCCTTTATTTTATCGATCCTTTTCTTATCAAGCCTTATCTAACAACAACAAAAAATATTCATAACATATATATACTATCTACAATGTCTGAGCAAATTTTGAGCAATTTAGATAGGATGATTCCATGGATATGCGTTTGATACAAAAGCACTGTGAAAAATACAGATAATAAATCTTGTATATAAGTACCCATTCCAAAGTGGCCAATACAACCCATCTTACTGTACAATTCAGAAACTCTATGACTGAAGGAATAAAATAAAATAGATATATCTATTTTGTTTTCTTCCTTCAGTTATTACGTTTCTTAATCTTTGTTCAAGGTATTTTGCTGTGAAAGTCTTCAGAGTGTATTGGCAATGTGTTCTATCGACTATATGATAAAATATTCAGTTTTGAACGTGATATGAGTATCGTATACCAGATTGTGCATGGCTGATGTGCAAGTTTGCCAATATTAAATATGAAAATAGAAAATAGAATTCAGGTAAAAGGTTTATTTTATTTTAGATTTTGCAAGTTTCCGAGCGAATTTCTACTTTTCAACGGGCCTTTGAAAAGCAGAATTTCGCTTAATAGCTTGCAAAATCTAAAATAAAAGAAACCTTTCACTCGAATTCTATTTTATCTTTTCAAATATTTCTTGGGTAACTATTGCTACCAAATAATAATGAATTATCATCTTTCAACCATAACAACTTCTTGACCAACTAAGTACACATTGGCTAATACACACGACATATCTTCTATTTATCCTGATGCTAAATTTATTTTGAGAAAGTGTGAACAAAAGTCCGTATGAGGATATATTTTGAAGAATTCACATAGATTCAAGGTACACTATCATTTGAACTAGGTTCTAAGGAATAGGGCCTGAGAGAGAGATTCCATTCAACAATAAAGACAGAATGATAGTTACATAATTTGAACAGAACAAGCCAACAACCATTACATACAAGATCGTAATTTGTAAATAAGAAGAAAACATAGCTAATATCCTAGAGGTTCCTTACATTGTAGACTTTTATTCATACTTAAAGGCGTATTTTCAATAATGTTAGCCAAGTATATCAATTAACTCACATAAAGCCTATCTTATTATTCATAAAAAGGCCTTTATATGAATTTATTTATTTTTCCCAGTACAATTTTACATTTTTGCTATATATTTTCACACTATATAGTATTTTTTTTTACACTTTTAAAGTTAAGTATTTTTATTTTGATCATTTTTTTACCTTAAGGAAAAATTACAGGGGTCAGAGCAATATTTTATAAACAGATAAACATATTTTAAATCAAATCATTTGTTATTCAAATATAAATTTGAAGAATTCTTCAGAAATAATTGTTTTTTTTTCAAAGCGTCAATTTTTTTAATTCATTTTGATACTGATAACTTTAAAAACCGCGAAATTCAAGTACATTTTCAATTTTAAGGACAATTTTACATTGTATTTCGGTTATATTTTCAATCCTATATAATAATTTAATATCATATTTTAAATATTATATCACTATATAGTATTGCTTTTAATAAATGGAAGGTGCTTATTGTAAGGAAAGTAGTGATGGCTACCTAAAAGAAATGCGACATTGTGATATAGGCTTAGAAAAAATACGATATTTCTTTTCAAGGATTTCTAGTTGTTTTTGTACTTACGTATGTTGTAGTTACGAGGACATCCCTTTAGATAAAAACAAATATATATTTATTTAAGGAACGACTTGTTCCAATACAAATATTGTTAAGACAAGCTAGCGATAAAACATAACAGAAAGGTTGAAGGTAGAAGTTGGAAGTGACGTCCAGCATCGATGATGATAAAAGTCAAAGTTTCCGTAACAATTCCCTCCTTACTTTGTCTTTATTCCCACGATGCTGAGGTTCTCCAGGTGTTTCTTCATCTGGTCTCGGGATAGGTCCTTTGTGAAGATATCCGCCTCCAGGTCCTGAGATGGCTTGAACAGAAGGCAGATGTCTCTGGATTCATAACAGTCTCTCAAGAAGTGGTACTTTCTGTTGATATGTCTACAGCGACTGCTTTGTTTAGGGCTGGAGATCCAGTTGATCAATGACTGACTGTCTGTATAGATCGCAGTTGGTTTTTCCATGAAATTCCATTCTTCCAGCTCCTGTAACAGGTTTATTATCCACTTGATTTGACAGCAGCTTTCACAAGCAGCTATCATTTCCGCTTCCATTGTGGAGAGGGCAACGAGTGGTTGTTTACTACTTTTCCAGTCTATAGTTGCTTCGCCGAGCTTCAATACATATCCGCCGTAGGATTTTCCATCATGAGTGGTCAACCAGCTGGCATCGTTGTAGCCCTTCAGGATTCCAGTCTTTCCTCTTTCAAATTTCACTCCTAGGTCAATTGTTCCTCGTAGGTATCTCATCACTCTTTTGATTGCTGTCCAGTGCATCTGTTTTGGTTGTCTGGAGTACTGTGAAAGTTTGCTAGTGATGTAAGCGATGTCGGGTCTGGTGTTAACAGCTAGAAACATTAGCATTCCAAGGGCTTCTTGGTAAGTGTGCTGATCACAATTGTCATCTTCAATATGATTGTCCAAATTGATTTCTTTGGAACCTGGTGTTGGAACTTCCTTATAAGTTTCCATTCCATATTTCTGCAATATTTGTTGTACATAGTGGCTTTGCTGTAGAGAAATTCCCTCCTTGTCTTGTATGATCTTGATTCCCAAAAACATGCCTTTACATGTTACATCCTTTATTTCCAGGTGATGTCTCAATTTATTGATGAATCTGTTTGAGGTATCTTCAGAATCTGAGACAGTGATAAAGTCATCAACATATATCCCTACATAGAAGTATTTGTCTTCAATCTTCCATTTAAATAGGCAAGGATCAGATTTAAGTTTTTCCAGTCCACAGTCATGAAGTACTTGACTGAATTTCTCATAACACGATCTTCCGGATTGAGGTAGACCGTAATACTTTTGTTGAGTTTGCAAACTTTGTTTCTGTCTTGGACAAATCCAGCAGGTTGTTTCATGAATATTGTATTTTCAATGTTTTCCATTTAGATAGGCTGCTTTCACATCAAATAGTTTAATGACTGAATCTTTTATTGCTGCCATTGACAAAATAGTCCTGAGGGTGGCATTTTTACTTACAGGGCTGAAACTTTCGTTGTAATCTCTTCCTGGGATTTGGTTGTATCCCATTGCAACAAGTCTAGCTTTGTAAGTTTTGTTTTCTTGGTCGTTAGATATTTTGAACACCCATTTACTTTTGACAACTTTAGCGTTTACAGGTCTAGGTACCAGTTCCCATACTTGATGCGAGTACATGTTTCTGTACTTCCTCAAGCATTGCGTTCTCCCAATGTTTCTTGTCTTCGCATGCGATGGCTTCATCTTAGTCTTTCGGAATGGTTTCATTCGTAGTAGCCAGAACGTAGTCATCGAATATTTTAGGTGTATTTCGAGTTCTTTGTGGTCTGTCTGATTCATTTGACTCTGTCTGTCTGTTGATCATGGTATCTGGTGCTGGCTCTTCAATATCAACATCTGATAGAACATGATTGTCCAGTTGTTCATCCTCCTGAATGAAGAAATATGTGTCAGTGTCCATATTATTATCACTTTGTTTTTCTTCCGAGATGACATTATTGTTCTCTCTGAAGTGAATGTCCTGCGGTTTCAAGAATAACTCTCGCTGTGATATCAAATACTCGATAAGCTCTTCTGCATCTTGAATAGCCTACAAATATTTCTCTCTTAGATTTAGCTTCTAGTTTGTGTCTTTGATGATTCTCGAGTTTATAGAAGACTTCACAACCAAATCTCATGATGTGAGAGACGGATGGCTTTTTACCTTTCCATTTTTCCATAGGGGTAGTTTCTGGGTCATTGGTCGTGAGAGTTAGATTGTACAGGTATGCAGCTGTATTCACAGCTTCTGCCCAGAAGTGTAGGGGTAATTGGGAGTCTGCCAGAAGTGTTCGGCCTTTGTCTAATAGTGTTCTGTTAGCTCTTTCAACTCTCCCATTGTTTCTTGGGGTGTACGGTGTAGTTAGTTCATGTTTAATTCCTTTGGATTCTATGAAGGTTTCAAGGTTTTTATTGATAATTCTGTTCCGTTATCTGTTCTAAGTCGTTTTAGTTTTGAGTTTAAACTCGTTTTCTCTCTTTACAATAAACTTCTTCAAAACATCTGCTGCTGAGAGTTTATCTTTGAGAAATTCTACAAATATTCTCCTAGAAAATCCATCTACGATGGTCAAGAAATATTTACTTCCGCCCAAGGAGTTTATTCTCATTGGACCACAGAGATCGACATAAATGGCTTCGAAGGGGTAGCTTTCCTGATTGCTATCTGTGTGAACATAGGGTACTTTGGTCATTTTTCCAAGGAGCAAGCATCACATTGATCAAGGGTACCATTTATAGAGTCCAAGCCTTTTAGAAGATTGTTCTTCAAAATCAGGTCTAATTTGTTGTCACTAGGATGTCCTAACCTTATGTGCCATGCAGTCCTAGAATTGTCCTTTGAAATCAAGCAATGTTCATTTGGAACATGAGTTGCTTCAGATAAACGTGATAGGTTCAATGTGTACATGTTACCATCAAAGTTGCCTATTCCTATTAGCTTGTCATCAGAAGAGTATATGTATGCTCCTTCAGAATTCAAAGAACAGAGTTCCCTCTTCTTACCACGCTTGGAATGGACATTAGATTTCCTTTCAGGTGTGGTACATGGAGGACATTATGCAGGGTTACAGCTTTAAGTTTGTCCTTACCTTGTACAGTAGCTTGGATTGATCCTGATGAGGCAGATTCGATGTGTCTCCCTTCTTCCGCCACTTGTATGCTTCTTCTATCCTCCGTCTTGTGCTCGATCCATTCACCATGGGAAGTCATGTGGCTTGTGCACGCAGAATCAATTATCCACACGTCCTGAGTCGTCGGGCGTTCTTCCCTTGTGATTACATGTAGTGCGTATTCTGAAGTGGGGTTTCTTCGTTGGGATGGTTCCTCCGTTCGTTCTTGGATTGCTGATCTGGCCGTGTCTTTGTTTTGTTTTGGTCCTTTATGGTAGTTCCTTGTACTGGCCATGTTATTTTTGTTTGTTGTATTCTTTTGATTTCCTTTGTTGTTAGGGTTGAACCAACAGTCTTTCTTGAAATGTCCTTTTCTTTTGCAAATGAAGCATGACTTTTCTTTGAATTGGTTGCCTGATGATCTGAAAGCAATTTCATGATTTTTGCTTCTGTCCTGTCTTTTCTTCTCGAAATCCAGTAGAGCTTGTCTCAAGTCTGGTAAGGAGATTTCTCTGTTTATTGACAGTGCTGCTGTGATCGTGTCAAAGTTAGGTGTGAGTCCTTCAACAATGTATCGTACAAGTTCTCTTTCTGTTACTGTCTTTCCTAGCTGGGTGATCTCTTGTGGCCAGTTTGTGTGCTCGTACAATATACATGTTAACATTTTCATTTGGGTTCAATTTTTAGTCTGGCTAGATCCAACATTAGGTCTATCCTTTTATTTTCTAGAGATCCTTCAAACCTTTTCTTTATGTCGTACCAAATTCTTTTGGCCCTTTTATCGCCTCGAAAGATGATTGTTAAGTCATCCGAAAGTGACAATATTATTAGGCTGTATGCTTCCCGATTCTTTTTCTTCCAAATATCATATTCTAGTTTATTATTTGTAAAATCTGGCTCGTCATTAATAATTACGTCCTCGAAGAGATCTTTTGAATCTAGAATTGCTTCCATTTTCATGGACCACGTTGTATAGTTGTTTTCTGTTAACTGTTCGATTTTTGCTAAGTTATGTGTATCCATTTTCATTCAATTTTTCTTTCTAAATTGGCGGTTAGTCCAATTATTTATTTTCTTTTTGATTTAAATGGATCAATTGGCGGTTAGTCCAATTCGCGCGCCCAAACCACGCTCTGCTACCAAATTGATATAGGCTTAGCAAAAATACGATATTTATTTTTAAGGATTTCTAGTTGTTTTTGTACTCACGTATGTTGTAGTTACGAGGACATCCCTTTAGATAAAAACAAATATATATTTATTTAAGGAACGACTTGTTCCAATACAAATATTGTTAAAACACGCTAGCGATAAAACATAACAGAAAGGTTGAAGGTAGAAGTTGGAAGTGACGTCAGCATCGATGATGATAAAAGCCAAAGTTTACGTAACACATTGTTTCGTTATTAGTTGTTATTAAAGTTAATTAAACTCATGTGATTCACAGCTAGCTTTAGATTTCAAAAAAGCTATCATTTTCTCAATAAATATTTACGGAACTTTCAGATTAGAATGCGTTACAATTTTTTTTCCAAACAACCATAAGTGCCATTTGTAGAAGTCATTCCTTTAGTAGTAATTCCTGCTCTCGTATTGGTATATATATTTGAAAATATTAATATAATTCTTTTATGTATGAAAACAATACTAAAATATATTTAGAAGTCACTATGTAAAAGACATCATATTTTCTGTGAATATTTTATTTTGATTAACATTTCAATAATGTTGATCTTTATCGGGTATTTTGGCTATATACACAGTCTAGCCACAAATTCTGTTTTCAAACAATTTTATAAATTAAATGATTAAGAACAAAAACTAATGGAATATAAATACATATTTTATTAGCCAATAGGACATAGATTTTAAATATATACAAGCATTCAAAATGTTCTTCCTTATTTTTGACACAGGATCTCAAACGTTCGGGCCACTGATCTATGGTGGCACGCACCTTTTCTAAGGGTATTTCTTTCATTGTTCTCACCAATGCTGATTTCAATTTAACTAAATGATGATATCGTTTATAGCACACCTTCTCCTCTAAATATGACCACAAACTTTAATCAAGGGGGTTTAAATCAGGGCTTCCAGAGGGCCATTCATTGGCCTTTATGAACTCCGGAACATTCGTCTCCAACCATTGTTGAGTTGACCTAGCTTTGTGAGCAGGAGCTGAATCTTGTTGAAATATCCAATGTTCTCCATTACATTTTGTATTCAGAGGCTTTACTATTTGTTACAAAATGTATTATTTATAGTTTTTAGCTGTATTTTTTACCCCTTTGGCACAGAAGTGGAGATCTGTTACACCTTGGTAGTCAACTCCCCACCAAACCATGACAGAAGAAGGATGGCGACTTTTTCAAGCTTCTAGAGAGCTACGAGCATATATCCTATCATTCTGACGATTAATCTTTCCTCGACAGTGAAAAATTTCTCGTCTGTGAAAAGGATTCTCTCATGCCACCGACCATCATGCTGCGCCAACAACATTTTGATCTAACCCTTCTAATATCTCTAAGAGCAGGGGTTATCAAATGACCTGTGCGCCGTTTGAAAGCTCTCAGTCCAAGGTCTTCGTTGATTATCCTTGAAACTATCTTGGAGCTAAATTTATCTGCTTTGCTAAAATCTTTTGTTTGCAGTGTGGATTTCGACGAATTCTTTCACGAATGGCTTTTATAGCTGCTTGCGTTCGTTGCATGCGAGGTCGACCAGATCTTTCAAGGACATCAATAGTGCAAGCCTTGTTGAACCTTTCAATGATTCGATAAAAAAATTGACGCGTAATATTCAAATTTTGTAAAAGTTTAAAAAGGGTGAAAGATTTTGGCCTACCTTGTGTAAGGCTATTACAACTATAGGGTTTTCTTTAATACCCAAACCCATTATCAAAAAACAAATATATTGCGTTTTTTTTTCTGAGCATGTGTGCACGAGATATTCAAATAACAACAACTGTATTTTGAATACTTGACGCGGTCAAATTAATTTTTTATCACTGATTTGGTTTTGTAACAATATTTATGGCTAGACTAAGTATAAATGAGATATATCAAATTCACTTATACCTTTATTCGAAATGAATGATAATTTTATTATTTTTAATTATGCTTCCCCTATCTATTTAGGGCAAGAATAATTGAATAAAGAAAATGATCACTTTAAAAAGAAAGGTATTGTAAATCTTTGATATTTTGATAAACTAGAATGGCAATTCATTCAAATAAACTCAATTAAAGTTTATATGGACAGCGCTAGGAACTGTATATAAAACTCTATGTGAAAGTGTTCACCAGAAAAAAATAATTTGTTTATATATGTTAGAAGTTGTAGAGACTCCACTCATTACGTATGACAATTTTTTTGAATACTGAACATATAATTCAAATGTCCAATCATATATTGTTGCATCAATTTTAATGCCCTCAACATTTATTCAAAATATTTTATGATATTTAATGTTCATTTGAAACAGATTATATAGATTACCATCATTCCTTTTATAGTTTCATTACTTTTGTAATATTTTATTGTAGACCAAGACTGCGGATCGAGACCTACGAGGAAGACAACGAATAAATAAACGCAATAACTTTAAAAGTTAATTTATTTTATTTAATTCTATATATTTACTTTTATTTATTTACTTTAAATATGGAAACCCGCTCGAGAAACGTGTATAACACCAAGAAGGAAGAAACCAAGGTCGACACCCTGGAAAGCTGCAACTCGGTGCAACAATATAACGACTACAGAATAATTCACATTCAACATGACCATAGCGGTTAATTCCAGAATATATTGAAACTTATACTGAGTTCAGTTTCTGTATCGAGGTCATTTATTTGAAAAACTTATAGAGCAATGTGTAAGGTAAATGTAAAAGGAATCAAAACATAAACATTCCAACATTTATTATAAAACATATAGAAGCCTACATTCATTATTGGGAAATTACCCAACGCAAAGTGTTACTCAATATACGACACAAAAATTGATAAGACGCCAAACAAATATATTTAACAGCAAAGTCCAGAGCTGCTACAAACCTGCGCACAGAAATTTCAATAGATTTTCAACCCATATATCTAAATATATCTAATGTTACACATCTGATGAATGAACAATTCATATAAAAAAAAAGAGATCATAATATTTGTTTTGAAAATAGAGAAATCCATACATAGATCTTCAACTGAAAAGGCATATAAAAATAAGTACAGTTAAACTGTCTATAGCGCCCCCTCTTGGAACTCACCAAAATAGGATGCTATAGAGAAGGGATGCTATAGACAGGTCACTTTTAATGGTAAATCGCATCGTACTACGTATTTAAAATCGGGCGCTATAGACAGGTTTAACTGTATATAAACTATATTTTGTTCCAATATATGCATTTTTTATTGAATATCATAATATGTTTTTAATATTTTACCTATTATTTCATAGGACAGTTAGTTAAAACACAGTTTTTAGGGCGCTAAGTTGTTGATAATATTTAATCACATTTATTTATATTTACCAATAGCACTTAAAATGTAAAAAAAGTTTTTTTTTAAATGTTATCAACACTTCTTGAATATTCAGAGAAATTTTATATAGTCTATATTCTTTCAAATGTACAAATAAATGTTTTGCGTGAATATTTCTTAATGGACAATTGACCTATTTTATTTTCTCGTATAAAATGGAATATAGTGGAAGAAAAATATCGCGCAAAAATGATTTTTTTATTTATATCGATGGAGCACTAGGGCCATAAATTTATAATAATAGTGCTGTAATTTTCAATTATTTTATTTCAAAAATTCGACGCTCAAATTATATATATGCAATTAGGTAAAAATGTGTTTCATTAATAGTTAAAGCAGTCACTGTCCACAATGGTTACCATCATCTATTAAATCTGTGTTTTAGGATTAAAATAACTATTTGTTTATAATATATACATTTATTATTATTACTATTATCCCTTATACACGTGGTACAGGCCATGATAATCATGGTGGGTAGAAGTTGGCGACTGCTTTTACTGTAAGTGCACCTACACATATGAAAAGCAGCTCGACTTTTGCACTTACAAATGTGCCAGAGCCAAGTTGGTTTCTTGCACTCGCTGGTGGGGTTGGAATTTTGCAAGAATCGGAAGCCATTGGAGCATTTTTTTTTATTAGAAAAAAAGCCCAATGAGGGATTCGATCCTGGGTCGTAACAGTTTAGACCACCCTTTTATGAGTATCGTACGCAACTGAGGTTCTATCTTTCGCAAATCAAGAATACCAAACAAAGGTAGATTTCAGATCCATTAAAATATCACTAAATCACTAAGTTACCTCTTTAAAAACTATTTACCGGCGTGATTTCGCATAGAGTGTCTCAATAATGATGTCATTGTGTAGCAACGAGTCACGGGTCAATATTATTTTATTAAAAAATCCATAAAATTTATTGCGTCACTTCGATAACCTTTTGAACGAGCTAATATATTTCTGCATCAAAATATAAAACAAAATACAATTTTAATGTTAAATATTCAAATATACAATTTTCAAACCATTTAATTATTTTGTTTTCAAAAATAGACATTCAACTATTCTTTGTGCGAAGTAAAAATATTGAGATTGCAGTGGATCATCATTGGTGAAAACGCTCAGTAGTTTTTTTTTATCAGACTTCATTAGGTTCAAATTATGGGAAAATAGTTAAAAGAAGTAGACAAATATATCGATAGTGGTTAACTCACCTGTCATCATACAGCTTCCTGTACAATAGGAGCAAAGTAGATTTTCATCTCGCAACGAGTTAGGTGCATCTAGAAATGAAATATTGCCTTATCACAAAGAGTTTTAAAGGTAAAACCCAGCTGCTGTTTTTATAATCAATTTTAGGCCTTGCATATTGATATGCCAATCTGATGAAAACGAAATTCTAAAATAGGAAAAATCAATTTATTTGCCATATGTCATTTTGTTTAGAAAGTAACACCTGGAATTAATGTGAAAATTACAATTAACAATTAATCAATTGTTAATCTTTAATAAATCATTTTAATTAATATTTGCCCAACACTGCTCAATAGATATCCTGAGATAAAAAGTGTTTTTATTAAATACAACACACCTTTACCATCGTCAGCTGCAGTTGAACGCCTTTTTTCTTTTGCGACAATGACAAATCTGCCAAAGAGTCACAAATTGTCGGACAGCATGTTCGAGAAGAGAGTGGTACTGAAATGCAGTGTTGGGCATTAAAAAATTATTTTTCAATTAAATTGAAGTGCAATTAACAATTAATTAATTCTACAAGTAAACTCCGTATAAATTAGTATAAAAGTATAACAAAGCTAAAGTTTTGCGGAGGAGCCTCTTTATTATACATTTGCTAGCTTTCGAACCTTTCGGTTCTTCCACAGGCGTGGCTAGTATGACTACACTAACAGGGTATAAGCGCGCTTGAGCCATTATATACAATATATAAATTTACATGCGGAGTGATATTTCAAACGTAAAAAATAGAAATAGGAACTATGACAATAAAAATAAAACTATGTAAATGAACTTATAGATTTTTAAAGTTTAGATGAAATTATGGCAAAAACTTTTAAATGCGATAAAAGTTAAGTAAAATAATGATATTCACTGTATTTAAGCCGTGTGACACTTTAAAATTTCGTAACGTTTAAAACCAGTAAAATTCCAAAACATCTCAACACCGAAAACCAAGCTGGGGTCCACTCCTCCCGACCACACACCCGAGTGTATATATCATGGTGTAACTATTGAGATATTATATGGTATATTTCCGGTAGATCTATTTTCCTATTTATGCTGTTATGGAGGTATGTGGACGACATCTTCTGTGTAATCAAACCGAATGAGCTCCAACCTATTCTTAACACTCTACATTCCTTTCACGCAGACATCAAATTCACATACGAAACAGAAACAAACCTAGTATTGCCATTTCTGGACATCCTTATTATCCGCACTCCACACAGATTGCACACAGCAGTTTATTACAAAAAGAATATCCCACCCCTATACACCCATTTCTCCTCCAATAGCCCGGTAGCCTATAAAGTAAACACAGTCAGGACTTTAACCAAAAGAATACATACGCATTGCTCATTGCCTATATTCAAAGCCATAGAAAAAAACAGAATTACCACCCTTCTAACCACTGCAGGATACCCAAGAAAATTCATAGATAGACACACGTTTGATCCCACTGCTCCGAGGACCTCCACGACTTATAGAGCAGTCTGCTATCTTCCATATTCCTCCTTCTCTGTTGCCATTTCCAGAATCCTTCGCCCATATGGTATTAAGGTTTATTTTAACAGCCCTCCCAATCTTGCTGCCCTCCTCAGGAATCCTATCACCAAAGCAGACTCACCCAACAATCCCATCCACTCCACCGGAGCAGTATACGCGGTTTCTTGCCAGGATGCCCAGCCTCCTACGTGGGGGAGACTGGCAGAACCGCGTATATCAGAATCACCGAACACAAACGAAACATAAACAATAGAGACCCGAAATCACTTATATACCAACATATTTCAAACACAGGCCATAACTTCAACTTAGATCAACCTAAAATCCTATATCAGCACATAAACAATAAGCAGCACAGATTGGTACTGGAATCTATCATATCAACACAAACAAACAGCATAAATAGGAAAATAGATCTACCGGAAATATACCATATAATATCTCAATAGTTACACCATGATACACTCGGGTGTGTGGTCGGGAGGAGTGGACCCCAGCTTGGTTTTCGGTGTTGAGATGTTTTGGAATTTTACTGGTTTTAAACGTTACGAAATTTTAAAGTGTCACACGGCTTACATACAGTGAATATCATTATTTTACTTAACTTTTATCGCATTTAAAAGTTTTTGCCATAATTTCATCTAAACTTTAAAAATCTATAAGTTCATTTACATAGTTTTATTTTTATTGTCATAGTTCCTATTTCTATTTTATTACGTTTGAAATATCACTCCGCATGTAAATTTATATATTGTATATAATGGCTCAAGCGCGCTTATACCCTGTTAGTGTAGTCATACTAGCCACGCCTGTGGAAGAACCGAAAGGTTCGAAAGCTAGCAAATGTATAATAAAGAGGCTCCTCCGCAAAACTTTAGCTTTGTTATACTTTTATATTAAATTAATTAATTGTTAATCTTTAATAAATCATTTTAATTAATATTTGCTTAACACTGCCACACACAAATATGAATGTGTATTGCAAACACAATTTTATTTCCCTTTTCAAATGCAATTTATGTTTTTTAAAGGAAAAATTTGTCTAAAATGCTAGAAAAAAGCGGTACTATGTATAATGTATATTTAATTTGAGTTGTTCAAGTGATTTATCTTGACATAGGTTATCTCTAAATTAATAGTTAAATTTTTTTTTTTCAACGCGGGCATCCATTGTGCGTGCTTATATAAATAAGCAAAATGGAGGCCCGCGTTGATTCTGCATTCAAATAACTGTAAACACCCAGAGCATTTTACTTGAACTTTTATTCTATTGGTGAATAAATGTAAAATATTTTCTCCTGTAGAAAGGCTTTCAAGCCCGAAAGCTAAAGAGATTTGTGAATACACATTAAAAAAAATGAATTTTACCTGGAATCCGTATATTTTTATTTTAATAGTGATTTAAAGGATTATTTCATCGAATAGTTAAATTATATGTTACTTTACTCTCATTCCTTTTACCAAATGTTCATAATATAGGAAATTTGTTATATTTAGTATATTAGTTTTATAATGTAGGATGAGAGTTATAAATATGATGAGTTGTAATGTCGAATGTGTTGTGATGAAATTTTAGTTTAAAATTATTATTAATTATGACCTAGTAATAAAAATGTATTCGAATTGTGACATAGGGCGATTTATAATTAGAGATGTGGGTAATTAGGTTGAATAATTTTGACTCTAATAGAAAGCCAATCAGTAACTTTTATTTGTACGATCAAGAGATGCTTTTTTTTAACACATAGGATGAGTTGTAAATTGGGTTCAATAGTAACATAAGATAATTATTTCACTCTGTATTATTTTTTGTAGAGTATCATTTACTACTATTTAATATAAATGATTAAATTTTGAAATTAGTGAGTTATGATGAAAATATTTGTTATAAAAAGTTTGTATCATTAGTTTTGCATCACCGCTCACTAATACATAATTCACTAATTAATGCAATTTAACTCGCCAGTTTGGTCATCATGTAATACAAAACAGGATAATAAAGTTTGATTGAGGGTCCGCCGGGGCCAAGACAGGACAAAGACCTCCGATTACAGAGTCGTTAGTTTATTTTATCCCTTCCCCCAGACTGGCAAATAAAATCTTATAACAACAGTTATTGTCTGCCTCTCATGTAGATTTCACCATTCTGAACCATATCAGCGTTTTAGGTGCTGGTCTATATTCTAGGTGACATACAACCTACCTGTACTTTTATGTTACTTATTGACACCTGACACTACTTTGGCCCCAAGACTGCGTAACCTGCCTACCACTACACACACACACACACACACATATATATATGGTAATTTAAGCCAACAACCCCATGTATATAATTATAACAAGATTTTAATGTTGTATAATAGAAAAACACAGCTGTTAATGATTATACGTATTATTGACATGTGTCTTTACATCATCATATGTAATGTAATTTGTACAAAGTGGATAAATAAATGAAATCTGTAATAGATTTAAGAGTTGAGCTAAGCAAGAGATGGAAGTCATAACGTCAAAATCAGATAGATTTACAATTCCACGACAAGACCACCCACACTCTCACATGTGGTGGAATGCAGAGACCCCTCTCTCACCTGGACATGCAAAGCCCCTTTCTCAGAAACGGCCCCCTGTCACATAAGGCCCCCCGTCTTTAACCTATAAATACAATCACTTTACAGTCACTTGACAGTTTAGTTCACCCTTAGTGCAAGCCCGCGTCGGTCGTATGTCATGTCGATCTCATCCATCATGTAGACGAGTAAGAAACTTCTATCTCCATCTTTCGCTCCTAGCTCAACTTTTATCTGTTAACGGAACTTTCTTAGTGCAATTGTGTCTTCGTTTTTTGTGTGGACATTCCCAAACTTTCCACTCTGCCTCGACCACGACTGCCTGTATTTTGTGAGAACTTTTAAAGGTCTTCCAAGGTGCAGAGAGGTACTGGAAAACTCTACATCCTGACTGTTCCTCTCGGTTAACACAGTATAGCGAGAGTCAACACTTCATCATCACAAAGTTAATCGACAGGATTCTCTCTACACAGGAGTCACCAGAACTTCAACTTATTTCAGTACAACAAGAGCTACCAGGACTTCAACATTACATATATATATATATACTAGCCGAATGACCCGGGCAAGGCCCGGGTTTTACCCGATTAAATGTTTTTATTCAAATAATATTCGTTACAATTATAAATTGGCACCGTGGATGTCACTTTAGTGAAACGTCCCGCTCCAAACTTTGTGTCTGAGAAGCGATATTTTTATAGAAAGATGATCTGGCTTTTGTTTTCTGCTCGAATGAATGTTTTTCTGTTAGAATTTTGTTCCTGCGTACAAAATAATGAACTGGTTTCACCCGTGGTCTCTGCTTTTTGGAATTTTTCCCGATATAATTATGTATCTAATAATCAAAGATGATACAGCAATATCGTCATCATCATTTTCTGACTAAAAATATATAGTTTTAATAATTGATTTATATATTTTTTAAAATAGCCTATCGTCTTCCCCGTATTTTTTACCTATGTATGGAAATATTGGTTTGAATTAGTGAACTACTGCGAATTTGTATACCGGACATACAAACCAACAAACAAACAGACAAACATACAAACATTCATTTTTATATATATAGATAGATATCATATGGATTTTATAAATCATCACCTGGATGATTTGTTTACAGGGTTAGAATCCCAGAGGAAGATAGGCGAACAGCCATATCATAATATTGTATGTTATAATAAATATTTTGATCCTAAATAAGCGTTTTTCATTAAAATATATATATAATATTTATATACAGATGGCGCTCTGCCTTCTGTAAAGCACATGTGCTCCTGGTCAGGATATGCTATTTTTATATATATATATATATAGCGATTAAGTTGACCGATTTATTAATCCTTAACATATATTACTTTTATTTTATATATAACTTATATATAATATACAATATAAATAATATACATATATAACTTTTATTTTATATATATAGGATTATATAAAGACAATTGAAAATGAAAAATTATTTACATAAGACGAATCTCACTAAGGGTTGTCTGGTTTGATGTCACATTTCGTCCTGAAGTCGGAAAGACATAGATAGGACGTCTCCCCGACACGTGCTATCGCCATATTGAAGAATTCCTTCAGAGCAAAGAAACGCGAGGACATCCTCTCTCTTAGAGGGGGATACGACAACGCATTTTATATCCTCTCTATAAAGTTTTATAAATGGGTTTCGGATGATTCTAGCATTCAAGCTCCCGAACAAATCCTCTACCTGTTATAAAATAGTTTGAAGAGGCTGTTTCTTTTGGAGATTTGGTGTGATGGATTGAATAGCTTGTGCATTCTTAGTATGAGTATCTTTGGAATATGCCTCTGTTGGTACAGCAGTGGTCGAGGAAGGCGTTGGTAGAGAAAGCGCCGATACTGAAGGCTCATGGATTCTTCTGGAGAGGGAAGAAAGGATTCGTCGAGGCGAAGGCGCAGCAGGGCTGGAAGTATTTACCCCTCACAGAAGATGTAAGCGCTGCAGATTTTGTGAAGGGGGTGGGCTGGGAAGATGGAGGCGTAGACGCCGGTCCACTCCGTGTTTCCTGAAGATGAGCAGGACGACTTACATTTGGTTTAAAGTGGCAGAAGGCTCCCTGATGTCCCTTTTGGTGGATTTTGCTAGACTCAATGCCGTAGGTGATGTAGGCGGGGGTCTACTCTCCTTTGGAGACAACAACCAGCTTGTCAGGGAGCTGGTGGAGTTTTAGGTCTTCATTTAGAAGGCCAAAGGCCTCCCTGAGCCGGTACTCCCGGTGTATCCGCCGCTGGTCACGACCTCATGGTTTAGGGAAACCACACTGTAGTAAGGCCACAGTGCCGCGATTGGAAGATTCTCAATCACTATCTTCTCCACCCGTTTCTTATAGGGGAAGGTCTTCAGGAGAGTTTCTCCAATGGGGAGGCCCTCTTCAACTAGGCTCTCTGCTAGATTTACGCTAGCCATCCCTACCAGTACCTGTCCTGACATCATCATTTAGAACACCAAGGACTTTAAATTCATAAAAAAAGGCAGAATTCCATTCTTTACCCCAAGAACATATTTCTTCACGCCAGCTGAATTGTCGCTTCTTTGTCGGGCAGAGTGTGAAATTCTTAATAAAGGGTGGCGACATCGGAATTCTGCTTCGATAAGACAGTTATTGAGGGTGTTATTAATCGTCAAGATTCATTCTGCATATATAGAACTTTTTGAAAAAATGGTACAGTGCTGTTGTCTTGTTATCTACAACAATCCTTCGAATTCTTCTTTTTACTCTCTCTTTTGTTACCCTCGAGCGACCTGAGACAGGAATTTTAAGTTTTTCCTTTAAAGATATGACGAAATCCTCACAACAGTCTTTAATATCAGTCTATTTTCCTAAATATTTCTCTAGACAAAAATGAACTTTCTCTAAGACCTTGATTCTGCCTCTTGTAAATTGAGAAATTTTCTTATATGACACCCTTTTTTTCTACCTTTGCATTAAAAAAATAAAGATTAATTCGAGATTATAAACAAATAAACAAAATAATTCCAATTAACTTTCACCAAGAGGCTACTTAACACATGAAAAACAAAGCTATTTCATACACTCATATTTTTGTTACAATTGATTTTTCAAATTTCTGGAAAATTTGCAGAGGTGTTTATAAAAATGCAGTTTTCGTGGCCAGTGTATGTTACAGCTTATGCTCAATATAAACCCTTTTACACCACAATATATATATATCACAAATTTTTCTATATTACTACATACTATACCACATAATTCTATCTTATATCATCATCTTGTTACAATTCATCCTATACCACATCTTATATTACTGCTCATATTGATCGTATCATATTGATACCAAAACTCAAAGCATAGCACAACTCATCACAATTTCATTACCCTTTTTACTTCAAAACCTATATTCAACATCATAACCCATCCTAATTCATTTCTCTTTATAACTTAAAATTCAGCCTACTAGATAGTACACCTTATAATCACAACTCTTATATATTGAAATACTTTCTACGTCACAGCTCGTTATATTTAATAGATCATCCATGTTGAAATTTTCAAAATCTCATAACTTATCTCCCTACTTTAATACATATTTAAGATTAAAAGGTTAGAATCCTTTCTTCACAAACAGAATCAACAACAAGTCTCCAAGGATAAGTGTCTCTTTTATTACCAACACATCGAGCTTTCTGGTATAAACGACCCTTCTGCAGGAAATTTTCTTTAGAAGGATCGTTATACCCGAAAGCTCGATGCGTTGGTAATAAAAAAAAAGACACTTATCCTTGGAGACTTGTTGTTGGTTCTGATACTTCAATACAATTACTTATTAATAAATCATCCTTCATCACACTAAAACGCATTATAACTCATTCAACGTCCCTACTCATTCTACCTCATAACTCATCCACACCCATCTACTCACACAATAATTTATTCTGTATTACACGCATTCTATATAACAATTTATATCATAAATCTCACCACTCATCTGAATTAAAAACTCATCAAATATCAGAATTCATCCTACACCATAACTTATTTACAACTCACACTTAAGCACAGATCATCATATCTTCCAAATCATATTATGTTAAAATTCCTACTGCATCACAACTCATTCTCTTTCTGATATCATGTTGATTTACAACAAATATATTTTATCTCATCCTATAATAAACCAACACCCTATATCACTAGTTATATGCATCACAACTCATTCTCTTTCTGAAATCATGTTGATTTACAACAAATATATTTTATCTCATCCTATAATAAACCACACCCTATATCACTAGTTATATGCTTCACAACTCATTCTCTTTCTGAAATCATGTTGATTTACAACAAATATATTTTATCTCATCCTATAATAAACCACACCCTATATCACTAGTTATATGCATCACAACTCATTCTGCGCAACAAATCATCCTACAATATTACTACTTATTCTATAATTATAGTTTCGCCTCGTTACCGCAAATGTGTCTTTTATTTAACCATCCTAATATTCATAATACATACGAGATAAATAATAATATAAATAATAGCAAATATAGAAATAAATGAGATTATGAAATAATATAATAAAGTAATAAAATAATATAATAAATAATAATAAATAATATATAATAAATAATATAATAATAAATAATAATAAATAATATAATAAAGTAATAAAATAATAGATTTCAATAAAACACATATCTCAAGCAGTCAATCAGAGTTTGAAGAAGGAAAGCTGGATAATAAGGAGACAATATCTACAACACAGGAATAAATAAACGTTTTACAAAAGACCACGTTATACCAGCTACTTGAAATTGATTTTACTTGAGAAAAAGTCTACTTGAGATATATTTTATTGTTTCAAATATAATTACATTTATCATATATACAATTTATTTCGTTTACGCTATGTTTTCAAATATATATTAAAATGGGAAAACCTTTCCATTTATAACAGGTGAAGCGATTGATTTTATTGTAAATGGAAAACCTTCAAACGAATTAATTTCATTGATTTTTCCTGTTCTCGTGTTTTAGATTTCGTTATCGTCATATGGAAAAATGTAAGCAACTATATTTAGTTCACACGTCCTTGATAGTTGTAATCCAATCAGTAAATCAATATGCGGAACCGTGAATTGATGATGAAAACTGCCAGCTGGGCCAACATATAAAATCGCCGGTTAAAAACAGACGATATTCCATTCCTAAACGCCCATCTAATTACAAGATGAAATTCTACCTTGCTTTGTTGTACTGGCTCTGGCTGGTTGCTGGAAGCTGACAGGTGAGTTGATCATTGTCTACATTATGTTGACTGCTTCTAAAACTCTTTTTAAAAAACGATTATCTCACTTTAGATTTTTTCACTTATATTTTCATTATTTAGTTCCAAAACATTTTAACCTCAGAAATATATTATGAAAGAAGCTTAATTTTTAATACCTTTATATAGAACTAGCAGATGTAACCCGGCTTCGCCTGGATAACTTGAAAAAAAGTTAGCCTAACGATTATCTGATAAAAAGTACTTTCCAAACAAACTTCTTCTCTCTATTGATTCAATTTTTATGAAGACATAGAGGATCTTTTTCTAATGAATTTTTCGATTTTTATAAATATATTTTAACTTTCCTAAATAGAATATAGATTTAAAACATTTTTTGAACTATTCCAAAAAATTATAAGTTCAATATAGTAGATTCTAAAAAAATAATTTATAAAATTTACAAATTAAATATAGAATATTGAATGCAAAAGATTATAGTCAAAAAGGTATCTTCTTCTGGTCCTCCAGATCCGGGCGAAAAGTCTTCTTGCGGTAAGATCCACCTCTTTTTCTTCGGGTTGGCATTTCCTCCAGACCCTGAGTGGGTATACCGCCACGACTCGGTATGGGTAGGCATTTCCTCCAAACCCGGAGTGGGTATACCGCCACGACTCGGTATGGGTAGGCATTTCCTCCAAACCCGGAGTAATATACCGCCACTACTCGGTTGTAGGTAAGGCCTATAGCCTCCATAGGGCCTTGGAAAAAATATGATCTCAGCCATAAAATTGAGAAGAGATATTCTATAGAGAAATGATCTGGCTTCTTGTTTTCTGCTCGAGTGAATGTTTTGCTGTTATAAATTTGTTCCTGCTTCTAAAATTGAACTGGCTTTATGTTTTCTTTATGGAAATTTCCTCGAAATAATTTTGTATCTGACTATCAAACATGATGCAGCAATATTGTATCATCATTTTACAACTTAAAGTAACTATTTTTGCCCAGAACTTGATCGATTCCAATTTTTTTGGCTATTTCTGCCATCTACCTTTGCGGAAGATTACAATTGGGATGTCACTGAGGAAGAAGCTAATGAGAAGATTTCTGTCAAAAGGGAAGTCCTTCATGTTGAGTTCGAGATGAAAGAAAACCATAATGCATTAACATACCAATCTCTTCTTGAAATAATGTCCTATTCTGTTATATTACTGAGTGCAGTAAAACCTCCCATGTACGACAAATCTCCAAATTGACCAGCAATATAAATCTAAATGACATCATCTTCTATAACCCACTTTTGAAGATAATATTTGCACCCTAGTCCCCATTTAAAAATATAAAACTACTCATATTAATATGATAAGAAGGTAAAATATAGATTAATATAATGTAAAAGAAGTAGAGATCAATTTAAAAGGTAATTGTTTGGTTTGTCCCAGGGCTGCCCAGGATAATACCACCACCACCTCACCTACTACCCCCCCCCCACCACCCCCTCAAACCCACTAACCTCCACCACCACCCCGGTCCCTACCCACCACACCCAGGAACAGCCAAGAATTGCTCTAGATATCAAAGGGATGAAGATGATCTGAATGACCATGATATCTGTCGGAGAAGAGGCTACCAGAATTCATCACGGTAAATTATGATGTTGATTATCATTTATATAAGTCGTCTCTCCTGTCAAAATAGATGCTCTACTAAGCGTCATCTTGCGGAGAAGCACCTCTATTTTCAATGACCAATTTCCTTCTGACAAAATTCCATTTATATAACCATCAAGCGTTGTTGCTATCTAAGAATAATGGAATTTGGATATTTATATAATAATACACGTTCATATCCGATTTATAATTTATTAAAATCTACAAGCAATTCAGGGATAAATTCCTTACCATTTTATTTCCTATAGTTCTGGATAACATTTTCTTCAACAATTACAAACAGAATAATAACTTCTAACTAAGTATTCACGCCGATAAAATATGGAAACCTGATTTTCCTTATGTTTTCCACATGAATAGCACCACAAATATTATGAGCGGTTGTCATAATAGAGTTGTGTGTGTAATATTATTTTATTGATTTCTCTATATACTAAAAATATTTGTCGGGATGTGTGTAGGGAAGGTCCTGCAGGGTCAACTGCGGAGAAGGCTGTTTTGTTACTCGGTCACTAAGAGCACCCTGTTTTCCACTTTCGATCAGCATCCCTTTGGTCGATGTTTTGGTAAAGTTAGCCTATTCTTAAATTTCCAGCAACCATTTGCTGTAATAAACAACAACAAAAATCAGAATGCATTTAATCTATTCACATATTGCAAATATCAATTCAACTACAAATATACCAAGATGTCCTTAATAAAATACATAATACACAAATTCATCTCATCAAATGAGAAATTGAAACTATTTTAAACGCACATATGATTATTTCAAAACGAAAAATTAATTACAGCCCTTACTGAAATTATAAGTGTGATTAATTCCCTATCTCTCCTGTTGATTTATCATTAAGTAAAAGAACATTTAAAAGAATATAAATTTTGAAAGTAATCATACCTTATGAAAAGTTTAAATTTTTTATAACAGATAGTACGCTTCTTATTATATTATAAAAGAATATTCTAGAAGCAGCATTACACAGAGTATAAGTGCTTGAATAAATGCAAATAATTCACGGCAAAGTTTCTTAATATCTATATCAAGTGAGCACCACCTCGTCCTCTGTTTTTGAATTGGGAATGAATCGAAAATTTTCAAAATACTGATTAGAGTATCCATATTCATAGTGGCTTCAGATACCCTGGCTTGAGTAGATTGAGTGGTTACTTCAATATTTATTATAATGAACATCATATATAGCTAATTTGAATAAAAATATATAACCCATATTAAAAAATCCTATTTACGATTTTCTATGCAAATTTTTATTTAAATTTTCTAAATTTGATAGAAACACACAAGAAATTATTTACTTTTAAATAAATATATTTATTGTTGGCCAATGATGTGGTGTCTCATTGAAGGCTGTATTATTTTGTTTGAACCTTTTTAATTCGAATTGTGGTCATTAATGGATTTTTGATACTACATGGAATTCTATAATTTTTATTTTATTGAGAATGAATATCATTTTGGCATATATTCGGTGTGTGCAGGTTTGCAACGGCTTAGGGCGATGCTGCCCCCTCGCTGCGCTTGGAATCCCACTTTTGTGCCCCATTTTCAAAATGAATACTCCACGCTGTGCAGTGTCATAACTAATCATAAGCTTTTAATTGTTTTAAATAAAATTAATATTTGCATTCAAATAGTGGAGTCAAATTGAATTTATTACACAATGTATATCATTGTAATTGCGATGGTGTTCAAATTTTACATCAGGTAATTGACCAATATAGCAATGCTTGATGTACGAAATCATAGTGATTTCTATAGTTTATATCTTCTCTTTTTATATTCTTTTAAATCATATAAAATGACATAATAAAAATATGATTTTTATTATTCATTAATATAATTATAATTTAAATAATCATATAATTAACACAGAGTTAATTCTTCAAAATCCTTACAAAAGGAGTACAACCCAAGATGTTTTTTGTATATACTTAGATAATATTTATAAAATTGTATGTATGCAAACTGTTTTTTTCTTAAAATATAATCATTAAAATAAATTCAATTTTGGATATAAAAGTTTACATTTCACTTCATCCACGACTGCGAATGAAATTGGTAACGTACCTAAAATACATCTTTTTTTACGACACCTTTATTAATAGTCGACAGGATGTATTTTAAACCCTGTACGGGAAAGATTCCAATAGATTTCAAAGCCATATAATGCAACTAAGAATTTGGGAAAAGATATAGATAAAAGAATAGCAATTATGGAAGTCGAAACTTTAATTAAGAAATTAAAAAGGATAAAAAAAAGTATAAAAGGCATTGAAGAAAATATCAAATCCATTGTGTCTATGGTAGATGTAAATGCGACGAAATGCAAACTAGAGTATGCAAATAATGATTTGATGAAAATGAGTGATATTTCTTGCAGCAACTTGAGGATGAGGATTTGAATGACGAAGTGGAAAATTGCATAGATAAGTGTATAAGATTAAAGTGTGAATTGGATTTAAGGCATAATGGGAAAGAAAACATCTGAGAAAAAAGTAATTTACATGTTAAAATGCCTAAACTTGAATTGCAACTTTCGATGGTAGATTAGAATCATGGCTTTCATTTAAGGATCTATTTTTTTTTGCGGTTGGTTCTAACTCACAAATACCTAATATTGAAAAAGTTACAATATTTAAAAGGCCAACTGAGAGGCGAAGCCCTAAGACTGGTCAACGCATTTCCAATTACAGCCGATAATTATGTTGAGGTTTGGCAAACCTTATTAACAAGATATGATAATCCAAAGGATCTGATTTTCACCCAAATAGATAATGCATTAAGATTACCAAAGTTAGTCGATAACAACCATAAGTCAATGTTTAAACTTCTAGATAGTTGAAACAGATAGTAAGAACAGTGAAGGTATTAGGTTACCAAATCGATAGTTTATCTGATGTTTTTTCGTCAAGATCATACAAGATAAGCTTGATAAAACCACAAGAAAACAGTGGGAATGCAGAACAACCCAAGGGTTGTGCCTTCAAGTAAGGATTTAATGGAATTTCTAGAAATTCACGCAAAAGCTTGCAGAATTTGCCAAATAAAGATGCAAATGTGGAGGAGTCATCTATTAAAAGGGAAACAGCCCAAGAATGGAAGTACAACAAAAGCAATGGGGACATCCAGGAAGAAGCCCTATGGACTATAGTTCTAAAAGACGCCCCTGCCGAATTTGCCTGAACCGGGGACATGCCGGACGCTTCCATCCTGAGAATAGGTGCTGGTTTCGCGAGAGGGCCGTGCAAGCCCCCCCCCCCCCGCTGCAAGCTTCATGTCCGTGCCGTCTCGATCCATGGACACCTTGACGCAGACAACAGCCCCTTCGAGCGAATGCCGACCAGCTCCGCCTCAACACTCCTGACGCCAAGGTCTGTATATAAATCTAAATGTGAATAATAACAGTATTGTAGCTCTCATGGATACTGGCTGTACCTTCTCTATAATTCCCCAACATATGATAGATAAATATCAACCAAACTATGTTGTTTTTAATAATTTACCTCTTATTAAACAGACATCCGGTATGCTAAATATAAATTCAAAAATTAATGTTAATACAACTATAGGATTATTACTAGAGATATTGATTTTTATTCCTCTGATATTAATTTGCCATATGTATTGCTTTCCTTAACACCATATAAGATTATTTAAATTAGACATTGATTTTCAAAGTTTTACAATACTCAATTTGGTAGAATTCTTAATGTTAATTACCATAACCCTAATAATAATAATAATACACATCATAATGTAATTCCTTTATTTAAATCTATTATTCCTCCTAATGAAAATGATTTTAGAAATTTTAATAGTGTAGAATTTGATGAAAAACTTTCACCATATGAAAAATCTGATTTAATTAAATTAATTAAGGAAAATAAGGAAGCGTTTGCTGCCCATAAAATGGATATAGGACATATTAAAGCAGATCCAATTAGAATTAAACTTACCTCACAAACACCTATTTCATTAAAGCCTTTTAGACCTTCCTTCTCGGACAACATTGAAATTAAAAGACAGATTGAAGAACTTTTAAAATATAATGTCATTAGACCATCTTATTCCTCCTATGCATCCCCTGCTATGTTGGTGAATAAGCGAAATGAAGGTAAAATTCGACTAGTAATAGACTACAGAAAATTAAATGATATAATAAAAAGAGATTCTGAGCCCATACCAAGAATAGATTCTATATTAGATAAGCTTTCAGAAGCTAATATCTTCACTACACTAGATCTTTTATCAGGTTATCACCATTTAGATATACACCCAGATGATAAAGAATACACAGCTTTTACTACCACTCACGGACTTTACGAATTTAATAAATTATCTTTTGGATTAAAAAATAGTCCAAGTCAATTCCAAAGAGTTTTAAGGCAAATTTTAAATAAATATGATGTTGATTTTTGCATGAATTACTTCGATGACTTCATTATATTTTCAAATAATTTTCAGGAACATTTGACCCATTTAAAAGTAATTTTAGATATTTGCATAAAGGAAAATATTAAGCTAAAACTAAGTAAATGTAAATTCGCTACTTATCAGATTTCTTTTCTAGGATATGAAATATCAAACCATCAATTTTCACCCAGCACTAATAATATAGAAACGATTAGAAAATTGAATTCCCCAAGGAATAAAAAGGATTTACAACGAGTTTTAGGATCTATTAACATTTACTCGAAATTTATCCCTAATTATGCTAAACTCAGACTCCCTTTGAATAATTTGTTGAAAAAAGATGTAAAATGGAAATGGGATGAAGAATGCGAAACCGCATTTTCTAAATTAAAAAATATGATAACCTCAAAACCTATATTAGCTATCTATAATCCCAAATATCCTATACACCTTTACACGGATGCTAGCCAAGAACAGATCGGGATCTATCCTAAAACAAGAACAACCCGATGGGCTTTTAAAGCCAATAGCGTATAGAAGCCGTAGAATGACATCTTATGAATCAAACTATTGTGTAACTGAGCAAGAATGCCTTGCTATTATTGATGCTGTGGATTTCTTTTTACCCTACTTAGATGGCGTGCATTTCACCATCCATACAGACCATGCTTGTCTAAAGTATTTGAAGAACATAAAGAACCCAAAGGACGATTATTTAGATGGAGCTTAAAGCTCTCAATGTTTGACTTTGAGATAAAACACATAAGAGGAACTGAAAATAAAGAAGCTGATTTTCTCAGCAGATACCCCATAGCTCATTTTGTTTCTGACCCAGAACTAAAACAAGCTCAATTTGATGATAACATCAATGATAGGAAATATACTAAATTTAATGGACTTTTAACAATAAAGAAAAAAGGATTAATCAAAAGTGTTGTTCCACCAATCATTAAGATAAAAAGTATTAATAAGAGCTCATCAAGATTACGGCCATATAGGAGTATCTAAAATGTTAAATCTAATTTCCCCTATCTATTATTGGCCCTACCTAATTCAAGATATTTCTAATTATGTAAAACACTGTGAGGTGTGTCAACTCAATAAAATATCTCACCAGAAGAAATTTGGTCTGTTGGAAAGTCTCCCCCCAGCTAAGGATCCTTTTGATCTTGTGTCTATAGACACAGTAGGTGGACTAAATTACTATAATTCCACAAAGAAATCCTTCACATCATCGTAGATCATGCTACTAGATACATTGGGCTTTCCCCTCAAAAAGTCAAACTACTGACTCATATATAAATTGCCTAAACAAAATTTTCAAATACAAAAACCCAAACAATTTTAAGTGACAGGGCACCATCATTTACTTCACCAAGATTTAGAAAATATTTGATTAACAATAACATTAAACAATTATTGACTTCATCATCAAGACCTCAGTGTAATGGGTTAAATGAACGACTTAACCAAACTATAATAACCAGGTTAAGATGTTAATTCAATAACTTGAAAGGAAAATCAATACCATGGACGAAATTGTTAGATTCAGTACTAAATGAATATAATAATACTCCCCATTCCATAACAGGCTATACTCCTACTTACCTTTTGTATGGTAAGCTCCCTTATGATCCCCCCTTATAAGAATCAGAATTTTACCCCCCTATAGACACTGCCAGAACAAATGCCTATAATAATACATTAAAATTTCATCAGATAAATAAAATTAGATATGATCACATTATCAACCTTCCACCTTTAAAGTAGGCGATAAAGTTTGGTTACAAACCTTTTACCATCCAGATAACCGAAAATTAATGCCTCCAATGTCTGGGCCATTTACAATCTTAAAACAGATATCCCCAGTCAATTATGAAATTGATAAACCCCAATCTAATTTAGGAAAAACTACCATGGTAATTCATTCATCCAAATTGAGGCCCATACTACTCAAAAGAAGGATTTGAGTTAAAACTGACAAAAAGTAAAATACCCACTTTAGAGAGAAAAAAAAACCAACAAGTGGCACCTAAGGTAGTGAAAAGTAGAATCCCTCTTCTTACTAAATAATGGTAGGGAAATCTTAATATAAATAAGGCAATACCAAAAATAACTACGCCTAAAAATTAAGCCTTGAGAATATAATTTTTGTGCACACATAAGATATAACTTGACACTTTTCTTTCAATTGTTGTAAATATTTTACATTTTGATTTATTTGTTGAGAAATTCACTCATATGATTCTATATATTTTTCCCTCACAAACTTTATATGGAACATTTCATATTCGAACATTCTTTTTTTTTAATGTAATAGTAAAACTTCATGTGTAAATATTTTTCATTATGTGGAAGTAAATAACCCATTATTTTATGTTTTTATTCTGATCAAACCAAAATAAATGTGAAACAAGATGTTGGATACCACTCGTCATTATGAGAAATAAATTTGTGATTTCCAAAAATATATTTTTTGGCATGTGGCAAAATACCTTTTGAATCTTGAGAGCCTGAGAAGGCCTACTCAATTCATGAGGTAAATCCCCTTTATGAATTGTAGGAAGGAGACACCTATAAATTCAAATAAGATTGGATAATTTTCAGCTACTGTCAAGAAAAAAGGTACCAATAGGAATATGTAGAAGGAATAAAGAGCATCATTGATATAGTTTCAATTGGTATCCTCCATCTTAATTGATAATCTATGTAAATAATAATGATACTTTTTTTTTTACTTTGAAATTACTCCCTAATTTCTATCCTTGGAGGGAAGAAATGACATAATAAAAATATGAATTTTTATTATTCATTAATATAATTATAATTTAAATAATCATAGAATTAACACAGAGTTAATTCTTTAAAATCCTTAACAAAAGGAGTACAACCCAAGGATGTTTTTGGTATATACTTAGATAATATTTATAAATTGTATGTATGCAAACTGTTTTTTCTTAAAATATAATCATTAAAATAATTCAATTTTGGATATAAAAGTTATCATTTCACTTCAATCCACGACTGCATGAATGAATTGGTGGATGGATTGGTGGAAATGGAATCTTTTTTTACGACATATATATATATATCTATATTAATAAAATGGAAATTTCATAAGTGTTGTTCACTAAAAACTTTCGTTACACTGCATCAATTTCGACCAAATTTCAACATTTATGTAAAACGAGATGGAGCAGGTTTTGCTTAATATCAAAATATTTTTCCTAACTTTTACATACATAACTTTGCTGTTATCGATAAAATACAAAAAAATTCAACAGAGTTAAAGTGTTGACACTTTCAAAAGTCTTTACTTTGCGCTTCTTGCAAAATTAGTTCTAATCTTTTTTATATATATATATATTAATTTTAATAATAACTTTTTATACATGGTAAGATACTTTTATTTATAGTTTTCATATTTTATACCGAAAAAAAGTTGAAGCCTTACTTGATGAGATCAATTTAATATTTTAGATAAATTTTTAGGCTAATTTATAATAAAATATATATGCTATTTCAACCTACGTGGTTAGTATTTTATAAGACTAAGGTAATTTATATTATTTTTTTTACAAATTTAGGGTTATTTCTATTTTTTTTCACTGAAAAGCTGTGCTCAATTTTATGTCTTTTTTGAGGACCTTAACAAAATTTTTAATTAATTGTTTAGATATTTTAATAACAGAATTATTTATGGTGGTTTTCCCACTTATATGGGTTGTTTTGTAAAAAAAAATTGGGTTATTTCTCTTTTTTTTTTCACTAAAAAGCTTGAAATTTCATTAATGTGCTCAATTTTATGTCTTTTTTGAGGACCTTAACAAAATTTTAATTAATTGCTTAGATAATTTAAAAGTAGATTATTTATGGCGTTTTCAACATATATGGGTTGTTTTGTAAACAAATTTTTGATTATTTCTATTTTTTTTTCACTAAGATGCAAGATATTTTATTGGTATGTTTATGTGATTGTCATTATGAGGCCCTTCTCAAATATTTTTGAATAAATTTTTATTTACTTATTTAGATCTTTCAAATACAAATTATTTGTGGTATTTATAACATATAGGTGTTGTGTTTTTTAAAATATTTGGGTTTTTTTATTATTAATCGCAAAAAGAGCAAGCAATTTCATTGTGTTCAATTATGGGTCCTTTTGAGGTCCTTTTTTAAAATTTCTTATGGAATTTTTTAATTATTGCTTTGATCTTTTAAATACAGTTTATTTATTATATTTTCTACATATATGGTTGTATCTAAAAAATATGTTATTTATATTTTAAATAAGCAAGGGATTTCTTTTACGGATTCATTTATTTGTGTCCTTTTTCAAAATTTTTAAAAAAAATATTTTAATTTATTTGATTAAATATTTTATATTTAGATTATTTATAGTTTTTTTAACATATAGGGGTTGTATTTTGTATTTTAGAAAATTATTTCTATTTTTTCCCTCAAAAAAAGCATGCTTTTTCATTGCCGTATCCAGCGGTTGGTCTATTTTTGAAGCTTTTTAATGATAACTGGTTTTGTACATTAATTTTTTGGTATTTTTTAATATTATGATTTTAGTTTTTTGAAATATTTTTAACATATCTGAAGGTTATTTTGAATAGAAAATTTAAAAATTTTGATTTTTACCTCAAAAAGACAGGAAATTTCATTTATTTGTCTTTTTGAAGTCCTTTTTCAAAATTTTTAAAAAGATATTTTAATATATTTGATTAAATATTTTATATTTAGATTATTTATAGTTTTTTTAACATATAGGGGTTGTATTTTGTATTTTAGAAAATTATTTATATTTTTTACCTCAAAAAAGCATGCTTTTTCATTGCCGTATCCAGCGGTTGGTCTATTTTTTGAAGCTTTTTAATGATAACTGGTTTTGTACATTAATTTTTTGGTATTTTTTTTTTAATATTATGATTTTAGTTTTTGAAATATTTTTAACATATCTGAAGGTTATTTTGAATAGAAAATTTAAAAATTTTGATTTTTACCTCAAAAAGACAGGAAATTTCATTTATTTGTCTTTTTGAAGTCCTTTTTTCAAAATTTTTTAAAAGATATTTTAATTTATTTGATTAAATATTTATATTTAGATTATTTATAGTTTTTTTTAACATATAGGGGTTGTATTTTGTATTTTAGAAAATTATTTATATTTTTACCTCAAAAAAGCATGCTTTTTCATTGCTGTATCCAGCGGTTGGTCTATTTTTGAAGCTTTTTAATGATAACTGGTTTTGTGCATTAATTTTTTGGTAATAATATTATGATTTTAGTTTTTGAAATCTTTTTAACATATCTGAAGGTTATTTTGAATAAAACATTTAAAAATTTTGATTTATACCTCAAAAAGACAGGAAATTTTTATGCTTTGTTTAGAAATTGCTGTTTTCGAAGCTTTTGTTATTAATCTCAATCTAAATTTTTTTTCAGAATATGCCTCGCCACAGCCGACGTTTACTTGGTAGGAATACGGCTGCTTCCAGGAGATATAGGAATGCTAGAGCTATTGAGACACCACTTCAAAGTGAGATGCGTCGTGCGCTTCGCCGTCTTAGGTATTCTGAAGCCCGCGTCGCAGCTACACAAACTATGCAAGTTCCTGTTCAGCGTATTCAGCTTTGAACTCATAAGCCGTTTTCAGGTTTGCAGTATAATGCCCATATTGATTATAAAGCTGATTCATCTGTCGATATAGGCCAAATGTCTCGGGTATGCCAGTTTTGCTCTGCTTGAGATTTAAAGATGATGTAATGTAATAGAAACAAAATAAACCTCATCCTACCTAATATACATCACTTCTGAGGATTAAAGATTTTGATTTGTGTTGAGAACTTTGCATGTATTTCTCTATTTCTTTTCTTATCTTGCAAAGCTAATGGATTGTTTAGGTTGCTTATTTTGACTCGCCAATTTGTTTAGTGATAAAGTGGTATAGCGTTCTTTTTCAGAGTAACACCCTACAAAAAAATCACCTGACCTTTCCTAATATTCAGATAGATTTATTATATCAACATACTAGACTACAAACATTCCCTCGAGTAATACCCGGGCAGAGCCGGGTACACCCGCTAGTATATATATATATGTTATATAAAAGTATTATTTTATTAAAAATTATTATTTCATATAGATATAAATACTCTGTTTAAATCGACCGCCAGAGGTCGCGCTTTCTCTATAAATACTCATTGTTGTTCTTCCCCGATTGGCCGACCCAAAACTTTTGTACATTATGTAAATAAGCTTTTTATTTTTTATTGAAAAAGCTATTTTTGATTGAAAGATTTGCATACCTGAATTTGAAAAATAATGCTTTTGGGATATTGTTCACACAAGTTTCAGATATCCTGTCGGCTAATATTATATTTAAATAAAAGAAGATAAGATTTTTGTTGTTTTGGATCATCTGGTTGAGCAGTCGTGGCATAAATATTGAAAGAATAATAATAAAAACAGTTTTGATCGGAGAGATTGCTTTAATTGAGTTTTTATTTTTAGGATAAACATAATTTGGTAAAAGTACCGCCTGGCTTAAGGCGTAAGAATAAAAAGATGAAAAGATTATTTACATAATTACAAAGTTTTGGGTCGGCCAATCGGGGAAGAACAACAATGAGTATTTATAGAGAAAGCGCGACCTCTGGCGGTCGATTTAAACAGAGTATTTATGTTATATGGAAGTATTATTTTATTAAAAATTATTATTTCATAGATATAAATACTCTGTTTAAATCGACCGCCAGAGGTCGCGCTTTCTCTATAAATACTCATTGTTGTTCTTCCCCGATTGGTTGTTGTTGTTCCCCGTTGGCCTTGCTCTTGACATGAATCCTGCCAAGAAGAATAAGAAGGCCTACAACCCGCATCGTGAACGTCGCCGACCTGGAGAGGGAAGATGAGATGGTGATCTCACGCAACTGCAGCATCCTGAGCTCCATTGGCCATCCTGCCCTGAAATCCCTGCATGAGGAACTGATACGCTACATCGCCTCGCGGACTGAAATGATCAAGGCCCTCGCTACCAATGTAGAGAACCTCACTGACACCCTCGAGTCCTTCGCAGAGTTGGACGAAATTGAGGAGGCCAACAAGCCCAAGACTGCTTGCCGCGGCACTCAAACCTGCCCTGCTCCTTCCTGCAATGAAACCAGCTCCCAGACTGACCCAATCAAGCCCGCCACTCCTGCTCCTGCTGCTCTCCCTGCCAAGAAGCCTGCCTCCTCCCTGCCTGCTCCTGCTCCAACCAAAAGGAAGCAGTCTGAAGCTCCAACCCGCCTGCAAAGAGGACAAACCTGAATGGTCCTTCAAAACCTGTGCCTTCCCACGTCTCCAAGCCTGCGGCCGCCCAAGTGATCCTTCATGGAGAAAAATCGGCGGCCCACACAGTGGTCATCTCAGATGACCCACAGGCTGACCCAAGGGAGATGCTGAAAACAGTCCGCGCTGCTCACACTCTCCCCCAAGGCGTTTGGGGCCTCCCTGCGCACCAAGGGGAAGCTGGTCCTCCATTCCAGCAATCCTGACACCATCCCTGAGGTTACAACCTCCCTGGCCAGCAAGTTGAATGGAATGAAGGTCCGCCAGCAGAAGGAGATCCTGCCACGGATCTGCCTCTTCAAAGTGGATGAGGAGACATCCAACTCACAATTGAGGAGACCTTCCTGGAAACCGCTGCTGTTAGAAAACTTCCTGGGGACAAGGTGATGCGCGTGGCGCACCGTTCTGCACCCAGAAACGGGACCTGCACCGCCTTCATCGAGGTGGACCTCAAGACCTTTAGAGCCCTGGGCGTTCGCGGGAGGATCGTGGTGGATGGAGTAATCCTCAACTTCGAGGAGTCCATCCGCGCCCGCGTCTGCTTCCGCTGTTGTGGCTTCGGCCACAACTCTGCCCAATGCACCAGAGCTCCTAAGTGCTTCCACTGCGGTGAAGACGGCCATGAAGGCCGAACCTGCCCATTCATTGCTGACCAGCGCACCTCCAAATGTTCCAACTGCTGCTCCCAGGGCCTTCCTGACAAGCACGAGGCGAGAGCCCCAAGCTGCCCCATCCTGAAGTCTAGGGCCCTCAAGTTCTAGGCTTCAAGGACCTTCTGCCTCCATTATCATCTGCCACTTCTCCTGGATTCCTGGCCTATTCAACGCACCCGCCTCACTGCACCCTGGCGCTATTCCCCTGCTTGCCCAACGTTTCTACCACCCCTGCGAGACATCTCCTGCTTCCACATCCTAGGGTCCCTTGCCACCTGACATCGATTTTGGGCTCAAAAATCATAACTTTTGGTTAGTAGCCCGTAAATAAAGATATTTTCCCCGATTGGCCGACCCAAAACTTTTGTACATTATGTAAATAAGCTTTTTATTTTTTATTCTTACGCCTTAAGCCAGGCAGTACTTTTATCAAACTAGTTTTTTTTATATATCCCATAAGCTCAATTAAAGCAATATCTGATCAAGGCTATTTTTGTTATTTTACTTTCAAGAAGATTCATGCCACGACTGCACCACCATTACCATAATCCTCAACATGATCAAATATACAAGCAGAATATTTTTGTTAAAATATAAGAATAGCCGACAGGATATCTGAAACTTGTGTGAACAATATCCCAAAAGCATTATTTTTCAAATTCAGGTATGCAAATCTTTCAATCAAAAATAGCTTTTTCAATAAAAAATAAAAAGCTTATTTACATAATGTACAAAAGTTTTGGTTCGGCCAATCGGGGGAAGAACAACAATGAGTATTTATAGAGAAAGCGCGACCTCTGGCGGTCGATTTAAACAGAGTATTTATATCTATGAAATAATAATATAAAATAAAATAATACTTTTATATAACATTTATATCTATATGAAATAATAATTTTTAATAAAATAATACTTTTATATAACATATATATATATATATATATATATCAATAATTTTAACTCTTAATATGTGTTGAAATTAACCATTATGGTTAGAAGTTGATATATGACGAGATATAGAATTATTTGCATTTATGCGATTGGATTCACTAATTCAATGCTTGTACAATTGACGCATTTAAAAATGAGGATGCAAGTGAATTCAGTGATTGAAAGCCTTAATATTCCTGAGATAAACCAATATGTCTATATTTGTGAAGTAATTTTGAATCCAATTCATATAATTTATTTATCCTTCCAGTCTTGTTCAAACTAGACTTGTAATATGACCTCATATTATATTATATATTTTTAAACTTGATTTGTCCAATAATCCACCTAAATTACCTGGTTAAAATTCCTTTAATTCCTAAATTTCCTCTGGTCCAAATTCTTACACATTTGAAAGAATATTTTGTTGAGTAACACACACACAAGTGTAAAAAAACCATATATACTATAACTGTAAAAATATTGCATTAAATTAATAATATATACATATATTACACAATAGTAATATCATAATAATTCTTATTATTATTTAATATACTAGCCGAATGACCCGGGCAACGCCCGTGTTTTACCCGATAAATTGGCGCCTTAAATAACTGCATATCCTAATCAATCAGTCATAGGGCGCCTCTGTCACGGATGGGCGGCGCCCTCCTATTGGACGGCTACGATCACGTGTCATCGTTGGCGCGTAGGTGACCTTGAGTGACGTAATGCCCCCCCCCCCCTGCCGGCGGCGCGCGCCCGTTGGCTGCCAGCGAGCACGTGACCTCCCTGTGCGCGCGCATCCGTGACAGAGGCGGCCGGCCAATTACTGACTGATCAGGAAAGACTCTCGTGACTATATATAGTAATAATAATAAAAAGGCATATATATTAAATTGAATAAGAGATGTATTTGCCAATATTTGCCTTTTTTTTATCTAATGATTTTAAATTTGGATTGTTCTATTTTCAAAATATAAATATATCTATATTAATATGTGAGAAATGATATAAGTATTTGTTCAAAATCTTAATTTATTAGTTAGGTATGAGTACATTTTGTGTAGAAATAGGATTAGTTGACTTTATAAGGTAAACTTATTCATAGGTTTGTATCCCTCGATAGCTCAGTTGGCAGAGCGGAGGGCTGTAGATGTAATTAAGCGGTGAACCTTAGGTCGCTGGTTCAAATCCGGCTCGAGGGACTTTTTTTTGGTAGATGCGCGCGCATCCGTGACAGAGGCGGCCGGCCGATGAGGAAAGACGGTCGTGACTATATATAGCAATATTATATATATATTATATATATCATCATCACGACATGAGTAAGTGTAAACACGTTTTTTTCCCTCTCCCAAAAAAACCTGGAAAATTGATCAAAAATAGCGCCAAAGTGATAATTTTTCAATATTAAAAACAAACATTTTCGAAATAGTAAAGGGCAAGGTAAAAATCTGTATCAAAAAATGGGAAATTTAGAAAATTTGATCAATTAGTGTCTTAGAAATTTGCAAACACGTGCTTTTACAAACGTGATAGTATTGTTAAGCTTTATTTTATTTACCGAAATTTTTTTTGTTCATGTTGGTAGGATTTGTGTGTGTAAAATTTATTCCCATTTTTCTTCTTTATCGGATTGTGAATGGCTGAAAACAACCTTCAAGAAAATATCAACTTGAATCCTACATTAACTTGGAGGCAGAATGGTCACTCCAGCCAGTCAGATGAAGATATAGAGAGAAGTGAGAATATCTTTCTTATCCATTCATTTTATAAATATGCCGATAGAAAGGGAAGGGCAGGAAGAAATTCTTGGTCTAAAATCCAAGAATACCGAAAAAGCCGATTTGGACGCGCAATAAATCTTGGTACTCTAAGAATAAAGGTTTACAAGCTTATCAAGGACGAAAGATTATCGTTAATGAATACAGAGGGACATCCAACAGATCTGCACCTGTTGTAAGCCAAAATCAGGAAGAAGACGAAAGAGAAAGTACCTCAAATGTTCCAGACAACGGCGAGCAAACCAGTGACAGTAGAACTTGCGATAGTGAAATCACCAATAACCAAATAGGCCAAGAGGAAGCTGAGAGAACAAACGAAAGGGAAAATAGGAATCCATCAGAACTAGTACGTCAACCAGATAAGACAAAAGAAACAAATGAAGAGACAACCAGCGATAACCCAGTAAACATAGAATTGCGGCTGAGAGTAACAAGGGCAATGGAGAAAGCGACAAAAGAGTGTTCGAACAAACCAGTTAATGAGTGGACATCGACGTTCAAAATCCCATACGTAAAATATAAAGGGCATATTATAGAAGAAATTAACAATTATATTAAGGAAAACCTAATGGGGAAACAGAACTTGGAAAAAATCAGCAAAATTATTCATGCATATTGCATATATGCAAATTGCATATGAACAGTTAACTAAAAAGCCGCAAAGAGTGGGGACTGGAAATATCCATTGAAAAAATCAATCCAAGAGAAAGAAAATATGATGAAAATAATTGAAAAACGAATTGAATCTGGAAAAATGAACAGCAAAGAAAACCACATGGTAAAACAAGTAGCCAAGAAATATAGAAGCGACCCCCAGGAAAATATCAGATTTAAAAATAGTTCAAATAAAAATAAACCAAGAAATAAAAGTAATACAGAAAAGAATAGAGGTATCAGAAAAATAAGTGAATTTAATAAGACAAATTATATGTTTGAACTGAATAGGGGAGCATTTTACAGAAAATTAAAGCCACAAAAAGCAAATGAAAGTCCCATTAATGAAAAAGATTTAACAAATTTCTGGTCCAAAACTTAGACGAAGAATCAAGACCTCGATATTCCGGAATACCTCATCCAGAATATTGAGAAAACAAACAAACCTATCGAGCAAATAGAAATAAAAAAAGAAGAATTCGAGGAAACATTAAAAAAAATTGCCAAATTGGAAAGCAGGTGGTATAGATAAAATTTATAATTTCTTCATTAAAAAATTGATCCTGCTACACGAAGATCTATATAAAGCCGTTGTTCAAGCTATAAAGAATCCAGAAACAATTCCAGACTGGATGTTTACTGCAAAACCCTTCTTGTTTCCTAAAGGAGGAGAGAATACCCCCAGCAACTACCGCCCCATAAGTTGCATGAGCAACCTGTACAAATTAATCACGCGGATATTATCTACAACATAACAAATACATAGATAAGGAACGATATCTGTCTATCAATCAGATAGGAACGACGAAGCGAACTCAAGGCGCCAAGGAACAGGTCTAATTAAACAAAGCTATATGCAAAGAACACGCAAATAAACTGAAAACCATGTGGATCGACATAGCGAAAGCCTTTGACAGCATCGACCACAAATACTTTCTTCAGATATTGGAAAAACATTAAGAGTACCAAAAGAAATTCAACAATTCGCAAAAATTGCCCTAGACAAATGGCAAGCACAGTTGTACTATGGCAAGCAGTGCCTCAAAACAGATAAAATAGAAAAATGAATATTCCAATTGTCATGTGCCTCGAGCCGATAACAAGGGAGCTCAAAAAGGAAGACAGTCCCCAAGTGGAGATGAGAGTAGGAGAGGAAAAAATTAAAATAAATCACCTATTGTTTATAGACGACATAAAATATTTTCCTATAGCGACAAGGATCTTGGGTTCTTAGCGAACAAGACAACTCAGCTTTTAAATAATATAGGCATCAAATTCAACCCGAAAAAACAGCGACAAACTCCACAGAAATTCAGGAATTTGGGACACTAACAGAAAAGAAACATATAAATATTTAGGTGTTCGAGAGGATAACACCAGCGCAGTCGTGCCATAAAATAAAGAGAGAATAAAAAGAGAAATATTGTCCAGAATGGAATATTTAGCGGAAACCAAGCTGAACGCTGAAAACCTCTTCACTGCTTTCAACGAATTTTCGCTCTCGTTCATAAACTACTACGTTGGAATCGTGGAGTTTAGTGAGTGAGAACTAGAAATGTTGGACCAAAAGGTGAAAACAACGCTGAGAAAATTCAAAATCCATCTTAAGCCAGCAAATAAAGAAAGATTATATCTTCAACGCGAATAAATGGGAAGAGGATTGGTGAACTTGGTTCAAAAAAGAAAGAATTCTGCTAAGCCTCCACAAGTATATATTTGAGGGGGGAGACAACAAAAAGAAAGGAAGCCATTAAAGCGTGTGAACAGGGCGAAAACACAATGCTCACACACATCCAACTAATTATAGAAAATAAGTAAAAAATAGAAGCCCTAAACATCACAATGAAAACTCTGAAAGAAAAACAGATTGAAAATCTAAGAGGAATTATTGGCCAGAAAATAATCCACAGAACATACTTTAAAAATGAAGATCAACCGCTATTGGACATGATAGAATCCTCACAGTGGCTCAAAACGGGAAACAACACACCACAAAATGAAGGGTTCTACATGTTCATACAAGATAGAAACGTGTTCCCGAAGGATAAAAACCTGAAATGCCCTCACTGTGAAAAGGTACAGAGGACGGTGGACCACCTTACTACAAACTGTGGAAGATTGCTTCCTTACGACTACACTGAGAGGCATAATGAAGTGGTGAGATGCGTCCACTTCAACTTGGCTAGAAAATATAATTTCACAGAGAACAAGAAGATAAAGCTCCACAAAATAACGACTAAGATTGAAAATTTATACGCCAAGAGTATATCACATAGTATAACATATGACATAGTATAATAGTATATGACAAAATAAAAAAGATATAACAATCATAAAAATAGGCGTTACCTCCCAAGACAATATTCAAACTACGGAGCTGACAAAGAAAAGAAAATACCAGCTACTGGCGAGGGAAATGGCCCAAACAGAAAAATTGCCCGTAAAAGTAGTGCCGATAGTCTTAACATGGGATGGAATAGTAACCAAATATAACAAACAATACAGGAAGGAAATAAACATAAGAAAAAGGCACTTTGCATATATTCAATCCCTGGTGCTAAAAAAGACGATGGAAATTATCTCAATAGAAAAGAAGAATGAACCTCACGATAAGTTACAGAGAAATAAAGAAATGGAAGCCATGGATAGATTGTTGGAACGATGTAGGGAGCTGGCATGTGATGACGAGGAAGGTGGAACACCGGACATGGAGCACATGGATACGACGACCATAGAAGAGATCCAGGAGTATGACCTAGAGCAGATGACAGGAGACCTGACAGACAAGAATGGATCAAGGCCAGGGGACCATATTATCGAGGAGCCACCAGGAGAGGCCATAGAAAGACTGCTGGAGAGCTGCAGGACATCAGGGGACCATAATGGCATGGGCCACAGCACTGACCAGTAGTCAAGATAGCAAATGTAAATATCTTTGTTTACTTTTGCTGTTGTCATTTATTGAAGTTGTAAATAAAAATATGTAAATAGACTGACCATTCGCTACACTTTTTAGAGAAAAACTTGCAACTTTTTAGAAAAATAAATTATTATTATTATATTATTTAATCATCACGACGTGGGTAAGTGTAGACACGTTTTTTCCCTCTCCCAAAAAAAAACCTGGAAAATTGAACAAAAATAGCGCCAAAGTGATAATTTTTCAATATTAAAAACAAACATTTTCGAAATAGTAAAGGGCAAGGTAAAAATCTGTATCAAAAAATGGGAAATTTAGAAAATTTGATCAATTAGTGTCTTAGAAAGTGGCAAACACGTGCTTTTACAAACGAGATAGTATTGTTAAGCCTTATTTTATTTAGCGAATTATTTTTTTGTTCATGTTGGTAGGATTTGTGTGTGTGAAATTCATTCCTATTTTCATCTTTATCAGATTGTGAATGGCTGAAAACAACCTTCAAGAAAATATCAACTTGAATCCTACATTAACTTGGAGGCAGAATGGTCACTCCAGCCAGTCAGATGAAGATATAGAGAGAAGTGAGAATATCTTTCTTTTCCAATCATTTTATAAATATGCCGATAGAAAGGGAAGGGCAGGAATATATTCTTGGTCTAAAATCCAAGAATACCGAAAAAGCCGATTTGGACGCGCAATAAATCTTGGTACTCTAAGAATAAAAGTTTACAAGCTTATCAAGGACGAAAGATACATATATATCGTTAATGAATACAGAGGGACATCCAACAGATCTGCACCTGATATATGCCAAAGTCAGGAAGAAGATGAAAGAGAAAGTACCCCAAATGTTCCAGACAACGGCGAGCAAACCAGTGACAGTAGAACTTGCGATAGTGAAATCACCAATAACCAAATAGGCCAAGAGGAAGCTGAGAGAACAAACGAAAGGGAAGGTAGGAATCCATCAGAAATAGTACGTCAACCAGATAAGGAAAAAGAAACAAATGAAGAGACAAACAGCGATAACCCAGTAAACATAGAATTGCGGTTGAGAGTAACAAGGGCAATGGAGAAAGCAACAGAAGAGTGCTCAAACAAACCAGTTAATGAGTCGACATCGTCGTTCAAAATCCCATACGTAAAATATAAAAAGCATATTCTAGAGGTAATTAACAATTATATTGAGGAAAACCTAATATGGGGAATCTGAACTTGGAAAAAATCAGCAAAATTATTTATGCAGCGTAAATGGCATATGAACAGTTAACCAAAAAGCCGCAAAGAGCGGGGGACTGGAAATATTCATTGAACAAATCAATCCAAGAGAAAGAAAATATGATGAAAATAATTGAAAAACGAATAGAATCTGGAAAAATGAACAGCAAAGAAAACCACATGGTAAAACAAGTAGTCAAGAAATATAGAAGCGACTCCAGGGAAATATCAGATTTAAAAATAGTTCAAGAAAAAATAAACCAAGAAATAAAAGTAATAAAGAAAAGAATAGAGGTATCAGAAAAAAATAAGTGAATTTAATAAGACAAATTATATGTTTGAACTGAATAGGGGAGCATTTTACAGAAAATTAAAGCCACAAAAAGCAAATAAAGGCACCATTAATGAAGAAGATTTAACAAATTTCGGGTCCAAAACTTGGACGAAGAATCAAGACCTCGATATTCCGGAATACCTCATCCAGAATATTGAGAAAATAAACAAACCTATCGAGCAAATATAAATAACAAAAGAAGAATTCGAGGAAACATTAAAAAATTTGCCAAATTGGAAAGCAGGCGTTATAGATAAAATTTATAATTTCTTTATTAAATAATTGACCTCGCTACACGAAGATCTATATAAAGCCGTTGTTCAAGCTATAAAGGAATCCAGAAACAATTCCAGACTGGATGTTTACTGCAAAAACCTTTTTGTTTCCTAAAGGAGGAGAGAACACCCCCAGCAACTACCGCCCCATAAGTTGCATAAGCAACCTGTACAAATTAATCACGCGGATATTATCTAGAAAGCTGAACAAATACATAGATAAGGAACGATATCTGTCTATCAATCAGATAAGAACGGCGCAGCGAACTCAAGGCGCCAAGGAACAGGTCTAATTAAACAAAGCTATATGCAAAGAAGACACAAATAAACTGAAAACCATGTGGATCGACATAGCGAAAGCTTTTGACAGCATCGACCACAAATACTTTCTTAAGATATTGGAAAAACATCAAGAGTACCAAAAGAAATTCAACAATTTGCAAAAATTGCCCTAGACAAATGGCAAGCACAGTTGTACTATGGCAAGCAGTGCCTCAAAACAGATAAAATAGAAAAATGAATATTCCAATTCTTTGTCATGTGCCTCGAGCCGATAACAAGGGAGCTCAAAAAGGAAGACAGTCCCCAAGTGGAGATGAGAGTAGGAGAGGAAAAAATTAAAATAAATCACCTATTGTTTATAGACGACATAAAATATTTTCCTATAGCGACAAGGATCTTGGGTTCTTAGCGAACAAGACAACTCAGCTTTTAAATAATATAGGCATCAAATTCAACCCGAAAAAACAGCGACAAACTCCACAGAAATTCAGGAATTTGGGACACTAACAGAAAAGAAACATATAAATATTTAGGTGTTCGAGAGGATAACACCAGCGCAGTCGTGCCATAAAATAAAGAGAGAATAAAAAGAGAAATATTGTCCAGAATGGAATATTTAGCGGAAACCAAGCTGAACGCTGAAAACCTCTTCACTGCTTTCAACGAATTTTCGCTCTCGTTCATAAACTACTACGTTGGAATCGTGGAGTTTAGTGAGTGAGAACTAGAAATGTTGGACCAAAAGGTGAAAACAACGCTGAGAAAATTCAAAATCCATCTTAAGCCAGCAAATAAAGAAAGATTATATCTTCAACGCGAAGAAATGGGAAGAGGATTGATGAACTTGGTCCAAAAAAAACGAAAGAATTCTGCTAAGCCTCCACAAGTATATATTTGGGGGGAGACAACAGAAAGAAAGGAAGCCATTAAAGCGTGTGAACAGGGCGAAAACACAATGCTCACACACATCCAACTAATTATAGAAAATAAGTACAAAATATAAGCCCAAAACATCACAATGAAAACTCTGAAAGAAAAACAGATTGAAAATCTAAGAGGAATTATTGGCCAGAAAATAATCCACAGAACCTTCTTTAAAAATGAAGACCAACCGCTATTGGACATGTTAGAATCCTCACAGTGGCTCAAAACGGGAAACTACACACCACAAAATGAAGGCTTCTACATGTTCATACAAGATAGAAACGTGTTCCCGAAGGATAAAAACCTGAAGTGCCCTCGCTGTGAAAAGGTACAGAGGACGGTGCACCACCTTGCTACAAACTGTGGAAGATTGCTTCCTTACGACTACACTGAGAGGCATGATGAAGTGGTTAGATGCGTCCACTTCAACTTGGCTAGAAAATATAATTTCACAAAGAACAAAAGATAAAGCTTCACAAAATAACGACTAAGATTGAAAATTCATACGCCAAGATAATAACGGACCTGCTAATGATAAGCGATATCAATATCAGAGCTAACAAACCTGATATAATAGTATATGACAAAATAAAAAAAGACCTAACAATCATAGAGATAGGCGTTACCTCCAAAGACAATATACAAACTACGGAGCTGACAAAGAAAAGAAAATACCAGCTACTGGCGAGGGAAATGGCCCAAACTGAAAAATGCCCGTAAAAGTAGTGCCGATAGTCTTAATATGGGATGGAATAGTAACCAAATATAACTAACAATACAGGAAGGAAATAAACATAAGAAAAAGGGACTTGGCATATATTCAATCCCTGGTTCTAAAAAAGACGATGGAAATTATCTCAACAGAAAAGAAGATGGAACCTCACGATAAGTTACAGAGAAATTAAGAAACGGAAGCCATGGATATATTGTTAGAACGATGTTGGGAGCTGGCATGTGATGAAGAGGAAGGTGGAACACCAGACATAAAGCACAGGGATACGTCGACCATAGAAGAGATCCAGGGGAACGACCTAGAGCAGATGACAGGAGATCTGACAGACAAGATTGGATCAAGGCCAGGGGACCATCTTATCGAGGAGCCACTAGGAGAGACCATAGAAAGACTGCTGGAGAGCTGCAGGACATCAGGGGACCATAACGGCATGGGCCACAGCACTGACCAGGAGTCAAGATAGCAAATGTAAATATCTTTGTTTCACTTTTACTGTTGTCATTTATTGAAGTTGTAAATAAAAATATGTAAATAGACTGACCATTCGCTACACTTTTTAGAGAAAACTTGTTACCTTTTTGAAAAATAAATAATTATTATATTAATCTAATAAAGCGCAAATGTTTTTTCTCTCCATATTCGACGGTATTTTGAGCAGAGAAGCTCCTACTATTATATCTCATTCATAAATATCTTTCCAGTAATATGAAAATTCATAAAATATATAATTCCATTGATAAATTACTCGAAAATATGTATATTAGTCAATTATTGCTATTATCGACTTTGACCAGACGATATGAGATATAAGCTTCATCTACTTACCCAATATATTGATTCTGCCAATAAAATATGATTTAATTTAATTATAATCGCTTTATGACCCATAAATTTATTGCCCTCGCTTGTGAGTTTGAACCTTTTAGGATTAGGAGGCCATCGGAGCATTTTTTAATACTGAAAAAGTGGCCAATGTGGGATTCAATCCCGGGTTGTAGCGATCGAAAACCAACGGTTTTACGCAAATTCGACATCAAATGCTCATTTTTCGATTTATCAAGAAGCCTTTTGGACCTAAAATCGATCGTTGAGGTACAGTTTGAAAAACTCTAACGAGGGCCAAATACCCGAAACGCCTTCGTGATTAGCTTTTTTGGTTTATCAAGAAAGTGGGTTTCCAAATATCATGTATTAAGCTTACAACAAAGTTTAGCCGATTTTTTCCACCAGATAGCGCTCTGCTGAAAAATCCTCATTTGGGCATATTTATGTGAATAACAAAGTAACAGTAGGTTATTATTTATGTATTAAAAGAAGCACCTCTTCTTATAAATATGCATGTGGAAACAATTCATCATTTTTATCTTCCTAGTAAAATACTTCGCTACTGGTGATAAACAATAAGCCAAAACACCAGGTTTTACAAATTCAGACAGAAAGCGAACTTGTATACCATGGTTTCAGGCTTTCGCCCTAATCAGTACAGGGGATATTTCAATTTCATAACATTCAATAGAGAGAGGTTATGGAATCTGTCAACTTTAATAAAAAGATGGTTAATCTGATTAAATTTTAACGGTCAAAAATTCAGTCTATAATTAACATAAAATTGCGAGACGATAATATTTATGTACTAAAACAGTAGCATATATCTTTATATAATATGCATCAGATTCATGCATTATTTTATCATCCTAGTAAAATATTTAACTAATGGTGACAAGGAATGAGTCACAACAACAAGTTTAGGAAATTCAGAAAAAGTTATACAGATTGGAATTTGTTTGAACTTGTCAAACTAGTGTCGTGGTTATTTACTAAATTTCACTGTGTTGCTGTCTTGTTCTAACTCATATTTAAAGGCAGAGTTTCCTCTTTATGGGGTACCCATATATTAAATCTATGTTTATATACTATTGCATATATTCATTCATTTCAATTATTCTAATTTTGAGGATCAAATATAATTATTTTCCAGCCTATTTTGCATAGATACATTCAAAACCTATTCGGAAATAAATTGTTTTCATATAGCAGTCCTTTTACTATACATGCCTTCACAACTAAAATAAAATTTAAAATATGTTAAACCTACAAAATAAAGGTATATGAAATAATTAAAGGTTAGATCGATAATTATAAAAATAGATATGCAACAAAATTTAGAATATAAGAATATATATAAATAACAACATGGTATAAACAGGAATAAAAGTGTAACAAAGATGCGATGTTGAGTTATTCATACATTTGGAACATTATCAAAGATATTGTAAGCTACATGGACATAAATTGATCATATATATATTTTAGAGTTTTCTATTTTTATTTTTATGCTATTGTGAACTTCTATTTAAGCTCAGTTTCCTAGAAAACATCTGGAGTTATTGTGTTTAATATTCTGATAAACTATTTCAGTTGAGTCGACATTTGGTAGATAGTGCTGTTTTAGAGCCTGATCTACTTAAAAGGAAATGAGGCTCTAGTTCTTGAGGACTGTCCTGTGTTGATTGGGTCTCTCTTCTAACGTTTATTTTATCTATTCTATGTATGAGGCTGGGTATGAATGGACCGTAATTCTCTAAATGAGATTTTATTTTTGGCGAATGTTCGGAATATGTTTGTTATCAATGGTGAGTGGAGAAGCGTTCTTAAGTTTAATGGTGTATGTTAAATTGTTTTGATATTTATTGAAGAATTTATTGATTCTTTTACTAACGTAGCTATATGGGAGAGTTCCAGCTGATTGCTGAGATTGTCAGATAGAAGGAGGGATAATTGTTGATAAGGGATATCGTGTTTTTATGGATTTTAAATACGGATTATTGCTTTGTAAACCAGATCCTGTCGTTGTGGAGTACTGTCGACTTAAGCTATGGTGAGGTATCCAGTGGACTTAATCTATGGTGTGCCTGCCGACTCTCGCTATACTGTGTTAACCGAGAAGAACAGTCAGGATGTGGAGAGTTTTCCAGTACCTCTCTGCAACTTGTAAGTCCTTTAACAGTTCTCACAGAGTACAGGCAGTCGTAGTCGAGGCAGAGTAGAAGACATGGGAATTTCCATACACAAAAAACGAAGAGAAACAAAGCTCCCGCTTATGTTGAAGTGACTATTTATTTCTGGCCCTGTTGGAGGCTTATATATCTTTCCCGAGAGGAAGTATTTGGTTAGAGCAGATGTAACATTGGCGTGGATCGAAAGAAGTGTCATTGTACACTGGCAACCCCCTGACATCTACATCTTCTAGGCTTTGTTGTACTTCTATCTCAATCTCTTAACTTAGCGCAACTCTTAATATATTACATAGTTTCATTTATTTCTCCTCAGTTTGTAGAAAGTACATTACATATGATGATGTAATGACACATGTCAATCATGAGCATAATTATTTACAGATGTGTTTCTATTATACACAACAATATTGTTTTATTATATACAATATGAGGTTGTTGGTTTAAATACCATATATATATGTGGAAACCGAGGGTCTCTCGCTGTGGTATGGTAACCGAAAGGGTCAAACCTGTAGTAACCGAGAGGGGGCGTGGAGAGTTTTCCAGTACCTCTCTGCACCTTGGAGACCTTTAACAGTTCTCACAGAGTACAGGCAGTCGTGGTCGAGGCAGAGTGGAAATCTTGGGAATGTCCACACATAAAACGAAGACACAGTTGCACTAGGAAAGTCCGTGAATAGATAAAAGTTGAGCTAGGAGCGAAAGATGGAGATAGAAGAGTCCTTATTGTTCTACATGGTCGATGAGGTGGACCTGGGACACAACTGACGAGGGCTCCCGCTGATGGTGAAGCGACTATCTTTTTGGCTAGGACGGAGGCCTTATATATCTTTTCCGAGAAAGGAAGTATTGCATTTCAGCAAATGCAAAACGAGCGTGGATCGTCTGGCGAAATTGTACACTGTCGCCGTCCTGACAGTTTTCTATCTATCTTTAGATGTTGCTTTGGGACTTCTGCATCTATCTCGATTTTAGACGTTTTTGACTTCTATCTCTTGCTTCAGCTCAACTCTTAATCTATTACAGAGTTTTATTTATTTATCCTTAGTTTGTACAAAGTACATTACATATGATGATGTAATGACACATGTCAATAATGCGTATAATCATTTACAGATGTGTTTCTATTATACAACATGAAAATCTTGTTATAAGTATTATACAATATGGGGTTGTTGGTTTAAATTACCATAGATGGGCCCCGGAGTGAAAGGGTTTATCCGGCTTTAAGCGGGTAAAGCCTCTCTAACACAGGTAAGTAATTAAAATTTATTTTAAGTAATTTAAACTGTGACGTTTAAAAAGAGCTATAACAAGCTGATTTGTTTGGGTATATAAAAGTGAAATAAAAATGACATTTTTATTTGATTAAAAAAAATTATGTTTAAAATAAAATGATGACATAAAAATTCACATTCTAAGAGAATATTGGCGGGCGTTGGAAAGGGTTAGTAGATGAAGAATATGCAATTTTTAGAAGTGCACATGTAAACCAAATACTTAGATCCAAGTGCAAAGCGAGGAAATAGACTTGAGCGTCTTCCTAGGAAATGTTTCACTTGCGATCCTATATAAAGGTTACAGTGCGTTGTCACAATTGCAGGGTATTGTATCGGGTTAAAAGTTGTTGAAGAAAATAATTATAATGATTGAAAGGGGTGGTTGAGCCATGCGATAAGTAGAATTGTAGCGACAGTAGTTGGTCTGACTTGACTCGAAATCAAAGGTTGATTGTGGTCCGCTAGAGCTGAAAAAAAAGTTGAAAGTTGAAAAAAGTGAACGCTTTGTGCATGCGTTGGTGATTGTGCTCTGCGTATGATTGAAATGAACTCTTGAATCATGTTCAGACCAGAAGTTGGGATTTTTAAATCTGGCGAACTGTGTTCAAAGAGTTTGTTGAAATTACGAAATTAAAAAAAAATAGCCAAGCAGTGCTGTCGTTTTTATACGATGATGTGAAACAATGGTTGAAAAGATAGTGATGAAAAGTATAGGGAAGCGGTTACAGAATTAGATTGTTGTAAACGATTGTTGTAGATGCCCGATAGTTGATTTATAACAATTGTCATATAATAAAGCTATTTAAACAAATATAAAATATAGTGATTAAAAATATAGAAATATGATTGCGGATAAAAAAAGTGTAAGTGGACAAAATTAAACATCTCTATATATATAAAAATGAATGTTTGTATGTTTGTTTTTCTGTCTGTATGTCCGGTATACAAATTCGCAGTAGTTCACTAATTCAAACCAAAATTTCCATACATAGGTAAAAAAATACGGGGAAGACGATAGGCTATTAAAAAATATATATAAATCAATTATTAAAACTATATATTTTTAGTCAGAAAATGATGATGACGATATTGCTGTATCATGTTTGATTATCAGATACAAAATTATATCGGGAAAAATTCCAAAAATCAGAGACCACGGTTGAAACCAGTTCATTATTTTGTACGCACGAACAAAATTCTAACAGAAAAACATTCATTCGAGCAGAAAACAAAAGCCAGATCATCTTTCTATAAAAATATCGCTTCTCAGACACAAAGTTTGGAGCGGGACGTTTCACAAGAGTGACATCCACGACGCCAATTTATAATTGTAACGAATAGTATTTGAATAAAAACATTTAATCGGGTAAAACCCGGGCGTTGCCCGGGTCATTCGGCTAGTGTAATATATAAAAGCTATAATAATGAAAAAAAAAAAAGATTTTTAAAGCAAAAATATTTTGCAATACTAAAATAATATCATGAAAAATAAAAGTAAATTTGTTTGAATTTTTTTTTTTTTGAAAATCATGTCGGATTAAAAATTTGATTATATATTTGAAAGGTAAAAATAAAATAATTATTCAAGATTTCATATATAAATTATAATATAATTAAAGGTTATTAATGATTGGATAAATTTTGGTTAGTGGAAAATTGAACAATATTCTCGTTTATCCAAAAAGGTGATATGTAGATAATTATGCCTCTTTTCCGTTATGAAGTCTATATCAGACTTAACCAAGTTGTTTTAATTGGTGATATCAATTAACATGTAAAATGTTCAATGTATGTTGTGTTGTGATTAAGGCGTTGTTGAGATTTGTGAGAAACCCTAAATGGTTAGTGTGAAACATGTGTTTGAAAAAAATCGCGATCATTAAGATAGCGGTCAAGATGATAGCTTTGTGTGGGAGGGAGGACGTTGGATGGGGGATATGTAACTGAAGTATATTCGGGGGTCCTATTACTGGGGGGTCACTCTTGATTGATATTTTTGTCATTTACTTGAAACTGACTTTTTTTATTGAGGTTGGCATATTTCTTGCCTATTTGAAATTACCAGGATTTATATTTAAAAAGGGCTGTGATGTTGTAGGCGGTATAATTCGGAATAGTTGCGTCTCGAAGATATCTGGAGTCAAATGATTGAATTCACTGAGATATACATCTTGAGGCAATCGCTGTGGGTTTTGAACGAATCGGGGTTGTGGAGGTGTGATATACAGAACATTATCTGTGTAATATTTTAATTTATTGACATGTATGGTGTCACTGTCTCTATTGAGAGGTTGATTGGGGCGATCTATTCGAACGACATTGGGTGAGATTATTTCAATTATTGTGTATGGTCCAGTAAAATATGGTGTTAATTTACCTGTGTCGGGATGTCTATAATTTTTGACCAAAACAAGATCATTCACTTCGAAATGTGGAGTTCTGTGCTGCTTATCAAATGTTTCTTTATCTTTTTTATGCTTATTTCGGGTACGAGAGCGTGCTATCTCTCTAGCTCTAATTATTTCGGGGTATGGGTTAAGATGAGTTCTTAGATCTGGGAGCCAAAATTGAACATTAAGTAGGTGGGTGGAAAACTTGTGACAGAATGGGGTGTGTTATTATACGTTTGAGTGACGCGTTTAACTAGTTGAGTCCAGGAAGCTTTAGGATTTTCTAGATAAGCTAGTCTGAGTTTGCCTGTAATGGTTGCATTTAAGCGTTCTATAAAACCGTTTGCTTGTTGGTTATTGCTTGTGGTGAGCAGGGGTTGGATACCATGTGTTATTAGAAAAATAACGGAATTTTTCTGAGGTAAAAGCAGGCGCTCTGTCAGATAACAGACGTTTTGGAAATCCTTGTTGTAGTACAGTTCTGAGGGTTTGCATGTACGTTAGGGTACTGGTTTACTGGTTAAACTCCCTTTGAAAGTGGTGAAAGGTAAAAAGGTAAAAATAACACACACACCAAGTATAACGTATTTTTCAAAATAGGAAAAGGCATGAGTTTTTATCATAAAACATTGTTTTAGGTCTAACCTCGCTTTAAAACGTGGAATACACTAAAAATAAACAAAAAATATACATTAAACATTTTTGAATAAAAGGTAAGGATAACACACGCGCCAAGTATAACGTATTTTTTTAAAATAGGTAAAGGCATGAGTTTCTCACTCATAAGACATTGTTTTAGGCCTAACCTCGCTTTAAAACTTGGAATACACTAAAATAAACAAAAAAATATGCATCAAACATTTTTGAATAAAAGGTAAAGATAGCACACGCGCCAAGTATAACGTAATTTTTTTAAAATAGGTAAAGGCATGAGCTTTTTACTCATAAGACATTGTTTTAGGCCTAACCTCGCTTTAAAACTTGGAATACACTAAAATAAACAAAAAATATACATTAAACATTTATGAATAAAAGGTAAGGATAACACACGCGCCAAGTATAACGTATTTTTTTAAATAGGTAAAGGCATGAGTTTCTCACTCATAAGACATTGTTTTAGGCTTAACCTCGCTTTAAAACTTGGAATACACTAAAATAAACAAAAAAAAATATGCATCAAACATTTTTGAATAAAAGGTAAAGATAGCACACGCGCCAAGTATAACGTAATTTTTTTAAAATAGGTAAAGGCATGAGCTTTTTACTCATAAGACATTGTTTTAGGCCTAACCTCGCTTTAAAACTTGGAATACACTAAAATAAACAAAAAATATACATTAAACATTTTTGAATAAAAGGTAAAAATAACACACGCGCCAAGTATAACATTTTTTTTTTAATAGGAGGAGATATGAATTTGTTATATACTAAAAAAAAAATACACAAAAAATATTTAAAGAAATGCATAAATACGACACGCGCTTTTTTTTAAGCCTAACGTATTTTTCAAAATAAAATAGGTAGAGACATGGATTTGTTATCTCAGGGGTGGGCTTACTTCTCACAAATTTCTTTATTAATTTGCAATTTTCAAGAGTTTCGGCACCACGTTGGAAAGCGCCAAATGTTAGATCGAGTTTTTGTCCTAATGGATGTATCTATTTTGACCATTAGATGAGATATATTGAATTCATAAAGAAAAAATTATTTTTCTTAAATTTTTACCGCGGCTGTTACTCAAACATTGATCTATACAAATTCCAACCTCATTATTATGATATAATACCAAAGGGACAAGCCTCAAAAAAATGAGCTAACCAAGAAATTTGGTGTGAGGTAAAAACAAAGGAAATACAAGTGATAAGATTAAAATATATATTAAATTTATTACGGCTGATTTGCATGTAATATGGGGGTAAAAAGGTAAAATAATTTATGCAAGATGAATACGCCTGTTGATGAAATTCCATTACCCTTTATCTTATTAAATATATATAAAAATTTATATTCACTATATATACTATATGGTAGAGTTTATTACAAAAAAAATAATAATTTACCTATTAAAAACTATTACTATTCATTTACAAACGAACCTCTTTAGGCCTATACATTAAAAATGATAAAATATTTGGACTTACCATTGTCTTCTCTACATACCATCCCCAAATTCGTCTTGTCAACCCCATCGCCCAGGACCTCCCGTCAGTACCAAAGGCCCCCCCCCCCCAGGACTTTCTCTCAGATCGCGAGCTCTTTCATAACTGCCCCCCTTATTTTTAAAAGTGGCGCCCCCCCCCCCCAAAAATTTATCATCCTCTTACAGAGTAAGAAAAAAAAATAATTTAAATTTCCCAGAATATATTTAAAAATAAAAGGTAAAATATTATTCTCTTTTTCTTAGTAAAAGAAAATTTGAATCAATAATAAAATAATAAAATATAACAGGTTTATCCCTCGAAAATTTTTTATAGTAATTTCTTCTTTAAGAAAATTAAAAAAAATATATATATATATACCTAATTTATCTAAATATGTATATAATTAATTTTATCCATTTTAGAATAAAAATAAATTTAGAATTTTTCGAAATGGTAATATACCTAATTTATCTAAATATGTATATAATTAATTTTATTCATTTTAGAATAAAATAAACTTTAGAATTTTCAGAATGGTAATAGAATTTTTTTTGGACATTTCATCTTGCATATAAAAGGTGATTGGCAATAATTTACATATGTACATATGTATAGTTTGTACACCCTCTTCTGGACCTTTCTGCAGCGGGCTTCGGGATACTTGAACAGGGTCAGTGTCATCTCCAACTGGGTGTCTTCCCCGGCTTTGGCCTTTAAAGCATCGTTGAGTTTCCTCGTTGGGGAATTCTCCACCTAGACAACAAACACTTTGGCGAGACACTGTGCATATATGATGTAAATGTTTACATCATTGTTGGGTCTGTTTTTGTGAAAATCTGGCCCAACATATGTGGACCTTTAGATCCCACTACCCATGACAACAAAAACTATGTTCTTACATTTCTTGATGACTACACACATTTTTGTCATGTGTATTTGTTACAAAATAAATATGAAATAAAAGGATATCTAAAAGAATTTATTACAGAAGCAGAAAACCAAATGAATCTAAAAGTTTAAAAAATAAGATGTGACAATGGTGGAGAATATGTAAATGAAGATATAAAATCCTGGTGCAAAGCTAAAGGAATCATTATGGATCTCACCATACCTCACTCACCTCAGCTAAACGGCAAAGCCGAAATATTAAATAGAACTCTGATGGAGAAAACTAGAGCTCTTTTGATTGATTCTGGTGTAAAAAAATACATGTGGGGAGAAGCTGTAAGGGTTTCAGCCTATTTGCTGGACCGAAGCCCTATCAAGAATTAGAGAAAACCCCTGCAGAACTTTGGTTCAACAAAAGATCAAATTTGTCAAACTTACAACTTTTTGGTTGTGAAGCTTATGTCAAAACCCTAAAACACATAAAGAAATTGGAAGACAGAAGTAAAAAATATACCTTTATAGGTTATGCACCAAATGGTGATCGCCTTTGGGATGAACAAAGCAAACGAATCTTTATAGCTAGAGATGTAATTTTTTTAGATAAAGGATGTATAAATAAAGAAGAAAAAATACCTATTGTCGAACCAGAAGAAGAATCTGAAGATCAACTAGAATTAAATGAAAAACCAAGTCTACCAGAAGTCTCTGAAGACAAAGAAGATATCCCTACAAAACCAAATACTTCAAAATATAATCTTAGACCAAGAAGTAGTTTACAAACACCATCAAGATATGAAGACTTATATTTAGAGCAGGATGGAACAACAGAATCAGCTCTTCTAACTTACTCTGAAGCTATATCTGGTCCAAATCAAGAAAAATGGAAAAAGGCAATAAAAGAAGAAAAAGAGTCTCTTGCCAAAAATGAAGTTTGGGAAATAGTAAAAGAAAATGATGCGCCAAAAAGGAAGATTCTGACCTCTAAATGGCTCTTTAAAGTGAAAGAAGATGGCCGCTACAAAGCAAGACTAGTTGTAAGAGGCTTCGAACAAGAAGCAGGCATTGCTTATGATGAGACATTCAGTCCAGTTATAAGCACTGTCTCTTTAAGGATATACTTTGCTCTAATGGCTAAGAAAAAGTTTGCTTTTAAAACATTTGACATAAAAACAGCTTTTCTATATGGGTTTTTGGATGAAGAAATATATGTTCAATTGCCAGAAGGTTATAAAGGGAATATATGTAGGTTAAGAAAGACATTGTATGGTTTAAAGCAAGCCCCATTAAAATGGAATGAATGATTAAAAACCTTTCTCAAATCCCAAGATTTTATACAACTAAAATCAGTGCCATGTCTTTTTAAAACCAACAAAGGAAATATGTACCTTGCAATATATGTAGATGATGGTAACTTAATGGGAGATAATGAAGAAGAATTAAATAATATTTTAGAAAAACTATCCCAAGAGTTTTGAAGTTAAAATAAACAATTATCCAAGAACTTTTTTGGGAATAAATATGTGTTTTGAGAAAAAAATAAAATTTTACTTTCACAAGAAAATTATGCAAAATCAGTTCTTGAAAGATATAATATGCAAACTCAAAACCAGTACCCACTCCCATTACAGATGTAGTAAAAGAACTAGACAAAAACTTAGATATATCAAATGATAACAAATTTCCCTACAGACAAGCAATTGGAAGCCTTTTATATTTGACAAACAAAACTAGACCAGACATGACCTTTGCCACAAATTTGAAAGCAGGTCAATGCATGATCCTACAACTCAAGATATTGTAAACATCAAAAGAACCCTAAGATATTTAAACCACACCACCAATTTAGGCATATCATATGATGGAGAGATGCCATTTGAATTAAATGTGTATTGTGATTCTGACTTTGCTGGAGATATTAAAACTAGAAAAAGTACCACAGGATATGTAGTTTACTTATGTGGAGGTCCTATAAGTTGGTGCTCCAGAAAGCAACCTGTAATTGCCCTTTCCAGCACTGAAGCAGAGTTCATTGCTGCAGCAGATGCATGCAAAGAAGTGTCATACATAAGATCCCTATTAGAAGAATATTAATTCCAGATAATTTTGATATAAATCTCTATGTTGATAACCAAAGCACTATAAAAATTTTAAAATCAGGCCAATTCACCACTAAAACTAAACATATTGATGTCAAATATCATTTTGTGAAAGATCAAGCTCAAAAGTTTAACCTGATATATTGTCCAACAGAACACCAAATTGCAGACATCCTAACAAATCCTCTAGCCAGACCAAAGTTTGACAAATTCAAATCCCTTCTTATGACAACCATTTAAAACATAAGTCAAGTGAAGAAACTGTTGATTGTGATAAGATCACTGATTCAAGATGGAATGTTGGAAAAAAAAGAATAGTAAATCAATGATCTTGAAATACTTTTAGACTGACAACACTGTAATATAAAAACGAGAACAAAGGAGTGTTGGTTTTGTTTTACAAAATTAGTAATTGTAATGTAAATTGTTAAATGTTCTTTTCTATCTCTCTTTGAAAATAATAAATTTAAATTACTTTAATAAAAGGTAAAATCGCCTAATTCTTTAAAACCACTTCAACTGTAAGTAAACTTGTTATTTGTTGTTTCATTGTCTGAACCATAAGAGATTCTCAACAGTGGGTCGGTGATGCAAAAGAACAGCCAAATAAGTGATTTTATAAATACAGTATTATTATTATATATAAGGATATATATGTTGACAAAAGAATAGCAACCGCACACAGCAGTAGAACAAAAGCAGGCTAAAAGTATATACAAGATGAAGACGGACCGTTGAGTTGGGCCGTTCCCATTGGTCAGTTATCTTCATGCAGCGCCTCCAAGCGGCGCCCGCGTCCACGCTTCTCTCATCATTCCCCCACTGAAGCGCTGGACTGGAGAACAGTTCATGAAGTCACAGGCGTTCTTGTGAGCCACTTTGCTCAGGGTCTTGGTGAACGTCGGCCAGGTTCTCCTTTGTAGGGATGTAGACAATCTTGATCTCTCCGCTAATTATTCTTTCTCTGACGTGATGGTATCTTATGTCAATGTGTTTGGATCTGTGTTGTTCTCCACATTATTTTTGGAAAAGTCTATAGCAGATCTCTATTATCGCAATGAATTATCAAGGGAAAGGCAAAATTCGATAAGAACTTTAATTCTTTCAAGATGGTAGCGATCCAAACTGCTTCCTTAGTGGTCTGGGATAGCGCTAAATATTGTTAGGATAGAGGCGCGCGGCTCGAGGCGGGTGCTCACGTGCCACTGTTCTAAACCTACTTGTTTTGGCTACATCTTTTCCCGTGGACTTAACGATAACTTTTCTAAAACTTATTTCAAATTTCATCTATAATTCTTTTTACATCATTTAGTCTTGTATAATTATTTACTATAATTTCCTATTGTTCAATTATTATACTTTCTAATTAAAGATTATTTAAACGTTAAAAAGACTTCACGAATGTTTCTTCCCAGTACATCAGGCCACCAGCGCAACACTGGTGGAGATGCTGTTTCCAACCCAAGAAGAAGCAGGCGAACACAAGGCCTGCCACCAGTTAGATCTTTTAGCGCCTCGCCAACAAGACGCATTGATCCTGAAGATGCCGCCTCGTGGAATAACAACGTATTTTTCTGTCAGCCACCACCTCCAAGCCTAGAATTTTTCGGAGGGTATTCTGAAGAGGACCCAGCAGAGTGGCTGGAAGAACTCGAGCTTTTAGCAAGACAGCAGCGATGGCCCGAGGACGTGATGCTGGCATATGCCAGAAGTTACCTGAAAGGTCCTGCAAAAAAATGGGCAAAGCTAAACACCCCCCAAATATTTTCAAATTGGACAACCTTTAAGAAAACACTGATGCAAGACTTTAAGATTGCAGATACGACAAAATTTAAATTAATCATGGAGCTCCAGAATAGAGTACAAGGATATAATGAATCTACTCTAAGATACGCTGAAGATGTACTCAACTTGTGCAACAAGGTAAACTCTAAAATGTCCGCTGAGGATAAACTTTATTATATGAAAACTGGTCTGAACAAATATCTCTCGCTCGTCGTATTAATGACACCTTGCAGTACAGTTAAAGAATTCTTGGAACTAGCAAGACGCATTGATCAACATCTGGTTGACTTCGAACAGAGAAGAAGCTGCAGACAAAGATCTAATCCTATCCAACCATTTCAAACAAGAAAATATAATTATAACAACTATAGAGGTTCAGCACGACCTTCAAACGAGAAACCCCAAATATCGAACGAGCGCCCAACTGACTATGGAAGACAAAATATAATTCCGAGTAAATTCGAGGGAAAAAGAATAATTGAAACTAGAGCAGGAACAAGTGGCGTTAATCTGCGAAATTCACCCCCACCTCAACAAAATTGCAACAACGAGCAAAGATCCACACGTCCTAATACTTATTATCGAAGACAGTATCAGGTTGACAAAAGAATCTGTTGGAACTGCTCGGAACAAGGACATATTTCGAGGTATTGCCCGTATAAGCCCCAACACCAAAACTACAATATCAGACCTATCCGAAGACAATATACGAGGTCTATAGACGAACCAAATTCACCACATGAGGAATACCTAAAGAATTGTAGAGGCATCGAGGATAGGGAGCGAGAGGATCCAGATTTCGACATTCATAGTGAGGAAGACTTCCCTACTCTAGGGGTAGCTTCAAAAAACTAATTAAGTCAAAAGGATCGCAACTCTCCGGTGATAGAATAAATTTAATTGTAAATCTTCAGAAAAACAAAACCATTCGCATTGTAATAAAAGGAATGCCAATAGAAGGACTGATAGACACCGGAGCAATGGTCAGTTGCATTGATGAGGAACTTGTTAAGAAGCTCGAATTAAAATTCATACCCGATAAAAATCTAAAATTAAAATCAGCAGATAATCAAAAACTCAATGCAATAGGGAAGTCAAGAGTTAAATTTAAAATCAATAAGAAAGAATATGAAATAGAAATGATTATCTTAAAAAAATGCAACCCTGTAATAATCCTTGGAGATGACTTTTTAAGTCAAAATAAAGCACTAATAAATTGTCAAAATAATACTTTGTGGGTGGAATCCCCAAATATATTTGACCAAAATGAATCAAATTTAAGATATGCTCATATAGCTGAGGATAAAATCATTCCTGAATATTGTTTATGTTTAGTAAAAGGATATAGTAAGACTAGCATTACAGGCAGAGAAATACTAATTGAGAATATTCCTTCTCTGACAACCAAATATAATCTTATAACAACCAGATCCCTATTGAATAATACGAAGAGATATTTGACCATATGGATTTTAAACGGATGAATATAAGGGTAGAACACATCTAGTTAAACACCAAATTAAAACAACGAGCGATATCCCCATCAGGAAAAATCCTTACAGAGTATCTTTAAAAGAACGGAATATAATTAGTGATCAAATAAACAGTATGTTAAAAAATGGAATTATTTCACATTCCTCAAGTCCATGGGCATCCCCTATAATTCTAGTGAAGAAAAAGAATGGAACATTTAGATTTTGCGTGGATTATAGGAATCTGAACTCAGTCACAGTAAAAGACCAATATCCACTACCGCGCATAGATGACTGCTTCGATTCCCTTCATGGCGCCAGGTACTTTACTTCACTCGACCTTTGCTCAGGCTACTGGCAAGTAGAGGTGGAAGAACAGGACCGTGAAAAAACAGCCTTTATCACTCCTGATGGACTTTATCAATTTAATGTTCTACCTTTTGGATTGTGCAACGGGCCAGCAACTTTCGAGAGATTAATGGATACTGTTCTTAGAACCCATAAGTGGAAAATATGCCTCTGTTACCTCGACGACGTCATCATATTCTCAGAAGATCTACATTCCCATTTGAACAGATTGAAGACAATCTTAGAATGTTTGAAAACAGCAGGATTGACACTCAATGCCTCGAAATGCCGATTTGCATATACCGAGCTTCTTATTTTGGGACATGTCGTTTCAAATGAAGGAATCGCGCCAGACCCAGAAAAAATTATAAGTATAAGAAAATTTCCAACGCCCAGAACCGTTAAAGATGTCCGAGCTTTTCTTGGACTTTGTTCATACTATAGAAGATTTATAAGAGAATTTTCAAAAGTTGCATTGCCTTTACAGATTTTGACCCGCAAAAACCATTCGTTTGCATGGGGTAAAGAACAAGAGTTGTCATTTAATTCATTGAAAAACAAACTCATCTCTCCTGAAGTATTAACGCATTACGATCCAAATAAGCCTATAGGCCTCCACACAGACGCAAGCGACCAAGGACTTGGAGCAGTGCTTGTTCATTTAAACGAAAACACTAAAGAGCGTCCAATTTCTTATGCAAGCAGGACATTACAGAAAGCAGAAACCAACTACTCTACAACAGAAAAAGAATGCCTAGCTATCATATGGGCGATTAAAAAATTTAGACCATATCTTTACGGAAGAAAATTCACTATATATACCGATCACCATAGTCTGTGCTGGATGGCAAAAATGAAAAACCCTGCAGGGCGATTAGCGAGGTGGTCACTAGAACTACAAGAATATGATTTTGCCATTAAATACAAGTCTGGAAAAACTCATCTAGATGCAGATGGATTGTCACGATGTCCTATCCCGGAAAGAATTATTTCCACAATTAATTATGAGGAACATGATTATGATTCTTATATAAAAAAGATCGATAATTTGGTAAATCAGAATCCAAACAGCTATGGAGAGAACTTCACAAAATTTAAAGAGAAATTATTCAAGAAAAATCCTTCTGTGACTGGCGATCCTTGGTTGTTGATAGTCCCGAAAAACAAACAGAAAGAGCTCTTAGAAAATATGCACGACCATCCAACATCAGGTCATATGGGCATTAAAAGAACTTACAATCGTTTAAAGAGCAAATATTTCTGGCCCTCAATGCTTAAAACTGTGGAAGAATATGTATCGAGTTGTCCTGAATGCCAGTTTCGCAAGACACCTTCCCAATTGCCTCAAGGACTGTTGCAGCCGATTCCACCAGCTTCAAGACCTTTTGAGAAAATGGGAATAGATTTGATGGGGAGATTCCCGAAATCTGGAAGAGGAAATAGTTGGATCCTGGTATGCACAGACTATTACTCCAGATATATCGAGACAGCGGCATTACCCCGCGGGACGGCGGAAGAAATTGCAGACTTTTTCTTGCAAAAGGTGGTATTACGACACGGCGCACCCAAAACAGTTATATCTGATCGGGGTAGTTGCTTCTTGAGCAAACTATTCAAAGAAGTTCTAAAGATATGCAATACGCTCCATAAGAAAACGACGAGTTATCATCCCCAGACTAACGGCCAAACGGAGAGAATGAACCGTACACTCGCTGATATGATGGCCATGTATATCGACGAGAGACATCAGAATTGGGACGAGATACTTCCATTCGTAACTTTCGCCTATAACTCGTCCATACAGGATACTACCGGCTATTCACCATACTTCCTAATCCACGGACGAGAGCCATTGACCTTCTTAGATTCGACTTTTGATATGCCAGAGCTCTCTAGGCACAAAGACTATGACGAATATGTATCGAACCTATTAGAAATAATAGAAGATGCAAAAGAAATATCCACCTCTAAAACAATAGCCAGACAGAATAAATCCAAAAAGTTATATGATAAAACTCACAGAGAAGTTAAATATGCCATCAATGATCTGGTACTGATTTGGACACCAATAAGGAAAGTAGGAAGAGCGGACAAACTACAAAGAAGATACATCGGTCCTTACCAAATACTGCGACAAACATCACCAGTAAACTACGAAGTCATCGAAATTGCAGAGGGAAAAAGGAAAAAGAGACAAATAGTACATGTGACAAGAATGAAGCCATATAGATCACCAGACTTGAGGACAAGTCTTTTTCAAGAGGGGGAGTAATGTTAGGATAGAGGCGCGCGGCTCGAGGCGGGTGCTCACGTGCCACTGTTCTAAACCTACTTGTTTTGGCTACATCTTTTCCCGTGGACTTAACGATAACTTTTCTAAAACTTATTTCAAATTTCATCTATAATTCTTTTTACATCATTTAGTCTTGTATAATTATTTACTATAATTTCCTATTGTTCAATTATTATACTTTCTAATTAAAGATTATTTAAACGTTAAAAAGACTTCACGAATGTTTCTTCCCAGTACATCAGGCCACCAGCGCAACAATATTCTGCCTCCGTTTTGGAAAGTGAGACACACTTCTGTTTGCTAGTCTTCCATATGACTAAGGAATGTCCTATAGTGATAGCGGTCCCACTATTGGACCGTCTGTCATCGATGTCGCTAGCCCAATCTGCATCACTGTATGCACAAACATCATTGGAATCAGTCCGGCGATAAAGGAGAGATAGATTTATGCTGCCGTGTAAATATCTTAAGACGTGTTTGGCAGCTTGCTAATCTCGACGTCCAGGGTTGCTGGCGAATTGAGCTAATCTCGTAACAGAAAACATTAAGTCTGGCCTAGTACAATTCGCAAGATAAAGGAGCGACCCGATTAGTTCCCTATATGGAATAACTTTCATCCTCTCTTTCTCTTCTAAGTCGCAATATAGATAAGCGTTATCTACGTCGAGATGTCTATTGTACCATTTCATGTTCAAACTTAACGTTATCAAAACTCTGATTACAGCCAAGTTAATAACAGGTGCATAAGTTTCCTGAAAATCAATTCCTTGTTTCTGTGAGAAACCTCTAGCTACTAAACGTGCTTTGAAACGCTCTACATTTCCGCTCTCATTTGTCTTCACCTTATACACCCATCTGCTGCTAATCGGTTTCTTTCCCGGCGGTAATGTTGATAACTCCCAAGTGCCTCGTTCCTGAAGCACTCTAAGCTCATCTTCCATTGCTTTTCTCCAATACACGGTTTCGGGAGAGTGGACTACCTCTTCAAAACTTTGCGGCTCGGTAACATCTAAAAAATTTAACTCTACTCTTGGTTTACCTTTTCTCCCATATGGATTTCGAACAATGTTTTTGGAGGTAGAGGGTTGTGGTAGAGCGTCCTCTACCCCCACTGAATCCAAATTATTCGGTAATTCATTCTCTATGTCGTTACCATAATTAGTCTCAGGTTCTAGCCAAACATGGTTGTACCTTTCCGGTTCTGTCTCTTCGACTATTTTGGTCCACTCTAGCCCAATTTTAGACTCATCGAATCTAAAATGTTTTGTTTCAATCACCTTTTGTGATTCTGGGCACCAGAGACGATATCCACGTGTTTGAGTGGAGTATCCTACCAGAATACATCTACATGCCCGATGGTCTAATTTTCGCCTTCTTTCTCTTGGTATATGGCTATATGCCAAACATCCAAATGCTTTTAGGTGTCTTACACTAGGATTTCTTTCTAACCAAAGTCCATCAGGTACTTTGTCTTTTAGAGCACTATTATAACATTTGTTTTTAATGTAAGCAGCTGTGTTTACCGCCTCTGCCCAAAATCTTTGGGGGAGATTAGCGCTATGCAAACAAGCGCGGGCCATATCTAAAAGTGTTCGATTTACACGTTCTGCCACACCGTTCATTTGCGGAGAATACACGTTTGTGCGTTCATGCTTTATCCCTAGTTTTTGTAATTTGTCTTGAAAATCTCTATTGCAAAACTCAAGTCCATTATCCGATCGTAACACTTTAATTTTATTACCAGTTTGTCCCTCTACAGTGGCTCTATAGATATCGAAATGTTTTAATACTTCATCTTTGTTTTTCAGAAAATACACAGTAATCCTTCTTGAGAAATCATCAACAAAAGATAGAAAGTATCTATTGCCTCCGGTTGATTTTACCGGCATTGGACCGCAAATATCTGTGTGGATAAGCTCAAAGGTCTGTTTTGATCTAATAGTGCCTAGGGTTTTATGTGACGCTTTAGTGGATTTAGCGATACAACAATCGTCGCATAGGCCTTATATATATAGAGATGATCTGGCTTTGTGTCTTCTACTCGAATGAATTATTTCTGTTAGAATTTTGTTTCTGCATACTAAAAGTGAACTCGCTTCACCCGTGGTCTCTGCTCTTTTGGAATTTTTTCCCTATATAATTTTGTATCTGATTATCAAACATGATACAGCAATATTTTCATTATCATTTTCTGACTAAAAAACAACTATTTTTTCCCAGAACCTGTCAATTTCAAATTTTCTTGGCTAAAAATGCGACAATGCTGGAGGTTGCGAAAGGATTTTTTCAATAAATGTTCAAGACATGGAAGGAATTAGAAATCCAAATATTCAGATTCCTATCTAAAACGTCCTTGGAATTACAAGCAAATAAATGAGAAAAGCCAACAAATATATTAATTTTATCTGTTATAATTTAGTCATCTTATTCCAATATCATCACGCATATATATATATATATATATAGGTGTGTGTGTGTAACAATATACCACCATACATTTCACGACACCTTTTTAAATATTTCCCCTTCTTCATTTAGTATGTTGTTACTTTTAACTATTTAATCAATTGTTTAATTATAATTCAAATTTTATATGTACCAATTATCCCCTAACAATAATCCACTGGGTGTCTCTAACTTTGTAATATAATTCAATAAATTTAGGGTTCCCAAAAGCAAAGACGCAGTTCTGTTAGTAACGGATTTTGCTTACGTCACTTCCGACCTCCCACGAGGAATTGACCAATCTGCTGCGAGCAGGCTTGCAGCTATTTAAGGCCAACGTCGTCTCAGTGATAAGGCTTTTTTCAGACTGCCATATATACGACTAAAAATAGCGTGAATAATTAATTATAAAAACACTTTTAAAAAAAGCTTCTATTTAAAATGCACTAAAAATAACAAAATAAATTTTTCTGAAGTATTGCTTTTTTTCTGAAGGTACCATTTAACAAATAAAATAATAGACTTAGAAATAAAAGCGGTGGGGTACAATAATAATAAATTTGAGATCAATGTGATTTTATATGAAGCAAATGATGAGCAAGATTATGCCTTTCATTAAATTTATACCTATTTTCTGCATAAATGATTATCACCCCCACCGCATTTATTTCTAAGTCTATTATTTTATTTGTTAAATGGTACCTTCCGAAAAAAAGCAATACTTCAGAAATATTTATTTTGTTATTTTTAGTGCATTTTAAATAAAAGCTTTTTTTAATTGTTTTTTTTATAACTAATTATTATATATATATAGATATATAATGTGAAAATAACTAATGTGTAATATTTCCTCAAGTAATTGAAAATAAAAACTACTTGACGGTCAATAATTATCTTTTTCTTATCACGACTGCACCTCAACCCTTTATTTTATCGATCCTTTTCTTATCAAGCCTTATCTAACAACAACAAAAAATATTCATAACATATATATACTATCTACAATGTCTGAGCAAATTTTGAGCAATTTAGATAGGATGATTCCATGGATATGCGTTTGATACAAAAGCACTGTGAAAAATACAGATAATAAATCTTGTATATAAGTACCCATTCCAAAGTGGCCAATACAACCCATCTTACTGTACAATTCAGAAACTCTATGACTGAAGGAATAAAATAAAATAGATATATCTATTTTGTTTTCTTCCTTCAGTTATTACGTTTCTTAATCTTTTGTTCAAGGTATTTTGCTGTGAAAGTCTTCAGAGTGTATTGGCAATGTGTTCTATCGACTATATGATAAAATATTCAGTTTTGAACGTGATATGAGTATCGTATACCAGATTGTGCATGGCTGATGTGCAAGTTTGCCAATATTAAATATGAAAATAGAAAATAGAATTCAGGTAAAAGGTTTATTTTATTTTAGATTTTGCAAGTTTCCGAGCGAATTTCTACTTTTCAACGGGCCTTTGAAAAGCAGAATTTCGCTTAATAGCTTGCAAAATCTAAAATAAAAGAAACCTTTCACTCGAATTCTATTTTATCTTTTCAAATATTTCTTGGGTAACTATTGCTACCAAATAATAATGAATTATCATCTTTCAACCATAACAACTTCTTGACCAACTAAGTACACATTGGCTAATACACACGACATATCTTCTATTTATCCTGATGCTAAATTTATTTTGAGAAAGTGTGAACAAAAGTCCGTATGAGGATATATTTTGAAGAATTCACATAGATTCAAGGTACACTATCATTTGAACTAGGTTCTAAGGAATAGGGCCTGAGAGAGATTCCATTCAACAATAAAGACAGAATGATAGTTACATAATTTGAACAGAACAAGCCAACAACCATTACATACAAGATCGTAATTTGTAAATAAGAAGAAAACATAGCTAATATCCTAGAGGTTCCTTACATTGTAGACTTTTATTCATACTTAAAGGCGTATTTTCAATAATGTTAGCCAAGTATATCAATTAACTCACATAAAGCCTATCTTATTATTCATAAAAAGGCCTTTATATGAATTTATTTATTTTTCCCAGTACAATTTTACATTTTTGCTATATATTTTCACACTATATAGTATTTTTTTTTACACTTTTAAAGTTAAGTATTTTTATTTTGATCATTTTTTTACCTTAAGGAAAAATTACAGGGGTCAGAGCAATATTTTATAAACAGATAAACATATTTTAAATCAAATCATTTGTTATTCAAATATAAATTTGAAGAATTCTTCAGAAATAATTGTTTTTTTTTCAAAGCGTCAATTTTTTAAATTCATTTTGATACTGATAACTTTAAAAACCGCGAAATTCAAGTACATTTTCAATTTTAAGGACAATTTAACATTGTATTTCGGTTATATTTTCAATCCTATATAATAATTTAATATCATATTTTAAATATTATATCACTATATAGTATTGCTTTTAATAAATGGAAGGTGCTTATTGTAAGGAAAGTAGTGATGGCTACCTAAAAGAAATGCGACATTGTGATATAGGCTTAGAAAAAATACGATATTTCTTTTCAAGGATTTCTAGTTGTTTTTGTACTTACGTATGTTGTAGTTACGAGGACATCCCTTTAGATAAAAACAAATATATATTTATTTAAGGAACGACTTGTTCCAATACAAATATTGTTAAGACAAGCTAGCGATAAAACATAACAGAAAGGTTGAAGGTAGAAGTTGGAAGTGACGTCAGCATCGATGATGATAAAAGTCAAAGTTTCCGTAACAATTCCCTCCTTACTTTGTCTTTATTCCCACGATGCTGAGGTTCTCCAGGTGTTTCTTCATCTGGTCTCGGGATAGGTCCTTTGTGAAGATATCCGCCTCCAGGTCCTGAGATGGCTTGAACAGAAGGCAGATGTCTCTGGATTCATAACAGTCTCTCAAGAAGTGGTACTTTCTGTTGATATGTCTACAGCGACTGCTTTATTTAGGGCTGGAGATCCAGTTGATCAATGACTGACTGTCTGTATAGATCGCAGTTGGTTTTTCCATGAAATTCCATTCTTCCAGCTCCTGTAACAGGTTTATTGTCCACTTGATTTGACAGCAGCTTTCACAAGCAGCTATCATTTCCGCTTCCATTGTGGAGAGGGCAACGAGTGGTTGTTTACTACTTTTCCAGTCTATAGTTGCTTCGCCGAGCTTCAATACATATCCGCCGAAGGATTTTCCATCATGAGTGGTCGACCAGCTGGCATCGGTGTAGGACTTAAGGATTCCAGTCTTTCCTCTTTCAAATTTCACTCCTAGGTCAATTGTTCCTCGTAGGTATCTCTTCACTCTTTTGATTGCTTTCCAGTGCATCTGTTTTGGTTGTCTGGAGTACTGTGAAAGTTTGCTAGTGATGTAAGCGATGTCGGGTCTGGTGTTAACAGCTAGAAACATTAGCATTCCAAGGGCTTCTTGGTAAGTGTGCTGATCACAATTGTCATCTTCAATATGATTGTCCAAATTGATTTCTTTGGAACCTGGTGTTGGAACTTCCTTATAAGTTTCCATTCCATATTTCTGCAATATTTGTTGTACATAGTGGCTTTGCTGTAGAGAAATTCCCTCCTTGTCTTGTATGATCTTGATTCCCAAAAACATGCCTTTACATGTTACATCCTTTATTTCCAGGTGATGTCTCAATTTATTGATGAATCTGTTTGAGGTATCTTCAGAATCTGAGACAGTGATAAAGTCATCAACATATATCCCTACATAGAAGTATTTGTCTTCAATCTTCCATTTAAATAGGCAAGGATCAGATTTAAGTTTTTCCAGTCCACAGTCATGAAGTACTTGACTGAATTTCTCATACCACGATCTTCCGGATTGAGGTAGACCGTAAATACTTTTGTTGAGTTTGCAAACTTTGTTTCTGTCTTGGACAAATCCAGCAGGTTGTTTTTAATGAATATTGTATTTTCAATGTTTCCATTTAGATAGGCTGCTTTCACATCAAATAGTTTAATGACTGAATCTTTTATTGCTGCCATTGACAAAATAGTCCTGAGGGTGGCATTTTTACTTACAGGGCTGAAACTTTCGTTGTAATCTCTTCCTGGGATTTGGTTGTATCCCATTGCAACAAGTCTAGCTTTGTAAGTTTTGTTTTCTTGGTCGTTAGATATTTTGAACACCCATTTACTTTTGACAACTTTAGCGTTTACAGGTCTAGGTACCAGTTCCCATACTTGATGCGAGTACATGTTCTGTACTTCCTCAAGCATTGCGTTCTCCCAATGTTTCTTGTCTTCGCATGCGATGGCTTCATCTTAGTCTTTCGGAATGGTTTCATTCGTAGTAGCCAGAACGTAGTCATCGAATCTTTTAGGTGTTGTTCGAGTTCTTTGTGGTCTGTCTGATTCATTTGACTCTGTCTGTCTGTTGATCATGGTATCTGGTGCTGGCTCTTCAATATCAACATCTGATAGAACATGATTGTCCAGTTGTTCATCCTCCTGAATGAAGAAATATGTGTCAGTGTCCATATTATTATCACTTTGTTTTTCTTCCGAGATGACATTATTGTTCTCTCTGAAGTGAATGTCTGCGGTTTCAAGAATAACTCTCGCTGTGATATCAAATACTCGATAAGCTCTTCTGCATCTTGAATAGCCTACAAATATTCCTCTCTTAGATTTAGCTTCTAGTTTGTGTCTTTGATGATTCTCGAGTTTATAGAAGACTTCACAACCAAATCTCATGATGTGAGAGACGGATGGCTTTTTACCTTTCCATTTTTCCATAGGGGTAGTTTCTGGGTCATTGGTCGTGAGAGTTAGATTGTACAGGTATGCAGCTGTATTCACAGCTTCTGCCCAGAAGTGTAGGGGTAATTGGGAGTCTGCCAGAAGTGTTCGGCCTTTGTCTAATAGTGTTCTGTTAGCTCTTTCAACTCTCCCATTGTTTCTTGGGGTGTACGGTGTAGTTAGTTCATGTTTAATTCCTTTGGATTCTATGAAGGTTTCAAGGTTTTTATTGATAAATTCTGTTCCGTTATCTGTTCTAAGTCGTTTTAGTTTTGAGTTTAACTCGTTTTCTCTCTTTACAATAAACTTCTTCAAAACATCTGCTGCTGAGAGTTTATCTTTGAGAAATTCTACAAATATTCTCCTAGAAAATCCATCTACGATGGTCAAGAAATATTTACTTCCGCCCAAGGAGTTTATTCTCATTGGACCACAGAGATCGACATAAATGGCTTCGAAGGGGTAGCTTTCCTGATTGCTATCTGTGTGAACATAGGGTACTTTGGTCATTTTTCCCAAGGAGCAAGCATCACATTGATCAAGGGTACCATTTATAGAGTCCAAGCCTTTTAGAAGATTGTTCTTCAAAATCAGGTCTAATTTGTTGTCACTAGGATGTCCTAACCTTATGTGCCATGCAGTCCTAGAATTGTCCTTTGAAATCAAGCAATGTTCATTTGGAACATGAGTTGCTTCAGATAAACGTGATAGGTTCAATGTGTACATGTTACCATCAAAGTTGCCTATTCCTATTAGCTTGTCATCAGAAGAGTATATGTATGCTCCTTCAGAATTCAAAAGAACAGAGTTCCCTCTTCTTACCACGCTTGGAATGGACATTAGATTTCCTTTCAGGTGTGGTACATGGAGGACATTATGCAGGGTTACAGCTTTAAGTTTGTCCTTACCTTGTACAGTAGCTTGGATTGATCCTGATGAGGCAGATTCGATGTGTCTCCCTTCTTCCGCCACTTGTATGCTTCTTCTATCCTCCGTCTTGTGCTCGATCCATTCACCATGGGAAGTCATGTGGCTTGTGCACGCAGAATCAATTATCCACACGTCCTGAGTCGTCGGGCGTTCCTCCCTTGTGATTACATGTAGTGCGTATTCTGAAGTGGGGTTTCTTCGTTGGGATGGTTCCTCCGTTCGTTCTTGGATTGCTGATCTGGCCGTGTCTTTGTTTTGTTTTGGTCCTTTATGGTAGTTCCTTGTACTGGCCATGTTATTTTTGTTTGTTGTATTCTTTTGATTTCCTTTGTTGTTAGGGTTGAACCAACAGTCTTTCTTGAAATGTCCTTTTCTTTTGCAAATGAAGCATGACTTTTCTTTGAATTGGTTGCCTGATGATCTGAAAGCAATTTCATGATTTTTGCTTCTGTCCTGTCTTTTCTTCTCGAAATCCAGTAGAGCTTGTCTCAAGTCTGGTAAGGAGATTTCTCTGTTTATTGACAGTGCTGCTGTGATCGTGTCAAAGTTAGGTGTGAGTCCTTCAACAATGTATCGTACAAGTTCTCTTTCTGTTACTGTCTTTCCTAGCTGGGTGATCTCTTGTGCCAGTTTGTGTGCTCGTACAATATACATGTTAACATTTTCATTTGGGTTCAATTTTAGTCTGGCTAGATCCAACATTAGGTCTATCCTTTTATTTTCTAGAGATCCTTCAAACCTTTTCTTTATGTCGTACCAAATTCTTTTGGCCCTTTTATCGCCTCGAAAGATGATTGTTAAGTCATCCGAAAGTGACAATATTATTAGGCTGTATGCTTCCCGATTCTTTTTCTTCCAAATATCATATTCTAGTTTATTATTTGTAAAATCTGGCTCGTCATTAATAATTACGTCCTCGAAGAGATCTTTTGAATCTAGAATTGCTTCCATTTTCATGGACCACGTTGTATAGTTGTTTTCTGTTAACTGTTCGATTTTTGCTAAGTTATGTGTATCCATTTTCATTCAATTTTTCTTTCTAAATTGGCGGTTACTCCAATTATTTATTTTCTTTTTGATTTAAATGGATCAATTGGCGGTTAGTCCAATTCGCGCGCCCAAACCACGCTCTGCTACCAAATTGATATAGGCTTAGCAAAAATACGATATTTCTTTTTAAGGATTTCTAGTTGTTTTTGTACTCACGTATGTTGTAGTTACGAGGACATCCCTTTAGATAAAAACAAATATATATTTATTTAAGGAACGACTTGTTCCATTACAATTGTTAAAACAAGATAGCGATAAACATAACAGAAAGGTTGAAGGTAGAAGTTGGAAGTGACGTCAGCATCGATGATGATAAAAGCCAAAGTTTGCGTAACACATTGTTTCGTTATTAGTTGTTATTAAAGTTAATTAAACTCATGTGATTCACAGTTAGCTTTAGATTTCAAAAAAGCTATCATTTTCTCAATAAATATTTACGGAACTTTCAGATTAGAATGCGTTACAATTTTTTTTTCCAAACAACCATAAGTGCCATTTGTAGAAGTCATTCCTTTAGTAGTAATTCCTGCTCTCGTATTGGTATATATATTTAAAAATATTAATATAATTCTTTTATGTATGAAAACAATACTAAAATATATTTAGAAGTCACTATATAAAAGACATCATATTTTCTGTGAATATTTTATTTTGATTAACATTTCAATAATGTTGATCTTTATCGGGTATTTTGGCTATATACACAGTCTAGCCCCAAATTCTGATTTCAAACAATTTTATAAATTAAATGATTAAGAACAAAAACTAATGGAATATAAATACATATTTTATTAGCCAATAGGACATAGATTTTAAATATATACAAGCATTCAAAATGTTCTTCCTTATTTTTGACACAGGATCTCAAACGTTCGGGCCACTGATCTATGGTGGCACGCACCTTTTCTAAGGGTATTTCTTTCATTGCTCTCACCAATGCTGATTTCAATTTAACTAAATTATGATATCGTTTATAGCACACCTTCTCCTCTAAATATGACCACAAACTTTAATCAAGGGGGTTTAAATCAGGGCTTCCAGAGGGCCATTCATTGGCCTTTATGAACTCCGGAACATTCGTCGCCAACCATTGTTGAGTTGACCTAGCTTTGTGAGCAGGAGCTGAATCTTGTTGAAATATCCAATGTTCTCCATTACATTTTTGTATTCAGAGGCTTTACTATTTGTTACAAAATGTATTATTTATAGTTTTTAGCTGTATTTTTTACCCCTTTGGCACAGAAGTGGAGATCTGTTACACCTTGGTAGTCAACTCCCCACCAAACCATGACAGAAGAAGGATGGCGACTTTTTCAAGCTTCTAGAGAGCTACGAGCATATATCCTATCATTCTGACGATTAATCTTTTCCTCGACAGTGAAAAATTTCTCGTCTGTGAAAAGGATTCTCTCATGCCACCGACCATCATGCTGCGCCAACAACATTTTTGATCTAACCCTTCTAATATCTCTAAGAGCAGGGGTTATCAAATGACCTGTGCGCCGTTTGAAAGCTCTCAGTCCAAGGTCTTCGTTGATTATCCTTTAAACTATCTTGGAGCTAAATTTATCTGCTTTGCTAAAATCTTTTGTTTGCAGTGTGGATTTCGACGAATTCTTTCACGAATGGCTTTTATAGCTGCTTGCGTTCGTTGCATGCGAGGTCGACCAGATCTTTCAAGGACATCAATAGTGCAAGCCTTGTTGAACCTTTCAATGATTCGATAAAAAAATTGACGCGTAATATTCAAATTTTGTAAAAGTTTAAAAAGGGTGAAAGATTTTGGCCTACCTTGTGTAAGGCTATTACAACTATAGGGTTTTCTTTAATACCCAAATCCATTATCAAAAAACAAATATATTGCGATTTTTTTTTTCTGAGCATGTGTGCACGAGATATTCAAATAACAACAACTGTATTTTGAATACTTAACGCGGTCAAATTAATTTTTTATCACTGATTTGGTTTTGTCACAATATTTATGGCTAGACTAAGTATAAATGAGATATATCAAATTCACTTATACCTTTATTCGAAATGAATGATAATTTTATTATTTTTAATTATGCTTCCCCTATCTATTTAGGGCAAGAATAATTGAATAAAGAAAATGATCACTTTAAAAAGAAAGGTATTGTAAATCTTTGATATTTTGATAAACTAGAATGGCAATTCATTCAAATAAACTCAATTAAAGTTTATATGGACAGCGCTAGGAACTGTATATAAAACTCTATGTGAAAGTGTTCACCAGAAAAAAATAATTTGTTTATATATGTTAGAAGTTGTAGAGACTCCACTCATTTACGTATGACAATTTTTTTGAATACTGAACATATAATTCAAATGTCCAATCATATATTGTTGCATCAATTTTAATGCCCTCTACATTTATTCAAAATATTTTATGATATTTAATGTTCATTTGGAACAGATTATATAGATTACCATCATTCCTTTTTATAGTTTCATTACTTTTGTAATATTTTATTGTAGACCAAGACTGCGGATCGAGACCTACGAGGAAGACAACGAATAAATAAACGCAATAACTTTAAAAGTTAATTTATTTTATTTAATTCTATATATTTACTTTTATTTATTTACTTTAAATATGGAAACCCGCTCGAGAAACGTGTATAACACCAAGAAGGAAGAAACCAAGGTCGACACCCTGGAAAGCTGCAACTCGGTGCAACAATATAACGACTACAGAATAATTCACATTCAACATGACCATAGCGGTTAATTCCAGAATATATTGAAACTTATACTGAGTTCAGTTTCTGTATCGAGGTCATTTATTTGAAAAAATTATAGAGCAATGTGTAAGGTAAATGTAAAAGGAATCAAAACATAAACATTCCAACATTTATTATAAAACATATAGAAGCCTACATTCATTATTGGGAAATTACCCAACGCAAAGTGTTACTCAATATACGACACAAAAATTGATAAGACGCCAAACAAATATATTTAACAGCAAAGTCCAGAGCTGCTACAAACCTGCGCACAGAAAATTTCAATAGATTTTCAACCCATATATCTAAATATATCTAATGTTACACATCTGATGAATGAACAATTCATATAAAAAAAAGAGATCATAATATTTGTTTTGAAAATAGAGAAATCCATACATAGATCTTCAACTGAAAAGGCATATAAAAATAAGTACAGTTAAACCTGTCTATAGCGCCCCCTCTTGGGACTCACCAAAATAGGATGCTATAGAGAAGGGATGCTATAGACAGGTCACTTTTAATGTAAATCGCATCGTACTACGTATTTAAAATCGGGCGCTATAGACAGGTTTAACTGTATATAAACTATATTTTGTTCCAATATATGCATTTTTTATTGAATATCATAATATGTTTTTCATATTTCACCTATTATTTCATTGGACAGTTAGTTAAAACACAGTTTTAGGGCGCTAAGTTGTTGATAATATTTAATCACATTTATTTATATTTACCAATAGCACTTAAAATGTAAAAAAAGGTTTTTTTAAATGTTATCAACGCTTCTTGAATATTCAGAGAAATTTTATATAGTCTATATTCTTTCAAATGTACAAATAAATGTTTTGCGTGAATATTTCTTAATGGACAATTGACCTATTTTATTTTCTCGATAAAATGGAATATAGTGGAAGAAAAATATCGCGCAAAAATGATTTTTTTATTATATCGATGGAGCACTAGGGCCATAAATTTATAATAATAGTGCTGTAATTTTCAATTATTTTATTTCAAAAATTCGACGCTCAAATTATATATATGCAATTAGGTAAAAATGTGTTTCATTAATAGTTAAAGCAGTCACTGTCCACAATGGTTACCATCATCTATTAAATCTGTGTTTAGGATTAAAATAACTATTTGTTTATAATATATACATTTATTATTATTACTATTATCCCTTATACACGTGGTACAGGCCATGATAATCATGGTGGGTAGAAGTTGGCGACTGCTTTTACTGTAAGTGCACCTACACATATGAAAAGCAGCTCGACTTTTGCACTTACAAATGTGCCAGAGCCAAGTTGGTTTCTTGCACTCGCTGGTGGGGTTGGAATTTTGCAAGAATCGGAAGCCATTGGAGCATTTTTTTTATTAGAAAAAAAGCCCAATGAGGGATTCGATCCTGGGTCGTAACAGTTTAGACCACCCTTTTATGAGTATCGTACGCAACTGAGGTTCTATCTTTCGCAAATCAAGAATACCAAACAAAGGTAGATTTCAGATCCATTGAAATATCACTAAATCACTAAGTTACCTCTTTAAAAACTATTTACCGGCGTGATTTCGCATAGAGTGTCTCAATAATGATGTCATTGTGTAGCAACGAGTCACGGGTCAATATTATTTTATTAAAAATCTATAAAATTTATTGCGTCACTTCGATAACCTTTTGAACGAGCTAATATATTTCTGCATCGAAATATAAAACAAAATACAATTTTAATGTTAAATATTCAAAATATACAATTTTCAAACCATTTAATTATTTTGTTTTCAAAAATAGAATCACATTCAACTATCCTTTGTGCGAAGTAAAAATATTGAGATTGCAGTGGATCATCATTGGTGAAAACGCTCAGTAGTTTTTTTTTTATCAGACTTCATTAGGTTCAGATTATGGGAAAATAGTTAAAAGAAGTAGACAAATATATCGATAGTGGTTAACTCACCTGTCATCATACAGCTTCCTGTACAACAGGAGCAAAGTAGATTTTCATCTCGCAACGAGTTAGGTGCATCTAGAAATGAAATATTGCCTTATCACAAAGAGTTTTAAAGGTAAAACCCAGCTGCTGTTTTTATAATCAATTTTATGCCTTGCATATTGATATGCCAATCTGATGAAAACGAAATTCTAAAATAGGAAAAATCAATTTATTTGCCATATGTCATTTTGTTTAGAAAGTAACACCTGGAATTAATGTGAAAATTACAATTAACAATTAATCAATTGTTAATCTTTAATAAATCATTTTAATTAATATTTGCCCAACACTGCTAAATAGATATCCTGAGATAAAAAGTGTTTTTATTAAATACAACACACCTTTACCATCGTCAGCTGCAGTTGAACGCCTTTTTTCTTTTGCGACAATGACAAATCTGCCAAAGAGTCACAAATTGTCGGACAGCATGTTCGAGAAGAGAGTGGTACTGAAATGCAGTGTTGGGCATTAAAAAATTATTTTTCAATTAAATTGAAGTGCAATTAACAATTAATTAATTGTTAATCTTTAATAAATCATTTTAATTAATATTTGCTTAACACTGCCACACACAAATATAGAATGTGTATTGCAAACACAATTTTATTTCCCTTTTCAAATGCAATTTATGTTTTTAAAGGAAAATTTGTCTAAAAATGCTAGAAAAAAGCGGTACTATGTATAATGTATATTTAATTTGAGTTGTTCAAGTGATTTATCTTGACATAGGTTATCTCTAAATTAATAGTTAATTTTTTTTTCAACGCGGGCATCCTTTGTGCGTTCTTATATAAATAAGCAAAATGGAGGCCCGCGTTGATTCTGCATTCAAATAACTGCAAACACCCAGAGCATTTTACTTGAACTTTTATTCTATTGGTGAATAAATGTAAAATATTTTCTCCTGTAGAAAGGCTTTCAAGCCCGAAAGCTAAAGAGATTTGTGAATACACATTAAAAAAATGAATTTTACCTGGAATCCGTATATTTTAATAGTGATTCAAAGGATTATTTCATCGAATAGTTAAATTATATGTTACTTTACTCTCATTCCTTTTACCAAATGTTCATAATATAGGAAATTTGTTATATTTAGTATATTAGTTTTATAATGTAGGATGAGAGTTATAAATATGATGAGTTGTAATGTCGAATGTGTTGTGATGAAATTTTAGTTTAAAATTATTATTAATTATGACCTAGTAATAAAAATGTATTCGAATTGTGACATAGGGCGATTTATAATTAGAGATGTGGTTAATTAGGTTGAATAATTTTGACTCTAATAGAAAGCCAATCAGTAACTTTTATTTGTACGATCAAGAGATGCTCTTTTTTAACACATAGGATGAGTTGTAAATTGGGTTCAATAGTAACATAAGATACTTATTTCACTCTGTATTATTTTTTGTAGAGTATCATTAACTACTATTTAATATAAATGATCAAATTTTGAAATTAGTGAGTTATGATGAAAATATTTGTTATGAAGTTTGTATCATTAGTTTTGCATCACCGCTCACTAAGACATAATTCACTAATTAATGCAATTTAACTCGCCAGTTTGGTCATCATGTAATACAAAACAGGATAATATAGTTTGATTGAGGGTCCGCCGGGGCCAAGACAGGACAAAGACCTCCGATTACAGAGTCGTTAGTTTATTTTATCCCTTCCCCCAGACTGGCAAATACAATCTTATAACAACAGTTATTGTCTGCCTCTCATGTAGATTTCACCATACTGAACCATATCAGCGTTTTAGGTGCTGGTCTATATTCTAGGTGACATACAACCTACCTGTAGTTTTGTGTTACTTATTGACACCTGACACTACTTTGGCCCCAAGACTGCGTAACCTGCCTACCACTACACACACACACACACACATATATATATATATCATATGGATTTTATAAATCATCACCTGGATGATTTGTTTACAGGGTTAGAATCCCAGAGGAAGATAGGCGAACAGCCATATCATAATATTGTATGTTATAATAAATATTTTGATCCTAAATAAGCGTTTTTCATTAAAAAAAAATATATATATATAGCGATTAAGTTGACCGATTTATTAATCCTCTTAACATATATATATAGGATTATATAAAGACAATTGAAAATGAAAAATTATTTACATAAGACGAATCTCACTAAGGGTTGTCTGGTTTGATGTCACATTTCGTCCTGAAGTCGGAAAGACATAGATAGGACGTCTCCCCGACTCGTGCTATTGCCATATTGAAGAATTCCTTCAGAGCAGAGAAACGCGAGGACATCCTCTCTCTTAGAGGGGGATACAACAACGCATTTTATATCCTCTCTATAATAGTTTTATAAATGGGTTTCAGGATGATTTTAGCATTCAAGCTCCTGAACAAATCCTCTACCTGTTATAAAATAGTTTGAAGAGGCTGTTTCTTTTGGAGATTTGGTGTGATGGATTGAATAGCTTGTGCATTCTTAGTATGAGTATCTTTGGAATATGCCTCTGTTGGTACAGCAGTGGTCGAGGAAGGCGTTGGTAGAGAAAGCGCCGATACTGAAGGCTCATGGATTCTTCTGGAGAGGGAAGAAAAGATTCGTCGAGGCAAAGGCGCAGCAGGGCTGGAAGTATCTACCCCTCACAGAAGATGTAAGCGCTGCAGATTTTGTGAAGGGGGTGGGCTGGGAAGATGGAGGCGTAGACGCCGGTCCACTCCGTGTTTCCTGAAGATGAGCAGGACGACTTACATGTGCTTTAAAGTGGCAGAAGGCTCCCTGATGTCCCTTTTGGTGGATTTTGCTAGACTCAATGCCGTAGGTGATGTAGGCGGGGGTCTACTCTCCTTTGGAGACAACCACCAGCTTGTCAGGGAGCTGGAGGAGTTTTAGGTCTTCATTTAGAAGGCCAAAGGCCTCCCTGAGCCGGTACTCCCGGTGTATCCGCCGCTGGTCACGACCTCATGGTTTAGGGAAACCACACTGTAGTAAGGCCACAGTGCCGCGATTGGAAGATTCTCAATCACTATCTTCTCCGCCCGTTTCTTATAGGGGAAGGTCTTCAGGAGAGTTTCTCCAATGGGGAGGCCCTCTTCAACTAGGCTCTCTGCTAGATTTACGCTAGCCATCCCTACCAGTACCTGTCCTGACATCATCATTTAGAACACCAAGGACTTTAAATTCATAAGAAAAATGGCAGAATTCCATTCTTTACCCCAAGAACATATTTCTTCACGCCAGCTGAATTGTCGCTTCTTTGTCGGGCAGAGTGTGAAATTCTTAATAAAGGGTGGCGACATCGGAATTCTGCTTCGATAAGACAGTTATTAAGGGTGTTATTAATCGTCAAGATTCATTCTGCATATATAGAACTTTTTGAATCAATGGTACAGTGCTGTTGTCTTGTTATCTACAACAATCCTTCGAATTCTTCTTTTTACTCTCTCTTTTGTTACCCTCGAGCGACCTGAGACAGGAATTTTAAGTTTTTCCTTTAAAGATATGACGAAATCCTCACAACAGTCTTTAATATCAGTCTATTTTCCTAAATATTTCTCTAGACAAAAATGAACTTTCTCTAAGACCTTGATTCTGCCTCTTGTAAATTGAGAAATTTTCTTATATGAGACCCTTTATTCTGCCTTTGCATTAAAAAAAAATAAAGATTAATTCGAGATTATATATAAACAAATAAACAAAATAATTTCAATTAACTTTCACCAAGAGGCTACTTAACACATGAAAAACAAAGCTATTTCATACACTCATATTTTGTTACAATTAATTTTTCAAATTTCTGGAAAATTTGCAGAGGTGTTTATAAATAATGCAGTTTTCGTGGCCAGTGTATGTTACAGCTTATGCTCAATATAAACCCTTTTACACCACAATATATATATATCACAAATTATCCTATATTACTATATACTATACCACATAATTCTATCTTATATCATCATCTTGTTACAATTCATCCTATACCACATCTTATATTACTGTTCATATTGATCGTATCATATTAATATCAAAACTCAAAGCATAGCACAACTCATCTCAATTTCATTACCCTTTTTACTTCAAAACCTATATTCAACATCATAACCCATCTTAATTCATTTCTCTTTATACCTTAAAATTCAGCCTACTAGATAGTACACCTTATAATCACAACTCTTTATATATTGAAATACTTTCTACGTCACAGCTCGTTATATTTAATAGATCATCCATGTTGAAATTTTCAAAATCTCATAACTTATCTCCCTACACACTTTAATACATATTTAAGATTAAAAGGTTAGAATCCTTTCTTCACAAACAGAATCAACAACAAGTCTCCAAGGATAAGTGTCTTCTTTTATTACCAACACATCGAGCTTTCTGGTATAACGACCCTTCTGCAGGAAATTTTCTTTAGAAGGATCGTTATACCCGAAAGCTCGATGCGTTGGTAATAAAAAAAAAGACACTTATCCTTGGAGACTTGTTGTTGGTTCTGATACTTCAATACAATTACTTATTAATAAATCATCCTTCATCACACTAAAACGCATTATAACTCATTCAACGTCCCTACTCATTCTACCTCATAACTCATCCACACCCATCTACTCACACAATAATTTATTCTGTATTACACGCATTCTATATAACAATTTATATCATAAATCTCACCACTCATCTGAATTAAAAACTCATCAAATATCAGAATTCATCCTACACCATAACTTATTTACAACTCACACTTAAGCACAGATCATCATATCTTCCAAATCATATTATGTTAAAATTCCTACTGCATCACAACTCATTCTCTTTCTGATATCATGTTGATTTACAACAAATATATTTTATCTCATCCTATAATAAACCAACACCCTATATCACTAGTTATATGCATCACAACTCATTCTCTTTCTGAAATCATGTTGATTTACAACAAATATATTTTATCTCATCCTATAATAAACCACACCCTATATCACTAGTTATATGCTTCACAACTCATTCTCTTTCTGAAATCATGTTGATTTACAACAAATATATTTTATCTCATCCTATAATAAACCACACCCTATATCACTAGTTATATGCATCACAACTCATTCTGCGCAACAAATCATCCTACAATATTACTACTTATTCTATAATTATAGTTTCGCCTCGTTACCGCAAATGTGTCTTTTATTTAACCATCCTAATATTCATAATACATACGAGATAAATAATAATATAAATAATAGCAAAATAGAAATAAATGAGATTATGAAATAATATAATAAAGTAATAAAATAATATAATAAATAATAATAAATAATATATAATAAATAATATAATAATAAATAATAATAAATAATATAATAAAGTAATAAAATAATAGATTTCAATAAAACACATATCTCAAGCAGTCAATCAGAGTTTGAAGAAGGAAAGCTGGATAATAAGGAGACAATATCTACAACACAGGAATAAATAAACGTTTTACAAAAGACCACGTTATACCAGCTACTTGAAAATTGATTTTACTTGAGAAAAAGTCTACTTGAGATATATTTTATTGTTTCAAATATAATTACATTTATCATATATACAATTTATTTCGTTTACGCTATGTTTTCAAATATATATATTAAAATGGGAAAACCTTTCCATTTATAACAGGTGAAGCGATTGATTTTATTGTAAATGGAAAACCTTCAAACGAATTAATTTCATTGATTTTTCCTGTGTTCTCGTGTTTTAGATTTCGTTATCGTCATATGGAAAAATGTAAGCAACTATATTTAGTTCACACGTCCTTGATAGTTGTAATCCAATTAGTAAATCAATATGCGGAACCGTGAATTGATGATGAAAACTGCCAGCTGGGCCAACATATAAAATCGCCTGTTAAAAACAGACGATATTCCATTCCTAGGAACGCCCATCTAGTTACAAGATGAAATTCTACCTTGCTTTTGTTGTACTGGCTCTGGCTGGTTGCTGGAAGCTGACAGGTGAGTTGATCATTGTCTACATTATGTTGACTGCTTCTAAAACTCTTTTTAAAAAACGATTATCTCACTTTAGATTTTTTCACTTATATTTTCATTATTTAGTTCCAAAACATTTTAACCCCAGAAATATATTATGAAAGAAGCTTAATTTTTAATACTTTTATATAGAACTAGCAGATGTACCCGGCTTCGCCCGGATTTAACTTGAAAAAAAGTTAGCCTAACGATTATCTGATAAAAAGTACTTTCCAAACAAACTTCTTCTCTCTATTGATTCAATTTTTATGAAGACATAGAGGTTCTTTTCTAATGAATTTTTTTATTTTTATAAATATATATATAAATATATTTTAACTTTCCTATATATATATATAAATAGATATAGATTTAAAACATTTTATTGAACTATTCCAAAAAATTATAAGTTCAATATAGTAGATTCTAAAAAAGCAATTTTATAAAATTTACAAATTAAATATAGAATATTGAATGCAAATAGATTATAGTCAAAAAGGTTTCTTCTTCTGGTCCTCCAGATTCGGGCGAAAAGTCTTCTTGCGGTAAGATCCACCTCTTTTTTTCTTCGGGTTGGCATTTCCTCCAGACCCTGAGTGGGTATACCGCCACGACTCGGTATGGGTAGGCATTTCCTCCAAACCCGGAGTGGGTATACCGCCACGACTCGGTATGGGTAGGCATTTCCTCCAGACCCTGAGTGGTTATACCGCCACGACTCGGTATGGGTAGGCATTTCCTCCAAACCCGGAGTGGGTATACCGCCACGACTCGGTATGGGTAGGCATTTCCTCCGAACCCGGAGTGGGTATACCGCCACGACTCGGTATGGGTAGGCATTTCCTCCAGACCCTGAGTGGTTATACCGCCACGACTCGGTATGGGTAGGCATTTCCTCCAAACCCGGAGTATATATACCGCCACTACTCAGTTGTAGGTAAGGCCTATAGCCTCCATAGGGCCTTGGGAAAAATATGATCTCAGCCATAAAATTGAGAAGAGATATTCTATAGAGAAATGATCTGGCTTCTTGTTTTCTGCTCGAGTGAATGTTTTGCTGTTATAAATTTTTTCCTGCCTTCTAAAATTGAACTGGCTTTATGTTTTCTTTATGGAAATTTCCTCGAAATAATTTTGTATCTGACTATCAAACATGATGCAGCAATATTGTATCATCATTTTACAACTTAAAGTAACTTTTTTTGCCCAGAACTTGATCGATTCCAATTTTTCTTGGCTATTTCTGCCATCTACCTATGCGGAAGATTTACAATTGGGATGTCACTGAGGAAGAAGCTAATGAGAAGATTTCTGTCAATAGGGAAGTCCTTCATGTTGAGTTCGAGATGAAAGAAAACCATAATGCATTAACATACCAATCTCTTCTTGAAATAATGTCCTATTCTGTTATATTACTGAGTGCAGTAAAACCTCCCATGTACGACAAATCTCCCAAATTGACCAGCAATATAAATCTAAATGACATCATCTTCTATAACCCACTTTTGAAGATATATTTGTACCCTAGTCCCATTTAAATATAAAACTACTCAATATTAATATGATAAGAAGGTAAATATAGATTAATATAATGTAAAAGAAGTAGAGATCAATTTAAAAGGTTAATTTGTGTGGTCCCAGCTGCCCAGGATACCACCACCATCTTACCCACTACCCCCCCCACCACCACCTCACCCACTACCCCCCCCCACCACCACCTCCCCCACTACCCCCCCCACCACCACCTCACCCACTACCCCCCCCACCACCCCCTCAACCACTACCTCCACCACCACCCCGTCCACCCCCACACCAGGAACAGCCAAGAATTGCTCTACATATCAAAGGGAAGAAAATGAACTGAATGACCATGATATCTGTCTGAGAAGAGGCTACCAGAATTCATCCACGGTAAATTATGATGTTGATTATCATTATATATAAGTCGTCTCTCCTGTCAAAATAGATGCTCTTACTAAGCGTCATCTTGCGGGAGAAGCACCTCTATTTTCAATGATCAATTTACTTCTGACAAAATTTCCATTTATATTTATATAACCATAAAGCGTTGTTGCTATCTAAGAATAATGGAATTTGGATATTTATATATATAATACACGTTCATATCCGATTTATAATTTATTAAAATCTACAAGCAATTCAGGGATAAGATTCCTTACCATTTTATTTCCCTATAGTTCTGGCTAACATTTTCTTCAACAATATCAAACAGAATAATAACTTCTAACTAAGTATTCACGCCGATAAAATATGAAAACCTGATTTTCCTTATGTTTTCCACATGAATAGCACCACAAATATTATGACCGGTTGTCATAATAGAGTTGTGTGTGTAATATTATTTTATTGATTTCTCTATATACTAAAAAATATTTGTCGGGATGTGTGTAGGGAAGGTCCTGCAGGGTCAACTGCGGAGAAGGCTGCTTTGTTACTCGGCAACGAAATGCACCCTGTGGTATAATTACGCTCGGCGTCCCTTTAATCCAAATTGGGGTAAGTTAGCCTATTCTTCAATTTCCAGCAACCATTTGCTGTAATACACAACAACAAAAATCAGAATACATTTAAATCTATTCATATATTGCAAATATCAATTCAAACTACAAATATACCAAAGATGTCCTTATTAAAAAACCTATATACATCAAATTCATCTCATCAAATGAGAAATTGAAACTATTTTAAACGCACATATGATTATTTTCAAAACGAAAAAATTAATTACAGCTATTACTGCAATTATAAGTTGATTAATCCCTATCTCTCCTGTTGATTTATCATTAAAGTAAAAGAACATTTAAAAAAATATAAATTTGAAAGTAATCATACCCTTATAAAAAGTTTAAATTTATTATAACAGATAGTACGCTTCTTATTATATTATAAAAGTATATCTAGAAGCAGCATTACACAGAGTATAAAGTGCTTGAATAAATGCAAATAATTCACGGCAAAGTTTCTTATGATCTATATCAAGTGAGCACCACCTCGTCCTCTGTTTTTGAATTGGGAATGAATCAAACTAATTTTCAAAATACTGAGAAGAGTATCCATATTCATAGTGGCTTCAGATATCCTGGCTTGAGTAGAGTGAGTGTTTACTTCAATATTTATTATAATGAACATCATATATAGCTAATTTGAATAAAAAGATATAACCCAAATTAAAAAATCCTATATACGATTTTCTATGCAAATTTTATTTAAAATTTTTAAATTTGATAGAAACACACAAGAAATTATTTACTTTTAATTAAATATATATATTGCTCGCCTATGATGTGGTGTCTCATTGAAGGCTGTATTATTTTAGTTTGAACCTTTTTAATTCGAATTGTGGTCATTAATGGAATTTTGATACTACATGGAAGTCTATAATTTTATTTTATTGAGAATGAATATCGTTTTGGTATATATTCGGTGTGTGCAGGCTTGCAACGGCTCAGGGCGATGCTGCCCTCTCAGTGTGATTGGAAACCCACTTTTGTGCCCCATTTCAAAATGAATACTCCACGCTGTGCAGTGTCATAACTAATAATAAGCTTTTAATTGTTTTAAATAAAATTAATATTTGCATTCAAATATGTGGAGTCAAATTGAATTTATTACACATATGTATATCATTGTAATTGACGATGGTGTTCAAATTTTACATCAGGTAATTGACCAATATAGCAATGCTGATGTACGAAATCATAGTGATTTCTATAGTTTATATCTTCTCTTTTTATATATTCTTTTAAATCATATATATATCTATATTAATAAAATGGAAATTTCATAAGTGTTGTTCACTAAAAACTTTCGTTACAATGCATCAATTTCGACCAAATTTTCAACATTTATGTAAAACGAGATGGAGCAGGTTTTGCTTAACATCAAAATATTTTTCCTAACTTTAACATACATAACTTTGCTGTTATCGATAAAATACAAAAAAATTCAACAGAGTTAAAGTGTTTACACTTTCAAAAGTGTTTACTTTGCGCTTCTTGCAAAATTAGTTCTAATCTTTTATATATATATATATTTTAATTTTAATAATAACTTTTATACATGGTAAGATACTTTTATTTTATAGTTTTCATATTTTATACCGAAAAAAGTTGAAGCCTTACTTGATGAGATCAATTTTATATTTTAGATAAATTTTTAGGCTAATTTATAATAAAATATATATGCTATTTCTAACTTACGTGGTTAGTATTTTTATAAGACTAAGGTAATTTATATTATTTTTTTACAAATTTAGGGTTATTTCTATTTTTTTCACTGAAAAGCTAGAAATTTCATTCATGTGCTCAATTTTATGTCTTTTTTGAGGACCTTAACAAAATTTTTAATTAATTGTTTAGATATTTTAATAACAGAATTATTTATGGTGTTTTCCACTTATATGGGTTGTTTTGTAAAAAAAATTGGGTTATTTCTCTTTTTTTTTTCACTAAAAAGCTTGAAATTTCATTAATGTGCTCAATTTTATGTCTTTTTTGAGGACCTTAACAAAATTTTAATTAATTGCTTGGATATTTTAAAAGTAGATTATTTATGGTGTTTTCAACATATATGGGTTGTTTTGTAAACAAATTTTGGATTATTATTTTTTTTTTTTTTACTAAGATGTAAGATATTTTATTGGTATGTTTATGTGATTGTCATTATGAGGCCCTTCTAAAATATTTTTGAATAAATTTTTATTTACTTATTTTGATCTTTCAAATACAAATTATTTGTGGTATTTATAACATATAGGTGTTGTGTTTTTTTTTTAATATTTGGGTTTTTTGTTATTAATCGCAAAAAAGAGCAAGCAATTTCATTGTGTTTAATGAAAATTCAAAAACTTTTTTTTTGCACAAGAGAACCTGATGGTGTTTCTAGTGTAACTTTTCATGCTGAACTCAAAAATCTAATCAGAAATTTCCCATCACCCATGGTTTTTGCCTGACGATCTTTTTTTAGTATTGGGATAAATACATGCATTCAACATGAAAGAGACTTACGAAAACATGAAACTGCTTTTGAAAAAGATAGAATATGAAAGATACGGTTGGGAAATATGCAGCGATTTGAAAGTCGTTGCTCTCTGTGTGGATTACAGCTTGGATATACAAAATTTTGTTGTTTTCTGTGTGAGTGGGATAGCAGAGATAGGGAAAGGCATTACATTAAAAAAATCTGGCCAAACCGTAAAATCTTTACTCCAGGATATAAAAATATTGCAAATCTACCCCTGATCGATTCAGAAAATATTTACTTACCACCATTATATATTAAGCTGGGATTAATGAAGAACTTTGTCAAGGCAATGGATCGAAATGCCAGTGGATTTGCCTACCTAAAACAAAAATTTTCTAGTATAAGTGAAGCGAAGATTAAAGAAGGCATTTTCGTTGGACCTCAGATTCGAGAATTGCAGCAGGATGGAAATTTTCAAAATAGTTTGAATGAAGTTGAAGCAGCAGCATGAAATTCCTTTAGAAACGTTTGCAAAAACTTCTTAGGAAGTGTCAAGGTTGAAAATTACCGAGACATAGTTAATGATCTGTTGCTTTCCTACAAGGCACTGGGATGTAACATGTCCCTCAAGATCCATTTCCTGCATTCACATCTAGATTTCTTTCCAGACAATCTTGGCGCAGTTAGCGATGAGCATGGTGAGAGGTTTCATCAAGCTATATCAAGCATGGAGAAGCGGTACCAAGGTAAATGGAGTCCCGCTATGCTTGCCGACGACTGCTGGGCACTCAAGAGGGATCTACCACAAGCAAAGTATAGAAGAAAATCCACTGTCACTGCTTTTCAATAATAAATATGTTTCGTTCATATATGCCTATATATTAACAATATTTCCAAAATCAAGTAGGTGTATCTCAGAAATATTGTGTAATTGAAAAAAACTAATGGTATATTTGGATTCAGGACATGTAGATAAGATGCTATTTCTTTGTGGACAAAGAAAAATATTTTTTGATAAACCAGTTACATGACATTGTTTGCAATTTTTAGTGTATTTATCCCAATACTAAAAAAAGACCGTCACGCAAAAACCATAGGTGATGGGAAATTTCTGATTAGATTTTTGAGTTCAGCATGAAAAGTTATACTAGAAACATAATCAGGTTCTCTTGTGCAAAAATCTTGTTGACCAGTGTTATGGGTCCTTTTGAGGTCCTTTTTTAAATTTTCTTATGGAATTTTTTAATTATTGCTTTGATCTTTTAAATACAGTTTATTATATTTTCTACATATATGGGTTGTATCTAAAAATAGGTTATTTATATTTTTAAATAAGCAAGGGATTTCTTTTACGGATTCATTTATTTGAAGTCCTTTTTCGAAATTTTTTTAAAAATATTTTAATTTATTTGATTAAATATTTTATATTTAGATTATTTATAGTTTTTTTAACATATAGGGGTTGTATTTTGTATTTTAGAAAATTATTTCTATTTTTTACCTCAAAAAAGCATGCTTTTTCATTGCCGTATCCAGCGGTTGGTCTATTTTTGAAGCTTTTTAATGATAACTGGTTTTGTACATTAATTTTTTGGTATTTTTTTTAATATTATGATTTTAGTTTTTTGAAATATTTTTAACATATCTGAAGGTTATTTTGAATAGAAAATTTAAAAATTTTGATTTATACCTCAAAAAGACAGGAAATTTTTATGCTTTGTTTAGAAATTGCTGGTTTCGAAGCTTTTGTTATTAATCACAATCTAAATTTTTTTTTCAGAATATGCCTCGCCACAGCCGACGTTTACTTGGTAGGAATACGGCTGCTTCCAGGAGATATAGGAATGCTAGAGCTATTGAGACACCACTTCAAAGTGAGATGCGTCGTGCGCTTCGCCGTCTTAGGTATTCTGAAGCCCGCGTCGCAGCTACACAAACTATGCAAGTTCCTGTTCAGCGTATTCAGCTTTGAACTCATAAGCCGTTTTCAGGTTTGCAGTATAATGCCCATATTGATTATAAAGCTGATTCATCTGTCGATATAGGCCAAATGTCTCGGGTATGCCAGTTTTGCTCTGCTTTGAGATTTAAAGATGATGTAATGTAATAGAAACAAAATAAACCTCATCCTACCTAATATACATTACTTCTGAGGATTAAAGATTTTGATTTGTGTTGAGAACTTTGCATGTATTTCTCTATTTCTTTTCTTATCTTGCAAAGCTAATGGATTGTTTAGGTTGCTTATTTTTGACTCGCCAATTTGTTTAGTGATAAAGTGGTATAGCGTTCTTTTTCAGAGCATCACCCTACAAAAAATTACCTGACCTTTCCTAATATTCAGATAGATTTATTATATCAACATACTAGACTACAAACATTCCCTCGAGTAATACCCGGGCAGAGCCGGGTACACCCGCTAGTATATATATATATATATATATATATCAATAATTTTAACTCTTAATATGTGTTGAAATTAACCATTATGGTTAGAAGTTGATATATGACGAGATATAGAATTATTTGCATTTATGCGATTGGATTCACTAATTCAATGCTTGTACAATTGACGCATTTAAAAATGAGGATGCAAGTGAATTCAGTGATTGAAAGCCTTAATATTCCTGAGATAAACCAATATGTCTATATTTGTGAAGTAATTTTGAATCCAATTCATATAATTTATTTATCCTTCCAGTCTTGTTCAAACTAGACTTGTAATATGACTTCATATTATATCATATATTTTTAAACTTGATTTGTCCAATAATCAACCTAAATTACCTGGTTAAAATTCCTTTAATTCCTAAATTTCCTCTGGTCCAAATTCTTACACATTTGAAAGAATATTTTGTTGAGTAACACACACACAAGTGTAAAAAAACCATATATACTATAACTGTAAAAATATTGCATTAAATTAATAATATATACATATATTACACAATAGTAATATCATAATAATTCTTATTATTATTTAATATACTAGCCGAATGACCCGGGCAACGCCCGTGTTTTACCCTATAAATTGGCGCCTTAAATAACTGCATATCCTAATCCTAATCAATCAGTCATAGGGCGCCTCTGTCACGGATGGGCGGCGCCCTCCTATTGGACGGCTACGATCACGTGTCATCGTTGGCGCATAGGTGACCTTGAGTGACGTAATGCCCCCCCCCCCCCGCCGGCGGCGCGCGCCCGTTGGCTGCCAGCGAGCACGTGACCTCCCTGTGCGCGCGCATCCGTGACAGAGGCGGCCGGCCAATTACTGACTGATCAGGAAAGACTCTCGTGACTATATATAGTAATAATAATAAAAAGGCATATATATTGAATTGAATAAGAGATGTATTTGCCAATATTTGCCTTTTTTTTAATCTAATGATTTTAAATTTGGATTGTTCTATTTTCAAAATATAAATATATCTATATTAATATGTGAGAAATGATATAAGTATTTGTTCAAAATCTTAATTTATTAGTTAGGTATGAGTACATTTTGTGTAGAAATAGGATTAGTTGACTTTATAAGGTAAACTTATTCATAGGTTAGTATCCCTCGATAGCTCAGTTGGCAGAGCGGAGGGTTGTAGATGTAATTAAGCGGTGAACCTTAGGTCGCTGGTTCAAATCCGGCTCGAGGGAGTTTTTTTGGTAGATGCGCGCGCATCCGTGACAGAGGCGGCCGGCCGATGAGGAAAGACGGTCGTGACTATATATAGTAATATTATATATATACTAGCCGAGTGACCCGGGCAACGCCCAGGGTTTACCCAAAGGGCCTGCAGAGACTTTAAAAGTATAGATTGACCATGTTTTGATGTCCTGAACTATAGCCTATCATATAACAAACTGTAATTCGACACTTCCGATAATTCGACCGTTTTAAAAATCAAATTTACACAGTCGATTGTTGTTTAAATACAACCTTACCGGTAAAAAGGTATTACAGAGGCGATGACAGCCACTGAAAATGTACAAAATTTATGTATAGAGAAATGGGAGAATTTAGGGAATAAAGAAAAGTCCAAAATCTAAATAATTGATAATAGTGTATTAACAAACAACTAATACAAAAAAATTTCTTTGAGGTAAGAAACTATAGACATTAGTAAAAAGTTTATGAAAATAAATCAGAAAAAAGAGGTTGTCAACTATATTGCAGAGAAGACTACTTATAAAAGGAATTAATCTAAAGGACTCATTAAAAATTAATTTCTATTTTTATTCATACATGGGTTCAACTTTATATGTATTTTGTCCAAAGTTCAAACACGTGAAAAAGCCGCATAGAGCTGTCCATGCGTATGTAGCAAGAACCTAAATATTATTTATAGTCATAGCAAAAGCCAACTTTAGTGAAAACTGGTGCCTCTTAAGAATGAAGGGAAGGCTGATATCTGAAGGAGCAAAATATATTTTTGGCACCAATACAGTGTGTCCAACATTGGTCCCGGTCAGTATTTGTGCTTCAACTTTACTTGTATGCCATCCAAAGTTCACACACGTGAAAAAGCCACATAGAGCTTTTCATGCATAAATGCAGGCTCTTGTAGCAAGAAACTCACTCTAGCAAAGGTTTGGCCTTAAGCCTTTTATTCAGAATGAAGGGAATGTTGATATCTGAAGGAGCCAAAGATGTTTTGACACCAATACAGTGTGTCCAACATTGGCCCCTGTCAGTATTTGTACCTCAAGGACATGAGAGCACATGCACTGTATCACCATACATGTACCATTGTAAAGACCCTGCTTAAGATTAATATTTCTCAGAAGCATAACAATAGCACCAACCTAGAGTTTAACTGGTGTGGAGGCATTCTTCTGGGAGTAAGGCTATTGAAAAATTCAATAGGAAGTTATTTTGCTCCTCCACAAACTTACACTCCACACTGTTAACACTGAGGAAACACTGACTCGTGTTTGGTAAGCATTTTCAAGAAAGAAACTATAGGTATTGGTTGAAGAGTTTAAAAATATATATTTTGAGTGAAAAAAAAGACACAAATCAGCAAATAAAATTGCAAACAATACTACTATATCACAGATAAGACAACATATAAAAGGAATGAATTCATTTAAATGACCTCATTAAAACTACATTTATAGTTTTATATATACAATATAACCTCGATAATTCGACCATGTTTTAGTTGTCCTTACCTACAGCCTATTATATAACAAATTTAATTCGACACTCTCGATAATTCGACCATGTTTTGTTGTCCTGACCTACAGCCTATCATATAAAAAACTGTAATTCAAGAGTTTAAAAATATATATTTTGAGTGGAAAAAAAAAGACACAAATCAGCAAATAAAATTGCAAACAATACTACTATATCTCAGATAAGACAACATATAAAAGGAATGAATTCATTTAAATGACCTCATTAAAACTACATTTATAGTTTTATATATACAATATAACCTCGATAATTCGACCATGTTTTGTTGTCCTGACCTACAGCCTATTATATAACAAATTTAATTTGACACTATCGATAATTCGACCATTTTAAATTTCAACAATTGTTTGTTGCTAAAATATAACTTCACTGCTAAAAAGGTATTACAGAGAAAACTTCTGACATTGTAAATGTACAAAATGTATGTATAGAGCAGGGGAATAATAAATAAAGACCAAAATCAAATTAATTGATAATAAATAGATTATTGCCAAAAAAAAAATACAAAAAATATTTTTTTCTCCTTTCTTATCTTCACTCAATCATATTAGAGCAGTGATTCTCAACCAATGTGCCGCGGTAATTTTGTGTGCCGCGAAATTCTAAAAATGTGCAGCCGAATTTTAGTCATATGATTATGTTCACGTTTGTATTGGTTTTTCTTTTTTTCTTTTTCATTTTTTTACTTTTTAAAATAACGAAATTAGCAAATTGAATGTTAGAGATGTATATTACTTATATTTTGCATAGAAATATTGATACATAATTTGAATTTTCTTGCATTCAAGTTAGCAAAAGTGTGCCGCGAAATTCTAAAATTGTGCCGCCAAATTTTCAAATCTTTAAAATAATGCCGCAACAAAAAAAAGGTTGAGAATCACTGTATTAGAGTGTCAAGCTTGTAAAGCTTGAAATTAACAACCATCATGATTGGGTGAAGTAGAATGCGTCTGCCTTTGTCATCAAGACTGGGAGCACTACTCAGTGGCAGGCCACTGACTTAGCTCCAAAAGAATGTATCCCTGGATTAGGAGCCCTTACAAGGTACTATCAGCCGGGCCAGCTGAGCCCAGGTTTTTTTAGTGAGCTTGTTACTGCTCCCCCTCCTCCTTTTTCATCCTGGCTTGGGACCGGCAAAGGCGGAGTTTTTTTTCTTTCAGGTGAGAAACTTTAGGCATTGGTGAAAAGTGTAAATATATATTTTGGAAATGAAAAAAAAAGGATAAAATAAATCAGAATATAAATTTACAAACTATATTTCAGAGGAGACGATTTATAATAGGAATTCATTTAAATGACCTCGATAATTCGACCATGTTTTGTTGTCCTGACCTACAGCCTATCATATAACAAACTGTAATTCAACACTATCGATAATTCGACCATTTTAAATTTCAACAATTGTTTGTTGCTCAAATATAACTTCACTGCTAAAAAGGTATTACAGAGAAAACCTCTGACATTGTAAATGTACAAAATGTATGTATAGAGCAGGGGAATAATAAATAAAGACCAAAATCAAATTAATTGATAATAAATAGATTATTGCCAAAAAAAAATACAAAAAATATTTTTTTCTCCTTTCTTATCTTCACTCAATCATATTAGAGTGTCAAGCTTGTAAAGCTTGAAATTAACAACCATCATGATTGGGTGAAGTAGAATGCGTCTGCCTTTGTCATCAAGACTGGGAGCACTACTCAGTGGCAGGCCACTGACTTAGCTCCAAAAGAATGTATCCCTGGATTAGGAGCCCTTACAAGGTACTATCAACCGGGCCAGCTGAGCCCAGGTTTTTTTAGTGAGCTTGTTACTGCTCCCCCTCCTCCTTTTTCATCCTGGCTTGGGACCGGCAAAGGCGGAGTTTTTTTTCTTTCAGGTGAGAAACTTTAGGCATTGGTGAAAAGTACTATACATGTATGCTATCCAAAGTTCGCACACTTGAAAAAGTCACATAAAGTCGTCTGTGCGTAAACACAGGCTCTTGTAGCAAAGGTTTGGCCTTGAGCCCTCTTTATAGTCATAGCAAAAGCCAACCTTAGTGAAACATAAAGCCTCTCTAGAATGAAGCGAAAGTTGGTATCCGAAGGGGACAAAGATATTTCAGACATTATACAGTGTGTTCAACTTTGGGTACTGTCAGTATATGTGCTTCAAGGACATGAGAGCACATGCGCTAGAACACCATACCTGTTCCATCGCAAAGATCCTATAGGCATTGGTGAAAGTGTAAATAAATATTTTGTAAATGAAAAAAAATTGCAGATATGACAACATATTAAAGGAATAAATTCATTTAAAAGACCTCATTAAAAACAACAATTCTATTTTTTTATATATACAATATAATCTAATTAATTCAACACACGATAATTCGACCATTTTTGATGTCTCGACCTACCTGTATGTATATAATTGTATGCATATATTTGTATGTATATAATTGTATGCAAATAATTGTATGTATAGATCAATGAGTAGAATAATTTTTTTTTTTGCTTATCGCTAGTACACGTGGTACAGGCCTTGATAATCATGCTGGGTAGAGTAGGCGACTGCTTTTACTGTAAGTACACAACATGTCTAAACATGTGAAAAGCAGTTCGACTTTGCATTTACAAATGTGCCAGAGCCCCGTTTGATTACTTGCGCTTGCTGGTGGGGTTGGACTTTTGCAAGAATCGGAAGCCATTGGAGCATTTTTATTTTTATTTTTTCAGAAAAAAGTGCCCAATGCGGGAATCGAACCCGGGTCGTAGCGGTCGAAAACCAACGGCTTAAACCATCCTTCCACCAACCCCCAGTAAAATAAGTAAATAAAAAGAAGACCAAAAATAAGTGATAATAGTTTATTGAATAACAAATAAAATAAAAAATCTTTTCAGGTGAAAAATTATAGACATTGGTGAAAAAGTAAACTGGAGAAATAGCAATCGTGGTTTTGTTCCTGCGGCGAGTCATATTAGCACGCCTAGCGGTTAGGGGAGTGAGTCTTCCACGGCCTTTTCGAGGCATGACACAAGACGCTGAAAAAAAAAGGTAAAATAAAAACCAAGCAGAGGAAAACTATAAAACTGAAAGCCAGGACAGGCATAAAAAGAAAATTCCAAGCATGTGAGGAAACAATTGAAGAAAAAAAAAAGGATTCCAAAAAATACTGCAAAAAAGAAACCAGACACAAAAAGCAACAATTGAGTACACAAATACAGCATCAGCCTATTTATGAGAAGAAAAAAAAACGACAGACACAAAAATGGAGCTAAATTCAAATGAAAAACTATAACAGATCAAGTAATCAAATCAGGCATTATGAAAGATACTGCAAAAAAGAAAATAAGACACAAAAATGGAGCTAAATATGTAAAAAAACATGTATACAAAAAAGCAAAGCCCAATTCCAAACCCAAATATTTTTTTTATGAGAAGAATATCAACATAATGCATGATTACGGCAGTCCATAGCTTCCCTGACAAAAATTCACCAAAAAAGTTAAATATTCCAAAATATTTCTGTGTATATATTGCTAAATGTGTAAATAACATGTATATAAAAAGCAAAGCTTAATTTTAAATTTCATTATCCTTGTCACAGGAAAAGCATCAAAATACTGCATAAGTACGGCACTTTTGCAGCCCCCCTGACAAAAAATCACTAAAAGAGTTAAGTATTCAAAAATATATTTTGGTATATATATTGCTAAATGTGTAACAAACATGTATATAAAAAAGCAAAGCTTAATTCTAAGTTTTAATTTTTTTTTTATAAGAAAAGCTACAAAAGCAAAGAGGGAGAAGTGGGGCAATTTAGCCATTTTCAAAATTTGATTATGAAAGAGTAAATAAATGAGTAAATAAGGACAGATATAAAGAGAAAGTATTGCTAAATGTGTAACAAACATGTATATAAAAAAGCAATGCTTAATTCTAAGTTTTAATATTTTTTTTAAAATAAAAGCTACAAAAGCAAATAGAGAGAAGTGGGGCCATTTAGCCATTTTCAAAATTTGATTGTGAAAGAGTAAATAAATGAATAAATAAGGACAAATATAAAGAGAAAGTATTGCTAAATGTGTAACAAACATGTCTATAAAAAAGCAATGCCTAATTCTAAGTTTTAATTTTTTTTTATAAGAAAAGCTACAAAAGCAAATAGGGAGAAAACCCAAAACTTAGACGAAGAATCAAGACCTCGATATTCCGGAATACCTCATCCAGAATATTGAGAAAACAAACAAACCTATCGAGCAAATAGAAATAAAAAAAAAGAAGAATTCGAGGAAACATTAAAAAAAATTCCAAATTGGAAAGCAGGTGGTATAGATAAAATTTATAATTTCTTCATTAAAAAATTGATCCTGCTACACAAAGATCTATATAAAGCCGTTGTTCAAGCTATAAAGAATCCAGAAACAATTCCAGACTGGATGTTTACTGCAAAACCCTTCTTGATTCCTAAAGGAAGAGAGAATACCCCCAGCAACTACCGCCCCATAAGTTGCATGAGCAACCTGTACAAATTAATCACGCGGATATTATCTAGAAAGCTGAACAAATACATAGATAAGGAACGATATCTGTCTATCAATCAGATAGGAACGACGCAGCGAACTCAAGGCGCCAAGGAACAGGTCTAATTAAACAAAGCTATATGCAAAGAACACGCAAATAAACTGAAAACCATGTGGATCGACATAGCGAAAGCTTTTGACAGCATCGACCACAAATACTTTCTTAAGATATTGGAAAAACATTAAGAGTACCAAAAGAAATTTAACAATTCGCAAAAATTGCCCTAGACAAATGGCAAGCACAGTTGTACTATGGCAAGCAGTGCCTCAAAACAGATAAAATAGAAAAATGAATATTCCAATTCTTTGTCATGTGCCTCGAGCCGATAACAAGGGAGCTCAAAAAGGAAGACAGTCCCCAAGTGATAATGAGAGTAGGAGAGGAAAAAATTAAAATAAATCACCTATTGTTTATAGACGACATAAAATATTTTCCTATAGCGACAAGGATCTTGGGTTCTTAGCGAACAAGACAACTCAACCCTCAAATAATATAGGCATCAAATTCAACCCGAAAAAACAGCGACAAACTCCACAGAAATTCAGGAATTTGGGACACTAACAGAAAAGAAACATATAAATATTTAGGTGTTCAAGAGGATAACACCAGCGCAGTCGTGCCATAAAATAAAGAGAGAATAAAAAGAGAAATAGTATCCAGAATGGAATATTTAGCGGAAACCAAGCTGAACGCTAAAAACCTCTTCGCTGCTTTCAACGAATTTTCGCTCTCGTTCATAAACTACTACGTTGGAATCGTGGAGTTTAGTGAGTGAGAACTAGAAATGTTGGACCAAAAGGTGAAAACAACGCTGAGAAAATTCAAAATCCATCTTAAGCCAGCAAATAAAGAAAGATTATATCTTCAACGCGAAGAAATGGGAAGAGGATTGGTGAACTTGGTTCAAAAAAGAAAGAATTCTGCTAAGCCTCCACAAGTATATATTTGAGGGGGAGACAACAAAAAGAAAGGAAGCCATTAAAGCGTGTGAACAGGGCGAAAACACAATGCTCACACACATCCAACTAATTATAGAAAATAAGTACAAAATAGAAGCCCTAAACATCACAATGAAAACTCTGAAAGAAAAACAGATTGAAAATCTAAGAGGAAATATTGGCCAGAAAATAATCCACAGAACATACTTTAAAAATGAAGACCAACCGCTATTGGACATGATAGAATCCTCACAGTGGCTCAAAACGGGAAACAACACACCACAAAATGAAGGGTTCTACATGTTCATACAAGATAGAAACGTGTTCCCGAAGGATAAAAACCTGAAATGCCCTCACTGTGAAAAGGTACAGAGGACGGTGGACCACCTTGCTACAAACTGTGGAAGATTGCTTCCTTACGACTACACTGAGAGGCATAATGAAGTGGTGAGATGCGACCACTTCAACTTGGCTAGAAAATATAATTTCACAGAGAACAAGAAGATAAAGCTCCACAAAATAACGACTAAGATTAAAAATTCATATGCCAAGAGTATATCACATAGTATAACATATGACATAGTATAATAGTATATGACAAAATAAAAAAGATATAACAATCATAAAAATAGGCGTTACCTCCCAAGACAATATCCAAACTACGGAGCTGACAAAGAAAAGAAAATACCAGCTACTGGCGAGGGAAATGGCCCAAACAGAAAAAATGCCCGTAAAAGTAGTGCCGATAGTCTTAACATGGGATGGAATAGTAACCAAATATAACAAACAATACAGGAAGGAAATAAACATAAGAAAAAGAGACTTTGCATATATTCAATCCCTGGTGCTAAAAAAGACGATGGAAATTATCTCAACAGAAAAGAAGAATGAACCTCACGATAAGTTACAGAGAAATAAAGAAATGGAAGCCATGGATAGATTGTTGGAACGATGTAGGGAGCTGGCATGTGATGACGAGGAAGGTGGAGCACCGGACATGGAGCACATGGATACGACGACCATAGAAGAGATCCAGGAGTACGACCTAGAGCAGATGACAGGAGACCTGACAGACAAGAATGGATCAAGGTAAGGGGACCATATTATCGAGGAGCCACCAGGAGAGTCCATAGAAAGACTGCTGGAGAGCTGCAGGACATCAGGGGACCATAACGGCATGGGCCACAGCACTGACCAGTAGTCAAGATAGCAAATGTAAATATCTTTGTTTACTTTTGCTGTTGTCATTTATTGAAGTTGTAAATAAAAATATGTAAATAGACTGACCATTCGCTACACTTTTTAGAGAAAAAATTGCAACCTTTCAGAAAAATAAATTATTATTATTATATTATTTAATCATCACGACGTGGGTAAGTGTAGACACGTTTTTTCCCTCTCCCAAAAAAACCTGGAAAATTGAACAAAAATAGCGCCAAAGTGATAATTTTTCAATATTAAAAACAAACATTTTCGAAATAGTAAAGGGCAAGGTAAAAATCTGTATCAAAAAATGGGAAATTTAGAAAATTTGATCAATTAGTGTCTTAGAAAGTGGCAAACACGTGCTTTTACAAACGTGATAGTATTGTTAAGCTTTATTTTATTTAGCGAAATATTTTGTTCATGTTGGTAGGATTTGTGTGTGTAAAATTTATTCCCATTTTTCTTCTTTATCAGATTGTGAATGGCTGAAAACAACCTTCAAGAAAATATCAACTTGAATCCTACATTAACTTGGAGGCAGAATCGTCACTCCAGCCAGTCAGATGAAGATATAGAGAGAAGTGAGAATATCTTTCTTATCCAATCATTTTATAAATATGCCGATAGAAAGGGAAGGGCAGGAAGAAATTCTTGGCCTAAAATCCAAGAAGAATACCGAAAAAGCCGATTTGGACGCGCAATAAATCTTGGTACTCTAAGAATAAAGGTTTACAAGCTTATCAAGGACGAAAGATTATCGTTAATGAATACAGAGGGACATCCAACAGATCTGCACCTGTTGTAAGCCAAAATCAGGAAGAAGACGAAAGAGAAAGTACCTCAAATGTTCCAGACAACGACGAGCAAACCAGTAACAGTAGAACTTGCGATAGTGAAATCACCAATAACCAAATAGGCCAAGAGGAAGCTGAGAGAAAAAACGAAAGGGAAGATAGGAATCCATCAGAAATAGTACGTCAACCAGATAAGACAAAATAAACAAATGAAGAGACAAACAGCAATAACCCAGTAAACATAGAATTGCGGCTGAGAGTAACAAGGGCAATGGAGAAAGCGACAGGAGAGTGTTCGAACAAATCAGTTAATGAGTGGACATCGACGTTCAAAATCCCATACGTAAAATATAAAAAGCATATTATAGAAGAAATTAACAATTATATTAAGGAAAACCTAATGGGGAAACAGAACTTGGAAAAAATCAGCAAAATTATTTATGCAGCGCAAATGGCATATGAACAGTTTACCAAAAAGCCGCAAAGAGTGGGGGACTGGAAATATCCATTGAAAAAAATCAATCCAAGAGAAAGAAAATATGATGAAAATAATTGTAAAACGAATAGAATCTGGAAAAATGAACAGCAAAGAAAACCACATGGTAAAACAAGTAGCCAAGAAATATAGAAGCGACCCCAGGAAAATATCAGATTTAAAAATAGTTCAAGACAAAATAAACCAAGAAATAAAATTAATACAGAAAAGAATAGAGGTTTTAGAAAAAGAAGTGAATTTAATAAGACAAATTATATGTTTGAACTGAATAGGGGAGCATTTTACAGAATATTAAAGCCACAAAAAGCAAATGAAAGCCCCATTAATGAAGAAGATTTAACAATTTTCTGGTCCAAAACTTAGACGAAGAATCAATACCTCGATATTCCGGAATACCTCATCCAGAATATTGAGAAAACAAACAAACCTATCGAGCAAATAGAAATAAAAAAAGAAGAATTCGAGGAAACATAAAAAAAAAATTGCCTAATTGGAAAGCAGGTGGTATAGATAAAATTTACAATTTCTTCATTGAAAAATTGATCCCGCTACACGAAGATCTATATAAAGCCGTTGTTCAAGCTATAAAGAATCCAGAAGCAATTCCAGACTGGATGTTTACTGCAAAACCCTTCTTGTTTCCTAAAGGAGGAGAGAATACCCCCAGCAACTACCGCCCCATAAGTTGCATGAGCAACCTGTACAAATTAATCACGCGGATATTATCTAGGAAGCTGAACAAATACATAGATAAGGAACGATATCTGTCTATCAATCAGATAGGAACGACGCAGCGAACTCAAGGCGACAAGGAACAGGTCTAATTAAACAAAGCTATATGCAAAGAACACGCAAATAAACTGAAAACCATGTGGATCGACATAGCGAACGCTTTTGACAGCATCGACCACAAATACTTGCTTAAGATATTGGAAAACATCAAGAGTACCAAAAGAAATTCAACAATTAGCAAAAATAGCCCTAGACAATGGCAAGCACAGTTGTACTATGGCAAGCAGTGCCTCAAAACAGTTAAAATATAAAAATGAATATTCCTATTCTTTGTCATGTGCCTCGAGCCGATAACAAGGGAGCTCAAAAAGGAAGACAGTCCCCAAGTGGAGATGAGAGTAGGAGAGGAAAAAATAAAAATAAATCACCTATTGTTTATAGACGACATAAAAATATTTTCCTATAGCGACAAGGATCTTGGGTTCTTAGCGAACAAGACAACTCAGCTTCTAAATAATATAGGCTTCAAAATAAACCCGAAAAAACAGCGACAAACTCCACAGAAATTCAGGAATTTGGGACACTAACAGAAAAAGAAACATATAAATATTTAGGTGTTCTAGCGCATAACACCAGCGCAGTCGTCCCAGAAAATAAAGAGAGAATAAAAAGAGAAATAGTATCCAGAATGGAATCTTTAGCGGAAACCAAGCTGAACGCTAAAAACCTCTTCGCTGCTTTCAACGAATTTTCGCTCTCTTTCATAAACTACTACGTTGGAATCGTGGAGTTTAGTGTGTGAGAACTAGAAATGTTGAACCAAAAGGTGAAAACAACGCTGAGAAAATTCAAAATTCATCTTAAGCCAGCAAATAAAGAAAGATTATATTTTCAACGCGAAGAAATGGGAAGAGGATTGGTGAACTTGGTTCAAAAAAAGAAAGAATTCTGCTAAGCCTCCACAAGTATATATTTGGGGGGGAGACAACAAAAAGAAAGGAAGCCATTAAAGCGTGTGAACAGGGCGAAAACACAATGCTCACACACATCCAACTAATTATAGAAAATAAGTACAAAATAGAAGCCCAAAACATTACAATGAAAACTCTGAAAGAAAAACATATTGAAAATCAAAGAGGAATTATTGGCCAGAAAATAATCCACAGAACATTCTTTAAAAATGAAGACCAACCGCTATTGGACATGATAGAATCCTCACAGTGGCTCAAAACGGGAAACAACACACCACAAAATGAAGGGTTCTACATGTTCATACTAGATAGAAACGTGTTCCCGAAGGATAAAAACCTGAAATGCCCTCACTGTGAAAAGGTACAGAGGACGGTGGACCACCTTGCTACAAACTGTGGAAAATTGCTTCCTTACGACTACACTGAGAGGCATAATGAAGTGGTGAGATGCGTCCACTTCAACTTGGCTAGAAAATATAATTTCACAGAGAACAAGAAGATAAAGCTCCACAAAATAACGACTAAGATTGAAAATTCATATGCCAAGATAATAACGGACCTGCCAATGATAAGCGATATAATATCAGAGCTAACAAACCTGATATAATAGTATATGACAAAATAAAAAAAGACCTAACAATCATAGAGATAGGCGTTACCTCCCAAGACAATATACAAACTACGGAGCTGACAAAGAAAAGAAAATACCAGCTACTGGCGAGGGAAATGGCCCAAACTGAAAAAAATGCCCGTAAAAGTAGTGCCTATAGTCTTAACATGGGATGGAATAGTAACCAAATATAACAAACAATACATGAAGGAAATAAACATAAGAAAAAGGGACTTTGCATATATTCAATCCCTGGTTCTAAAAAAGACGATGGAAATTATCTCAACAGAAAAGAAGATGGAACCTCACGATAAGTTACAGAGAAATAAAGAAATGGAAGCCATGGATAGATTGTTGGAACGATGTAGGGAGCTGGCATGTGATGAAGAGGAAGGTGGAACACCGGACATGGAGCACAGGGATACATCGACCATAGAAGAGATCCAGGAGAACGACCTAGAGCAGATGACAGGAGACCTGACAGACAAGATTGGATCAAGGCCAGGGGACCATCTTATCGAGGAGCCACTAGGAGAGGCCATAGAAAGACTGCTGGAGAGCTGCAGGACATCAGGGGACCATAACGGCATGGGCCACAGCACTGACCAGGAGTCAAGAGAGCAAATGTAATTATCTTTGTTTCACTTTTACTGTTGTCATTTATTGAAGTTGTAAATAAAAATATGTAAATAGACTGACCATTCGCTACACTTTTTAGAGAAAACTTGTTACCTTTTTGAAAAATAAATAATTATTATATTAATCTAATAAAGCGCAAATGTTTTTTCTCTCCATATTCGACGATATTTTGAGCAAAGAAGCTCCTACTACTATTTCTCATTCATAAATATCTTTTCAGTAGTATGAAAATTAATAAAATATATAATTCCATTGATAAATTACTCGAAAATATGTAAATTAGTTAATTATTGCTATTATCGACTTTGACTAGCCGATATGAGATATAAGCTTCATATAAGCTTGATTCTGCCAATAAAATATGATTTAATTTAATTATAATCGCTTTATGACCCATAAATTTATTGCCCTCGCTTGTGAGTTTGAACTTTTTAGGATTAGGAGGCCATCGGAGCATTTTTTAATAATGAAAAAGTGGCCAATGTGGGATTCAATCCCGGGTTGTAGCGATCGAAAACCAACGGTTTTACGCAAATTTGACATCAAATGCTCATTTTTCGATTTATCAAGAAGCCTTTTGGACCTAAAATCGATCGTTGAGGTACAGTTTGAAAAACTCTAACGAGGGCCAAATACCCAAAACCCCTTCGTGATTGCTTTTTTTGGTTTATCAAGAAAGTGGGTTTCCAAATATCATGTATTAAGCTTACAACAAAGTTTAGCCGATTCTTTTCCACCAGATAGCGCTCTGCTGAAAAATCCTCATTTGGGCATATTTATGTGAATAACAAAGTAACAGTAGGTTATTATTTAGGTATTAAAAGAAGCACCTCTTCTTATAAATATGCATGTGAAAACAATTCATCATTTTTATATTCCTAGTAAAATACTTCGCTACTGGTGATAAACAATAAGCCAAAACACCAGGTTTAACAAATTCAGACAGAAAGCGAACTTGTATACCATGGTTTCAGGCTTTCGCCCTAATCAGTACAGGGGATATATCAATTTCATAACATTCAATAGAGAGGGGTTATGGAATCTGTCAACTTTAATAAAAAGATGGTTAATCTGATTAAATTTTAACGGTCAAAAATTCAGTCTATAATTAACATAAAATTGCGAGACGATAATATTTATGTACTAAAACAGTAGCATATATCTTTATATAATATGCATCAGATTCATGCATTATTTTATCATCCTAGTAAAATATTTAACTAATGGTGACAAGGAATGAGTCACAACAACAAGTTTGGGAAATTCAGAAAAAGTTATACATATTGGAATTTGTTTGAACTTGTCAAACTAGTGTCGTGGTTATTTACTAAATTTCACTGTGTTGCTGTCTTGTTCTAACTCATATTTAAAGGCAGAGTTTCCTCTTTATGGGGTACCCATATATTAAATCTATGTTTATATACTATTACATATATTCATTCATTTCAAGTATTCTAATTTTGAAGATCAAATATAATTATTTTCCAGCCTATTTTGCATAGATACATTCAAAACCTATTCGGAAATAAAATTGTTTTCATATAGCAGTCGTTTTACTTTACATGCCTTCACAACTGAAATAAAATTTAAAATATGTTAAACCTACAAAATAAAGGTATATGAAATAATTAAAGGTTAGATCGATAATTATAAAAATAGATATGCAACAAAATTTAGAATATAAGAATATATATAAATAACAACATGGTATAAACAGAAATAAAAGTGTAACAAAGATGCGATGTTGAGTTATTCATACATTTGGAACATTATCAAAGATATTGTAAGCTACATGGACATAAATTGATCATATATATATTTTAGAGTTTTATATTTTTATTTTTATGCTATTGTGAACTTCTATTTAAGCTCAGTTTCCTAGAAAACATCTGGAGTTATTGTCTTTAATATTCAGATAAACTATTTCAGTTGAGTCGACATTTGGTAGATAGTGCTGTTTTAGAGCCTGATCTACTTAAAAGGAAATGAGGCTCTAGTTCTTGAGGACTGTCCTGTGTTGATTGGTTCTCTCTTCTAACACGTTTATTTTATCTATTCTATGTATGTGGCTGGGTATGAATGGACCGTAATTCTCTAAATGAGATTTTATTTTTGGCGAATGTTCGGAATATGTTTGGTGTCACACACACACACACAAGCCTTTTTATTGGGGCATCCAGCCCTATACATGATTCCCCTCTACAGGATTTAGCAAAGGAAGATATTTCAAAAGTAAAAACTAGAATACAAGAGGTAATAAGGAAAAAGAAAAGAGAGAAGAAAGAAAAAAAAAACAAAAAGGAATATAACCATATATACAAAAAATAAACACACAGAGCAAAAGGAACAATACATGATTAAATATTTAAATTAAAGTACCAATGTTTAGGATATGTCAAGGTTAGGATATCATTGAGAGGGCCAGTGTGTAATCAGCCGCGTTCAATCTTCGCCTTCTTCCTCCAAGCAAACCACGACATTCGGCGAATTCATTATTCTCCAACGGACATTGACTGCTGCCATGTAGAATTTATATAAACCGAGGGAGAGACCCTGATCAACCATCAGTGTGTTCATCCAGCTGCAAATTTGTTGGCAGTCAGGTTGAGACCAGGGTAAGTCACCCAAAATTTCTTTCCTCTGTTTCTCTAAGCAAGAGCATCCAAATATTATATGCATAATTTCGTCTTGGATTCTGTTTTTACACAGATCGCAAGTTAGAGTCAAATCAATCTTCCAGCGCTTTGAACGATTTTCTGGGAAGATCGTCCATAGGAGTCTCAGTTGTGCAAAAAATCTTTTAATTGCTAGAGGAATAGTTGTGAATAAATATCGTTCTGCTGTTTTTGAATTTTTTAGGTATTTGAAGTGACTGTAATGTGAAGTATTTAGGATTTTCGCCATGTCGCTTTGGATGCTTTGTTCGGTTGCTATTCGAATAATAGCAGGGATTTCAGTCAGTATTGCAGTGTAATCCGGACAACCCTTCAGGAACGAAAAACCGTTTGAATCTAAAATGGTTGACAGGTTTTCGACAAAGGTTAAACCAGCCCTTTGATTGCTGTGTAATGTCCAGAGGTGTGACAAACATGCCCGGGGCAACCTACTCTCCTCCATTTTCATAATCCTCACCCAAAATCTCAGGACCTGTTTAGTTATGATAACTTCCTGTGATACTCGTCCACACTCCATTCTTAGCATAAAGCCCGGAGTATACTTTGGTAAATTTAGGTAGCGTCTTAGGAAAATATTCTGAACCTGGTCAACTACCTTTACTTGGTTGAGTGCCCAGCAGGGTGCGGCGTATAGCATGTGAGGCAAGACCGTCGAATCAAGTAATCTCATTGCCGCATTTAGAGAGTTCATCTTGGATTTTGTCAGAACTTGCCACACAGCGCCAATTGCTGCCAGGGCTTTGCCCTTGTAGTGTGACGCTACCTTGTTTAGTGAATTTGCACTTGTAAGCGGATATCCCAAGTATAGATATTTCGTAGTAACAGACAGTTGCCGCTCACCCCAAAACCATTTGTCATTTTGTGCTAATCGACCGCCGTTTCTGAAAACTACTATTTTTGACTTATTTTCATTCAGGGTTAATAAATTTGTTTCAAAATATTTTCTTAGCATATTGATTTTTATTTGAAGGTTATTTTTGGATTCTCCAATCAAGACAATATCGTCTGCGTATAGTAGAATATGAACATATCCATAATTTGGGAGATATATTCCCGGTAAATCTGAATTATTGTAGAGACCGATTAAATCGTTTATAAAAAGTATAAATAAATAAGGTGACATCGGCTTCCCTTGTAAAACTCCCGAACGCACCTTTATTGGCGCAGTGAATGAATTGTTCCATCGCACTACCGCTGTCATATTTGTGTAATAATCTTTAATTAAGTTAACAAAACGGCGGTTGAGACCTGCATCTACCAGTTTTCTCCATAATAATGAGTGGGGCACTGTGTCGAAGGCTTTTTTCGAATCCACGAAGAACATGTAGCATTTCCTTCTCTTTCGGCTTAGAGTCATTTGAATCAGGGATAATAGAGTGAATATATGGTCTTGGCAAGAGTGGCCGGCCCTGAATCCCGCCTGGTTCTCAGGAACTATATTTCTCCTTTCGATCCAACTGCCTAGACGATATTTGAGTATTGATGTAAATAATTTTGCTATATTGCTTAAGAGCGCAATGCCTCGATAATTAGAGGGGTCGTCTGGATCACCATTCTTAAAAATTGGTTGAATAACTGATTTCAACCATGTTGTCGGAAATTCAGACGTTCTCAAAATTCTATTGAATATATCCTTTAAGGAAATTAGATAATCTTTTGGGAGGGCCTTTATTGCTTCATTCATTATGTCGTCAAAACCAGCCGCCTTGCCATGCCTTATTCGAGAAATTTCTTTGCTTATTTCATTAAGAGTTATGCATTTAGTTAGCTCATTATCTGTATTTAGGAAGGTCATAGTAACGGGTTCGTAATCTGGTATTGATTCTGTATCCAGGAATTTATTGTAAAATTGCTGCCAGTCCGATATTGAGATATTGCCCTGTGTATAGTTTCTTTTTCTGAAGCGAGCTATTGTTTTCCAGAATTCACTTGAATCGTATGTATTATTTAATTTTTCTTGTATTTCACAAAAGTATTTTTTCTTTTTATTGTTAATAATCGATGTATATTTGTTCCTTGCTTTAACATATTCCAAACGATCTAGATCCTTATTAGATTTAATATATTTTGTCAGAGTTGCTTTCATAATCTTTTTCGCTATGTAGCACTCATGATCAAACCAGGGCTTCGACAGTGAGTTATTCGTTTTTATTTCAATTTGCATACCATTTTGTACCATTGCGCTTTTGATCTGATTAACCATGTTGTTCATTATATTCTCAATCGAGTTATTCTAAAATCCATAAGCTCCTCCTAAGTCCTCTACAAATAGCGTTACTCTTTCGGGTAACCATATATATTTTTTCTTTGCCCGTGAAGTCGGGTTCGTCACTTGTTTCGGTCCCCAACTCATATCCATTTTTATAATTAGAGGTAAGTGATCTGAATGTGGTAATCCCTCGATGTATAGGTCATGTACGTAACCCAACAGTCCATGGGAGACAATACAGTAGTCCACCACCGAGGATCCCCGTGCTGATATGTAAGTGTAGTTACCACTTCTGTCACCCCTTGTTCTGACGTTCAAAATTGTGAGAGAATTATTATCCAATCTATCTATGAATTGTTCTGAATGCGTAGATATTACAGGATCTTTAGAAGTGCGTCTAGTAGTTAAGTAGCAAGGAAGGTATAATGTATTATGAAGAATTCCCATTGCACCCGTTCGTATATTCAAGTCACCAGACAGTAAAACTTCATATCCTTCAACTATTTTCCCTTCTATTTGGTCAAGTAAATTTTTGCAGTTGGTCAAATAGTGTTCGTTTGGTGGCAAGTAAGCAAAGATCATACACACTCGCATTTCACCGTCCAACCTCAGACAGATCATAATCCATTGTTTTTCAATTTCAGTCCTTTCAATCTTGTCTTTTATAGCTTCTCGAATCCCAACAATAATTCCCCCGATGATCTACCCTTCTTGTGGTCTCTCTGAGCAAGTGATTCATACAAATGAAATCCTGTTGGTTTATTCTTCAGATGTTGATCCTTCCATGTTTCTGTGAGTGCAAAAATGCTGCACTTTTCTAAATGTGTGAATAGGTCGAATTGCAGCAACATCCTTTCCAAACCATTAACATTCCAACACAGCACTTGTGTGTCGTCTTTGAACGAAAAACAAGATTGTCTATTTACAGTAGTTTGCCCATAAGTGTTTTTATTTACAGAGGATTGGGGATTTGTCAGTGGCTGGTTAGATTTATTTATTTTCAAATAATTACATTTTTTCTCTAGATTATTTTTGTTTATTAGCTATAATTCAGCCCCATTTGTACTGACAATTTTTCCATTTACAACTTGGTACTTTATGCCTGCGACAATCAACTTGTTGTCTCTTAATTTCGCAAAAGTTCCACTTGCTAAAAGTTCTTTTCTTTTGGCGATCAATATTTTACGTTGTTCTCTAATCCCAAGAGTGTAGTCTTTACTTATGTATATTTTAAAGTTTCTAAGCTTAAATGCATTATTAAATAGCTTTATTCTTTCGTTGTGGTCAGGAATGCTAACAAGGAGTGGAGCCCTAGCCCTTTTGGACAGCCGACGGCATTGTAAGATATCAATTTTCTCCGGTATCTGCATCTTGTCGGCAATTATCTGTTTTATAGTGGAGTAGGATTCTTCGGGATCCTCACCCTCATTTCCTTCTACTCCATGGAAAATTAAGTTATTTTCTCTCATTTTCATTTCCAAAAATTCTATTCGAGTATCCATTTCTCGTATTTTCTCCGAGTTCATCGAGACTGATTTCGCAGTGTTATCCATCTTTGTTTCTAACTGTTGTATGCGACGATCCAATTTCTCTATTCCTTGTTCAACAGAAGATAACTTTGTCTCTAGTTTCCCATGCCAATCTTCCATCTTGTCAGAGAGGGCAACAATTAGTTCTCGGATATTCTTATCCGAGCTGGAATCAAGTGTTGTCTGCTTAGTGCTTTTAGGTCCAGGATTTTGTTCAATACCCGAGATAAGTAAGAGAATATATATTATTTGTCTAAGATTATATTTTCTAGAACAAGTATCTATCTTAGTAATTGTATTTTTGATGTAAGTTAGGTCAACTTCAATAGTCCGATTTGCATATTTATCGTTACTGACATAATTTCCATAGTTAGAAGTCGGGCATAGCCTTTTCTTAATCAAGTATAAATTAAGTAATATCAAAATTATAGTAAGTTTCATCATTTATTTCCTCTATTTGTATTTCAAAGTTAATTTAAGTTGCTATCTTAGCTTACTTTAAGTGTATAAGTATTAAAGTTAGAAAAAGAGATAAAAATACAAAAATAGAAAGTACTTAGCTGGAGCCGACGTTTCTTGCTGCGCATCCGTTTATATGTTTGGTATCAATGGTGAGTGGAGAAGCGTTCTTAAGTTTAATGGTGTATGTTAAATTGTTTTGATATTTATTGAAGACTTTATTGATTCTTTTACTAACGTAGCTGTATGGGAGAGTTCCAGCTGATTGCTGAGATTGTCAGATAGAAAGAGGGATAATTGTTGATAAGGGATATCGTGTTTTTATGGATTTTAAATACGGATTATTGCTTTGTAAACCAGATCCTGTCGTTGTGGAATCCTGTCGACTTAAGCTATGGTGAGGTATCCAGTGGACTTAATCAATGGTGTGCCTGCCGACTCTCGCTATACTGTGTTAACCGAGAAGAACAGTCAGGATGTGGAGAGTTTTCCAGTACCTCTCTGCAACTTGTAAGTCCTTTAACAGTTCTCACAGAGTACAGGCAGTCGTAGTCAAGGCAGAGTAGAAGACATGGGAATTTCCATACACAAAAAACGAAGAGAAACAAGGCTCCCGCTTATGTTGAAGTGACTATTTATTTCTGGCCCTGTTGGAGGCTTATATATCTTTGCCGAGAGGAAGTATTTGGTTTCAGCAGATGTAACAATGGCGTGGATCGAAAGGAGTGTCATTGTACACTGGCAACTTCCTGACATCTACATCTTCTAGGCTTTGTTGTACTTCTATCTCAATCTCTTAACTTAGCGCAACTCTTAATATATTACATAGTTTCATTTATTTCTCCTCAGTTTGTAGAAAGTACATTACATATGATGATGTAATGACACATGTCAATCATGAGCATAATTATTTACAGATGTGTTTCTATTATACACAACAATATTGTTTTATTATATACAATATGAGGTTGTTGGTTTAAATACCATATATATATGTGGAAACCGAGGGTCTCTCGCTGTGGGCAAACCAGTAGTAACCGAGAGGGACAGTCAGGGCGTGAAGAGTTTTCCAGTACCTCTCTGCACCTTGGAAACCTTTAACAGTTCTCACAGAGTACAGGCAGTCGTGGTCGAGGCAGAGTGGAAAGCTTGGGAATGTCCACACAAAAAACGAAGACACAGTTGCACTAGGAAAGTCCGTGAACAGATAAAAGTTGAGCTAGGAGCGAAAGATGGAGATAGAAGAGTCCTTACTGTTCTACATGGTCGATTAGGTGGACCTGGGACACAACTGACGAGGGCTCCCGCTGATGGTGAAGCGACTATCTTTTTGGCTAGGACGGAGGCCTTATATATCTTTTCCGAGAAAGGAAGTATTGCATTTCAGCATATGCAAAACGAGCGTGGATCGTCTGGCGAAATTGTGCACTGGCGCCGTCCTGACAGTTTTCTATCTATCTTTAGATGTTGCTTTGGGACTTCTGCATCTATCTCGATTTTAGACGTTTTTGACTTCTATCTCTTGCTTCAGCTCAACTCTTAATCTATTACAGAGTTTTATTTATTTATCCTCAGTTTGTACAAAGTACATTACATATGATGATGTAATGACACATGTCAATAATGCGTATAATCATTTACAGATGTGTTTCTATTATACAACGTGAAAATCTTGTTATAAGTATTATGCAATATGGGGTTGTTGGTTTAAATTACCATAGATGGGCCCCGGAGTGAAAGGGTTTATCCGGCTTTAAGCGGGTAAAGCCTCTCTAACACAGGTAAGTAATTAAAATTTATTTTAAGTAATTTAAACTGTGACGGTTAAAAAGAGCTATAACAAGATGATTTGTTTGGATATATAAAAGTGAAATAAAAATGACATTTTTATTTAATTAAAAAAATGATGATTAAAATAAAATGATGACAAAAATTCACATTCTAAGAGAATATTGGCGGGCGTTGGAAAGGGTTAGTAGATGAAGAATATGCAATTTTTAGAAGTGCACATGTAAACCAAATACTTAGATCCAAGTGCAAAGCGAGGAAATAGACTTGAGCGTCTTCCTAGGAAATGTTTCACTTGCGATCCTATATAAAGGTTACAGTGCGTTGTCACAATTGCAGGGTATTGTATCGGGTTAAAAGTTGTTGAAGAGAAGAATTATAATGATTGAAAGGGGTGGTAGAGCCATGCGATAAAAGAATTGTAGCGACAGTAGTTGGTCTGACTTGACTCGAAATCAAAGGTTGATTGTGGTCCGCTAGAGCTGATAAAAAAGTTGAAAGTTGAAAAAAGTGAACGCTTTGTGCATGCGTTGGTGATTGTGCTCTGCGTATGATTGAAATGAACTCTTGAATCGTGTTCAGACCAGAAGTTGGGATTTTTAAATTTGGCGAACTGTGTTCAAAGAGTTTGTTGAAATTACGAAATTAAAAAAAAAAATAGTCAAGCAGTGCTGTCGTTTTTATACGATGATGTGAAACAATGGCTGAAAAGATAGTGATGAAAAGTATAGGGAAGTGGTTAGAGAATATGATTGTTGTAAACAATTGTTGTAGATGCCTGATATTTGATTTATAACAATTGTCATATAATAAAGCTATTTAAACAAATATAAAATATAGTGATTAAAAATATAGAAATATGATTGCGGATAAAAAAAAAGTGTAAGTGGACAAATTAAACATGTAATATATAAAAGCTATAATAATGAAAAAAAAAATGATTTTTTAAAGCAAAAATATTTTGCAATACTAAAATAATATCATGAAAAATAAAAGTAAATTTGTTTGAATTTTTTTTTTTTTTTTTTGAAAATCATGTCGGATTAAAAATTTGATTGTATAATTGAAAGGTAAAAATAAAAATAATTATTCAAGATTTCATATATAAATTATAATACAATTAAAGGTTATTAATGATTGGATAAATTTTGGGTAGTGGAAAATTGAACAATATTCTCGTTTATCCAAAAAGGTGATATGTAGATAATTATGCCTCTTTTACATTATGAAGTCTATATCAGACTTAACCAATTTTTTTAATTGGTGATATCAATTAACATGTAAAATGTTCAATGTATGTTGTGTTGTGATTAAGGCGTTGTTGAGATTTGTGAGAAACCCTAAATGGTTAGTGTGAAACATGTGTTTGAAAATAATGGCGATCATTAAGATAGCGGTCAAGATGATAGCTTTGTGTGGGAGGGAGGACGTTGGACGGGGGATATGTAACTGAAATAGATTCGGGGGTCCTATTACTGGGGGGTCACTCGTGCGGGGTGTTTGTTATTTTTGTCATTTACTTGAAACTGACTTTTTTTGTTGAGGTTGGCATATTTCTTGCCTATTTGAAATTACCAGGATTTATATTTAAAAAGGGCTGTGAGGTTGTAGGCGGTATAATTCGGAATAGTTGGGTCTCGAAGATATCTGGATTCAAATGATTGAATTCACTGAGATATACATCTTGAGGCAATCGCTGTGGGTTTTGAACAAATCGGGGCTGTGGAGGTGTGATATACAGAATATTATCTGTGTAATATTTTAATTTATTGACATGTATGGTGTCACTGTCTCTATTGAGAGGTTGATTGGGGCGATCTATTCGAACGACATTGGGTGAGATTATTCCAATTATTGTGTATGGTCCAGTAAAATATGGTGCTAATTTACCTGTGTCGGGATGTCTATAATTTTTGACCAAAACAAGATCATTCACTTCGAAATGTGGTGTTCTGTGCTGCTTATCAAATGTTTCTTTATCTTTTTTTATGCTTATTTCGGGTACGAGAGCGTGCTATCTCTCTAGCTCTAGTTATTTTGGGGTATGGGTTAAGATGAGTTCTTAGATCTGGGGAGCCAAAATTGAACATTAAGTAGGTGGGTGGAAAACTTGTGACAGAATGGGGTGTGTTATTATACGTTTGAGTGACGCGTTTAACTAGTTGAGTCCGGGAAGCTTTAGGTTTTCTAGATAAGCTAGTCTGAGTTTGCCTGTAAAGGTCGCATTTAAGCGGTCTATAAAACCGTTTGCTTGTGGGTTATTGCTTGTGGTGAGCAGGGGTTGGATACCATGTGTTATTAGAAATTTACGGAATTTTTCTGAGGTAAAAGCAGGCGCTCTGTCAGATAACAGACGTTTTGGAAATCCTTGTTGTAGTACAGTTCTGAGGGTTTGCATGTACGTTAGGGTACTGGTTTACTGGTTAAACTCCCTTTGAGAGTGGTGAAAGCTTGTTGGCAGTTTTATGGTGTATTTGAAAGAGGTAGTTTTCTCGGTGTTCGTAAGTGTTGTGTTTCGACGTTGTTGCGGACTTAGTGAAAAATGTTATTCAATGATGTCAGGTTTAGATGTGAGTAAAAGTGCGACTGTCGACGTGGACACGCTTTGGGGTGAGAAGTGTCACAGGTATGAAGGCGTCTTTGTGGCCTGTTAAGTGAGAAAAATTGTTGTGATGCGCTGTGTGACACGAGTGAGTGAATTGAATGGAAAGGTGTCACGTGAAGTCTTTGTTTTTGGTACAGCAACTAACTTGTTTCACCATGAACAACAAATTTACTAGTCATGGGTGGTGGTTATACAAAACACATCGAGAAAGTTTGGCTGTTAGTGGATATGGCACGTTTAGTGGCGACGATATGGAGCTTGTGTGGCTCGAGATTGATTTGTTGCTAAGTCGCGCGCTAATAGATGGTGGCCATTTGGAGAAAGTGTTGGGGGAGTGTGTTGAAGTTTGTTGAGAGAGATGTGTGGATGATTAATAATTATGCATGTAAAAAGAAAGGACGAGGGAGTGAAACTAGGTTGGATTTTAAACTTGTTTTTGGGAAGGACAGTTACTTTTCTAGTTGTGATTTTGAAGATATTATATCTTTCGATTTTTGCCATAAAAAAAAATTGCGTTTCACCTATGTTTATTAAAATTTGAATATATTTTAAATCGTTGGTTATGGTAGTGCGAAAATTATCCTTGTAAAAGGGCAATGGTGTGATAGTGACTAATAATTTGAATGGGGCGTTTACATAAAGTAGTGAACATAACAATGATTTTTGCAAAGTTTTGAGTATTTGATTAAAAAATTGGTGTTTTGATATAAAAATGTGATATTAAGAAAAACACACAAATAAGTTCAGAATTATGATTCGAGTAATTAAAAAATATAATGATTTTTTTTTAATGTAAAATTGAAAGTAATGCATTAAAATTTATAAGTTGCTTAAAATGAAGTAAAAATTGATAAATGAGGTTGTAAAAGATTTAAAATTTGAATTGAAATGATATAAAAATGGTAAAAATTGATTTAAAATGATTACAGTGAAAATAAACATTAAATATATGGAGAATCAAGTTGTGAGTATGAGGAGAAAGTTAGGTAGGTTTTTTTTTAATTTACAGTTTTAAGGATTGTTCAGTCAGGAGACTTGGTCTTTAGTTGTTGTCCTGCTGACGCGGAAGATGCTCCATGTAGAGCTTGTAGAAGCTTGTAACTTCTGTTTGATGACGATGGCATGTCGCCTGGAAGATGGTTGCGTTGCATGGTCGAAGGTGGGGAACTTTTCACCGGCTTGTTTTGCGCGATTTTCGGCTGTGTCGTTGGGGTGTTGACAGCTTGCTCCTGAAATATAGTCTCTTGTTGGGGAGAGATTGCTCGGTCGTTTTGTTGGAATGGCGTGCTTGTTCCTCCATCTTTGCTCTTTGTCGCTTCTATCTGGGCAGGCGTCCTACCTTCTTCGTTGTGGTCATCCTGTCGACTCTTCTGTGATAAGGTCCTGTCGACTTATCTGTGATGAGGGATCCTGTCGACTCTCGCTATAGCTGTGGTAACCGAGGGTCAAACCAGTAGTAACCGAGAGTGACAGTCAGGGCGTGGAGAGTTTTCCAGTACCTCTCAGCACCTTGGAGGACCTTTAACAGTTCTCACAGAGTACAGGCAGTCGTGGTCGAGGCAGAGTGGAAAGCTTGGGAATGTCCACACACAAAAAACGAAGAGACACAGTTGTAGTAGGAAAGTTCCATGAACAGATAGGAGTCGAGCTAAGAGCAAGATGGAGAAAGAAGGTTTCTTACTGTTTTACATGGTCGATGAGGTGGACCTGGCTGCAACCAACAAGGGCCACGCCGACGGTGAAGTCTGACTGTCTGAGTTCGGCTAAAACCGAGGTTTTATATCTTTGCCAAGGGGGGGGGGGGGGAGACATGTGAGAATTTAGACTTTGAACGTTTGCGGCATTCTGCACCCTTTGACCTTGATGGCAACGGGCTGCCAAATTCCTTTTTAGGGTTGTTTTCTATCTCGATTTTAGACGTTTTTGAACTTCTCAATCTTGCCTTAACTCAGCTCTTAATCTATTACATAGTTTTATTTATTCATCCTCAGTTTGTACAAAGTACATTACATATGGTGATGCAATGACACATGTCAATCATGCGTATAATTATTTATAGATGGGTTTCTATATACAACATGACAATCTTGTTATAAGTAGTATACAATATAGGGTTGTTGGCTTAAATTACCATAAGTATATAATTAAATAACCATTTGATTAAATAAATGAAGATACTGATAAATATTTAAGAATAAAAATGAGTAGGGATTATGATTCAATATGTTATGTTGATAAATATAAATAGATATATCCATTTTATACCAGAATATTAAAGAAAAACACTGCAGGTTATTTTTAGAAAGCTGGGCCTCTATAAAAGATACAGAAAGCATAAATAGGAAAATTGATCTACCAGAAATTTATAGAGAATTTATATCTTCCTAAATTATTTATAATGATGATAATCATTTATGAAGCAAATAGGTATAAATTTAATGAAAGGCATAATCTTGCTAATCATTTGCTTCATATAAAATCACATTGATATCAAATTTATTATTATTGTACCCAACCGCTTTTATTTCTAAGTCTATTATTTTATTTGTTAAATGGTACCTTCAGAAAAAAATCAATACTTCAGAAATATTTATTTTGTTATTTTTAGTGCATTTTAAATAAAAGCTTTTTTAAAAAAGTGTTTTATAATTAATTATTCACGCTATTTTTAGTCGTATATATGCCAGTCCAAAAAAAGCCCTATCACTGAGACGACGTTGGCATTAAATAGCTGCAAGCCTGCTCGCAGCAGATTGGTCAATTCCTCGTGGGAGGTCGGAAGTGACGTAATCAAAATCCGTTACTAACAGAACTGCGTCTCTTTGCTTTTGGGAACCCTAAATTTATTGAATTACTGAATCGCGGCCAACGGGGACTACTTTGAAGGGGACAATTTGAATTTGGTAGAATAATAAAGTTTTTTTTAACTTATGAGCAAAGTGTCGAAACTTTTTGATCAGAGTAGTATTGTAAATCTCAGTGTACCCACTTTCACTGGTCCAGGTGAAACTCATAACACTGTAACTTTTGTTAATTTCAAGGATGTCCTATTTGCCTCATCCTTCACCAATCTATCGTTTTGTTGGTATAATGATTTAAGAGAAAAACGAACAAAAAGAGGCGTCTTAGGCTGCAAGAAGCTCCTCTTTGTCACAGGGGCAGTTCCTCCCTTTGAGCTCTTTGGTTAATTCTATTTATATACTATGTTTGTGTGGAAGTGTATAAGCATGGTATATTCTCTTGATCTGTGATATCTCTTGTCTAATTGTTTATTCTTTATTTATTTTTTCTTTTTCTGGAATAATTAAAAATCAACGAGATTAGTTGATATTTATTCCGATAGATGGCGCAAGCCATCAGCAACTTTCAGTTGCACGATAAGGAGATGCCCTTTTTTCATAATTAGAATTAAATATTTACAAATTTACATGTAATATTCTAAAGAGTTCATAAAATTTATATAGACAAAGAGGCTGAGGTGAAAGAGTTAGATCATTTAAATCAGGGAACAAACGATGTCTCACTTCTGTAAAGTTCGGACAGTCGTAAATAAGGTAAAGAGCAGTTTGTTCGGTTTCTCCGCAGGAACAATTTGGAGTTTCTGATAGACTTCTTTTATGTAAGTATTTCTGGAAATTATATATATATGAATGATACTAGGTATAATGAATATGGTGCCTCTTTCATCGCTGCAGAATTTGATGGAGAATCGCCAGCGGTCTCCAGCAACACCACGCGTGGATAGATAGAACGATTTGCATACAGATCGACGCGGTTCACAGTGGAAAGGCGCAGGGAATTGAGAAAGCCTTGATTAACCATAAATAAAGAAACAAATCCTCGATATATAGCGTTAAGACAATTGCTAATTAAAATAATTTTATTGTCATCTTGTCAATACATACAAAAGTTCACAGTCTGCACTATTTTAAGAAAAAAAATAAATATATATATAACAATATGTACAATGAATATGGCGCCTTTACCACCGCTGCAGAGTTTGATAGAGAATCACCAGCGGGTCTCCAGCGACACCACGTATTTCGCGATCTACGAAGAAAACGTAGATTGTGTGCTTCGCCGCTGAGAAGATGGTGATGGCGTGGTCCTTGAGATCAACTGGAAAGAATCAGGATATAGCGTTAAGAAGCAAATAATATGTTAGAAAATGCAGACCGCTTCATCAAGAACTGTCAAATTGTGAAGTTTCAATCGCTTTTGTTGCCTGGCGTTGGTAATACTAGCTTTATACAGGTAAAATGATCAAGCCAGCGTCTTACAGATGACAACGTTGGAATATAAGTACATCAACTTTATCAATATAATTCTACAATAAATATATTTCACAATTGATAGCTTCGATTCAGAAAATTGTATTGGAAACATTCCAGAATTTGTTGCTTTTTCGTATTCATTTCACGTTCTGTTGATGCAGAGCTTCATTTCTGAAAATAATTGAATACTTAAACTTAGAATATATATTACACATATTGAATGATAATTGATATTTTTAAGGTCGCCAAGTGATAGAATATACTAAGTTCGTCGTTCGTTAGGAATAACTTCGTTCTTCTGAAGGTATGATCTAAACAATTTCGATATGTTCATAAATGTTGTTAAATCGGTACAATATTCGATTTTACAGACTTTGAAGAAACGTATGCTGAAATTAAACAGCAAATACATATTGTGGCAAATGAAATTATAATAAATATTTCTATTAACAGAATGGTTTCTCTAGAAAATGGTTTTATATGAGGTTTGCAGGATCCGTATTTATCACAGGTTCCTATACCATGAAGACAAGAAGCTCCAATTTCCTTTTGGATTGTCCAATACTCAGTGAACAACAAATGTTTATTTTTCATATAGTATGGTTTGCAATTTAAATCCTTCCCCATACAGCATTCAAGGCAAGCATTCTTTTTTCCCTTACATATACAGGGATATAGGTCCTCCAGTGAGCATAAAGTTTCATGTCGGTTTTTTCTTACTTTTTTTAATGGCATAGCCATCGCCAGGTCGCATGATATTAGTAGCAATATTAGCAGCATCTTTTTCACTTATTTATAACAATGGTTTCAGGTAATCTAAACATTTAACAAAAGTCTAGTCTTTAGTTTCAAAAAGTTTAAATCTATCTAAAAAAGGGTTGAAAGTTAATATTCAGAATGATATCATGTATTTCAGTAAGAGCCCAATGCATTAGCTTTGAATAAATTCGGGAAAAGAGCACAGTCAATAGGAGCAATACAGATGATGGATCCAACTTGAAGAAAGGTCGATCTTAATCTTCACTTTCTGTAGATAACTGAACTTATGCTTACTTCTGTTTACCTATTTGGAAGAATTCTATATCAGACGAATGTCCTTAATAAAAACTTTTTGTTGTTATATCAGTAAAAGCAATGAATTAAATATTTTTGCTATCAATATAAATTTTCAAATAAAAATGCATATATTGTATCTCAAAGGAATTTATTCACCAATATAGGCCTTTTTATCTGAAGAATATATCATTGATTTCTCTCTATTTTCAACAAAATATTTGCTCGAAAGTTTGAAAAAACCAAAATTAAAAGAAAAACTCTTAACCTAAATTTTGACTAAATAAAACTCTTCTAATTAAAATAGAAAAATAAAACGGCGATTGAAGAGGAGTATCTTATACGAATTTTATTAGCAACTTAGCAACTGTTTTATTAGCACTGAATTTTATTGTTTCTTTTTTAAATTTTAAAATGTCCATAATCACCATCACATTTTGTCCTGCTAGCATTGCTAGTTTTATAGTAGGAATTCTACTTTAAAAAAGCTTTGGCCGTTTAACGGCTTTAAAAATCACCCTGGGCACTATGACCCAGCTGCTCCAGGAGCAGAAAGAAATAGGTTTCCGCTATTACAGCGAGGGCACGGAAGCGCGTGAGGAAATCACGCGTCTCAATGCGCAGAAGGCGATACTCTTTCTGAAAAATCAACAACCTAACCGCTGAACGTGATTATTTAAAAATCAAGTTCGGAGATGAAAGACGGGCCAATGAACAATTGGTTCTACAGTACGGCCAGCTCAAACGAGCTCCTTCAGATTTCATTGTGATGTCGAAGTGGATCATCATGAGGAAAAATTATTATTAAGACAAGCTCTGCAAAGAATTCGCTGATGTCCCTTCTAACGACGATGTCAAAAACAACAAAAACCTTTATTAGGACACTATTGTCCTACAAGAGGATTCCTCTAAAAAGTTATATATGTACATGAGTGAGCAGGAAAAGCAATTTAGAGGGGAGGGGGAGCAATCAGCCGTTGTCTGTGGAGTTGAGCACTTCTTCCCTCATTTTATCTATCGCCTTGAAAAATTTAAAATATTTATAAACAAATGTTTTATCCAGCAAAAGAGTAGTGAAAATTTTATATACATGTTGTTCATTGTAGTGGGTTAGCCCCGAAATTTCGTGACTTTCCAGTCTCTTTTCCTGTAGAAGTGGGCAATGGAATAGATAATGGACCAACTTGTCTTGGATGCCAGCATTGCAGAAGTAGCAATTTAAAGAGTCGCTGTTCCAAAATCCCGTGATATCCTTGCGGAAAAGTAGTCATAGAATCTTTTGACGGGCTATAAATCGTTTAACTTTCAAAGGGAAATTTGATTTCTAGCGACAATGTCAAACTCCATCACAGAATTGAGAATTGAACTTGGCGATGTCGTCAATGGCATACCGAGGTTTAAACAAGTGGAGCCAGATGAAGCCGAAGTTGAAACCAACATTGGAACTTTTGAAATCTGTACAACTGATGTGTCTACATCGACAAGTTCAATTGAAGCAAATGAATTCAAAATTAAAAGTTGCGCTACCACAAGACCTCACATTAAACACAAGGTAATAAGACCAAATCCTAATAAATAAATAGTGTGTGACGTTTCGGTAAAATTTCCACGGCTGTGGTAAAATTTCTCATTCAGTACTTTTGTCTGAAGATGGTAACAACGCTGTTACCGAAACGTCACGCACTATTTATTTATTTGGATTAGGTCTTATTACCTTGTGTTTATTATCTATAATCCAAATTGTGCCTTATCAAGAACTCACATTGAATAAATTGTATTTTGATGATAAACCCAATCGAGGAAATATGCAATTGATTGCCAAAGCTCAGCCTCTGTTTGGACAATTGAAGCAGGTAGAAGCTCCTATTAAAGACAATTAATCTTGAAACTTGCATAAATAATGTGGACCAAACTACAGCTTCAATTGGCGCTATTGATTTTAAAATTGAACCAGCCGCATGTATGCATCTTCAGCAAGAAGGAATCAAAAGTTTGGTTGATATACCAAATGCAGAAAATAGGCCATCAATCGTCACAATTTTTCCTCAGCATGAGAGGTAGAACTAGAAGACGCATCAATCCAAGAGAATGAAGCTGTTCAAGAAACTTTCATAAGTCAAATGGACCTATTTAGAACATCAATCGAAGCCAATGAATCCAAATTTGATCAAGACCATACCACAAATCTTCAACAAAAATAATTTGAAGTTCAGCTTATGAACTAGATGAAGAAAGCGCTCTATTATTTGGAAACGTTGTCAATTCGGTAACAAGGGGAGAGCTGAAGCCTCGAATTTCAATTGAATAAGAGTATGCGAAAACAACTTCATCTGAGAAAAAGAAGGAACGATCATAGAACTCCCAAGCGCCTCAAATATGGGAAGATCAGAGATCTTGATTTTTAAAAAAAGAAAAAAGTGCACAGCCAGTCGGAGATGACTTGGCAGCTCGCAAAAGAAGAACCGGCGATCAGAAGAACTAAGACCGCCACCACCACAAAAATGGATTTATTCGCCAAAAGCTTTTAAAGTTTTCAACTATTCAAATCTGATATATGAATTTCAATTGATATGAAAGAAACCTTTTTTTGATTATCCCTAGTACACATGGTACAGGTCATGATAATCATGATGGGTATAAGTAGACGACTGCTTTTACTGTAAGTGCACCACATGTCTACACATGTGAAAAGCAGATCGACTTTACATTTACAAATATGCCAGAGCCCCGATTAGTTACTTGCACTCGCTGGTGGGTTTGTTGGACTTTTGCAAGAATCGGGGACCATTGAGGCATTTTTTTTAAATCAGAAAAAGTGCCCAATGCGGGAATCAAACCCGGGTCGTAGCGGTCGAAAACCAACGGTTTAGACAATCCTTCCACCGACCCCATTTAAGAATTTAAAACAAGAAGAATAAGGTATTGAGATAATTTTGTATTAATATGTTGATGGTCTTGTTAGTTAGGAGAGAAATTGTCAATGAGTCTCCATACTTGTTAACTTAATGATTCAAGAACAAGAAATTAGTTTATTATAGGATTTATGGTATGGAGCAATTAATATTTGCATAATTGTCGGGTGGGGGTACTTATCCAAGTACGTCATGATCACCATGGTTGTTAGTTAGTGAATACTTTGTTGGCTTGCCCTCTGACTAACCAAATTGTACTTGCTTACTTTGACATAATGTCATCTTTATGTATATACTCTATCTTATGAAAACTTTGGCAAGTTTAGAGCAATTTGTACACAGATTTATAAATCACTACTAATTCATCGTGTAAATAATTAAAGATACATATGTAAATAATTCTAATATAGCACAATAGTCTGATAGACTTCGTGCTTCTGTAATAATAAAATAAAATGAAAGAATATTGTAGATACACCATATGTCTACACTGGTAGAAAACAGTTTGACTTTTGTACTTACAGGTATTCCAGAGCAGCCGTTTGGTTACTTGTATTCATTGGTGGGGTTGAACCTAGGGCCATTGAAGTATTTTTTTTTTACTGAAAACGGTTTAGACCATCCTTCGACCGACCCCCAAACAAACTTATAGTATTGTGGGGGCCAAGACACTTCCTTCCAGGCTGCTGGGATGATAGACCACAGCAAACATACAAGCGGCGCCATGAAATAGGAGATGACCACTGCTGTGTGGAGCGGCAGATCGGCGGAAGTCAATGAGAACCCAATAGACATTCTAGGATGTTGTCCTTTAATCTTCCTCTAAAAATGTAGCTAATACGTAATACCAATAAAACACTAACTTTGAAATACTTTCTGGGCCATTGGTGGACTAATAAATCGACACACTACAGTATCATGAAGTGTTTTCATCTAAAGAGAAAAAATTCCCAGGACGATTGGTCCATCGTCAAATCTAATTTTCCAAATGAACATCAGTTAATTAGAAAGGCACGAAAGAAATGTAACAAAGTGGTGAAAACACTAGTTAATTGATTGACTCAAGTTAATTGAGTGTTGTGCTGTAATTATGGAGAGACATGCCAAATATTTGGGTTAATTATCAAATCAATTACTATGAAGGCATCCAATTAATTGTACAATTGAATTTATTCGATATAATTAAAATTAGTTGTTATATAACTCTTGACTATTGTTATTTTACACAACTCTGTTTAAATAAAACACTTCCACATTCTCTCTGTGAACAATAGAAAAGGGAGGTCGGTTGTCTAAACCGTTGGTTTTCGAATGCTACGAATCAAATCCCGCGCATTAGGCACTTTTTCTAAATAAAAGAAAATGCCCAAATGACCTCCTATTCTTGCTAAATGCTAAAGTCCAACCCCACCAGCAAGTGCAAGTAACCAAACGGGGGCCCTGGCACATTTGTAAGTGCAAAAGTCGAACTCCTTTCTATATGGGTAGACATGTGGTGTACTTACAGTAAAAGTAGTCGCCAATTTCTACCCACCATGATTATCATGGCCTGTACCATGTGTACTAGGGATAAAAAAAACAATAGAGAAGAATACCATCAGACATAGAAAGTTATAAAAAGGCATTTCCGACCGCTCAAATGAATATTAAAAGATGGCAGAGCACCATCTATAGCAAATAAACGTTGAATTAATTTTATTTCTGACTCTTGACCAAATTATCTTTCTTGATTCTTCAAGAAAAGCTAACTACGTGTTTCGGGTTATTGGCCTTCGTCAGCGTAGTTAAGTATGTAGGCATTTAAATAAAGAGCGCATAAAAATTTCATCTTCAATCTACAGAGATAGCAGTAAATGTCCTATTTAAATTCTGCTCTGTTTTAAACATTGAGTATTTGAAGACAAAATCGCACATAGGTGGGTGTTATTTGTTGGTATAGGATCTCGCTCAAATTTTGTCTCTCTCTCTCTCTCTTTATTTATTCCTATATTTATCATTATATAATCATATTTATTCATATTTATATTTATTCAGTATTTAACCTTATATAATCTTATATGGACATTGTAATATATCAATTTCAATCTCACTCTCTCTCTCTCTCTCTATGTTGATGATGATGAAGTAGTAGCCGCGGTTCTACACCGCTCTGACAGAGAAACACTCCCCGATGAACTCTCCTATAGAAATAGGAAAATTCTGTACGATTTCCTCGGCGATGCAATTGAGCACGTTGGGAACAAAACCCTTTTATAATCACGGGCCTTTCCGAACTCAGGGCGGCCTTGAACATTTGACATTATCCAGACGTCCCTTCGAGAAGGCTCATGTCTGATGTAAATATATATATATGAAATAATTGTTGAAGTCCTGGTAGCTCTTGTTGTACTGTGTTGACCAAGAGGAACAGTCAGGATGTAGAGTTTTCCAGTACCTCTCTGCACCTTGGAAGACCTTTAAAAGTTCTCACAAAATACAGGCAGTCGTGGTCGAGGGAGAGTGGAAAGCTGGGGATATCCACACAAAAAACGAAGACACAGTTGCACTAAGAAAGTTCCGTAACAGATAAAAGTTGAGCCAGGAGCGAAAGATGGAGACATAGAAGTTTCTTGCTCGTCTACATGATAGTTGAGATCGACATAAGGTACGACCGACGTGAGCTGACGCTAAGGGTGAACTAAACTCAACTGACTGAACTGTACTGAGCTGTCAAGCCACTGTAAGGTGATGATTTATAGGTTAAAGACGGGGTGACCTTATGTGACAGGGGCGTTTGAGAAAAGGCGCCTTTACCTGTCCAGGTGTGAGAGGGGTCTCTGCATTCCACCACATGTGACAGTGTGGGTGGCCTGTCGTGGGAACTGTGAATCTACCTAATTTATGACTCCCATCTTTAGACTCTGTTGTCTTGGCAATTCTATGCTCGATCTCTGCTTTAGCTCAACTATTAAATCTATTACAGATTTTATTTATTTATCCACTTTGTACAAATTACATTACATAGGTGATGCAATGACACAGATTAATCATGCGCATAATTATTTATAGATGTGTCTCTATATACAACATGACAATCTTGTTATAAGTTATCTACACAATATGAGGTTGTTGTTTTAAATTACCATAGATGGGCCCCGGGAGTGAAAGGGTTTATCCGGGTTTAGGCGGGTAAAGCCTCTCTAACACAGGTAAGTAATTAAAATTTCTTTTAATTAATTTAAACTGTGAGGGTTAAAAAGGCTATAACAAGATGATATTTGTTGGATATATAAAAGTGAAATAAAAATGACATTTTGTTTGATTAACAAAAAAGATGATTAAAATAAAATGATGACATAAAAATTCACATTCTAAGAGAATATTGGTGGGCGTTGGACAGGGTTAGTAGTTAAAGAATAAGCAATTGTGAGATTTACACATGCAATCAAATACTTAGGTCCAGGTGCAAAGCGAGGATATGGACTTGAGCGTCTTCCTAGGCAATGTTTCACCTGTGATCCTGTATAGGGTAACAGTGCTTTGTCACAATTTTAGGATTATTGGGTTAAAAGTTGTTGAATTATTACAATTATAATTATTTTATTTCCAAAGCGCTATATCCCGCAAGGGATACTTGCGCCAAACAAGGAGAGAAGTTTGTTTACATAAGTTATTTACATTATTCAACGAATAAAAACATTAGAAATTCAGATTTTGTAGAAATTTTAGAATGTATTTACAAAATGAATTGAACTTTAGATATGATTTTTTATCGGAAATCAAATCGTTTAAATTATAAACAACTAGTTCATTCTTCATTCTATAATCTTGAAATGCTGGGCAATCGATCAGTAGATGTCTTGAGGTTTGTTCCTCCATACCACAAAAGCAACTTGAATCCTCCACTGCCTTTATTCTATTTAGAAAACTTTTGAAATTTCCGTGGTTTGTAACAAATTGAGTATTATAAAAATTTGGACGAAAGTATTTAGGGATTTCTTGGGGAAAAAAGCTTAAGAAAGTATTATTTGCTTCGTTTTTCAGAACATTCATTCTTGATTTGAGAAAGGTATCTATAATTCCTGGAATAAATGGGTCATAAATTTGTTGATCATCTGGGGATAAGTTTCTCAGATCAGATATCATGATTCTGGATTCGATAAAGTCTGATATCAAAGGAATGTTGGCCAAACTATGAACACAGCTATATGATGTGGATTTATAGGCTTGTATACACCATGTCAGTATTTGATATTGGGTTGAATTTAGTTTTTGTAAACATTTTTTATTTAAATATTTGAACCAAATTTCGGCTCCATATGTAAGTATTGGTCTGAAAATGGATTTATATAAAGTTAGCCTTTTCTGGGTGCTTAAACCCCAAGATTTCCCGCAAATTGAGAAGAGATAATTTTTAAAACGTTTTGTACGATTTACTATTTCTTCTATGTGGTATGTAAAATTTATTTTGTTTCTTCTTCTGTGATTTGCAATTATTATTCCTAAAATTTTGGTCTTCAGAGTTGGTATGATTATTTCATTATTAAATTTGATTGGAATTTTTTCTTTGTTATGTAAATAAAGTATATTAGTTTTTTCTAGACTTATTTCAAGTTTGTTACTCTTACACCATACATCAATCGTATTTAATGCCTTTTCTATAACTAATTTCAGGTCTTTGCAATTGTTGTGCCAGCATATAATTGATACATCATCCGCATAACATACCACTTCACTATTAGGAACTTGATATTTGATCAAAAGATCGTTTAGTAATATTATCCATAGTAGTGGAGATAGCGGGCCACCCTGCGGACATCCCTTTGTAATTTGTTTATTTATTGTTAAGTTCTCATATGTAAATTTCGTTTTCCTCAATTTGAAATATGATTGAATAGTCCTTATTAAACTTTCCGGCAAGTTATCTTCATCTATTATTTTTAAGATCGCAGGCCACCATGCATTATCAAAGGCTCCCGCAATATCTATTGTGACCAGAGCTGTCAGTTCTTTGGTTTTGTGTTCCATTATTGTATCGATTATATTATTCAAGGCTGTAATAGTAGATTTTGACTTGATGAATCCATGCTGTTTGGGACTTAATAAATTGTTTTGCATATAATATTCATAAATTTTCTTTTTAATAACCTTTTCGTAGATCTTAGACAGATTAGATGTTAACGAAATAGGTCGATAGCTTTTTATTGATTCGACGTTAGATTTGTTTGGTTTCATTAGAATTTTTAAAACTGTCGTTTTCCATTCCCTTGGAAAATATCCCATCTGAATACATTTATTTAATAACGAATGTAGCACCGGAAGTATCAGAGTCTTTGCGCATTTTATCATGTTATTACTGATATTATCTTGACCTGGTGACTTTTTTACATTGCTATTGTCAATTATATATTCTATTTCTTCGGTATCAATATGGATAGCGCTTGAATTCCTTAGAAAAGGTTCGTAACTTCTAACCAATTCTTGTTGATGGTTGTCTTGATCAATTCTGTCATCTGCAATTAATACATTTATTATGTCTGTAATGCGTTTTTCTTTTTCTGATTCTTGATTGTTGTCTATTATGGGAAGTCCTTTTTGCTTGTTTGAGGATTTGAGCTTTTTGAAAATTTTATATGCGTTACCAAAAGGATCATTTGATTCATTTTCTTCGATGAAAATTTTCAAACTATTTCTCTTTGCTTTCTTTATCATATTATTAAATTTGTTTCTGACTTGTTTAAATCTTGTTGCATCGATAGTCTTACTGTGATAAAATAAGTTTCTTACATAATGAAAATGTGTTTTCATTTGTTCAAGTTCTTTATTCCACCACTTTATACCTGCATCGTATGCGTAGTTGTTTGATTTTACTTTTAATGATATGTAAGCTGCTTCTATTATGTTATCCGTGAGTTTGTTTACAACTTTATCAATATCCGTGCAATTTTCCACCATATCTGCCTCATTCTTTAATTTGATAAATTCTTGATACTTGAGATTTTTGGAGAAATTTGTCCAGTTGGCGTGTTTTTCATTGAATTTCCATGTAGAATTCTGTTTATCTTTTATATAATTAAATTTTGAGTGAATTTCAAATTGAATTGCCAAATGATCAGAAATATTCGTCAGTGATGAGGTGGCCCAATGTCTGATCATATTTATTGAAAGTCTATTCGAGATTGTTAGATCTACTATACTTGCCCCTCTACATGTTGGAGTTTTATCGTTGTGAATGTACAAGTGATTTTCATTTATTATTGTTTGCAATTTGTAACCATTTGAATTTGTTATTTTATCGAACCAGATTGGATGACGGGAATTGAAATCTCCGCATAGGACTATAGGGTTATTTGAATAAGTATTAATCAAGTTTCTTATAAAATCTAAGTGAGTATCATTACAGGAATTGGGATGAAGGTAAAAATTTGCGATTACTACAAACGAATTTGAGGTTATGACAGATATTGCAGTACAGAATTGATTCGTAAAATTATCTAATTTTTTGAATTTTATATTTTTATTTACAATGATTGTTGCTGTGTAAATATTTTCTGATGTCTTTGAATGAATTATTGGTGAGTCTAAATCAAATATAACCTGTTTATTTAAAACATATGGTTCTTGAAGTAATATAATATCGGGTGGATTATTATTCGTTGAAATTGAAAGTTCGTTTAAAGCTGTCATACTTTTTCTAATATTCTGTTGTAAACATTTTATGTTTCCTCTATATGGTAGAGCAGTGATCACCATGATTACAAATAACTAAATTCGTTATTCATTCCTCTTCCTAACCGATGAGATATTGAGTTCTTCTCACTGTTCTATCAACCTGCAATTTATATTGAGGACAGTCATTTGTATTTGGTTTATGGTTAATCGGACTATTCCTGAGTCTTGGATGCTTTGAACAGTTATGACATCTTAGCTCTTTTGTACAGACGTGATTGCCCTGGGCTCCACAGATACAGCATATTTGTACATTTGGACATTCTTTTGTTTTATGGTCTGGATTAAACTGAAAACAATTTTGGCATTGTTTTACTAGGATTTTATCTTGTATCTGACAACGTTCCAGGTCTGTATATAATGTATTGTTCATTCTTTTCATAAGTTGATAGGCTTTTGGGGAAACTCTCAGGACTATGCTTTGGGTTGGTGTGTTAGATTTCATTACGAATAATATCTTGATTTCATCTTCCATTCCGTTCAGCTCCTGATTCATATTGCAAATCGTGTTTACAAATGTGGTTGTATCGGTTAGTTTGGAAACGTTTTTCACCACCACTGTTGGATCTCTTTGCTTTGGAACAAAAATTTTGCTTATTGTTTTTAATTCCTCAGATTTGTTCAATTCCTCTTGAAGTGAATTCATCTCTGTCATATTAGGCAATTTTATAATTACTGCGCTTCTTGTGTTAAACATTTTGTTGATTTTTATCTTTGTGCCCCTGTCTCTAATTTTCTTTATATCCTTAGAAATAGCCTGTATTATGGTTGAAGTAGGTTCATTGTTGGCTGGTGTTGCCATAAGCGTGAATTCTCTATTTTGAATTTGCTGATGTTTTACGATCAAATCTGATACATTTTCTCTTTTTGCAATTTGTGCATAAGAAGGTCTATGAACTGAAATATCCTTTTCTATTTTATCAATCCTGCTGTCCATTACCTCTTTGATGGCTTCGGTTATTGTTTCTAGTTCAAATTCCTTTTTTATTTCTGTTATGGAGGAAATACCATCTTTTATTTGGTTTATATTTGTGCCAAGAAATGTCAGATCATTTTTGGTTAAATTTTTCTGAGTACTTTTAAATTTATTTGTGAAGTATTCAAGAACTTCATCAAGTTTTAATTTAATTGAATCTACAGCTGATTCCATTTATTTAGTTTCGTATAAGAATCTAAAATAAAGAGCAGTAAATTTGCATATTTTTATAAAATGAAATTTTTGCATAAAATTTGCGGTAGTAAATTTAATTGTGTTTATTTTTAAAAATCCAATAGATTCAGCAAAGAATAATGTAGTATTACAATAACTATTAATTAACTGAATATATAATATATAATAACTATGATATAAACAATTTTCAAAACAAATATTTACCGGAGCTAAGGCGACACGCAGCCGGTCGGATCAGCCTCCTAGCGGCAAATATGATTAATATGATTGAGAAAGGAGTGAAATAGAGCCATGCGATAAGTAGAATTGTAGCGACAGTAGGTGATCTGACTTGACTCGAAATCAAAGGTTGAATGTGGTCCGCTAGAGCTGAAAAAAAAAAGTTGAAAGTTGAAAAACGTGAACGCTTTGTGAATGCGTTGGTGATTTGCTCTGCGGATGAAATGAAATAAACTCTTGAAGCATGTTCAGACCAGAAGTTTGGATTGGTGAGTCTGGGGAACGGTGTTCTCAAAGAGAAAATTACGAAATCAAAAAATAAATTGTCAAGCAGTGCTGTCGTTTTTCTACGTTGTTGTGACGCAATGACTGAAAAGATAGTGATGAAAAATATAGGGGATTGGTTAAAGAATATGATTGTTGAAAACGATTGTTGTAGATGCCCGATAGTGGATGATAAACTTTGTCAGATAATAAAGGTATTTAAACAACTAAAATATAGTGAATAGAAATATAGAAATATGATTGCGGGTACAAAAGTGTAAGTGGACAAAATTAAACCTGTAATATATAAAATATATAATAAATAATAAAATAAAAATAATTTTTGAAACAATTAGATGTTTTACAATACTAAAATAATATCATGAAAAATAAAAGTAAATTTGATTAAAGGTTTTTTTTTTTTTTTTTTTAATGTTGGATTAAAAAATTTGTTTATATAATTGAAAGGTAAGAATAAGAATAATTATTCAAGATTTTATACAAAATTTATAATATAATTGAAGGTTATTAATGATTGGATAAATTTTAAGTAGTGTAAAATTGAACAAAAATTGTCTCTTTTGACGAAGTTACAGTTGTGGTGTGTGACTAGATTATATCCCTTTGGTAACATCGGTGTTTCTATGACTCTGAAACTGGGAATATGTGAAATGATCTTTTCGTTTGTCCTCAATGCTGGTATGTAGAGAATGATTTCTCTTTCGCGTTAAAAAGTCTATATAAGACTTAACCAAATTGTTTTAATTGGTGTTATCAATTAACATGTAAAATGTTTTAAAGTATGTTGTGTTGTGATATCTCGTTGGTGAGATTTGTGAGATTCTCGAGGAAATCTAAATGAGTAGTGTGACACATGTGTTCAAAATGGCGTCATGAAGCTAGTGGTCAAGAAGATCTGCCTTGAGGGGGGAAGAGAGGGCATGTCCAAAGATATTCTCAAAATATAGTAGTGACCAAGGGAGTGGCGTCAAAAAGGGCGTCCACTTCCCCCCTTTTTTTTTTCACGGAAATTCTATTTTTGGGGTGGTCACACATGTGGGATGGTTCTCCAGGCCTGAGATTCACTTGAAACTGACTTTCTCTCTCTCTCTCTCTTCTTTTGTTGAGTTGGGCATATTTCTTGCCTATTTGAAAATACTGGGGTTTAAATGCAAAAAGGGTTGTGAGCTTGTAGGCGGTATAATTCGGACTAGTTGCGTCTCGAAGATATCTGGAGTCAAATGATTGAATTCACTGAAATATACATCTTGAGACAATCGCTGTGGGTTTTGAGCAAATCGGGTTTGTGGAGGTGTAATGTACAGAACATTCTCTGTGTAATATTTTAATTTATTGACATGTATGGTGTCACTGTCTCTATTGAGAGGCTGATTGGGGCGATCTATTCGAACGACATTAGGTGATATTATTTCAATTATTTTGTATGGTCCAGTAAAATATGGTGCTAATTTACCTGTGTCTGGATGTCTGTAATTTTTTACCAAAACAAGATCATTCACTTCGAAATGTGGTGTTCTGTGCTGCTTATCAAATGTTTCTTTATATTTTTTATGCTTATTTTGAGTACGAGAGTTTGCTATCTCTCGAGCTATATTTATTTCGGGGTATGGGTCAAGATGAGTTCTTAGATCTGGGGGGATAACATTGAACATTAAGTAGGTAGGGAAAACTTGTGACAGAATGGGGCGTGTTATTGTACGTCTGAGTGACGCGTTTAACTAGTTGAGTCCAGGAAGCTTTCGGATTTTCTAGATAAGCTAGTCTGAGCTTGCCTGTAATGGTCGCATTTAAGCGTTCTATTAAACCGTTTGCCTGTGGGTTATTGCTGGTAGTTAGTAGAGGTTGTATACCATGCGTTATTAGAAATTTACGGAATTTTTCTGAGGTAAAAGCGGGCGCTCTGTCAGATAACAGACGTTTTGGAGATCCTTGCTGTAGTACCGTTTTGAGGGTTTGTATGTATGTTAGGGTACTGGTGGACTTCGATGGAAAGGTCCAAGCATATCGCGTTAAATGATCCACTATTACGTGTAGATATGTCTTGGAGTGTCCATATTTCGAAAATCCAGCTATGGTATCTATAGAGATTAAGTCGAATGGTTGTTGAGGTGGTGGAATTTGTCCAAGGGCACCATAGGGTTTACCTTTGGGCCTTTTAATGATTTGGCAGGTGTGACACGACTTGACAAATTTTTCTATAGATTTAGAGATACCTTTCCAGTAGTACTGGGCAGTAATTATGCGGGTCATCTGAGAGATGCCTGGGTGGTTATATTCTTGGTGAACTTTATTCATTAGAGTATGTTGCAGGGTTTCGGGAATTATTATTTTAATTACACCTTTTCGGGTAATGGTATGTAAGCCGTTTGTATCAATGTTGAAGGGGGATGCTGTTGGTTGATGCTGTTTGATAATATCGGCACTGATAAATCCTACAAAGGGGTTTCGCGATAACAAATCTGCTTCGTACTGTTGGCTGCCTTTGAGGTAGTGAATTTCGTAATTATAGGTAGATAGTCTCAGGCTCCATCTAAAGAGTCGTCCTGACGGATTTTTTATAGTTTTAAGCCATTGTAAAGCTTGGTGATCTGTGTATATGGTGAATTTTATACCGGTGAGGTATATTCGGAATTTGTCTACACTTTCGACGATGGCGAGGCACTCGAGTTCGGAAACGGTGTAGTTTCTCTCATGTGCTCTAAGGGCGCGGCTGAAATATTGTACAGGATGTACTTGTCCGTCTGGATGTACCTGTTTGAGTATGCCTGCGATCCCTTGGGTGGATGCGTCGCAATAAAGGCGGCAGGGTAAACCGACTTGATACAAGTGTAGTACTGGTTTACTGGTTAAACTCTCTTTGAGAGTGGTGAAAGCTTGTTGACAATCTGGGTCCCAATTCCATTTCACATCTTTTTTAAGTAGTTTATTTAAAGGTGCTCGTAAGCGGGCATAATCTGGTATAAACTTATTATACACGTTCACTGCTCCTAAAAATGATTGTAATGTCTTTTGATTGGTAGGTGGTTTGATGGCACTTATGGTATCAAGGTTGCGCGTCTGTGGTGCATAAGTACCTGCGGTAACAGTGTATCCTAAGAAATCTATATTTGTTTTAAAAAACGAACATTTGTTATAATTGAGTTTGATGTTTTCGTGTTGACATACCGTTAGAAATTGTTGTAGGTGTTGTAGATGATCCTCTAAGGTGTCAGAAAAAATAATGAAATCGTCGAAGTAATGGGTAACAAAATTTAGTTTATATTTTTGCATGACCTGGTTTATGGCACGATGGTATATCTGTGGCGAATTTTTAAATCCGTAAGGAAGTCTACAAAATTCGTACTGACTATCCAACGTCACGAAAGCTAGTAGATTACGTGAGTTAGGTTCTACTTCCACTTGCCAATATGCGGATGCTATATCTACAGAAGAGTAGTATTTGGCTTTCGACAATTTGTCAAGAATGGTTTCTATTAAAGGTAAAGGATGTACGTCTGGAGCGATGATTTCATTAAGTTTTCTGTAATCAATACAGAAACGTTTCGTTTTGTCACGTTTTGTGACAAGAGTTATTGGACTGGCATAAGGTGAAACTGACGGGGCAATAATTCCATGTTGGAGCATTTGCTCTATTTGGGTTTGTATTTCTTGTTGGTCGTGTAGTGGCACTCTATATGGGCGTAATGCTATTATTTTATCTGTGGTGGTATTGATTTTTACCGGTGGTATGTTCAATTTGGGCACATTGTATTTATTAGTAGAGAACACACGCGAGAATTCATATAGAATTCGGTGGAGTTCGTGTGGACAATGTTCTAACTGAGGTGCCGCATTAGAAGGTATAGAAATCTCAATATCATGGGTAGGAGATATAGTGGGTGAAACAATAGTGGGGGAACATATAATTGGGGTAGGGTCCGCCACGTGTAAACAGGATTGGTTCGAGGGGAAGGTGGTAAAAATAGCCGTTTCCCTCGGTTGAGTGGGACATAAATCCTGTTTGCACTTGGTGAACTTATAGACATTCGTTGGGAGAGCATCATTATTTTGATAAATTTGGAGATTATTAAAATCTATGATTAATTTAAATATTTTAAGGGTATTAATAGATAAAATACCAAAAGGTAGTGAAGCTTCTATTATAAAAAATTTTAGTTTTTGGGTGAGGTTACCTATTTTAAGTTTTAAAAATAAATATCCAAGGGTATTTACATTGTGGGCTATTGCGTTTATAGTTAAACTGTACTGATGGATAATAATTTTATATGGTAATCTATTTTCTATGGTTCTTAAAATATCTAAGTTAAGTATGTTAATAGATGCTCCCGTGTCTATTAAAAGGGGCAAATTTATATTGGGTGACAGTTCAGTCCATATTACGAGCTGTTCAACGAAAAAAGGTTTCAGGTTTTCCTACCGTTGAGTTGCTCGCGGGGCTTGTAGAGTCATCTTGGACTTGGGGAACAGGGCTCCGAGATTGGACCTTGGGCCTGGTACCAGATTTTGGTACAGTGGCTGTGCGTGGTCTGGCGCTGTAGACTTGGCGTGTTCGGTCTTGATGGAACCGTTGTTCACACTGGGAGTGCCAGTGCATAGCATTGCAATACTTGCAAGGCGAGGGTGGGGGTGCAACTTGGTATGTTACACGTGATGACCGCTGGTTGTTGTGCCGCGGTGGTGGGTTGTGGTAGGTTGGATATGGGGCCTTGTCTACTTGGCGCTGGTACACTGCACTGGTGGCACACTGGGTTCTTCTTATTCTCGACACTAGGTCGAACCATTCTTTAATGGTGTTTGGCTGCACCGTGGCGATTAATCGCTGATCTGCGACGGGTAGTCCTTCGGTTAGAGAATCTATTAATATGTCGGCGGGTAGGTTTAATTTCATGCCCATTACCGTTTTGTTTTGGTAGTAGTCTTCTAGGGGCATTTGGGGTGTCAATTTGATGGCTAGGAAGCGTGAAAACGACGCTTCTGTCGCTGTTGGGAATAAATCTATCAAGGTTTGGCGGACATCAATATAAAATAACCTATCTAACCGTAGGTTTCGGAAATATTGTAGGGGCTTACCTTGCAGGTAGCAGGGTAACTTGCGTAGGCGGTCCGTGTAGGTCAGCTTAGCTCGGTCTGCTTGGGCATCGAAGTTGTCGAAAAAGCTCTGGGCTTCAAAGGTACCATCGTATGGACTCACATCTATCTCCCTCGGAGATCGGGCGACCAGAAGCTTATTCAGGGCATCGGCGATCTGTGTCAGCGGGTCTGCGGAGGTCCCTTGGGGCGGCGACGTTTCCTCCTCTTCAAATGTCGTATCTTGTTGGGGAACAGATAGCCCGGTCGCATCGTTGGACTGTTCGGTTTGCTCTTCCATCTTTGCACTTTCTCGCTTCTATCTGGACTATCTAGCTTTCTTCGTTTGGTATCCTTCGTTTTGGTTATCCTGTCGACTACTGAAATAATTGTTGAAGTCCTGGTAGCTCTTGTTGTACTGTGTTGACCAAGAGGAACAGTCAGGATGTAGAGTTTTCCAGTACCTCTCTGCACCTTGGAAGACCTTTAAAAGTTCTCACAAAATACAGGCAGTCGTGGTCGAGGCAGAGTGGAAAGCTGGGGATATCCACACAAAAAACGAAGACACAGTTGCACTAAGAAAGTTCCGTAACAGATAAAAGTTGAGCCAGAAGCGAAAGATGGAGACATAGAAGTTTCTTGCTCGTCTACATGATAGTTGAGATCGACATAAGGTACGACCGACGTGAGCTGACGCTAAGGGTGAACTAAACTCAACTGACTGAACTGTACTGAGCTGTCAAGCCACTGTAAGGTGATGATTTATAGGTTAAAGACGGGGTGACCTTATGTGACAGGGGCGTTTGAGAAAAGGCGCCTTTACCTGTCCAGGTGTGAGAGGGGTCTCTGCATTCCACCACATGTTACAGTGTGAGTGGCCTGTCGTGGGAACTGTGAATCTACCTGATTTATGACTCCCATCTTTAGACTCTGTTGTCTTGGCAATTCTATGCTCGATCTCTGCTTTAGCTCAACTATTAAATCTATTACAGATTTTATTTATTTATCCACTTTGTACAAATTACATTACATAGGTGATGCAATGACACAGATTAATCATGCGCATAATTATTTATAGATGTGTCTCTATATACAACATGACAATCTTGTTATAAGTTATCTACACAATATGAGGTTGTTGTTTTAAATTACCATATATATATATATTTTTTCTGTATTATAACTTTAAATTTGACACTATATAATATTATATGAACGATTAATAAATCAGTTTCAATCTCAATCTCTCTTTCTCAACCTTCTGTTTATATATTACAGAAAATAATGCTACATCTGAAGCAATGGCGTATAATATTCTTATTACAAAACGTTTATCTTAAAACTCTTTAAAATCAAACAAAACACACAACACGAAGTTCAATATCGTTTTAAAAATAGAGAAATTCATAAATACATTTTTAATTAAAAAGGCATATATTGGATCAAAATATTTATTTTACCAATATTTCAGTTGGCTGAACGCCAACCTTTATCAAGGTATTATAACATATTAATGTGTTAAAATACCTTGATAAAGGTTGGCGTTCAGTCAACTGAAATATTGGTAAAATAAATGATATTTTGATCCAATATAGCCTTTTTAATTAAGAAGTTCAATATATATATATGAGTAACTATTGACACGACTACTACATCTTTTTTAATTTACATTTATAAGGTCAATTTTTCAAGCTAAATGTTTTTCATCGAGCCTAGTTCTCTATAAAAAGGCTAACAAGATTAGCAAATATTGGTTTAAAAGATGTCTTATCATGTAAGCGCATTGTTTACACAAGTCAGGCGTTAGTTTCAATGGTTCTGAAAATATTTTGATATCTGTGGTTCCCCTTCACAAGAGCCAAGACGACGTGGATCAAGGAAGAACTACTGACGCAACGTGGACAGAGGGATTAAAAAAGGCGGTCAACTGTGAAACAGACAGGCGGGAAACCTCCTTCTTTAAAAATGCATTGAAATTGTTTAATTTCAAAAAGAATCTTACGCGTCTAAAATAGTTTCTAATTTTCGTAACAGATGGCGCGCTAGTGCATCGTAATATAAATGCTCTAATAAAAGACACAATTTGATGTTTTCGGAAGAGCGATTGCTCAAAGCATATTATATATTTATAATTATATGTAATTCTGCTGTCCTCAAAGCTTATGTCCATAGTTCATCTAAAATACCCATTCCAAGAGTCTAGCATCAGTATCACTATAAAAGGAAGTTCAAAAAATGCAATATATAGTTCCAACGGGAGCTCGAAAGATAAAAGCCAGACTTTTGATCTCTGATGATCCCCTATTTTTGAAGCCTAGGGAGCTTTAGGTGTGTTTGGTGCTGCCTTGGTTCCCTCGCAAGCGGCGCGCTGTTACCAGATGCAGCGGGCTGTTTGCTTGTGTCGTCCAGATGTTTTTTTTTGTCCGAAAAAGTCCCCCAGGGACTTACAGCGGATGAGGATAATTTCAGCAAAAAATGCTATATAACAGCGGTATGGTAGATTAAACTGTCGAAACCGCTGGGAGGGTTCACCACTAATGAGCCAAGCCCTCCCATTAATTTTTCCTTTGCAGTAAGGGCATTTGAAATTGCTTAATTTCAAAAAGAATCTTACGCGTCTAAAATAGTTTCTAATTTTCATAACAGATGGCGCGCTAGTGCATCGTGATATAAAAGAGAGAGGTGCCACATTTTTGGTATATAAATATATATGAGAAGATTTCATACAAATTTGTACTAGAAATATAGATGCAAAATGTAGATCTTCGCGGTCGGCCTCGAGGACCATGCCATCTCCTCAGCGGCGAAGCATGCGATATACTACTCTGATCAAAAAGTTTCGACACTTTGCTCATAAGTTAAAAAAAAACTTTATTATTCTACCAAATTCAAATTGTCCCCTTCAAAGTAGTCCCCGTTGGCCGCGATGCACTTCAGCCACCTTTTTTTCCAGTCGGCAAAACACCTTTGGTAGTCTGTTTTCAGGATGGCCTTCTTCGATTCCACTTTGATCTCTTTTATGCTCTGGAATTTCCAACCCTTTAACTTTTTTTTGAGCTTTCCAAAGAGGAAGAAGTCGCAGGGGGTCAAATCGGGACTGTAGGGGGGTTGGAAAACACAGAGGTTGAGTGGTCCTGCAGGAACTTCGAGATTTTGAGGGCTGTGTGCGCTGGCGCGTTATCGTGGTGAAGGATCCACGACTTGCTCCTCCACAGCTCCGGCCGTTTCTGCCTGATCGCTTCCCTCAATCGTCTTAAAACTCCCAGGTAGGAGTCAGCAGTTATTGTAGAGCCTTGTTGTTGAAATTCATGATGAACGATGTCCTGGTAGTCGAAGAACACCGTCAACATGACCTTGACTTTGCTTTGCTGGGAGCCTTCCTCGCTTTCTTTGGTCTCGGCTCATTTTTGAAGCGCCACTCCGATGCCAGTTGGGTAGTTTCCGAATCAAAGCCGTAAATCAAGCATGTCAAACTCGCGGCCCGCGGGCCTCATGCGGCTCACAACGAATAAATTTGCGGCCCACCAGACAATATATTTTAATAATTTTTTTTATAAATTAAAAAAAAAATAATAAAAATTTGTAGCCTAATTTTAAAAAATTGTAATTATACATAATTTATTTATTAATAACGAACCACTGGTCGCCATACATAAGTCGTAAGATTTGATAATATTATACCTACATACATAACGTATTACATCGCCATAAGTATTGTGTGCCTTAAAGTTTAAAGAAAATATTCTTTCGGAGTACTAGAAAAAAATATTTTTTAAAGTTACGTTCAATAATTTGTGCAGTTATTCTGTGTCTGGTAAGTTAAAAAATATTAATTAAAAAAATTAAAATATTAATTAAAACGTTTTATTATTTTGTGTTAGCGATTACTAATTTATTTTCAGACCTTTGTATTCAATATGTCTTCATCAAAACCAAGTGGAGGTAATAGATATCCAGTGCGATTCAGATTTAAAGGCAAAATTCATTGAAGTTGGCGTTTCTGAATTTTACAAATATTTGCCAGCCAGATTTGAAAACACTCGAAAATTAGCATATGAAATTATGTCCATGTTTGGAAGTACTTATCGGTGCGAGCAGTTATTTTCACTTATGAAAGGAAATAAGGCTTCAGTCAGATCGAGAATTACTGACGTTCACCTTGGGTCAGTCTTAAAATTAATCACTGCGAACAAGATTTCCCCCGAAGTAGGAAAGATGGTAGCAGAAAAGAGATGCCAAATATCAGGGAGAAAATATTAACTTTACTTTCTTTTTTCTTATTAGTATTTTTTAAAAATAAACCTACATAAATGTTACTATAAAATTTTAATTACTTGTTTTCTTTTTTTGCGGCCCACATAATCTTTTTACTTTTTTATTTGGCCCGTGTTAGGATTTGAGTTTGACATGCTTGCCGTAAATCCATGTTTCGTCTCCAGTAATGACCTTCTTCAGCAATTCGGAGTCGGTGGTTGTCGCTTCGAGATTGAGACTGGCCGTTTCTTTCCGGGCGTTCTTTTGATCAAAAGTCAAATCTTTGGGAACGAGAACGGCGTTGAGGCTTCTCACTCCCAAAATGTCCTTCATTATCGATTGAGTCGACCCGAATGATATCCCTGCTTCTTCGGCGACCTCCCTGACAGTTATTCGTCGGTCTTCACGCACCAGTTCCAACACCTTGTCCACTTTTTCAGGCGTGGTTGATGTGGACGGTCTCCCGGAACGCTCGTTGTCGGCGGTCTCTTCCCGACCCTCCTTGAAGCGCTTGTACCACTCTAAAACTCGCCTTCGGCTCATGACGGCATACCCGTAGGCTGTTTGCAACATCCAAAAATTTTCGGCACCCTTGAATCCGTTTTTCACACAGAACTTGATGCAAATTCGTTGATCCTCCATTTCGGTGACTAACGAAATCGAAGCACGGGCAAAATGGCTTCATTTCGAACAGCTGCTCGCGCTGTTGTGGCGCGTGATTTTTTAAAATTGGCAGGTCTCCAAGCCAAGGGCGACGCTTGCGTTTGCCACAAACCGGGAGAAAATATATTGAGTTTTCAGGATTTTATGAGCAAAGTGTCGAAACCTTTTGATCATAGTAGTATGTTTTCTTCGTAGATCGCGAAATGCGTGGTGTCTCTGGAGACCCGCTGGTGATCTTCCACCAAGCTCTGCAGCGGTGGCTGAGGTGGCATGTACAATGTCATTGTATTTAGTATATATTTTTTATATCAATTTTTCGTTTTCATAATCATTTTCATCATTGTTAATTTCTCATAATTAGTGCGGACTGTGCACTTTCCTGTATTGGCAAGATGTCAATAAAATATTGCCACGTGGAAAATTAGGGAAGACAAAAACTTCAGGAGGAGAAAAAAAAGTATTTCAGGCAAGAGCAAACTATGAATGGTAAACAAAAGATAATAATAATGAGCGTCGTCAGCTACCGAGGCGTCCCGTTTTCCTTATTTACAGATAAGATTCCGAAAACCCCTCACACCTGTGGTCCCCCCCCCCCCCCCCCGGGGTCCAGGGATGATTGACAGGTGTCCCATCATGATGGAGCTTCTTGACAATATGTTAATTGTCATTTACGATAAAGAGAAGTATATGAGAATCTTTTTCCGTAAATCCCTCCAATGGCGAGGTGGCGTTGCAATTTGAGGTTCAACATCATATGTTCAATTATAATTCAAATATATATCAAAATCAAAAAAGGTATTTCCTGACTACGCTTACATGAACTTTTTAGATGGCAGAGTGCATCTAGTAGAACAGAAATCAACTAAACATTGATTTATCCTGTTCCCTGATATTTGGCCAACCCATTTTCTTGATAAAACAAGAAAAGCCATCCACGAATACGTTTCGGGCTGTTGGCCCTCGTCAGCGTGGTGCAGACTGTACCTCTACGACCAAACATATTTTGGTCCCAGAGGCTTCCTGACCTCTTTTATATATATTTTTTAAATTATTTTTTCACATAAAAATATACGAAACTATTATAGAGGCGTATGATTCTTTTAAAAATAAAACAATTTCTATTGCCCTTACTGCAATGGAAAAATTAATGGGAAGGCCTGTCTCATCAGTGGTGAACCCTCCCATTAATTTTTTCATTGCTGTAAGGGCAGTAGAAATTGTCTTATTTTTAAAAGAATCATACGTGTTTATAATAGTTTCGAATTTTGATAACAGATGGCGCTCTAATGCATCATAATAAAAATATATATTGCCACGTTTTTATTTTTTAAAACGCTAATTTTAGTTTAGTAAAACTTTATTTTTGAAGTTTATTATTTTAAAAGTGAAATGTTTGTTAATGAAATAGACATTTTGCCAAAACTCATTTATTGCTGCTTTCTTTTACAAGCCATTTGTTTATCTCTATTTTTACATATCGTTTTTATTGAGTTTTTACTAATTTAGTATGTACATCATTGACTTTTGATGAATGAGAAAAAGAAATTGAAAATAAACATATGAAAAATTAAAGTAACATTTTAAAGGAATTTATGTACAATTGAAAATTGTTTCTGTAACGTCTCATATTCCCCTTCTTGAAGCATTTATTCTCGGGTAATAAATGGTCGAAGTTGATATATGTGAACGCGTCTTGCTTGCTTTTGGTCTTTCAGAGAGATATCGTAGGTTACATCAGATATCTTTTTTTGAATGACAAATGGTCCTTCATATTTTGGTGATGTCTTGATGAAACGAGGGTCGTTGAAGGCAATTTTTCTTATGACTAAGTCTCCTTCTTTAAAGACATACTTGGGGTGATGGCTATCGTGTTTAATCTTCCACTTACTTCTACTTTGTTCTGTCCGCAGGTTAGCTTTCTTCCTGGCTTCTTCAATTGTAATTAGAGTTTGGTCGGCAAATTCGGGTACATTACCGATTCCATACTTTAAGAAAAGCGGTGAAAAACCAGTCACGTCATGTGGTGTGGAATTATAATTTTTGACAACTTGCGGTAACAATGTGCTCCATTTACATCTAGGTTTCTCTAGAACAGCTATTCTCAGTTTTGTCATTATCGTATCATTTAATTTCTCACAAATGCCATTGCACTGAGGATGATAAGGCGAAGTATATGTGTGTTTAATTCCTTGTAAAGGAAGAAATTTGTTGAACTCTTTTGATATAAAATTTTTGCCATTATCTGTTAAGATAGTATTGATCGAATTAACAGATTTGATTATCTTATCAAGACATTGAGTGACAGCTTGAGCAGTGTTTGTTATTGTGGAATATGCCCATAGATAACGAGTTGCGTGATCAACAAAAACTTGAATGAATTTATGCTTTGTGTTAGCTGCTGCTGTTCCCAGTACAATAGTGTCACAACCGATCATTTGTAATGGTTGGATATTTGACGTTGATCATTTCTCCTAAAGTTGGTTCATGTCTGACCTTCACTAGTTGACAAGATTTACAAGATCGAACATAATTCTTGATATCAGTTGTTATTCCTTTCCACCAATAACATTGAGTTATAAGTTTGCATGTTTTGGTTATTGATGGGTGACTCAATGAATCGTGATATTCTTCCAATATTTTTTTGGTAAGCGAGTTTGGGACAACTGCTTTAAAAACTCCTTTTTGTTTGATCATTACCACACCGTCGTGAGTGTGGAAATTTTTCAAGAAACTCAAATCTGAATTTTGTTGGTGTTCTTGAAGTTCTTGAGTTGCAATGTTAACAACTGGGAGTCTTGATAAGGCGTCAACATGAGTTTGTTGCTTTCCAGAACGATGAACGATGTTACATGATTTCGAGGATAAACTAAGAATCCATCTAAAATACTTAGGTTTCGGTTTCTTCATGGTGAAAAGCCATTGGAGCGCCGCATGATCAGTGATGATTTCAAATGGTTGGTTTTCTATGTATACATGAAAGTGATCAGTTGCTTGTATTACGGCTAGGTATTCCATCTCATAAGCAGAATAATTCTCTTGGTGTGGTTGCAGTGTTTTGGAGTAATAAGCAATTACATGTTCCTCATTGTCTGGACCAATTTGTGTTAGGATTGCTCCAATTCCATATTTGGAGGCATCTGTATAAACTTTAGAGGGGTAGTCCGGGTTGTAAATAGCAAGGACAGGTTTTGTAGATAGTGCCATTTTAAGTTTAGCGAACGACTCCTCTACTTCCTCATTCCAGATGAAGGGCTGATTCTTCCGAGTGAGTCGAACCAAGGGGAATGAAATTTTAGAAAAGTCCTTCACAAATTTTCTGTAATAATTTGCCAATCCCATAAACTGACGAACTTTCTTTACAGTATCAGGTCTTGGAAAGTCTTGAATAGATTTTACTTTTACTGGATCAGGTTTCAATTGATTGTGACTGATGATATGTCCGAGGTATTTTACTTCAGTTCTTCCAAAAATACATTTCGACAATTTTAATTTCATGTTGTACTGTCTTAATTTGTCAAAAACTTTACTAAGAAGCTCTATGTGCTCTTGCCATGTTTTCGTGTAAACCAATATGTCATCTTGGAAAGAGCAAGTTCCTTTCCATAATAATTCACCTAGAATATGTTGGATTATCCTTTGAAACGTTGAAGCAGCATTTTTTAAACCAAATGGCATCACTAAAAACTCATAATGACCATCGTTTGTGACGAATGCAGTTTTTTGAATAGATTGCGGGTCCATTTCGATCTGCCAATAACCCCATGCAACATCAAGGGTAGAGAAGAATCTGGATCCATGCAATCGATCAAACATGTCCTGTATGTGAGGTAGGGGTTGCCTGTCATTCAGTGTGATCTCATTAAGACGTCTGTAATCAATGCACATCCTTTTATTTCCATCCTTCTTGGGAACCATAACAACAGGAAATGCCCAAGGAGAATCTGAAATTCTTATTAACTTGTGTTCGAGAAGTTCTTTAACTTGTTCAGCTATCTCTTCATACTCTTTTAGAGGACGACGATAGGGTCTAAGAGAAATTGGTTGTTCACTTTTCGTGATGATCTTATGTTGTATAGCTACTTTTCCCAAATCAATAGCCTGCTGAGAAAATACGTTCCTATTGTGTTCAAGTAATTCTTTTAATTCATGTTCTCTTATCTCTTCTAGATGATTTACAAGAATTGGATTTTGTAATCCATCAAATTTGGTGTAAATTGTTTTGTCTCTGACATCTATTAAAAGATTAAAAAGAGATGCAACATCTAATCCGATCAAGAGTGGATATTTAAAGTTCTTCATTACATGGAGAGTGTTTTAATGTCCATCTATACAGAAAGCCAAACAACAACTGACTCACCCGTGCAGCCAAGGTCACGCTCCGCTGCGTCACGTGGGAAAACATACGTAGAGGTTCTCGTCCATGTTCTCAGCACATCCCCCTTTTTAAGATTTGAAATATATATATACATTACAAACTTTAAATGCATAATATAATTAATAATGAAGGCGATCCACAGGTTTAACAATTCGTCTTTCTGGGGTCTTTTCATTTTCAACCAGTTCCTCTCCCGAAAAGGTCGGCGTCGATGGGTCAGCTGGATATTGCACTGCATATCCTTTTCGTAGATGGAACCTGTTTCGACGTAAAGTCCCAACTGGAGTATCAACCATATACGACCTTGGTGTCGATGCCTTCTTCTTTACAATCCCCCAGGTTCGCATATCTGTAATCCAAACCGTGTCACCTTCGGATAGCTCCTCCATGTCCGTAGCTCCGCAGCGTCGATCATATCTGGATTTCATATCCTTTCTCCTTCTCCCCTCCATTCTTTTCAGGGTCTGAGAGTCCACCAACTTTGGATTAAGATTCTCTGGTGCAATTGGCAAGGTCGTTCGGAGTTTACGTCCCATGAGAAGCTCAGCAGGGCTGTAACCGTTCTCCAAAGGGGTCGATCGATACTCCAGGAGTCCAAGCGATGGGTCTTGATTTTTCTTGAGGATCAACTTAGCAATTTTCACACCTGCTTCTGCCATCCCATTGCTCTGCGGGAATCGAGGACTTGAAGTGACATGTGTGAATCCGTACTGCCTTGCGAAATTTGCAAATTCACGAGCAGCTCCAAATTGCGTCCCATTATCGCTTACAACAGTTTCTGGTACTCCATGTCGGGCAAATATGGATTTGCAACTACGCACCACCACACTGGCTGTGAGCCGATCCAGCTGAACCACTTCAGGAAATCGAGAATAATAGTCAATGACGACTAGATACCACTTATTCTCGAACTTGAACAAATCCATTCCAATCTTTTGCCACGGTCGTGTAGGAAAGTTGGTTGGTATCAAAGGTTCATGTTTTGAGACGGCTCCCTGGATACAGACACTGCACTTTCTGACCGTTTCCGCGATCTCTTCCGAAATTCCAGGCCACCATACCGTCTCACGTGCGCGAAGTCTTGTTTTTGTAATTCCGAAGTGCCCAGCGTGCAACTTATCTAGGATCTCCAGTTTCATACTTGCTGGAATAACAAGACGACAGCTACGCATCAGTAGTCCATTTTGAAACCCGAGTTCATCCTTGACATGCCAATAAGAGAGCAGAGCCGGTGACATCTTCTTCTTATCTGGCCAGCCTTGCTCAAGGTAGTTGACTACTGCTTTCAGGGTCGTATCTTCCTGTTGAGCTTCAAAAATGTTCGTCAACATCTCGTCCTTGATCGGGTTGATTCTCGTCGCAACCACTTCAATTCGCCTCGCCAGGTTCAAGAGCTCACATGCCCGGCGACTCAGAAGAGGTTCACTCAAACGACGAATGACATAAATCTTCTCCTTGATTTCATAATTGCCATTTCGCAGCGTTGATATAAACATACCCACAGTCTGAAGTTCGGAGAATTCAGCAGCTCTAATGTTGATATCACTTTTCACTAGTCGTTGCTGTCCCATTATCTTCTTGAAGAGACACAGAGGAACACATGTAACATCCGCCTGGGAGTCGAGCTTGAACTTCACCTTTTTCCTGTTCACTTGGATTTCTGCTGTCCATCGCCTCCTGCACTCGTCTTCATCATTATCGAGATTAGATGAATCCCCCACAGCTGAGACCTCCAGGAGAAAACCAATTTCTTCATTAAGATCAGAAACAGCTTTGACTTCCGCAGTCTTCGCCTGCTTATCTGGGCAGCAATTTGCAAAATGGCCTGCTTTTGAACACTGGTTACATTTTTGTCCTTCAGCACGGCAAGCCTGTCCTTCCCTGTGGGTGAAACCTCCGCATTTTGGACATCGTGATCTTGTTTTGGCTGACTTCTCCTTCTTCCTCGAAGGTTGCTGTTGTTGTTTCGGTGATTGCTTCTTCGAGTTGAACTTCACCTGATTGACCTTTTGGCTTGTTGAGGGACGCTGCAGGTCGACTTGCTGCTGTCGAACGGCTTCCTGCTGTCGAACCATTTTCACCGCCTTTTCCAAAGTCAGTTCGCTGTCCAACTGCATTCTTTCAGACAAAGCTTTGTCCCTCACTCCAACCACAATTCGGTCACGGATCAACTGCTCATGAAGACCCTCAAATTCGCAACTATCAGCCAATTTGTACAATGAAGTGATGAATTCGTCCACTGGCTCCCGATCCTCTTGGATTCTTGAATTAAATTTCGCACGTTCGTAGATAATATTCTTCCTGACACAGAAGTGGCTGTCAAACGCCTTGAGGACGGAATCAAGCTTCGTTGCCTCTTCCTCCTTTTCGAACTTGAAGGTCCTGAATATATCATCCGCGCGGTCGCCCATCAAGTACATGAACAAATCGATCTTGTCCGCCTCCTCTTTCTTCTTCATTCCACTGACCACGAGGTATCGTTCGAATCTTTTCCTCCATTTGGGCCATTCGTTGGGAGTCGAGAAGTCGAAAGTTTCTGGAGGTTGAATCTGAGCCATGTTGAATTATCTTCCAAGGTACGCAAAAATCGATATTTTGCAATATACGGGTTCGTACTTTATCCAGTTATCGCTGCCACCATGTTTTAATGTCCATCTATACAGAGAGCCAAACAACAACTGACTCACCCGTGCAGCCAAGGTCACGCTCCGCTGCGTCACGTGGGAAAACATACGTAGAGGTTCTCGTCCATGTTCTCAGCACAGAGAGTTACAGGTTTAATTAGTTTATCTATTCTTACCTTGGTCTGAAGGCTTCCACATGTCCTGGTAACACCATCCGCTTGGCTGATGTGAATGTCTGAATTTGGTTGAAGTTGAAGACGGGTTCGCTTGAACAATCGCCAATTGATTATTGATACTGTTGCTCCAGTATCCACAAATGCTTGCGCAGGAATTCCATTTACTTCAACACTTATGTTGATAAGCTTGAAAGCTCCTTGTGTAGGGGTATTTGTCAAAGTACTTACATTCAACAATTCCGGGGCTCCGCATACTTGTTTCACTGAAGTGTTTTGATTAGGCCTATCCTTTTTATAATTAGGATCATAATCCTCACAATCTGTGACCCAATGTTTAATTTTTATTCCCTTTTTCGAACATATTGGACACCAGAATGGGCAAACATTTTTTCTATTATCATTATTTTTTGTCGCGAGATGTATTTTGTTTTTAGGCTTAAACTGAATTGAAGCCCTATTTTGTTCAATTGAAGCTGCGATATGAAACCATTTTGTGGCGTTAGTTGGCTGTGCAGCCACAATTAAATCTTTCCAATCATTTGTAAGTCCGTCTGTTAATAAATGAATTTTTTCCTCCTTCGTTAGATGGGTTTGATTTAACAGGCGAATTTTATCTTGAAAATAATTTTCTATTGATTGTTCTCGTTTTAATCTTCGATGTGATGCTGAGACAATTGGATTTGCGTTGTATGAACCAAATCTTTGAATCAACTTTTCCTTTACAACTTCCCATCTTTTTATTGCAGGATTTGAAATAATCTCGTCTGCATACCATTCAAGTGCTGAATCTGTCAAGTAGTACATAAGATTTTTGATTTTTTTCATCTTCCTTTAAAGAATTATTTTCAAAATCATATAATTTGATCCATGACTCAGGCCTAATTGCCGACTTCGAGCCGTTGAATTTTTGCAACCGGTTGTTTGGATTTTCCGCCATTTTATTTTCTGTATCCTGTCGACTGCGCCAAATGCCACGTTTTTATTTTTTAAAACGCTAATTTTAGGTTAGTAAAACTTTATTTTTAAAGTTTATTATTTTAAAAGTGAAATGTTTGTTAATGAAATAGACATTTTGCCTAAACTCATTTATTGCTGCTTTCTTTTACAAGCCATTTGTTTATCTCTATTTTTACATATCGTTTTTATTGAGTTTTTACTAATTTAGTATGTACATCATTGACTTTTGATGAATGAGAAAAAGAAATTGAAAATAAACATATGAAAAATTAAAGTAACATTTTAAAGGAATTTATGTACAATTGAAAATTGTTTCTGTAACGTCTCAATATATATTGTGACGGTGTTTTGACCCACCGCCAATTTTGAACAGCCCTTCCAACCGCCACCACCTCGGCCGGCTGGGTAAGCTAAGTGGGCGCATGCGCGGCGGCGACGGTGACGCGGTAAGCACGGGGGAGGATACCATTGTTTTGACGCCTCCACGAGCCAACGTCCATTTTCATCAAACCCTTTTCAACTCTTCTTTACTAGATTTTAATTTGTAACGATAATAATCACTAATAAATAACATTGATATTTATTTTTATATTATATCTGTAATAATTAAAATACCTAGGAATGAATAATTGAATCATTTCTTCAAACCAGACGAACCACCACAGTTTTGGCGCAGCCGGCAAAGATTTTCAGTTATACAAGCATCAAAAAGATTTTATTCATTTGAATATTATATTTATTTCAGTCACATTGTGAACATAATTTGGATTTTAATAATTCTTAAGCAAAAAAATTGAATACTGAAAAAAAAATTTTTTTTTGAGAATAAAAAAAATATATAATATCATTATGTCGAAAGAAAATATTTTAAAATTGCAAAAATACAGCGGGGATCAGAAGGATATTCGTGCCCAGAGCTGGGTAAAACTTTTTGAATTACATGTTGCAGATGAAGATAAATGAAAAGTTGTTCTTTTATTATCTAGAAGGAAGAGCCTTAGAATGGTATGCTGATGAAATTGCAGGAACAAATATTAATCAATGGGCAACCATCAAACACAAATTTATTACAAGATTTGGATCATCAACAGCAACACCATTAATTGATGCACAACGAAGGTATCTACGCCGCGATGAATCCGTCAATGACTACTTTCAGTCCAAAATCCGGCTTCTAAAACAAACTTCCGTATCCAAAGTCGAACAGATCCAGAGTTTGACGGAAGGATTACCAGCACAATGGAAGATAAGCTTAGCCTCAATACATTTCGAAGATATAGAGACTTGGGTAAGTGCAACCTTAAAATTGGAGGCTGCTGTTAGCTCCATACAAAAGAACTCCAAACCAGCCTTCGGCGATAATAAATTTAAAGATCCTACCTCTTACGTCGCGTCACCTCCGAAGCCACCATACCCAGGCAGATTTTGCAAAATGCGAAATTTAAATAATTTTCATTGGCATAATGAATGTCCATATAGACCCAAAACATTCCCTAAAGAAACCGCAGCAAACGAACAACCCTCATCTTTGTATGCTACTTCCAACCCTTCATCTTCTAACTCAACATATTTACCAACTGTTAATTTAAACTAATAGAACGGACAATCTTCAAGTTCATCAACATCAACACATTAGTCAACTCCACCCCAATACAAGCATTCATAGATACAGGTTCAACCATCAGTATAATGTCATATGCCCAATTCAAAAATTTGAATCTACAAACGGAACCATCATCATCCATTTACATCAATCAAGCTAATTCCAAAACAAGAAGCTTTGGTCGCGTTAAAGTCAACCTTACCATCAGTCACATCACCCATCAGATAGATTTACACATCCTCAGAAACTTCATGTACCCCCTTCTACTAGGTCTTGACGTGGGAATTCTGTTCAATCTTCATGTCGACATCAAGAATGGTGTTGTGACCACTAAAGGACCATCTTTGTATAATTGTAAATTTCAGGCAAATCATTTGAGACCAGAAACAAATCAAACCCTCGACAAGATATTGCATAAATATACAACTATTTTTAGTGAAAATTCTTTTGATGTAGGAAAAATCAAAATAGCAAAACACAACATCCATACCATTCCTCATCCGCCTATCCAACTTCGACCGTATTGAAGATCAGCCTCAGAGTATGATGAGATTAAACGACAGGTTGAAGATTTAAAGAAAAAAGGAATCGTTCGAGACAGTCGAAGCCCATGGGCCTTCCCAGTCACACTCGTACCAAAGGCGGATGGCCAAAAGAGGCTTTGCGTTGATTACCGCCGCCTCAATGCCCTTACCATTGAGGACAAGATGCCTCTACCTAACATTCAAGAAGTCATCGATCGTCTTCAGGGAGCGAAATACTTCACTTCGTTGGACATCGCTTCAGGTTATTGGCATGTCGAAATGGCTCCAGACATTTCAACAACTACCTAGACAAGCCATTCCAAATTGTCACTGATCATAGTGCTTTAAAATGGCTATTGGATCATAAAACCCTGGGGGAAGACTTTTCCGATGGTCAATGGAGTTATCTTCTAGATCGATCACCATTATCCACAGAGCAGGAGGACAGCAAACACATGTTGACGCACTTTCCAGGAATCCAGTGTGCACATTCATAACCGAAGATAAGATGAAGATTGCTCAACAACAGGCAGACTTGCGATTTGTAAAGAACCCTCAAATTAAAAGTGGCATTGTCACTATACGAATTCGAGGCCATTCCAAAGCAGTTGTACCTGATTCCCAACGGGCAAAATGTCTTCATCACTTTCATGATGACTTTGGACATCCTGGAAAAAATAAAACATTGAAGCTGATTTACACATATTACTGGTGGCCACAAATGCTCAGGACCATAAAAGAGTATGTTTCCTCATGTAAAGTTTGTCAGCTCAGCAAACAGTCAAGCTAACCGACAATAGGCCACTACCAAATACCGGACAGCGACCTCCAACCATTTGACCGCATTGAACTCGATACAATTGTTTTGGGAAATGAAGCCAAGAACACCAGACATTAGTATCTCCAGGTCAACATAGATCACCATAGTCGTTACATTTGGGCATCTCCCACAGCATCCAATAATTCAGCTGCCATCCTCAACATCCTTATACAGCTGTTATCTTCTGATGTACCAATCAAACGTATTCTGACAGACAATGGTTCGAATTTAACAAGTAGAAGCTTCAAATATTTTCTGTCGGAAAATAAAATTGCCCATTCCCTTGCTACTCCATACCATCCTCAGACATGTGGAATCGTAGAAAAGGCTAACCATACCCTTCTCACAAGATTGAGAGCTGCAAATTTGGAGAAACCGAAACAAAAATGGTCGACACTTGTACCATTTATTGTCAAGACATACATCCAGACCCCACATGAAGTGACTTAATTCAGCCCAAAGTTTCTTCTGTATGGGATTGATGAATCACCATCTTTTGCTGACCATCCCATCACTTTAGAAGAAGCAAGAGGTCTGGCTCGCGAGAATACCAGAAAAGCTCAAATAAAGAGGAAGAATCTTCATGATGATAAACATCCTGATGTGGGATTCTCTGAGGGAGATCAAGTTTTGAGGACTGTTGCAAAGCACCATCCATGCATGTCTACTCTCAGCCCAAGACAACAAGACCCTTTCTTCGTTAAGAAGATCAACAGTCTAGTCTATGACATCCAAGATACTGAAGGACGAGTATACCGGGCTCATGCTTCTCAACTTCGATCTTTCAAGGACAGGGAGTCCTTGGGAGCCGGGGGGTGTGACGGTGTTTTGACCCACCGCCAATTTTGAACAGCCCTTTCAACCGCCACCACCTCGGCCGGCTGGGTAAGCTAAGTGGGCGCATGCGCGGCGGCGACGGTGACGTGGTAAGCACGGGGGAGGATACCATTGTTTTGACGCCTCCACGAGCCAACGTCCATTTTCATCCATCCATTTTCATCAAACCTTTTTCAACTCTTCTTTACTAGATTTTAATTTGTAACGATAATAATCACTAATAATTAACATTGATATTTATTTTTATATTATATCTGTAATGATTAAAATACCTTGGAATGAATAATTGAATAATTTCTTCAAAACCAGACGAACCACCACAATATAAAGTTTATTTTTAACGTCTCAAAATATTGAAATATTTGACACACTTTGATTACTCCTTTAAAAATATATTCAGAAATTAATTGATTTCTCTCTCTTTTCCAAATACAGTTAAACCTGTCTATAGCGCCCCCTCTTGGGACTCACCAAAATAGGGTGCTATAGAGAGGGGGTGCTATAGACAGGTCACTTTTAATGTAAAATTTTTACATTTTAATGTTTAAAATCGGGCGCTATAGACAGGTTTAACTGTATTCAATTAGTGAAAAAATAACAAAATAGTTCTTCCCCCTTCTCATTAAACCAAAACTTAATTAAAATCATATTTCATCAATAAATTCCAATAGCAAAATAGCGTCTCATTTTGATTAATGGGTAAATTTCTGAATTTGACAGAATCAAATTATCTTAAATCTTTTCAAAACACGCCATAGTTTATGAAGCTTTCCCTTCCGTAAAAACGATTTATTAACTGAAATATAATTTATTTTTCTAGGAAATTTTCCACACCCCCCGTATATAATGACTTTGAGAAGTCAATTTAAAACAGAGTTCATTCAGACGATAGTATTTTAATGAAATATATGATTTAAAAGAAAACCTTTTGCGCGTATATACAGTTAAATCTGTCTACAGCACCCCCTCTAAATAGCGCCTTACTCAACAACAACAAAAAGGCTTTTATTAGGGCCCATTGCCTTGTATGGATTCTCCACACAACAACAAAACAATGCAGCAATTCCTCTCCTTTTCCCCTTGTGCACGCGAGTCTTTGTTTGAAAAGGGATTTATTTACACATCTGTTCTAAAACTTTCCTCACTACCTCTTTTGTGAATCAATCTATTTATAATTGATCTGTAGAAGTTATAGAGTTCTATTGCTATATATATATTTTTCTGAAATAGTTCTCAGTGTCTTCAGTGGGTTTCTAAGTCTCCAGAAAATCCTTACTCTCTCTATAGCGCCCGATTTTAAATACATAGTACGATGCGATTTACATTAAAAGTGACCTGTCTATAGCACCCCTCTCTATAGCGCCCGATTTTAAATACGTAGTACGATGCGATTTACATTAAAAGTGACCTGTCTATAGAACCCTCTCTCTATAGCACTCTAATTTGGTGAGTCCCAAGAGGGGACGCTATAGACAGGTTTAACTGTAAAATATAAAGTTTCGGGAGGATGATATCCATGTACCGAAAGAGGCATCTCTCCCATTAATTGTCCATCAGAATGATGCACTGTGAATTCACCTAGTAAAACATTTACTAGTGATTATAAAGAATGAGTTACAACACCAATTTTGCCTGAATTTGCCAAAAGTTTTGATTCATATATTACTCACCACTAGTAAAGTCTTTACTAGGTTGATTCATATAATCCATCGTTCTGATGCACAATTGCACAATTAAACAGAAAGGTTCCTCTTTTGGTATATAAATATATATTTTTTTGAAAATAGAGCAAACCATAAATAAATATTTAATTAAAAATGCATATATTGGATCAAAATATCATTTATTTTACCAATATTTCAGTTAGCTGAACGCCAACCTTTATTAAGGTGTTATAACATATTAATGTGTGTCAACAACAAACTCAGCGCCACATAACGTCAACAGAATTAAGTTTAAACAATAATTTTGCTTATATTCAATAGGGAGAAAAAAAATTGATATATGATATTTATTTTTATGAAAATAGAGCAATCCATAAATAAATCTTTAAATAAAAAGGCATATATTGGATCAAAATACCATTATTGGTAAAATAAATGATATTTTGATCCAATATATGCCTTTTTATTAAAAATATATATATATTTATCAGTTTTATATCTATAATATACAAAAGAAAATTGGTATAAGAGAAGTATAGATATTTGAAAAGAAATTAGATAAATATTATATTTTAAGGCATCAAAAAGGTTTTGTATTTTTTGTAACAAGTTAGGGTTATAACAAGTTCACGCTCTAGCTTCGGCAGTTATGCGTCATATGAGCGGAACATAAGGGGAAAAAAGAAAGAAGATTTGAGAGTATTAAGATAACACACACACACACACATATAATATTTTGAGCTAGATTGTTTATGTGCATTTTAAATAAAGAGAATATAATATGCATATATTTTTTATTTGATTATCATTTTATATAGAGAGATATGTATATATAAAATTGTATATATATATATATTATATTTTATACACATATATAGGATGCCCAATTAAACTATTGATAAAGCATTTAGAGAAGGTAACAATCTATTTTAAATATTTACAGAATTAGACGATACACTCTCACTAGTTCTCAAAATTGATTTAAAACTGCATTTTCTTTTGGGCACTTGTTTGTATAAAATATAGGCATTTATTTATATATATATTTATATATTTTATCAACTTATATATATATAGCTTCCTTTATAGAGCAGCACTTTATAATATAATTTTATATTTTTTATTTGGTAACTTATACACTTTCTAACACACAAATTTTAAAAAGTCAAATAGATTTTAATATGTGCATTTTATATATATACAGCAAGCATACGATGAATTTATACCAGCGATTAAACAAAACTACAAATAGAACAAGATAAATTAATGAATTCACTATATATGATTTAATCAAATATATTTCAAAGTATGAGATTGATTTATAAATAAAAATTTAAAAAATATTTTAAAATACAAAGAATATTAATGATTTTCAATAGTTAACGTCAAATTCTTTAAAATTATGTATAGACTTTGCAAAAGAATTTACAAAAAATAAAATTTGACCTAATTAATTAACATTATTTAATAAATTATTCATTTTCAATATAAATATTTTATATTATGATATAAATAATAATAATTATTATTACTATTCATAATAACCAATAAATTTTATATAAACAGTAATTTTTGTTCATTCGAAATTTTAGTATGATTATTATATTTAAAATAAATACGAAATTTCACACATTATGTTCGTCTTTGTTTAAAAAATCATTAATTGTTAAATATAGGAAATAGAAGTTTTAATTTTTAATTTGTTATTTGTAGAATATACTAATTATTTAATAAATTAAAAATATAGTCTGTGAATATAATTTTTATAATCACATACAGTAGAACCTCCCTTTAGCGCACACCACGCTAGAGGACACTTCTCTACAAAGGACAGTTTTCATTTGGAAAATTACCATGTTTACTATTTAGTAACTCTCCGGTAAGAAGACACCTCTCCCTAAAAGACAAACTGGCTCTGCAATTAGGTGTCCTTTACAGGGAGGTTCTACTGCAATATTAAAATCCAAATTTTCTAATGAAATAAAATAATTAATATATATATGAGAAATATTTTGTATTTAAAAAAGGGGATAATGGTATAAAAAGTTGTTCTGTGGGTATATCAACGAGCTTGGAGATAGTATATTATATATTTAAAAATAAGTAAAGAAAAATTCCTATATACCTTATTTCAAACACTTTTATTTTACGAATTAATAACAATTTATATAATTCGATAAAATAATCTGATATAGGCTTAGCAAAATACGATGTTTCTTTCTAAGGATTTCTAGTTGTTTTGTACTCACGTATGTTGTAGTTACGAGGACATCCCTTTAGATAAAAACAAATATATATTTATTTAAGGAACGACTTGTTCCATTACAATTGTTAAAACAAGCTAGCGATAAACATAACAGAAAGGTTGAAGGTAGAAGTTGGAAGTGTCGTAATAGTAGTGACGTAGAATCGATGATGATTAAAGTCAAAGTTTGCGTAACATAATCCCTTGAATCAATATTCAAATAAAAACATTAGGTCTCCAGGTAAAAGTTTCTTAAAAATATATATTTACAAATCTCTCACTAGCTTTCTCGAGCAAGAAATCCCTTCTATATTTTCTCTTGTAGAAGGGTTTTCTTTCCTGAAAGCTAGAGAGATTTGTAAATAAAAATTAAAAAAAAAAAAACTCTGGAGACCTAATGCTTTTTTTTTATTCATATAATAATACACTATTGAACAAAGGTTCACGTGCACATGGAGAAAGGGAGAAAAAATACTGTATTGTTTTGTTGTTGTATTGCGAATTCATACAGGCCGATGGGCCCTAATAAAAGCCTATTTGTTGTTGTTGTAATAAACTATTGCAAAGAGAAAGTGTGTAACCCCCAGAAATATTTGATAGAATATCATTTTGAAATTTGGCATGAATATACAGACTTTTTTGATAGACAAAATTACTAAAGAATCAAAATGTGCTAACATTGAATTTTTTTTAGTTTACAATTAATCATTTTAATTTTTACATACCATAAGAAGTAAATTTACGCCAAATTCTATTTTTTTCTTTAATTATATATGGGTATACCACTTTCTATTTCCACGACAAAATTATTCAAGAATCAAAATATGCCAACATTTAACTCTTTTAATTTAAATGTAATCATTTATTTTTTTTTGCATGCCACAAAAAGTTAATTTTAGCCAAATTCTATGTTTATTATCTTTAATTCTATATGAGTATAACACTTTCTAGTAAATATAATAATTTACCATTTCGACGTTAAATTCTAAGCGAACCAATGCACGCTTAAAATGTGAAATATTGTTAATATTCATTAATAAGATTACTGATTAGATAAAGTTAGAGTCATATATACTGTGTAGAATTTGGTGATAAAAAGATAATCATATGCAAATAATTTTAATTTACATATATGACGAATAGAGAGCTAATTCTGAGAACTATATCCAATGTATATTACCTGTAAATGGTTTGAAGAGCAACATTTTGTTTGGAAAACGAATTTCAGAATTTTAATAATTGATTTTTTTCGAACTTAAACATAGATATTCATTAGATTCCATTCAAAAGTGCAATGATTTGGAAAATTTATCACTAAAGCTACTTATGATTCAAGATGAAGAAACTAAAAAATTGCATAATTTTATATAATAATTCAATTTTTTTGCCATATATGTTAATCCTCTTCTATAATTTTGGGTATATTTTGATCTTTGAATGCAGAATTTATCTTCGAATGTTGTATTTGATGTAAAATTTATAACCCTTTAAAGCATGAAAAATTCTATAAGATTCTTAGAAAACTTAAAAATTCTATAATGATAAATATATTTTTAATATTTATTTATTTATTTATTTATTTGACATATCGGACGCGATATCCCAGCTCGGGATACTTGCGCCTAAAAACATTTATATATATATGATATATCAATGTTTGAAAAATGTCCACTCAAAATCTATCATGTATATACCATAAGATGAAATTATCAATTATACTTTTTGAAATGGCATGCGTACTATTGGTTCTTTTTACATATACAAAATGATAAAAAAAGAAAATATTTAAATATACTTTAAAATATTTATATATACCTCAACTGTATGTTTCCTTTGAATTTTGAGAGTTCAAAAGATAAAATACGTGAAAAAATTATATATAAAAAGAGAAAAATTGAAAATGTTCTAAAATAAAACCAAATATAAAATTAAAAAAATACATTTTACTTTCAAAATTTGAATTTTAAATTCAAAAATATAAAATACGTGAAAAAAACTTCTATAAAAAAATGATTTTAAAAAGCAAAATATGTTTTTATAAAAAAAAAACATGAAAAAATAGAAAAGAATAAATTTAACTAAATCTAAAGCTAAAATGTATAAAATAATATATGAATGATGAATTTTTAGGACGAAGAAAATGTCCATAAGTAAAAAATATATAGAGAGCACCCCTAAATTGCTAAATCCCATCAGATAATAGATGGAATATTTAGGCTTTGAACATCTTTCACGATTAAGGCCTGCAATTGGTAGATATTTTAGCGTGAAAGATAATTATATATAAAATATAAAAATGGACTAACAACACTAAATTATAAAAGAAAATTGAACAAAATTTAAAAAGCTGTGTGCATTTAAAAATAAAATATTTTGGCATTCTATAATATGAGATTTATACATATATATATCTATAAAAGATAATAAATATTTTTTCTTCTGCATTTCATATTTAAATTTTCTAACATATATTACTAACGTGAGTGCATGTTTCTTAAAATTATTTAAAAATATATCAAAACACACATATATATGAAGATTTATATTTATCAAGTTGAAATATTTATTATAATATTATTAATTTAAAATAAGATATAAGATTAATTTTTTTAAAACACAATTAACAAATGATAACTACAATATTCACAGATATTTTTAAGAAAACACGATAATTTATTGTGTGTGAAAAAATAAAAATAAAATACTAAATAAATTTGAAAAGTATATCAGAAGAAATGATCTTCAAACTGAAAATAACAACGGAAGATATAATCTTGTTTTAAACTGAAGAAAATTGGCTTTAGAAATCAAATGGAATATTTCAGGCACTCTTTTGAGTTGGAAAAGAATTATGAAAATGTATATAACATTTATCTTAAAATTTGAAATGCTTGTAATGTAGTACAAATTGTATAGCTTAATAAGAGATATACATAAATAAAGTGTCTTGCAATTTTAAAGGAAAATATGTCAAATATTATTAATTGCCTAATTATTTTTATTTTAACTTATTTTTCTGGTAGTTTTTTCGTCAATCTCTATCATTGAGCTTAATCTACAAAATTCTCATAGTATATTTTATTTTGATACTTTATAATCAGAAATAATAACTTACTAATTTTTAAATTTAAATTTTGAACATTAAATTTGTTTTAATTATTCCTTTTGGTATCGTTAAATTGCAAGACCTTTTATTTAGATTATATGTATATAAATCTGCGGTTCCAACAATATAAATTTTAAATAAACAGAAAAAAGTTACTATTTTATATAATTAAATAATAATATATCTTATATACACTATTAATATAATCTATTACGAGGCGGTTATATATAGGATATATATATTTTAAGTATTTTTTAATTTAATAAAATATTTTTATATGATTTCGATTATTTTTGTATAACAATATATTTTGTGTTAAACTATTAAAATTATATACTGCTTATATATAACTCTGTTTTTTATATTATTTATTCAAGGCATTTGAAAGACTTTGTAGTCATTCATTAAAATAATTGTTAAGAAAATAATGATTATATATAGGGGCTTTTTCATGTATTTTGGAGAAATAAAAAATATTTATATTTAGGGTTTATTGAATAGAGAGAGAAAAGTGTATGAATATAAGCTTGAAAAAACAACAACATATTTATAGATGTTTTGAAAATAATTCTTTAGTGTAAATTAGAGAAAATATAAAAAATTGTAAAAAAAATTATTCTGGTCAAATAATAATTTGAAATATTCACTGAGTAAAATAAAAATGTATAAATACTTTGCAAGACGATAATAGGTGCATATGTAATTTGAATTATCAATCAGGATGGTTGTGAAGTTTAAGCATCAGCTTTTTAATAATATTTTAGCAATATATTAATAAGATATAATTTTGTTTTATTGTAATTCCATAGAATATAGATATTTATAAACAAATAAATCAGAATAATACATTTTATAGCAATAATATAAACCCAATTATTTACTAAAGATAATTTAAGGGCAATATTTTATTTTTACGTGTACGCGAATTATAAATTAAGTAGAAAAATTATTCTGACCTTTTGAAATGAACATCCTTATTTTGTTCTAAAATTGATCTAATATTTATAAAATATACATACAAATAACTTCTTTATTAAAAATAAAGAAGACATATCTCTCCTGACCATGAGCACATGTGCTTTTTTATTCTGTTCAACTTTTTATATTTACCCTTTTTTCAGCACGGAATTTTCCCCAAGACATCTATACCTTTCATCCAGATTCCAGATCATTTTAAATTAATATATCATTATTGAATTTTACTTATTGTTGCAATTTCTTAATTATAGTATTTTAAAAATGATTATAGGATAAAAGGCATATCCTGATTACTCAAATGAGTATTTTAGATGGCAGAGCGCCATCTATTGGATCAAAAATAAACTAAACGTTGATTTAACTTATTCTATGATATTTGGTCAACCCATTCACTTGATAAATCAAAGAAAAACCAACCAGGTATAAATGGAAAATTGATTAAAATAGCTAGCTTTGATAAAAATATTCTACCAATTTTCAATCTCCATAATAGATTGTCAACTTTATTAAAAAGATAAATAATTTTTTACATTTTTATAAATATTCTTCTGTTTACTCTATAATAGCAATTTTATGGTCAGATAAAAATATATTAAATTTAGAGACTATGTAAAATTCGTATATTTATTTTTCAAAATAGGAAATATCAAGCTTTATCCAAAATTCTAATGTTGACACAATATTACTATAATGCCTAATTACTATTTAATGAATAATATTGCTCCATGAAAGCAATGGGTAAAAACTATGGACGAAACAATATGGTTCGTTCAAGATATCGTACTAGAAGCTCGTGTTATATTCTCGCTGAACGACAGCGTTAGACGAAGAATTTTAGGTGTTGTTCTTTAATATTTTAAAGAAAAAGAGAATGATGGGGAGAAGAGGTGCTCGCAGACAACTTCACAGCCATCCTGTGTGAATCAATCCAAATTAACCTGTGTTAGACAACGTTGGCGGATACAGAGGCGCGAGGCCTAGATTGCAATACAAGCAAGGATTTAAGGTCCCCTGTGCTCTTAGCTTTCCGGGGTCCCGGGGGTTCTAGGATGGGAGGCGGTGGATGAAGCAGGGTCCCGGGAAAGGCTACGGAGTGGATCCTGGGTCGAACGAGGTCACGCTCCTGTGCTGGGAGCGAGCCAAACCGTCGGTGACGCTCGATGGACACGCCGCTGTTGATGCGGGAACGGGCGGCCTCCAGATAATGCTCCTGGTAGGGCTCCAACATCCTGATCTTGCCCCACTTGGTGAAGAAGAGGAAGATCACGCCCATCCAGACTGCCAGGACGATGGCTACGATCACGACGTCCTCTGCTCGGATATGCAACTCATTCCCCGCCGCGCCCCCACTACTGTGACCTGACTGCAGGAACTCTTCGTCTACACACACAGGCTGTCGGTTCAACTTTAGACACTGGTCGCGTCTAGCACGGCTTCTCATTGGTAGACATGTATATACAGCTATCTTCCTTAGACCTTGTCTACACACAGACTGTCAGTTCAACTTTAGGCACTGGTCGCGTCTTGCACGGCTTCTCATTGGTAGACATGTATATACAGCTATCTTCCTTAGACCTTGTCTACACACAGGCTGTCGGTTCAAATTTAGGCACTGGTCGCGTCTAGCACGGCTTCTTATTGGTAGACATGTATATACAGCTATCTTCCTTAGACCTTGTCTACACACAGGCTGTCGGTTCAAATTTAGGCACTGGTCGCGTCTAGCACGGCTTCTTATTGGTAGACATGTATATACAGCTATCTTCCTTAGACCTTGTCTACACACAGGCTGTCGGTTCAACTTTAGACACTGGTCGCGTCTTGCACGGCTTCTCATTGGTAGACATGTATATACAGCTATCTTCCTTAGACCTTGTCTACACACAGGCTGTCGGTTCAACTTTAGGCACTGGTCGCGTCTAGCACGGCTTCTCATTGGTAGACATGTATATACAGCTATCTTCCTTAGACCTTGTCTACACACAGTCGGTCGGTTCAACTTTAGACACTGGTCGCGTCTAGCACGGCCTCTCATTGGTAGACATGTATATACAGCTATCTTCCTTAGACCTTGTCTACACACAGGCTGTCGGTTCAACTTTAGGCACTGGTCTTTAGGTACTATTATAGACGCGTAAGATTCTTTTTGAAATTAAACAATTTCTACTGTCCTTACTGCAATGGAAAAATTAATGGGAGGGCCTGGCTCATTAGTGGTAAACCCTCCCAGATGAGCTAGGCCCTCCCATTAATTTTTCCATTGCAGTAAGGACAGTAGAAATTGTTTAATTTCAAAAAGAATCTTACGCATCTATAATAGTTTCGAATATTTATAACAGATGGCTCGCTAGTGTATCATAACATCTTAGAATAATAAAAATAAAAACATATTTGAGTGAATATTCGTGTAACGAGGTAAAGGGATAAGAAATAAAATATTTATAAAAATCTTAAAGAACAGCATAGATAATATAAACAAGAATTTAGGAGAGAAATAACGTTCATTAATTAAAGGTGTCAAATAATATGAAGTAAATTAGGTGGAAATTAATAACTCCAGACTTTTATAGTAAACGATGGGATTTCCTAATGAATCACTGATTGTTTTTTATTTATTTTTGACCAGAGACTAACTAATTAGTAATTTATCTTATGATACGACAACACTGGAGTCCTGAGGTAGTTGTCGAAGTTTTAAATTGACGTATTTTTCTCTGGAATAAAAAATGAAGGAATAAATATAGGTGTATTAATTTATAAAAATGTAAAATTTCATATTTAAGTGTGTTGTTCATTTATAACTTACATTAGAATGCACAAATTTTAACCGTTTTTTTTAAATACTCATGTGAAACGTGAGAAAGGGCTTTGCAAGACATGAAAATATGCAACTTTTCTATTTTAATTTTTAATCAATTAATAAAACACAAAATAATAAAATCTATATAACAGAATACCGCTTTTTTATTTAGTAAATAAACAATATTCTATATACTGTATATATACCTTTCTAATTTTTATTAAGGATATACACTCATGGACAAAACCTAAGAAAGTTTTATATTTTAAACATAAACCATTCCTTATTTGCTTATATAACGACGGATTTCCCATATATGTAAATTTGAACGTTCTCCTTTGAAGGAATTAAAATATAATTTAAAAATAATAAAAATTAAGCAAATAATATAAATGATACATCTTTCTTAAGTTTTATCCATGAAAGTATATCGTAGATATATCGTATATGTTGTACATATAGGAAATTTTTACATAGAAATACCAAGAAACACCAAGCCTGATAGATTGCTTTTTGACACAAACAAAGCCTGATGTAACTTAAAAATGGCGCCAATAAAATATACTATCGGAAAAGGAGGATGTCACCCAGAAAGGTGGTAAAACAGGTCGTTGACATTGTCCGAGAAGCTAAGGCAGTATGTAACATATCGGCCAGGACAGTCCTTGATTGGACATGAACGTCCAACAAAGTCTGCTTTCTCTTATGTCACCATCAGCATATAAGCTGGGATTCTTCTGAGCACAAGGCAGCGGCTGTACAGGACAGTAGTAATTAGGTTGTCAGTGATCCCAAGACTCCCATAGTCCATTTCATCTTCCCGGGTGCTGACCCCTCCAAACCGAGTTACAATGTTTCTATGTGTGTGGTCTTCTTTTGTCTTCAGGCTAGTGCGCTACCACTCTGGCCCATGACTGGTCCTCGCTGTGAGCTCAGAAGGAACCCAGCTTATATTCCAATGGTGACGTCAGAGAGGGCGGACCCTTTTGGGTGTCCGTGTCCAATCAAGGACTGGCCTGCTTGATATTTATGTTCTCTTAACTTCTTGGATAATGCCAATGACCAGTTATTCGACCTAACTGGGTATCGCGCCCATCTTTTCTGGTGGTAGATTTTATTGAACGCCATTTTGAAGTTATATCAGGCTTGATGTTTCTTGGTGTTTTTATGTAAAAACATTTCTATAAATAACACTGTATATGTACATCAAATATAATACGACATATATATATATGTCGTAATATATACTCTTCAAGGAATAATAAAGCAAGCCTACAGACAACCCAGAGAGAGACGGGAATGTAAAGTCCGGTCACTTAAGATACCAGAGACATTCCAAGGGGCGACCACTGGGGCCCGTCAATTAACATCTCGGGACTTTTAAGACAGTTGGGGATTGTGTGCGACACGAACGGCCGCCCGGCTATGCCGGGCCCGTCTCTCTCTCTCTGGTTGCCTGGAGTTCCTTCTCCAACTTGTGGTGTCCTTATTTCTTTCCCCACCTTTTATACCACATACATATATTATGGATTGCTCTATATTCAGAAAAAATATATATAGGGACTCTGGTCTATACTTACAGTCGTCGGGGTAGGGGTGACCAGTTCCATTTTCTGTCGCCAGATGGCGGGGAGTGTGGCGGCAGAGAGACTTCCGCCGGATGTTAAGTGCCGTGATGGCGGCCTGGACAAACCATGGTCAATAGTCATATTGAATAAATACATATATCACAGAATATTTTTTTAAAATCGCAGAACGTCACCATAATTTTTTTTTTCGGTTAATCGCATTCAAGCAAAAATAAGTATTTCACATATATTTTCGAATTTTTAAAGATAATATTAATTCTACATTTCCATATACCTATAATATACTGTTATGCAAAATTTAACGAATAAACAATAAAACGATAATTTTTGAAAATTATAGTAATATTATTAAGAGAAATTTGCATATATTACATATTGTGATAGTAATATGTAAATACAAGAGATTAAAAATATGCAACACTTTTTAAATATTTATCTTTAATAAACATGTTTTGAAAATAGAGCAATCCATAAATAAATCTTTAATTAAAAAGGCATATATTGGATCAAAATATCATTTATTTTACCAATATTTCAGTTGGCTGAACGCCAACCTTTATCAAGGTATTATAACACATTAAATATGTTATTAATTATTAAGAGAAATTTGCATATATTACATATTGTGATAGTAATATGTAAATACAAGAGATTAAAAATATGCAACACTTTTTAAATATTTATCTTTAATAAACATGTTTTGAAAATAGAGCAATCCATAAATAAATCTTTAATTAAAAAGGCATATATTGGATCAAAATATCATTTATTTTACCAATATTTCAGTTGGCTGAACGCCAACCTTTATCAAGGTATTATAACACATTAAATATGTTATAATACCTTGATAAAGGTTGGCGTTCAGCCAACTGAAATATTGGTAAAATAAATGATATTTTGATCCAATATATGCCTTTTTGATTAAACACATGTTTGTACAGTTGTGCATATTCTTTTATACCAGTGGTTTCAGAATTAATTTACCTCCCAAATAATATTTCTATATAGGAAAGAGCAGTAGGAAATATATTTATATTTTAAAATAAAATATCGAACTAGACTCGAATTTCACATATATATATGGACATTCCCAAGCTTTCCATTCTGCATAGCTGTGATAACCGAGGGTCAAACCTGTAGTAACCGAGAGGGACAGTCAGCGCGTGGAGAGTTTTCCAGTACCTCTCTGCACCTTGGAGGACCTTTAACAGTTCTCACATATATATCTACTTATATATTTGCCTTATTCTGTCTGTTTGTCTGTATGTCTGAAGCTCACGGATAGAATGCGCGCCCATTGGCTGCCAGCGAACACGTGGCCTCCCTGCCCCCCTCTAGACAACCCTGTTATCAGCTGTGCGATACATACACCTGTCTATAGCGGCCACTCTAGACAACCCTGTTATCAGCAGTGTGCTACATCCACCTGTCTAAACAGACCACTCTGTCTATAGCGGCCACTCTAGACAACCCTGTTATCAGCTGTGTGATACATCCACCTGTCTATACAGACCACCCTGTCATAGCGGTCACTCTAGGCAACCCTGTTATCAGCTGTGTGATACATCCACCTGTCTATACAGACCACCCTGTATATGGCGGCCATTCTAGACAACCCTGTTATCTGCTGTGTGATACATACACCTGTCTATAGCGGCCACTCTAGACAACCCTGTTATCATCAGTGTGTTAAATTCACCTGTCTATACAGACCACCCTGTCTATAGCGGTCACTCTAGGCAACCCTGTTAACAGCAGTGTGATACATACACCTGTCTATACAGACCACCCTGACTATAGCGACCACTCTAGACAACCCTGTTATCAGCTGCCTGTCTATACAGACCACCCTGTCTATAGCGGTCACCGTAGGCAACCCTGTTATCATCAGTGTGTTACATTCACCTGTCTATACAGACCACCCTGTCTATAGCGGTCACCTTAGGCAACCCTGTTATCAGCAGTGTGATACATCCACCTGTCTATACAGACCACCCTGTCTATAGCGACCACTCTAGACAACCCTGTTATCAGCTGTGTGATGCATCCACCTGTCTATACAGACCACCCTGTATATGGCGGCCATTCTAGACAACCCTGTTATCTGCTGTGTGATACATACACCTGTCTATAGCGGCCACTCTAGACAACCCTGTTATCAGCTGCCTGTCTATACAGACCACCCTGTCTATAGCGGTCACCGTAGGCAACCCTGTTATCATCAGTGTGTTACATTCACCTGTCTATACAGACCACCCTGTCTATAGCGGTCACCTTAGGCAACCCTGTTATCAGCAGTGTGATACATCCACCTGTCTATACAGACCACCCTGTCTATAGCGGTCACCTTAGGCAACCCTGTTATCAGCAGTGTGATACATCCACCTGTCTAAACAGACCACTCTGTCTATAGCGGCCACTCTAGACAACCCTGTTATCAGCTGTGTGATACATCCACCTGTCTATACAGACCACCCTGTCATAGCGGTCACTCTAGGCAACCCTGTTATCAGCTGTGTGATACATCCACCTGTCTATACAGACCACCCTGTATATGGCGGCCATTCTAGACAACCCTGTTATCTGCTGTGTGATACATACACCTGTCTATAGCGGCCACTCTAGACAACCCTGTTATCATCAGTGTGTTAAATTCACCTGTCTATACAGACCACCCTGTCTATAGCGACCACTCTAGACAACCCTGTTATCAGCTGTGTGATGCATCCACCTGTCTATACAGACCACCCTGTATATGGCGGCCATTCTAGACAACCCTGTTATCTGCTGTGTGATACATACACCTGTCTATAGCGGCCACTCTAGACAACACTGTTATCATCAGTGTGTTAAATTCACCTGTCTATACAGACCACCCTGTCTATAGCGGTCACTCTAGGCAACCCTGTTAACAGCAGTGTGATACATACACCTGTCTATACAGACCACCCTGACTATAGCGACCACTCTAGACAACCCTGTTATCAGCTGCCTGTCTATACAGACCACCCTGTCTATAGCGGTCACCTTAGGCAACCCTGTTATCATCAGTGTGTTACATTCACCTGTCTATACAGACCACCCTGTCTATAGCGGTCACCTTAGGCAACCCTGTTATCAGCAGTGTGATACATCCACCTGTCTATACAGACCACCCTGTCTATAGCGACCACTCTAGACAACCCTGTTATCAGCTGTGTGATACATCCACCTGTCTATACAGACCACCCTGTCATTGGCGACCACCCAAGACAACGTTTTTAAAATATATTCGCACTCGGGTAAACCCCGGGCGTTGCCCGGGACTTTCGTCTAGTATATATAAATTTGTACTTTATATCTAGCCATATATTAAACACAATAGTGTAATTATATACACTTATAGATAAAACTTAAGGAAGTTGAATTTTGAGCATGTATATTGAGATTCAGACAATAATTCTGAAAAATGTTTGATACACAGTGACCTTTATTGAAGACACACGAGATAACCAAGTATGAACAAAATTGCCCATCTCCTTAAACAAAAACAGACGACCGGCAATATCAAAAACCTTTTACTTCCTTAAGTTTTGTCTATGAGTATATATATAAAATGAGAGTGCTTGTATCTGTAAAAATATATATATATATATATTTTCCCAAAATTATTCGAGGAATTTCTCTCTATCTGTTTATTGCACCACAGCACAATGGTACGGTACTTGAATCATATCGTTAGGATATTAAGCAACCACAGGGCGGGTCACCATTTGGGAGGGTGACCATTTATCAAAATAATTGAAAAGAATCATACGCGTCTAAAATAGTTACAATTTCTTATAACAGATGGCGCGCTAATTCAATATAATTATATTTAATGACTCAGTTTATAACTCAAACAATAGTATAATTTCAACAAAACAACACCCGTGTTTTTTTTTTTTTGAATGCCGCAAATAAAATCTTCGGCAGAATAATTCATAAAACCCCAAAAAGAAGCCCATCTTCAACAGAGTTGTAGAAAATAAGCTCAGATGGCATCAACTAGTCTTATCCTATTTCCTAAGTACTTTCCTTCTACAACATAAGGGGATGAAAGAGAGGACATAGACCTAGAAAAACCAATTTCACGAATACATCATCAATCTTTTCTTAGATCCCTACAGAGACAAATGGTATTAGAAAAAAATAATAGAAATAGCTAATGGTAGACACCAATGATATTTCTTGTTTTACTTCCTTCAATAGCTTCACAATGTTATTCTTGTAAATTCTTGTAAAAGTCCAACCCCACCAGTGAGTGCATGCAACTAAACGGGGCTCTGACACATTTGTAAATGCAAAGTCGAACTGCTTTTCACATGTGTAGACATGTGGTGTAATTACAGTAAAAGCAGTCGCCTACTTCTACCCACCATGATTACCATGGCCTGTACCACGTGTAATAGAGATAAGCAAAAAAATAATAATAAATAATGTACCCTATAATCCATTTATATTTAACAAAAACTCGAGATCTAGAAGGAGTTGTCAGATCGAAACAAAAATTGGTGTATGTGAAGAAAATGTATAAGGGAAAAACGATTAAAATTTTAGAACAATTAATTGTTTTATTCCAGAGTTTGATCGTCACAAATTGAGAAAGTCAATATGTCGTTGATCCCTACTGGCCTGAAGGTAGGCTACCCCCCCGGCGTGTCGTGGACTGATAGAGATTCCGGATGGTGTGCTGCGGGATTTCTTGTCAAATTGTCTCCAACTGTCGGACTAAATAGTCAACATTCCGGGATGGTTGCAATCGCCTTCCCATCACGTCCCAGATGTGCTCTATGGGCGAGAGATCAGGTGACCTTGCTGGCCACGGAAGAGTTCGACAAGATTGAAGACAATCCATAGTAACACGTGCCGTGTGTGACCGGGTATTATCTTGTTGAAAAGTAAGCCCGGGGTGATGTGAGAGGAACGGCAACTAAACAGGCCGTATAATGTCATCTACGTACCGTTGTGCTGTCAGGGTGCCAGGAATGACTACCAATGGGGGTCCCGCTATCAAATGAAATGGCACCCCAGACCATAACGTCCTGTTGTGGACCTGTGTGGTGTTTGAAAGTAAGACCAGGATCCACACGCTGCCCAAGATGTCTCCTGACACGTTTGCTACGGTCGTCAGGACACAGTAAGAAACGGGACACTTTACTAAAGACTATATGTCCTCAATCAGCGCAGTTTCAAATTGATCGCTCCCGACACCACTGTAGTCGGACATGTCGGTGTACTGTGTGAGAGGTAGACATCGTAACGGTCGGCGAGCTCTTAGATTCCACTCTCTCAGTCGTCTGTTGATGGTCATTTTAGACACTTGCGTGCCGGTCACCGTTTGATGGTAGATAGCGTTGAATCCGGTGTTACAACAGACTTTCTGATAATCGCTCTGTCCTCTCGTTCTCTTGTATCCCTTTCCATGGATTCCATTCACAAAATGAGATAAAAGTCATCCTCAAAACTACAAAATATTTTAAAAGATAAAGTGAGCTAATGTTTATCTATAGACTTGAACAATTCAACTTGAGACAAAGTTTTATAAGCCTCTTTACACAAAGAAAAGGAACAAATATAAAATAAAAAAGTATAGTTTACCTAATCCTAGACAAAACGAGAGAAAAAATTTAAGAAAATTGGTTTTTACTTTCACCACAGATGACAAAAAAAGAATAACAAGATGGCGTTGAAGTGATTGTTTAGTTGGAAAAGTGAGTCCGTCTATAAGCGGATTATATTTCTCGGTTTTCTATACAGGTTTTTTCTGTAAGAAAGATTTTACTGAAAACTAATCACTTTTAAGACCAAACAGATTAGGACAGATAACTCTCTTCTAAATACAGGAATACCTAACTCATGGGAATTCCAAGTTAGTCGGTTCTTGATTTTTCTCTTTATACCGCCCGCTGTACTTGATAGCGGAGCGTTATATACACCCATGGACAAAACTTAAGGAAGTGGAAAGTCTTGATGTTCTCGATCCTATGTTTTTTGAAGGAGACAGAGGCAATTTTATTCACACTCGGTTATCTCGTGTATATTCAATAAAGGTCACTGTAATATATTTCAGAGTTATTGTCTGAATCTCGATATACATGCTAAAAAGTACAACTTCCTTAAGTTTTGTCCATGAGTGTGAATATAAAGAATTTTATTTTTTCCAGAGGTACCTCATATACTTAGATTCTTTTGACAAAATTATCATGAAATATATAATAGTTGTTTCATTTATTATTTTTCACTCAATGTAATATATATATAAAGAGAAAATATAAAAAATGGGAAAATCGTCCCATACAGGATTCTCCTAAATATGTAAATAGAAGTAAACATAACAGTTATCTACAGAAAGTGGATGATAACATCAATAATTTTCTTTGAGTTGAGTCACTCTTCTGTTTTATGCTTTTTGACTGTGCTGTTCCGTAGAATTTGAGAGAAACCCATAAATTGGTCTTGTTTTTTACTACTTTTACCAATAAAATATATGACGAATTGTTTTGTAGGGATTCTTTTGTCCGGCTCACCAGCTTATGTGGTTGTTCTTTTGTCCGGCTCACCAGTTTATGTGGTGGCTAAGCAATGACACTCACATAAATAATTTCTTGCAAAATCAAGCCTTTTATTAGAATCACTATGGCTACACCGCTATGGCTATTTTGTTCAGGCAACCAACAGAATGAGAGGCAGAATAACAATAATAATAATTCAATCAAAAAGGAAAATATATATATAAATTAGACAATAAAAATTTTGCATATTTGCAACAAACAAATATGATTTTTTTTAAAACAATTAAATTTACATAACACAGAAATACCAAAGAATAATTTACATGTCCCCTACAGTTTTCATAAGCAATCTTTTTGCGGAAAATTATATATAAAGAGAAAAATGAGAGGGCGAAAAGAGTTTATTTTTATTGAGAGACTATATTTCGAGATTTCGAAAACCTCAAGGTCCATTGACTGGTGTAAATTAATAAGATCGTTAACAACAACCAAAAGTTCTTTTTTCTCAGAATTTTCAGCAATTTGCACCAGTCAAAGGATTGTAAAGTTCTAAAGCTTGTGAAACGGTGTTCTAATAACATAAACTCTACGCCATCGAATTTCATTGTACTCTACCTTCTTTGCGACCTTCTCAGCGGCGAAGTACGCGATCTACGTATTCTTCGTAGATCGCGAAATGCGTGGTGTCGCTGGAGACCCACTGGCGATTCTCCACCAAACTCTGCAGCGCTGGCAGAGGCGCCATATTCATTGTACATAGTGTATATAATCCATATTATTTTTTTAAATAGTGCAGACTGTGTATTTTGAATATATTGACAAGATGTCAATAAAATTATTTTAATTGTCAATTGTCTACCTTCTTTGCGAAAATATCAAACGAACAAAATATCGGTTAAACTAATATTTAACAAGAGAAATTTGATATCGTTTGGATTTCGTTTTCTAATTCGTAACTAATACAACATATAATAGTTAAGAACCAAATTAAGAACTCATTTATCAAACTGATTACGTCGAAGGTAAAGTTTTTATTTAGTTTATTATTTTTTAAAAAGGCGTTTAAAATACCATTTGATTTTGCCACCAGTCTCGCTCACATCGCCTCTCTCCATAAAATCAATCAAATCCAATCAGTTATGCTCTACTAGGCAGAAATATTAAATTCCTTATATTTATATCTCAAACTGGGGCAGTTTCTTTACGTATAGGATTGAATAGGCTGTATACCTGGTTGTATTTGGAGATAATTCTTCTTTTTTAACTTTTTTATCAGGATTTTCAAATGTTTTTGTGACAACGGGAGCATATCCTTTTTAGTATTGTTCTTGAAATTTGAATAAAACTTTGGTATCATTTTATATTCATCAAAATATGAAATATTCATATGAATAAACATCTTGAACACACGTCTTTAATACACAGTTGGTGATTAAAATTTTGAGTTTTTGAAAATTCGATTTTAATAGAATTTAAAAAAACTTAACATTCATCACACCAACTGTATATTTAATTTGAAAAGCGTTTTAGGATTTAGGAATACACTCATGGACAAAACTTAAGGAAGTTGTACCTTTTAACATGTATATCGGGATTCAGACAATAACTCTGAAAGATATAGCAGTGACCTTTATTGAAGATACACGAGATAATCAAGATTGTATATCTCCTTTAAAAAAAAAAAAACAGACGATCACAAGACGACTTTTCACTTCTTTAAGTTTTGTCTATGAGTGTAAGATTCGCATATATTCATTTATTTAATAGAAAAAGCAACGCGCACATAAAAAGTTTCAAGTTGAAGCGTTATAGCATTTAATGCATTTAATTTAAAAGGGGATTGGTGGAAGGGTTTTCTAAACCGTACCCACCATGATTATCTTAAAGGTTAAAGGTAGAAAGGAGAAAATCAGAGAGAAAAACCTACTTCTTATATATATTGAATATTTATTATTGTATCATTCTTAAGGTGAAAACACATCAATATTCAAGGGATACATTTCTCTTTTAAAATATCAATTCATATCTCGAGCTTTCGGATATGAAATCTCTTCTACAAGAGAGAAAAACAAAACAAAATATAATAAAAAGCCAATATGACACGAGTTATAATTTAATCAAATACTATTTTACATAATTTCTTATTAAAAAGGCATATATTGGATCAAAAATATATGCCTTTTTAATTAAAGATTTATTTATGGATTGCTCTATTTTCAAAATAATTTATTATATACATCCACATATAAACGTTAATAATGTGTATACTTTATTAGATATATGCAAATATTCCCTTCAAAAATGGCAAGTATATTAGGTGAGCAAATATATATATTTATCAAATAACTTAAATATAAATACGAAAATAAATATAAAAATTATAATTATCTAAATATTTAGAGAGAGATGCTAGCAGGGATAAAGCTAAAAATTTATTGTTTATATACATTGATAAATTGTTTTGAAAAAATATACGTTTAAAAATATTAAATAAATCTTTAATATCGTTGATATTTTTTTATTTAGGAAGAATTTTAAATATTTATTTATTTACAGCGCTTTACGCATCACTTCATATTTTACCATCATATTTATTACATTTTTTAGTTCTTTTTATTTTACCAAACGATACATTTTTATAAGTCAATTTACGAATGATCGTCTGACAAAATAAAAGGCTCAAGTGATTGATTGAACGTAAATTTAAATATGAAAGATGGATCACTTTTCAACTCTTTTTAAAACAAACAAAAAATATGAAAATTTGATCTATAAAACGTATAAAATACATTTTAAATTTATATACAATTTAAAATCAATTTTTTTGAAGAGAAGTAAAAAGTTGGTAAGATAGAATTCCCTGTAAATTTAATAAGAGTTTTAAAATAATAGTAATTTGAAAAACAAAAGGTGAATATTTTTCTATAAAATTTAAACTTGAATAGAAAAAAATAATGATAAAAGCTGTATATAAAAATGTAATTTAACATTTTTACTAAATATAAACTTGAAAAAATAAATTGATAAGGCAAGTCTGTGACAAATTGTCTAAATTTGACCAATTAAAATTTCCATTAGGAAACATTCAATCTGGATCCACGTCCATTAGGTTTAAATATCAGCCGAACCTTTAGGAAATTAATTGACTTGAAAATGGAAGGATTTGTTTTCCTAGAACGTAATCTATATATGGCTTTATTTCTTTAGAATCTATTTAAATACCTTTTTTTTATTATATATGTTAACTTTTTTACCTTTATTTATTTTATATATTTATATCGTATAACACCTTTTTGTACCCCTTTATAACGATTAAATGTTCTTCTAGTCGAATTATCGTCTTTATATAAATATATTAACAATATATAAGCATATTTTATTAATTTATATATTACGATACGTTAGAGCGCCATCTGTTATGAAAATTCGAAACTGTTTTATCGCAATTAGACGTACAACAACTCAAACTTGACCATGACTCTTTATTTAGCTCTTATTCTTCCGTTTGGCCAACAACAAATGTCCAATTTATATACACATATATTTTTACATAATGAGGTTTTAAAGAATGCAAATAAACTTCATCTATTTACATACACAACAGAAACTATCATAGACGCGTAGTGATTCTTTTAAGAATTAAACAATTTCAACTGCCCTTACTGTAATGAAAAAATTAATGGGAGGCCCTGGCTCATCAGTGGTGAATCCTCCCAACGGTTTCGCCAGTTTAATCTAGCATACCGCTGTTATATTGCATTTTTCGATCCTTCTTTTACTGATGCTAGACTCTTGGAACTCAAAGCTTATGTCCATAGTCATCTAAAATACCCATTCCAAGAGTCTAGCATCAGTATCACTATAAAAGGAAGATTGAAAAATGCAATATAACAGATGTATGGTAGATTGAACTGGCGAAACCGCTCGAG
>CP092868.1:34849925-34869037 GCA_030710605.1 Cordylochernes scorpioides | reverse complement strand
CTTTCGGACATGAAAGCTCTTCTACAAGTGAAAACACGACACAATAAATCGCTAATAGAACACGAGTTATAATCAGATACTATTTTACATAATTTTATAAATTTTCATTTCAAAAATCATCTAAAGAGAGAAGGGTCGCTTCTCTCGTCAAAATAGACGTCTAAAACCAGACGCCATCTATTGACCGTCGCCGCAACTAGCGGCCTCGGGTCGGTGACAAAGCCACAACACCAGCTTTGGCAAACTGAAAAGCGTCCACCTAGAGATCATTGTTTCGGGCTAATGGCCCTCGTCAGTCTAGGGCGGACTAGTTGCGGCGACGGTGAATAGATGACGTCTGGTTTTAGACGTCTATTTTGACGAGAGAGGCGACCCATATCTCTTTAGATCAATTTCCTCCCGGCAAAATTTCCATCAAAAATCATGTTCATAGAACTGCTTTCTTTCCCCCTATATATTGAACTAAATTTCTCTTGAAATATTATGTTGATATTTTTTATAATACAGTATATATAATTCTTTCAGTTGCACGATAAGGATATGTCTTTTTTTCATAATGTATGCACCTTATCCCAGTACAATATCACATTTGTACTATTTTTCCACATTGTGTCGCGGTCTCACGCAATTCTGGCCTTAATTACCCATTTCATGATTTTTCAGGATGCCTGAATGACCTGTTTTTTGGTCGTTGAGGTACAGCTTGCACTACGCTGATGAGTGCCAACAGCCAGAAACGTGTCCGTGGTTAGCTTTTCTTGATTAATCAAGAATGGGTATTTGGCCAATTCTGGAATAACAAAAATTCAACGAGAATAGTTGATATTTATTCCGATAGATGGCACAAGCCATCAGCAACTTTCAGTTACACGATAAGGAGATGCCTTTTTTCCTAATATAATTCTTTATTTCAAAAGTTTCAACTTAAAATAAGGTTGTGGTATATCCTGTTATGTGGAACAACTTTTCAAAGAAAATTAAATTATAGACAAGGGAGTTACAACAGTTTGGAATATTTTCAACAAGATTAACTCTCACAGCTCTTTCCTTTAAAATTCTCTTATCCAAAAATACTCTGTGAATTTTATGAAGATGTTTTCCAGACGATAGATAGCTATGTTTGTATTTGAAATTTTCAATGATTTGGGGGCTATATTATTCATTTATAACCAATATATTTCTATATATTTGACGATGTCCACTTCATCTACCTATAGTTGATCATTTTCTCGATAAGAAATTATATAATATCAGACGAGATACTTCTCCTGTCGAATTAGGATCAGAAACCTATGCATCACCTATCTACCGCGTCTGTTATCAAACAAGTTCAGGTGAGCTTGTACTACTATCAATGATCCAACATGTGAATGCCGCTTAGATGTTGAATCACCAGAGAATCTTCTTTTAACTTGCCCTCTGACAAATCAAATTGTATGTAGATACTTTGAAACATTACCAAATTCTCTTTGTGTATATACTCTATCTTATGAGAACTTTGTTAAGTTTAGAACTATTTGTACAATAATTTACAAAACACTACTAATCCATCGTGTAAATAATTAATCATATATATGTAAATAATACTAGCACAGCACAATAGTCCATTGGACTTCGTACTTTTGTAACAATAAATAAATTAATAAATAAAAAATAAAAAATTGTACTACCAGATTTAGCAAATTCTCGATGTCCATCATGAGACTATGGTTTTGAGGTGTTGTTCTCGTTTAGTTCAGGGTGGTTTCAATTCCTAAATGATAAAGAAAGTGAAGTAAAATTTCTGTTGGAGACCGCACCTCAAGATAAGCCAGATAGGGCCTGAAGACTTCGTCGTACCATCTACAAATACCAAATGGCATAGCGGCGCAGCGCGCCAAGACTTCTCTCTCCACTTGACTTTTATTTATCACAGTTGTGATATTTCCAATTTTTCTTTTTTCTTCTATTTTAGATTTTAATTTAATTCTTCTTATATTACATCATACATACATACAGCTTTATTAAGACTACTGGTCTTATATAGATTTATCACAGGAAGGAAGCATAGATGGAGCTTCTGTACTCCAGGCAGCGCAGAACCCAACAACGGCTTCTTGTTCTGATGTATGTCCAGTGGCCATGCGTATATCTTTATATTCATTCATTCATGATCCCGTGTGGATCTCATGGAATAAAGTCCGCCCTAGACTGACGAGGGCCATTAGCCCGAAACCATGGTCTCTAGGTGGACGCTTTTCAGTTTGCTGAAGCTAGTGTTGTGGCTTTGTCACCGACCCGAGACCGCTAGTTTGCGGTGACGGTCAATAGATGGCGTCTGGTTTTAGACGTCTATTTTGACGGGAGAGGCGACCCTTGTCTCTTCAGATCAATTTTCTCCCGGCAAAATATCTATCTATATATATATCAATTTTTTCTCCTCTAGTTTCTTCTATCTGATATTTGCATTAAAGCCTTTTGAAGGACGTTTTTTGTCTGAAAGCTCTCTCTCTCGCAAGGTTTATGCCTCTTCACGTCGCTTTTGTTTCTTCTCATCAATGATATCTGGATATTCCTTCTATTGTAATACTTCTCTATGTTGAAGATGGGACTATTCAACGTTATTGAATTTTTAAAATAAAGAACGAATTTCTACATTTATTTATTTATTTCAACACACAAAACGCGATATCCCGGCAAGGGATAATTGCGTCGATTTACATAAAAAAAAAAACAGAAACAGTTATAAACATATTATAAAAGAAAAGTAATTTAAAATAAAAAGAGAGAAACAATAATATATATTAGGAACCTGAACCTTTCAGGTTAGAAAGATAATCATACATATATTTACAAAAATAGTTAAATCTATGATAATTCTCTCTGATAATTTCTATAATTAGTGAAGTGAAGATGAAAAAGAATTAGAGATGCTTGGCTCATCAGTGATCAAACTTCCCAGTGATTTCACCAATTTAATCTATCAAATATCCATAACTATTGTATTCATCTTTCTGTTTATATATTACTGTATTTGAAGGTTTATTCTGAGTAATGGTGTATGATGAAACTATGGAAAGATGCTTCTTTAATTCGTATTTATCTATCTTGAGCTATTTTCTTGCTTTCGAGTTTCTCTTTCCCATCGAGTATCTATTAGTTCATTTCTTCATATTGTCTTCTTTCGATAAATTTACCACCTAAATTTTTCTCATAAATTTCCTTTTAGTATATGTTTCATCTAATTCATTTGTCTTTTTCTGATGATCGTCAATATGTTCTGTAGTTCCTCCAACCCTACTTAGATGTCTTCATATCCCCGTTGATAAATCAAGCCATCTTTGGGACCTGCCAATTACACCAATTATGCAACAGGTTCTTAGCCATTTGAGCACGCGTCAAACTTCTGCTTGCTTAAATTCCATCTGCTAAGATTTTAATTATAACTCCAATTAGCATCAGAATCCACTTGATGATTCTTTCAAGCATTCCTTATCTAAAATATTAGATTAAAAATACATATAAGAGATTAATGTATTCATGTCTATTCATGATAAAAATTGTGAAAAAGTTTTAAAATTACAAATATTTTCTCACAATCAGTTTCTTTTTATTAAAATAATATTTTATCGATATTTTATTAAGCCCGTTGAAAAGCGATTATCGCTTGAAAGCTAGCATTTTTTAAATAACTGATTGTGAGAAAATATTTGTAATTTTATTACTGCCTATATTGAATGTTTCTAATACGTTTTTAAAATATATATCATTTGAAATGTTGCAATCTCTTTTAAATTATTATTATATAGCATACAGGCCATGATTATCATGGTGGGTACACACTGTAGAAGGGTGTTAAGGCCAGAAATCTAGAGAAATGTAAAAATTCTATATACAGTTACGAGCGTCATTCTTCATCAGTCATCTCTGTCACCGTTTGCTTTTTTTTTTTTAAATGGCGCCCTCCTATTGGTCGGCTACGATCACGCCACCTTTGCCCCCCCCCCCCCCATCATGCCCCCCCCCCCCACTCGCTTTTTCGTTTTTGTAACCATTGTGTTGGAGCGGGTCGCTCCTTAAATAAATTGCATATATTAGTTAATAACCAAATGGAATCCTCTCTTTCTTTTTCTCAGTAAGAGACGCCTACGGAAGCCAACAGTACATAGACAGATAAAGCACATAGGCTATAGTTATTAACTAACATATGCATTTATATGAGGCGCCAATTTATAATTGTAACAAATAGTATTTGACTCAAAACATTCAATCGGGTAAAACACGGGCGTTGCCCGGGTCATTCGGCTAGTTTCTTTATAAGAAATACATATCCCTAAATGATTATTTGCCAAAAAGGAGGCGGGATTGTAATGGGAAATTATAGTGGTGAGATCCTGTATAGAACTGACAACATAACTACAGTGTGTGTCACTTTATATATTATTTACGGACGGAAAAATACGTCCAGTGTAGCCTAGTGGACATAGCATCTGCCCGGTAAGCGGAACATTGTGGGTTCGATTCCCATCCCTGGACACTTTTATTTTTCCGTTCGTCATTACTCTTCATAATTCACCCTTTCATACCTCATCCAAAAAGGTTAGAAATAGTCAATATTTCACCTTGAAATAAATTTTGATTTTTCATTGAAAAGAAACTCATGCGGTGTAACTTCAAGTGTCGTTTTATAATCACAGGCCGCAGTGTATTATATAACTACAGTGTGTTTGATCCAAAGATAATTCTTAAGACTACGAAAATTCGCTAATTTTCAAAATAAAGATATGTATCAAAGAATATAAATTTTTCATGATTATATTTTGTTCATATATGATAAATATATAGAAATAATCGGTTATATAGGTTTACGTTGGTTTTTAATTACGTTATTTGTTACTAATTGAATTTTTATATAAATAATTAAATATTTTAAAATCAGAGAATACGAGAAGTCAAGCGTATTAAACAATGAATTGAGCTCCAAATAGTGTACTATCAACTGTATTTCTGTTTGACCATTTCGCTAAGTAATTACATTTAAATGGAAAAGTTAATTTTGTCAGGAATTCTTGGGAGTCTGGCCGAGTTTAGAAGTGTTAGTATTGAACGGCTGGAAAGTTGAAGAGAAGTTGACTCACAACTCTATATAAAAAAATCAAAAAGAATAATATTTCCATAAAGAATTCCCACATATAACGCTATCCTGCTTAATTTATTCTTTTTCTGACTTAAATTCTCAATTATCTTTATGAAAAAAGGCATCTCCTTATCGTGCAACTGAGATAAAGCAGCGGGGAAAATCATCTATCGAGTGAAGAGATAAACATTAAGTAAAGCAAAATAATTCTAACAAGTTACTTATCATGTTAATTTAAATTATTGTTTAGAGTGTTTCCACTGCTTTTATTTTTAGCCATATAATTATAATTTTTCAATAGTGGTAGCTGAAATAAATGTTTTATTATATTTTGGGGTATATTTGATAAAAAATCGCGCGGGTGCGTTCCCTTAAAATATTGAGGCGAAGAAATATTTTATTATTTAATTCAATTATTCAATGAAATATGTGAAATAGATTTTTATTAATTAATATTTGTAATGTCGACTAGTCGACAAATATTAACAAACGAACCAAACTATCTACAGCTAGAGAATATCGAGCAAGCAAGCTAGGAAACTAAATGATGATTTTACAAATATTAATTAATAAAAATCTGTTTCACATATTTCATTGAATAATTAAATAATAAAATATTTCTTCGCCACAATATTTAAAAAGTATATATATTTTTTAAGTCTTTGAATTGTTCTACATGTTTATGTTTACTTGTTCATACACGATGACAAAGTAGTATTTTCAACTCTTCGTTCAATTAGATTTCGGTGTATATTTATATTAAAACATATTGTATAATTCCCGAGTAGTATAACATTTTGTACACTTGTATTGTCATCTGGATTGAGCAAATGTATTTAGCCCCTTCATATTCTTTCATATCCTACAGTCTCAAAGTGGCGGAAGGGTGTAAACAAGTAACACAGGACTTCGGGAGTTTAACTCCTGGTAGGGCCACCCTGTACCCGGCTTATGTATCAATTGTCTGTTCTCCATAGGAGCGGCTCCATGTCAGGAGACCAAAAGAAGCAAAGTCACACTGAGTGGTACTTCCAGGTCTTCAGACCAACAATACCCCTCTTTCCTTCTCCATGATGTCCATTCTATTGAATTGCATCAAATCCTTCAAAAAAGACCTCTGGGAAAACCCCAGGCTATAATAGAAAATCTGAGACAATGGAACCTAATGGAGATCGTTTAAACGACTTGAGGAATAAGAAACAACAACAACATATTCTTTCGTTATTTTTATTCCTTTGCCATTCATCTTTTCCATTGTGTAGCAGTTCTATGTCCTTTTTTCATATTTTATTTTTGTGGTGTGCGTTGATAGACATTCTATAATTGTATAGATCGGTTGAAAGAAGGAAAGTTTAAAAAAACTCCTAAACCACCAAGAATTCTGAAATTTTCTACATTTGCAATGACATCGGGATTAAGCCAGTAACCAAATATCTTATTTAGGGTTCTACGTAATCTTGAAGCATGTTAGAAATTAATTAAAATATTTGTTAACAGATATAAATTCAAATAGAATACAAACTTTCAAAAATAATATTTTATGATTAATTTCTTTAAGCCTACAAATAAATATTTGCCTTCACACGAAAATAAAAGCAACAAGATACGTCAGATTTATTCAAATTGACACAAAGATTAATTCTAAAAATTCATCTATATACAAAAAAAAACAAGCTATAGATTTAAATAAGTAATAATAATTAAAAATCTCTGTTTATTCAAAAACTTCCATCAAATATTAATATATATCAAATTATACTAATGATGTTTTCCTAATTAGTGAAGTGGTCAATATATAGTAAAGAGTAAAGGGGCTTAGAGAAAAAAGTATTTGAATTTAAAAAGAGGATAGAATAATCTTGCTAATTGGGGAAAGGGATTCATTAACGAAATTACGTCACTAAGTTAAGTGGTCCAATTAACAAAGTTCTTTTAATCACGTGATATTTAGGAAAGCCAATTATTGACGTCAAAATCACTAGAGTTTAGTGAAGATTTTAAGAATTAGGGGAAAAAGGAGAATATCATAGTTGCTTTATACAGAAGACCATCAAAGGAATGGAAGTTAGAATCCTTAATGATCTGTTATAGAATTATTCGATAAATATTCATGTAAACTTAAAGAGAGAATGTGAAAAAATAGTACAAATGTGATATTGTACTGGGATAAGGTTCATAAATTATGAAAAAGGCATCTCCTTATCGTGAAACTGAAGGTTTCTGATGGCTTGCGCCATCTATCGGAATAAATATCAACTATTCTCGTTGATTAATTGGAAAATTCTGGAAAAATTAGAAATCAACGAGAATAGTTGATATTTATTCCGATAGATGGCGTAAGCCATCAGCAACTTTCAGTTTCACAATAAGGAGATGCCTTTTTCTTAATATAGAGAGAAGTTGAGTAAATAATGTATTAAGAAATTTAAACCATTTTTTGACGCTGTAACGTTTCCTATTTAAATAAGGGATAGTTACAATGCTTTGTGTTTTACTATTCAATTACAACAAGGTGTTAACCATAATATAAAAACAAAACTTATACAAAATTATAGAAAGAAAGTATAGTGTTGCTGACTACCTAACTATAAAGAAAATTCAAAGAATATTTAAATATTTTCCATAAATAAATACAAAGCATGTTACAGACGCTTATGATTCTTTGAAAAATAAATCAATTTTTCAATTTTCTACTGTCCTTACTGCAATAATAAAATAATGGGAAGGCCTGGCTCATCAGTGGTAAACCCTCCAAGCGGTTTCGTCAGTTTGATATAACAGATGACGCGTTAATTCAACATATAAATAATGTATTCATTATAACAGGTTTGCAGATTTAGACAAATTACAAAAAAAAGGCATAAAACGTAGCAATTATTATTTTTATTTACGAAGCTTTCGGGAAAGATCTTCTTCAGCAAAGATTTAGTTTTCTGAAGAATAGCTTGTCCGAAAGCTTGATTAATAAAATAAATTTTAAAAAAGAGTTGCGAAGTTTTATGCCTTTTTTGTATATATATAATGTATTCATTATGAATCAGGCGGATTGACCGAATTTTCTGTCAGACGAGGAATTTCTCTTTTATTTACCAAAACTGTTTAGTTACTTAACTATACTCACTAGTCTTCTTCTTCTTCTTTCTTATCTCCACACTGGGTGAAGTAGAATGCGTCTGCCTTTGTCATTAAGATTGAGAGCACTACTTAGTGGCAGGCCGACTTAGCTCCAAAATAAATAGCCGCCTCTGACATGAGGAACAAACGCCATGTTCAGCCGCTCCTAACATGGAGTACAAATGCTGCTCATCCTGTATACCTGGATTAGGAGCCCTTACAGGGTACTATCAGCCGGGCCAGCTGAGCCCAGATTTTTTTAGCGAGCTTGTTACTGCTCCCCCTTCTCCTTTTTCCTTCGGGCTTGGGACCGGCAAGGGCGGAGTTGAAATACTCACTAGTGAAAGAATCGAGCGCCATTGAAGCCAAAAAAAAAAAAAAAGAGCGATCAATGCGGGATTCGATCCTGGTCAAAATCGAAGTTGTGTGACACCCAGCTCTCCCAACTTTGTTTCAATTTTTGACACATTTTTTTTTATCCTATCTCACTTTTCTCTTTATATCTCTAAGAAAAAAGTCACTTAGTGGTTTTTCCCCTTGCGTCTGAACAAACTGGGTATGATTGATAGCCAAACGAACGACCTCTTTCTCTACATTCCTGGAGGGTCAAGGTCCTTATCGTCTGCTTTCGTTGCCTAGCAACCCCACGGAGTGCAAATCGCTAATTAAATAGACCCCTTAAATTCTTACGCGCTGTAATCGGCTACCCATTTCTCTCGAACTACTTTCTCACACTTTTATTAAAATTTTTCTTCCTTTTTTTATGACTTCGTTTTGAATAAAGTTGAAAGGATTGTTCTTTTTTTATTTTTCGTTTGGATCTCTTTAAACTCAAAGTGTTTACGTTTCAAAAGAGATATAACTTTTCAAGTATGACGATTTCTTTTGGTAGTGAATAATCTTTTTAACTTTCTAAAGGCATTAGGAATATTAAATTTTGTTTTACATTTCAATTTGTAAAGTGAGGTGTTTTATCGTTTTTACTGAATATTGAATTAAAGTTTAGACGTGAAAAATATTTAAGGTTACAATTAAAAACCTTTTTAGATGATTACTGAATATTTTGGTACAATTTGGTGAATTGACTTTAATGCTTTGATACTTCCATTTCTTCTATGTATATGGCACATTATTGACTGATAATTAATTAATACCTAACTGGACTTATTGTTTACGGAAGAGTATTTTTTTAAATGTATGAACGATATTTATTTAGTATGTGTTTTATACTTGAAAAAAAGGGATGACACAATTAAAATGATTTTTTTTTAAATCTTCTTCCACGGATTTCACGGCCTCTTCCACGACAGCGGCCACCTCTGCCTCTTCCGAGGTCTCCTCGCCGCATACCACCGAAATCACGTCTCTTTCCCCTTGATTTTGGTGAATCATTAATCAAATCATTTAGTGCATCATTGCTCGATGAAAATATATACATGTAATTCAACTGTCCTAAAAGCTTATGTTCACAGTTTGATTAAATCCCATTTCTAAGAATCAACCGTTCAGTGTAGTGTATATATAAGCAGATTCGTCCATTACAGTATTAGAGTTCTAAAAAGCGGTTTGGTAGATTAAATTGGTGCTGGGAGGGTTCATAACTGATGAATCAAGCCATTCCAATACTCTTTCATCGCAGTAAAGACAGTAGAAGTTCGTTTTATGTGTAAAAGACCGACTTTTCTCAATATTTTAATAGTAAATAATACCTATGATAAAAACAAAATTATATTGATATATTTTTTTGAAAATAGAACAATTCATAAATAAATCTTTAAATAAAAAGGCATATATAAGATCAAAATATCATTTATTTTATCAATATTTCAGTTGGCTGAACACCAACCTTTATCAAGGTGTTTACACCTTATAACACCTTGTTATAACACCTTGATAAAGGTTGGCGTTCAGCCAACTGAAATATTGGTAAAATAAAATATAGTTTGATCCAATATATGCCTTTTTATTTGAATATTTATATATAATAATTGATAACTGTGTTGCCGGGTGTGCTAACTCTCAAATTACTGTATAAACTCCTTTTCAGTACATTGTTGATGAAATAACACTCTGACCACTCCCCATTATACAATTTTAATAAACATGTTGAAGGTTTCAGCCTATATCGAGAGCCATATTTTGCATTCGTTGCCATTAAGTTTCTATGCGGCCTGTCAAGGGTCATACGATTCACATATGATTCTTTTTAAAATAAATCAATTTCCTATTGCCCTTATTGCAATGATAAAATATTGGGAGGGCCTGGCTCATCTGGCGAAACTTCTGGGATGGTTCACCACTGATGAGCCAGAGACCCTCCCATTATTTTATCATTGTAGTAAGGTCAGTAGAAAATTGATTTATTTTAAAAATAATTATACGCGTCAAAAGTAGTTAGAAATGTCTTAAAATGTTTACCATTGTAATTAAGAAGTAAAGGCTGGTAAATAAATATATATTTCTTACATGCTATAAGTTGAATTTTAATTATTCCAGAATTGGCCAAAAACCGTTTCTCAATTAATCAAGAAAAGCTAACCACGGACGAGTTTCGGGCTGTTGGCCCTCATCAGCGTGGTGCAAGCTGTACCTCAACGACCAAAAAAAGGTGTTTTTTTGGGGCATCTTGAAAAATCTTGATTATTCAAGAAACGGTATTTGGCCAATTCTGGAATAATTAAAAATCAACGATTAGTGATATTTATTCCGATAGATGGCGCAAGCCATCAGCAACTTTTAGTTGCACGATCAGGAAATGCCCTTTTTTTTTCCCTCAATTTATCCACTTGATCCGAGTACAAATTAACTTTTGTACTATTTTTCACTTTCATACTATAAGTGTGGTCACAGGGGACATGACCTTTACTATCAATCCTTTAATCCTCACCGTGACCGCAGCTCGAGTTCTGGGTACTGGAAGATGTAGTGTCAAAGCAATTTATTAGGCTTGATTGCTGTACCTTTTGAAACAAGCTTTTCAGCGTCTAAATCATATATACATTCATAGACAAAACTTAAGGAAGTTGTACCTTTCAGCATGTATATCGGGATTCAAACAATAACTCTAAGATATTTGATACACATACCTTTACTGAAGATACTCCAGATAACCAATTGTAAACAAAATCGCTTTTTCCTCCTTAAAGAAAGCAGACAAAAGACGACATCAAAGATATTAACTTCCTAAGTCCATGAGTGTAGCGTCGAATGCGTTAAACCTTTGTAGATAATGCACTGATTTAACGTACCGCCAGAAATTGATTCCAGAAGTTTCATTCGAGAGAATATTTTCAGCTAGTAGTGCAACTTGTAGTGTCCGGGTACAAACTCTGGGTGATAAAGCCCTGAAGGCAGCCATTAAGGAAGACAGAAGTTAAACATGTAGTAAGTTTATCCCACTCTCCAAAGTTTTTAATGAGACAATCTAATTTCACTCTTAGAGTGAAAACCTTCAAGTTGGGTAAGTGGATGCCTTGCATACTGTCTAAAGATAACAAACAACAATAACAAATTGTAGTAGGTAGAATTTGGCTATTGCTCACTGTAAGTGCACCATATGTCTACACATGTGAAAAGCAGTTTGACTTTTACACTTACAAATGTGCCAGAGCTCCGTTTGGTTACTTGTACTTGCTGATGGGGTTATACTTTTGCAAGAATCGGAGGCGATTGAAGCATTTTTTAATTAGAAAAAAAAGTAATCCGGATCGTAGCGATTGAAAACAATGGTTTAGATGAGGGGTCGACAATCTTTTGAGTCGGAAGATTCAAAAATTACGATTTACAAAATTTCAAAGTTTTTAAAGAGTTACAACATTTTTCTTGCAAACAATAAATAGTACTCGCATAATAAATAATAGTACTAGTATAATAAGTTTTTATTTATAAGAGTACTACACGCAACTTCACATCCAAAGAGCCACATGTGGTCGCTAGCCGCAGGTTACCGACCTCTGATTCAGACCACTCGACCACCAACCCTCCATGACAAATTGTTTGTCTAGGCAACGCAGCGCGTCTATTTTAAGTCGAATGTTTACCGGTGATGTAGAGTGGGTCTTTCACCTACGAAAGGTTCCAAACGTTGGTTGCCATAACGCAGTACTGTACTTCACGATTCAAGAGTTACTTTACACACACGCAAGATGATTCTCCCTGTGTTGATGGTGTACAATTGCTACCAATGAGCCAAATCATCTACTGCATATCTACTCTCAGCATTTACAAATTGGAAATTTGAAAAAGAAGTACTCAGTACAAGATTATTGCAAGGAATTTTGGCTTTTTTCACAAGAATATATAGTCTGATGTGATGTGTGCGGATTACCTAGAATTAATATAAAATGAGAACATAATAACCCAATCACACATGAAAGAAATCGAAGAATGTAGTATATCGGCGTTTACAGATATTGGAAGTATGCATCACTTCACCTAATACTAGCCGTTATAAATATAGGGAATTTTACCCTAAATAAACAGTTATCAGCTTGGCCTAGGTGATTATTGTCTAATTTACACGTCATCTGTTCCTTACAAGGAATTTCGATAGCACAGTTCTCTCCTGATTCTACAACTTTACATGTATGCCATTCGGCCACACGCTGCCGATCGTTATCCCTAGGTTCATTCTTTGTTGTGGACAACCTTTAAACCCTAACTGATATATCCTCATTAAAAGGACAAAACCTGCTGTGATAGGGATCCATGGAGACATATGCGTCTTTTCATTGGACACGACAACAACAACAATACAGTATACACACCCAAGATAGAGAACATTGCTGTAATAGAGATGCATGGAGACATCTGAGGCTCTTCATTGGGCACGGCAACAACAACAATACAGTATACACACCCAAGATAGAGAACATTGCTGTGATAGAGATGCATGGAGACATCTGATTCTCTTCATTGGACACGGCAACAACAACAATACAATATACACACCCAAGATAGAGGACATTGCGACTGCTGTGATAGAGATGCATGGAGACATCTGAGGCTCTTCATTGGACACGACAACAACAACAATACAGTATACACTCCCAAGATAGTGGACATTGCGACTGCTGTGATAGAGATGCATGGAGACATCTGAGGCTCTTCATTGGACACGACAACAACAACAATACAGTGTACACACACAAGATAGAGGACATTACAACTGCTGTGATAGAGATGCATGGAGACATCTGAGGCTCTTCATTGGACACGACAACAGCAACAACAAAAGGGTAAAATAGAAGAAAAATGCGCAAGGCACCTGATAAAATGTTTCTAACGTGATTTAATACGAGGGTGAGTAGAAAGTAAGGTCTCCTATTTTTTTTTCATAGAAAAACACATTTAATCACAACTTTTTATACATCATTGGAAAGGTTGGACACTCTGCTATTTTTCAACATAGTCGCCTTGATGCTCAATCACTTTTTTCATCCTGTCAACCAACTTTGTAAATCCGGTGTTGTACCACTCTCCCGCCGCCTCTTTGAGCCACTTGTCGACCCACCTGGCGGACACCTTTCTGTAGCCGAGGGTCTCAGACACAATCTTGTGCACGGAGAAGTGGCTGCCATCTTCATTCAGGCCATCCTCGATCTCTTCAAGGGTTATCCGCCGGTTTGCGCGCACCATTTCGTCGATTCGAGCCACGGTTGATTCCGGCAAACTCGGCCGCCCAGACCGTTGTTCATCGTGGACGTTTATCCGCCCCTCGTTAAACTCCCGGCACCATTTCCCCACATTTTTGATGTCCATGCACTTCTCACCATACACTTCCACTAACTGACGGTGAATTTCGACCGGAGAATTATTTTTCGCATTTAAAAAGCGTATAACTGAGCGCAACTCGCACTTGGCGGGAGAGTGGTACAACACCGGAATTACAAAGTTGGTTGACAGGATGAAAAAAGTGATTGAGCATCAAGGCGACTATGTAGAAAAATAGCAAAGTGTCCAACCTTTCCAATTATGTATAAAAAGTTGTGATTAAATGTGTTTTTCTATGAACAAAAAAATAGGAGACCTTACTTTTCTACTCACCCTCGTATATGAATATGGGAATGAATATACGTACATATATATTGCGTAGCCATTTTAATGCCGAATAATTTACAATTAATTCACATATTACATATTGAAATGTGAATTTGAATTATTCCTGTTGGATATTTAAGCATTTATCATATAAATATTTGTCATATTTAAATGGGTACATTTATTATTTAAGATTGTAAATATATGTTTCATCTAAATATTTATTGCATTTAAATAAATACATTTAAGACAAATTTGTAAAAATATGTAACACAGGTGAATATTTGTTCGTATTTGAATTAATACATTTATTATTTAAGACATAATTAGTAAATATATTTATCACAAGATTTATTGCATTTTAATTAGCAATTTGTTTTACAAAATATATTTGTTTGTATACGTTTGAGTTTTATTTGAGCAAGGATGGAAAAGCAGAAGATATTTGTTTGATTTGTTTTGAAAATGACGTTTTAATAGAACGATTATTTAAATCGATTGATATATTTTCTTCTGATATTTAAAATTAAATATTTTTTGAATTTAGATGTCAGAGAAACATATATATCAAAGTTCGGAAGGAACAATTTGATGTGAATGTTCCTCCTCTCTTTTATTATATAAAAATGCTAAGATATTTGAGATATATAATAAGCGTCTATAATAGTTTCGAATTTTCATAACAGATGGCACGCTAATGCATCATAATATATAATATATATATAAAGCAAAGGTCACCTCTCCCGTCCCGACCCAAGGCCGCTAGTTTGCGGCGACAGTCAATAGATGGCGTTGTTTTGACAGGAGAGGCGTTCTTTGCTTTTATATATTAAATTCCTTCCGGAAAAATTCCATCTTTCTATATGATATATATTAAAAATAAAGAAGGCATCTCTTGACCACGAGCACATGTGCTTTTTAGATGGCAGAGCGCCATCTAGTGGAGCAAAAATAAACTAAACGTTTATTTAGCTTGCTCCGAGATATTTGGCCAACCCAATTTCTTGATAAATCAAGAAAAGTCATCCACTAACGCGTTTCGCGCTGTTGGCGCTCGTCAACTCTCGTAAAAAGCACATGTGCTCGTGGTCAGGAGATGCCTTCTTTATTTTTACTATCAATACCTGACCCACTTATCTTTTATTTTTTACTATTGCTTTTTCATATATATATATATATATATATATATATATATATATATATATATATATATATATGAAAGAAAAATAGGTTTCTTAACATACCAGTCAAAAATAATATCCCCTTTTGCTTATAAAGTGAAAACTTTAATAATGTGGAATTGATCAAAATTTAGATGTAGATAAAATCCATTATGCGCGTTTTGAGAGCTAAATTAAGATTTTTGGTTATAACATATAGAAAAAATAAGATATAATTTTGCCAGTTTAGTCAATGTTTTTATATTATTGGTTGAAAATACTTCTTTATTTTTACTATCAATACCTGACCCACTTATCTTTTATTTTTTACTATTGTTTTTTCATATATATATATATATCCTTTATATCTATAAAAATGAAATGCGAAATCGATGTTTGTTATCGCATCACGCAAAATCTACTGACTCAATCATTATGGAATTTCGCATGTAGGTAGCTGAAGATTTCGTTTAACATATAGGCTATTCAAAAAACTAAAAAGGTTAATGTGCTTTTTTTTTAAAATAAAAAACCAAAAAGCGTTAATTCAGGCCTTTTACCGCTTGGGCGCAGCACTGGTCGCGACGATAAATGAATTTGATTGGTTAATAATTTACACGTGGTTTGTAAACACGATGCATCTTATTTGTTCACACGATGATTGTTTTTAAAAGGTAAGATTATCCAATCGCCGTGAAACTTTAGGAAGTTATTTACTATACTACTGGGAAGGTTTCTGGTATGAATTTGATTTGAAATAAATATTCTTTGTAATTTTATTTGCAAATTTTCTACTTTCACTCGCAAGCAGCGCCTCTAGCGGCGTCTGGTGAAATTTTCTTTATAAATTGTAACAATGCTTAAAATGTGTTAAAAGTATAATAAATTTAATTTGAGAATTTATTAATATAATATTCCAATGACGTAAAAAAAACTTGGCGTTTTAATATTAATATATATTTAAAGAAAATATTGTAACATTTTTGTGTTAAATGTTAAAATGTAATGTTAAAATATATTTTTTACATTGTTAATTTAATTTGTTTTTGTTTTATAATAATAAAGATGCAAATTACATTGTTGTTGTTTATTATCGTTTGTTTATATAAAAAAATTACATTGTATGTGATGATGATAACAAAAATGAATTTTTAAATTAATATATATATTTCATTGAGAAAAAAAAATAATTATAAAATTCATAAAAGTGACAATATTTTATTTAAAATATAATAAATGTTTTAAAAGAATTATGTGTTTCAAAAATATATTTAAACGCATATAACAATATTTATATTTATATACGTTTATAAATCAATATATACGAGTAGGTGGATTGGATGTTTTCTAGAATCGTTTTAACAAATGTTCGTTAGGCAAACTTTTACTCGGATTAAAAACCGGGCGAAGCCGGGTACATTCGCTAAATACAGTTATTTACAAATCTTCGTTTGTAGCAAGATACTATTCCTTCACCTTTAAATTACCGAGTGGACCAATTAATACTGATTTTTTTCAACTTATCGAGTATTTTTCAAGGGAACCGGAAAAATTTCAAATTATTGAGAGTATAGACAAGTATAGATTCAGAAGGGATTGGATGTTTGCTAGAATCGTTTTAAACAAATGTTTGTTAGGCAAACTTTTACTCGGGTAAAAATCGGGCGAAGCCGGGAACTAATCTTGCTAAAATTTGAGCAGGACAGAGAATTATATCTGGAAGAACTTTTTGTCTCACTTTTAACCAAGAAAAATTATAATTAGCCAAGTACTCAGCAACAATTATTTTTTAGTCAGAAATGATTATGACAATATTGCTGTATCATGCTTGATTGACATAAACAAAATTCTTTAGGGGAATATTCACTAAAGCAGTCCACGAGCGAAGCCAGATAATAATTATTAGTAAGCAGGAACAAAATTCTACCAGCGAAACATTCACTCGAGCAGAAGACACACGAAGCCAGGTCGTCTCTATATATAAAATATCGTTTCTCGGCCTTTTGGCTGAGATCATTTAGTATATCTCTAGATATTTTATTTATATATATCTTTTTTTTTTTAATTCTATTCAGTAGAGAGAGAGAGCATATGTTTGATCGGAAAATATATTATATGAATATATAATGTAATGAATATTATTAACATCATTATCAATAATATTCGTTAGGCAAACTTTCACTCGGATAAAACCCGGGCAAAGCCGGGTACACATCCGCTAGTATATATATATGAAAGAAAAATAGGTTTCTTAACATACCAGTCAAAAATAATATCCCCTTTTGCTTATAAAAGTGAAAACTTTAATAATGTGGAATTGATCAAAATTTAGATGTAGATAAAATCCATTATGCGCGTTTTGAGAGCTAAATTAAGATTTTTGGTTATAACATATAGAAAAAATAAGATATAATTTTGCCAGTTTAGTCAATGTTTTTATATTATTGGTTGAAAATAAAAAGGCATACGAGAAAATATTAATACAGAATATATAGGTCTTTAATTAAAAAGGCATATATTGGATCAAAATATCATTTATTTTACCAATATTTAAGTTGGATGAACACCAACCTTTATCAAGGTATTATAAGATATTTAATGTGTGTCAACAACAAACTCAGTGTCACATATATAGTATAGAATAGTATAGAATATATATGTTATATAAAAATATTATTTTATTTAAAATTATATATCATAGATTCAAATATTTTGTTAAATCGACCGCCAGAGGTCACGCTTTGCATATAAAAACTCATTGTTGTTTTATCCCAATGGCCGACTCAATTCTTTTGTATATTATGTAAATAATCTTTTGTTTTTCCTTGTTATACTCGCCTTAAGCCAGGCAGAACTTTTATCAAATTATGTTTTTATATATTTCATATAAGTTCAATTAAAGCAATATCTGATCAAAACTATTTTTATTATTCTTCTTTCAAGATTTTTAACCACGACTGCATTAACATTGTATAATCCTTCAAGATAACCAACATCTACAAGAAATCTCAATTATTTTATATAATATATATATATAAGAATATAATAGAATAGTATAGAATATATAGTAAAACAGAAGAGAGACGTATAACTGTTAAATGATCTTATTTTGAGATTATCTTCATATCTTACATGTATTTATATAGTGCAAATATTTAATATTAATATAGATAATAACAAAATTAAATAAAGTGTTCGAATATATCATTGATATTTACCATGGTATACATTTCATAAAATAATATATGAACTAAAAATATTTAAAATAAAAAATTATAAATAGGGTTGTCAAGTCAAATCTCTAGTATCGTTTGTTGTTAAAAGACAGAGTGGCCAAATATTTATGAAAGATTATTAAAAATTCAGTGAGAGTTTAAAATAAACTTCACACACATCCGTTTTCAGAGGGAAACTTTTGTTTAGCTTTTTAAATAATGGATGCAATATTTAAATAGCTTTAGACAGTTTTGTTTTAAAACGTGATTCTTTAAAAGATAATAAATTATTATATTTGCCTATTCAACCCTCGAAACTTAATAGTTTTTAACAGGAAATTTATTATTTAATTTTTTAAATCTATGGAAAATATTTGTTCAAAAGGATAGTAGAGAAATCAAAGTGGGTTAGCTCAGTTATATATACATATATATATGTTATATAAAAATATTATTCTATTTAAAATT
>CP092868.1:34783506-34849825 GCA_030710605.1 Cordylochernes scorpioides | reverse complement strand
TATCAAATAATATCGTTATGAGATTTCCAAAAATTATAAATTTTGTTATTTAGTTTAGTTTAACCTCACATGTTTAAACTAAATAACAAATTTTATAAATCTTGAAATTCTCATAACGGTACTATATATATATTGATCCAATATATGCCTTTTTAATTAAATATATATCAAATAGCTTACAATTTTATAAATTTGAATAATAATAGATTCGAGTATAAAAAAGAGGGGAGAAACATTCATATCAAATTGTTCCTTCCGAACTTCGATATATATTAAGAAAAGAAAAAAGGGCATCTCCTTATCGGGGAACTGAAAGTTTCTGATGGTTTGCGCCATCTATCGGAATAAAAATCAACGAATAGTTTATATTTATTCTGATAGATGGCGCAAGCCATCAGCAACTTTCAGTTACCCGATAAGGAGATGCCCTTTTTTTCTTTTCTTAATTTATTAAACTTATCCCAGTATAATATCCAATTTATACTATTTTTTCGATATATATGATTTTCTGATATTTATAGCCAAAATATATTTGATTATAAATATCAGAAGAAAAAGTTCAAATCAAAATAAATAATTGTTCTATTAAAACGTCATTTTCAAAACAAACCAAACAATTGTCTTCTGCTTTTCCAGCACGTTGCTTAAATAAAATTCAAAGTATACGAACAAACACAAATATATTTGGCAAAACAAATTGTCAATTAAAATGCAATAAATCTTGTGATAAATATATTTACTAATTATGTCTTAAATAATAAATGTATTAATTCAAATACGACCAAATATTCAGCTGTGTTATATATTTTTACAAATTTGTCTTAAATGTATTTATTTAAATGCAACAAATATTTAGATGAAACATATATTCACAATCTTGAATAATAAATGTACCCATTTAAATATGACAAATATTTATATGATAAATGCTTAAATATCCAACAGGAATAATTTAAATTCACATTTTAATATGTAATATGTGAATTAATTGTAAATTATTCAGCATTAAAATGGCTACGCAATATATATGTACGTATATTCATTCCCATATGCATATATTAAATCACGTTAGAAACATTTTATAATGTGCCTTGCGCCTTTTTCTTCTATTTTACCCTTTTGTTGTTGCTGTTGTCGTGTCCAATGAAGAGCCTCAGATGTCTCCATACATCTCTATCACAGCAGTTGTAATGTCCTCTATCTTGGGTGTGTATACTGTATTGTTGTTGTTGTCGTGTCCAATGAAGAGCCTCAGATGTCTCCATGCATCTCTATCACAGCAGTTGCAATGTCCTCTATCTTGGGTGTGTATACTGTATTGTTGTTGTTGTCGTGTCCAATGAAGAGCCTCAGATGTCTCCATGCATCTCTATCACAGCAGTTGTAATGTCCACTATCTTGGGTGTGTATACTGTATTGTTGTTGTTGTCGTGTTCAATGAAGAGCCTCAGATGTCTCCATGCATCTCTATCATAGCAGTCGCAATGTCCTCTATCTTGAGTGTGTATACTGTATTGTTGTTGTTGCCGTGTCCAATGAAGAGCCTCAGATGTCTCCATGCATCTCTATCACAGCAATGTTCTCTTTCTTGGGTGTGTATACTGTATTGTTGTTGTTGTCGTGTCCAATGAAGAGAATCAGATGTCTCCATGCATCTCTATCACAGCAGTCGCAATGTCCTCTATCTTGGGTGTGTATACTGTATTGTTGTTGTTGTCGTGTTCAATGAAGAGCATCAGATGTCTCCATGCATCTCTATCATAGCAATGTTCTCTATCTTGAGTGTGTATACTGTATTGTTGTTGTTGACGTGTCCAATGAAGAGCCTCAGACGTCTCCATACATCTCTATCACAGCAATGTTCTCTATCTTGGGTGTGTATACTGTATTGTTGTTGTTGTCGTGTCCAATGAAGAGACTCATATGTCTCCATGGATCTCTATCACAGCAAGTTTTGTCCTTTTAATGAGGATATATCAGTTAGGGTTTAAAGGTTGTCCACAACAAAGAATGAACCTAGAGATAACGATCGGCAGCGTGTTGCCGAATGGTATACATGTAAAGTTATAGAGTCAGGAGAGAACTTTACTGTAGAAAATCCTTATAAGGAACAGACCATGTGTAAATTAGACCATAATCACCTAGGCCAAGCTGATAACTGTTTATTTAGGGTAAACTTCCCTATATTTACAACGGCTAGTGGAAGGTGAAGTGATGCAGCCTTCCAATATCTGTAAACGCCGATATACTACATTCTTCGATTTTTTTCATGTGTAATTGGGTTATTATGTTCTCACTTTTATATTGATTATTCGCAATCCGCACACATCACATCAGACTATATATTCTTGTGAAAAAAGCAGCAATTCCTTGCAATTATCTTGTGCTGAGCACTTCTTTTTCAAATTTCAAATTTGAAAATGCTGAGAGTAGATATGCAGTAGATGATTCGGCTCATTGGTAGAAACTTGTACACCATCAGACAGGGAGAATCATATTGCGTGTGTAAAGTAACTCTTGAGGCGTACAGTACAGTACTGCGTAATGGCAACCAACGTTTGGAACCTTTCGTAGGTGAAGGACCCACTCTACATCACCGGTAAACATTCGACTTTAAATAGACGCGCTGCGTTGCCTAGACAAACAATTTGTCTTGGAGGGTTGGTGGTCGAGTGGTCTGAATCAGAGGTCAGTAACCTGCGGCTCGCGACCACATGTGGCTCTTTAGATATGAAGCTGAGTGTAGTACTCTAATGAATAAAAACTTTATTATGCGAGTACTATTTATTGTCGGCAAGAAAAATGTTGTAACTCTTTAAAAACTTTGAAAATTTGTAAATCGTAATTTTTGAATCTTCCGATTCAAAAGATTGTCGACCCCTCATCTAAACCATTGTTTTCAATCGCTACGATCCGGATTACTTTTTTTCTAATTTAAAAATGCTTCAATCGCCCGCGATTCTTGCAAAGCCCAACCCCTTCAGCAAGTACAAGTAACAAAACGGAGCTCTGGCACATTTGTAAGTGTAAAAGTCAAACTGCTTTTCACATGTGTAGACATATGGTGCCTTTACAGTGAGCAGTCGCCAAATTCTACCTACTACAATTTGTTATTGTTGTTTGTTATCTTCAGACAGCATGCAAGGCATCCACTTACCCAACTTGAAAGTTTTCACTCTAAGAGTGAAATTAGATTGTCTCATTAAAAACTTTGGAGAGTGGGATAAACTTACCTCATGTTTAACTGCTGTCTTCCTTAATGGCTGCCTTCAGGGCTTTATCACCCAGAGTTTGTACCCGGACACTACAAGTTGCAGCACTAGCTGAAAATATTCTCTCGAATGAAACTTCTGGAATCTATTTCTGGCGGTACGTTAAATAAGTGCATTATCTCCAAAGGTTTAACGCATTCGACGCTACACTCATGGACTTAGGAAGTTAAAATCTTTGATGTCGTCCTCTGTCTGCTTTTTATAAGGAGATAAAAGCGATTTTGTTTACAATTGGTTATCTAGTGTGTCTTCAGTAAAGGTATGTGTATCAAATATCCTAGAGTTATTGTCTGAATCCCAATATACATGCTGAAAGGTACAACTTCCTTAAGTTTTGTTTATGAGTGTATATGATTTAGCTGCTGAAAAGCTTGTTTCAAAGTCGTACAGCAATCAAGCCTAATAAATTGCTTTGACACTACATTTTCCAGTACCCAGAACTCGAGGTGCTGTCAGTCACTGCGAGGATCAAAGAAGTGACAGTAAAGGCCATGTCCCCTGTGACCACACTTATAGTATGAAAGTTAAAAATAGTACAAAAGTGAATTTGTACTTGGATCAAATGGATAAATTGATAAAAAAAGGGGATTTCCTGATCGTGAAACTGAAAGTTGCTGATGGCTTGCGCCATCTATCGGAATGAATATAAACTAATCGTTTATTTTTAAATATTCCAGAATTGACCAAATACCGTTTATTGATTATTCTAGGTTTTTCAAGATGCCCCAAAAAACCACCCTTTTTTGGTCGTTGAGGTACAGCTTGCATCACACTGACGAGGGCCAACAGCCCGAAACGCGTACGTGGTTAGCTTTTCTTGAATAATCAAGAAACGGTATTTGGACAATTCTGGAATAATTAAAATTCAACTTATAGCATGTAAGACAGATATATTTATTTACCATTCTTTACTTTTTAATCACAATGGTAAACATTCTAAGAACATTTCTAACTACTTTTGACGCGTATAATTATTTTTAAAATGAATCAATTTCTACCTACCTTACTACAATGATAAAATAATGGGAGGATCTCTGGCTCATCAGTGGTGAACCCTTCCAGAAGTTTCGCCAGATGACCCAGGCCCTCCCAATATTATATCATTGCAATAAGGATAGTAGGAAATTGATTTATTTCAAAAAGAATCATATGTGAATCGTATGACCCTTGACAGACCGCATGGAAACTTAATGGAAACGACTGCAAAATATGGCTCTTGATATAGGCTGAAATCTTGCTCCATGTTTTTTTTTAATTGTATAATGCAGAGTGGGCAGAATGTTATTTCATCAACAATGTACTTAAAAGGTGTTTAGACAGTAATTTGAGAGTTAGCGCACACCCGGAAACACAGTTATTAATGATTATATATGAATATTTAATTAAAAAGGCATATATTGGATCAGAATATATTTTATTTTACCAATATTTCAGTTGGTTGAACGCCAACCTTTATCAAGGTATTATAACAAGGTGTTATAAGGTATAAACACCTTGATAAAGGTTGGCGTTCAGCCAACTGAAATATTGGTAAAATAAATGATATTTTGATCCAATATATGCCTTTATATTTATAGATTTATTTATGGATTGTTCTATTTTCAAAAAATATATAAATATAATTTTGTTTTTATCATAGGTATTATTTGCTATTAAAATATTGAGAAAGGTTGTTATTTTACACATAAAACAAATTTCTACTGTCTTTACTGCGATGAAAGAGTATTGGAATGGCTTGATTCATCAGTTATTAACCCTCCCAGTTCCAATTTGATCTACCAGACTGCTTTTTAGAGCTCTAATACTGTATTGAACGATTCTACTTATATATGCTACACTGAAGGGTGATTCTTAGAAATGGTATTTAATCAAATTGTGAACATAAGCTTTTAGAACAGTAGAATTAGATGTAAATATTTTCATCGAGCAATGATAAACCAAATGATTTGATTGATGATGCACCAAAATCAAGAGGAAAGAGACGTGATTTCGGTGGTATGAGCCGAGCTGGCCGTGTGAAAGAGGCAGAGGTGGCCGCTGTCATGGAAGAGGCCGTGGAATCCGTGGCAGAAGATTTTTAAAAAGTTCATTTTCATTGTGTCATCCCTTTTTTCAAGTATAAACACATATTAAATAAACATCGTTCATACATTTAAAAAAATACTCTTCCGTGAACAATAAGGCCAGTTAGGTATTAATTAATTATCAATCAATAACGCGTCATATACATAGAAGAAGTTGAAGTACTAAAGCATTAAAGTCAATTCACCAAATTGTACCAAAAAATTCAGTAATCATCTAAAAAGGTTTTTAATTGTAACCTTAAATATTTTTCACGTCTAAACTTTAATTCAATATTCAGTAAAAACGATAAAAACACCCCACTTTCCAAATTGAAATGTAAAACAAAATTTAATATTCCAAATGCCTTTAGAAAGTTAAAACGATTATTCTTTACCAAAAGAAATCTTCATACTTGAAAATTTATATCTCTTTTGAAACGTAAACACTTTGAGTTTAAAGAGATCCAAACGAAAAAAAAAAGAACAATCCTTTCAACTTTATTCAAAACGAAGTCATAAAAAAAGGAAGAAAAATTTTAATAAAAGTGTGAGAAAGTAGTTCAAGAGAAATGGGTAGCCGATTACAGCGCGTAAGAATTTAAGGGGTCTATTTAATTAGCGATTTGCACTCCGTGGGGTTGCTAAGCAACGAAAGCAGACGATAAGGACCTTGACCCTCCAGGAATGTAAAGATAAAGGTCGTTCGTTTGACTATCAATCATATCCAGTTTGTTCAGACGTAAGGGAAAAACCACTAAGGGACTTTTTCTTTAAAGAAATAAAGAGAAAGGTGAGATAGGATAAAAAAAATTGTGTCAAAAATTGAAACAAAGTTGGGATAGAGCTGGGTGTTACACAACTTCGATTGTTACCAGGGATCGAATCCCGCATTGATCGCTTTTTTTTTTTTTGCTTCAATGGCGCTCGATTCTTTCACTAGTGAGTATTTCAACTCCGCCTTTGCCGGTTCCAACCCCGGATTAAAAAGGAGGAGGGGGAGCAGTAACAAGCTCACTAAAAAACCTGGGTTCAGCTGGCCCGGCTGATAATACCCTGTTAGGGCTCCTAATCCAGGGATACAGGATGAGCAGCATTTGTACTCCATGTTAGGAACGGCTGCACATGGCGTCTGTTCCTCATGTCAGAGGCGGCCATTTATTTTGGAGTTAAGTCGGCCTGCCACTGAGTAGTGCTCCCAGTCTTAATGACAAAGGCAGACGCATTCTACTTCACCCAGTGTGGAGATAAGAAAGAATAAGAAGAAGACTAGTGAGTATAGTTAAATAACCAAACAGTTTTGGTAAATTAAAGAGAAATTCCTCGTCTGACAGAAAATTCGGGCAATCCGCCTGATTCATAAAGAATACATTATATACAAAAAAGGCATAAGACTTCGCAACTCTCTTTTTATTTATCTTATTAATCAAGCTTTCGGGGGCAAGCTCTTGTTCAGAAAACTTTGCTGAAGAAGAGCTTTCCCGAAAGCTTCATTAATCAAGTAAATAAAAATAATAATTGCGACATTTTATGCCTTTTTTTGTAATTTGTCTAAATCTGCAAACCTCTTATAATAAATACATTATTTATATGTTGAATTAACGCGTCATCTGTTATATTAAACTGGTGAAACCGCTTGGAGGGTTTACCACTGATGAGTCAGGCCCTCCCATTATTTTATTATTGCAGTAAGGACAGTAGAAAATTGAAAAATTGATTTATTCTTAAAAGAATCATAAGCGTCTGTAACATGCTTTGTATTTATTTATGGAAAATATTATTCTTTGAGTTTTCTTTATAGTTAGGTAGTCGGCAATACTGTACCTTCTTTCTATTCTCTAATTTTGCATAAATTATGTTTTGTTTATATATTGTGGTTAACACCTTGTTGTAATTGAATATTAAAACACAAAGTATTATGACTATCCCTTATTTATAAAAAGGAAACGTTACAGCGTCAAAAATGGTTCAAATTTCTTAATACATTATTTACTCAATTTCTCTCTATATCAAAAGATAATTAAAGATACTAAAGAACTTCTCTCTATCAAAAGATAATTTTTTAAACTCCACCTTTGCCGGTCCCAAGCCCGGAGGAAAAAGGAGATGGGAGCGCAGTAACAAGCTGGCTAAAAAACCTGGGCTCAGCTGGCCCGGCTGATAGTGTAAGGGCTTCTGATCCAGTGATACAGGATGAGCAGTGTTTATACTCCATGTTAGGAGCGGCTGCACATGGCGTCTGTTCCTCATGTCAGAGGCGGCCATTTCTTTTGGAGCTAAGTCGGCCTGCCACTGAGTAGTGCTCCCAGTCTTAATGACAAAGGCAGACGCATTCTAATTCACCCAGTGGTTGTCAAACAGACACCATCAAGGTTCACAACTTGATATCCAAATATGATTGAGTGGAGATAAGAAAGAAGAAGAAGAAAAAATATAATTTGAGAGGGCTGTTGATTTTGGAGCTACTTCTCAACATGTGGTGTCTTAAGCTTAAAGCCAATAGGTTGTTGAAGTGAACATGTAGCTGTGGAATCCTGAGCTGGTACATTACTGTTAGGTACTGCCAGTATGTGGAAGATTTTGGCTTCACTAGGGAACAGAAAATGCTCTACAATGTCAATTGTAGAATTCAACACTGTACACTGTTGGAAGGCTGAGTGACTGACCATGGTGATACAAGCCATCCTTAGCTATAAGTTTTAGGTCCGGTAGTCTAGTGGCTATTCGAACTTCATGAATAAATGGATGGCTCCACACAGGAGCGTAATAACAGTACATGGATAGTACATGAAAAGCCCATGCAGTACCTAAAAGGTGTCCTCACAGCTATCCCCTACAATCTGGAGAAATATATTGCCACACGTGGAAAATTAGGGAAGACCAACTTCGGGATGAGACAACAATTTATTTCAGGCAAGAACAAACTATGAATGATAAACAAAAGATAAGCAATAGAGGGAAGTGTACAGAGTATAGCAAAATATAAACATAAAAAATAATACTCTGCTAATAAAATAATAAATACTTTGTTTCATAGCTCCTTCCATATGAGAGCTGTGACCCACAGCTAGCAATTATTGTAGTTACTGACATGGATCTGACGTGCTTTTGCCAAGGATTCCATCGAAGTCTTGGAACTTTGTCCCTAGTACCTTTACGTCCTTTTTCTTGCGGCGTGAAAAGCGGCTTTGTCGTCGTATGGTCAATAGGGACATCGTCATCTTGGAGGGAAGTCTTGGCTTTGACATGTCGGTACAATCCTGGAGCCAGTCTCCGAAAATGTAGATCACAGCACCCATGGCCTCTAGATCTTTTCGGTGATCTTCAGTTTGTCTTCCCTAATTTATCCAGCATCTCCATCAAAATGCCACATGGAAAATTAAGGAAGACCAACTTCATGATGATACAGCAATTTTTTTAAAGCAAGAACAAACTATGAATGATAAACAAAAGATAAGCAAAAGAGGGAAGTGTACAGAGTATAGCAAAATATAAACATAAAAAATAATGCTCTGTTAATAAAATAATAAATACTTTGGTATAATATGAAGATTAATTAACTTCTCTCTATATTCAAATGAATATTTATCAAATAATTCTATAACAAATCATTATGCAATTCCAACTTCCATTCTTTGATGGTCTTCTGTTTAAAGCAACTGTAATATTATTCTTTTCCCCAATTCTTAAAATCTTCACTAAACTCTAGTGATTTTGACGTCAATAATTGGCTTTCCTAAATATCACGTGATTAAAAGAACTTTGTTAATTGGACCACTTAACTTAGTGACGTAATTTCGTTAATGAATCCCTTTCCCCAATTAGCAAGATTATCCTACCTTCTTTTTAAATTCAAATACTTTTTTTTATACCCCTTTACTCTTTACTATATATTGACCACTTCACTAATTAGGAAAACATCATTAGTATAATTTGATATATATTAATATTTGATGGAAGTGTTTGTGAATAAACAGAGATTTTTAATTATTATTTCCTTTTTAATCTATAGCTTGTTTTTGTATATAGATGTGAAATTTTAAAATTAATCTTTGTGTCAATTTTGAATAAATCTGACATATTTTGTTGCTTTTTTTTTCGTGTGAAGGCAAATATTTATTTGTAGGATTAAAAAAGATTAATCATGAAATATCATTTTTGAAAGTTTGTATTCTATTTGATTTCATATCTGTTAACAAATATTTTAATTAATTTCTAACATGCTTCAAGATTACGTAGAACCCTAAATAAGATATTTGGTTACTGGCTCAATCCCGATGTCATTGCAAATGTAGAAAATTTCAGATTTCCTGGTGGTCTCGGAATTTTTCAAACTTTCTTGACTTCGACTGATCTATACAATTATAGAATGTCTATCTACATACACCACAAAGATAAAATATGAAAAACGGACAGAGAGGAACTGCGACAAAATGGAAAATATGACTGGCTTAGAAAAAAAAATAACGGAAGAATATGTTGCTGTTGTTGCTTATTCCTCAAGTCGTTTAAACGATCTCCATTAGATTCCATTGTCTCAGCTTTTTTTATTATAGTCTTGGGGTTTTCCCAGAGGTCTTTTTTGGAGGATTTGATACAATTCAATAGAATAGACATCATTGAGAAGGAAAGAGGGGTGCTGTTGGTCTGAAGACCTGGAAGTACCACTCAGTGTGACTTTGCTTCTTTTGGTCTCCTGACATGGAGCCGCTCCTATGGAGAACAGACAATTGATACATTAGCCGGGTACAGGGTGGTGGCCCTACCAGGAGTTAAACTCCCGACGTCCTGTGCTACCTTTTTACACCCTCCCTCCACTTTGAGACTGTAGGATATGAAAGAATATGAAGGGGCTAAATACATTTGCTCAATCCAGATAACAATTCAAGTGTACAAAATGTTATACTACTCGGGAATTATGCTATAAGTTTTAATATAAATATACACAGAAATATAACTGAACGAAAAGTTGAAAATACTACATTGTCATCGTGTGTGAACAAGTAAAAATAAATATGTAGAACATTTTAAAGACTTATATAAAATAAATAATTTTTAAAAATTGTGGCGAAGAAATATTTTATTATATAATTTAATTATTCAATGAAATATGTGAAACAGATTTTTATGAATTAATATTTGCAAAATCATCATTTAGTTACCTAGCTTGCTTGCTCGATATTCTCTAGCTGTAGATAGTTTTGTTGATTTGTTAATATTTTTCGACTAGTCGACATTAAAAATATTAATTAATAAAAATCTATTTCACATATTTCATTGAATAATTAAATTAAATAATAAAATATTTCTTCGCCACAATATTTTAAGGAAACGTACGCGCGCCTTTTATCAAATATACCCCAAAAATATAATAAAACATTTATTTCATCTACCACTATTGAAATATTTTAATTATATATCTAAAAATAAAAGCAGTGGGAACTCATATCAATAATAAATTAACATGATAAGTAACTTGTTAGAAAGTTTTTATGTTTTCTTAAATGTTTTCCTCTTCACTCAATAGATGATGATTTTCCCCGCTGCTTTATTTTTACCCATATAATTGTCTAATGGTAGCAGAGTTAAAATATTTTCTCTTTTTAATACATTTTGAATAAAAAGATTTCTCTTTAAAGGTTTATAAATATATATGAAAAAATATATATTAAATTTAGATCCAATATATGCCTTTTATTTATTTATATATATATAAGTATCAAAAATATAAAAATGGCATATCCTGACCAAGAGCACATGTGCTTTACAGAAGGCAGAGCGCCATCTCTTTAATTTTTTCATATGTTGAGCGTATTTACAAGTTTGGCCTTGAATACCCATTTCTTGGTTTTTCAAGAAGCCTCTGGGACCAAAAAATATTTTTGGTCGCAGTGGTACAGCCTACTCCACGCTGACGAGCGCCAAAAGCGCGAAACGCGTTCGTGGATGGCTTTTCTTGATTTATCAAGAAATTGGTTGGCCAAATATCAGGGAATAGGCTAAATCAATGTTTAGTTGATTTCTGTTCCACCAGATGGCGCTCTGCCTTCTGTAAAGCACATGTGCTCCTGGTCAGGATATGCCATTTTTATTTTTGATTTCAACACCTGACCTTTTTATCTTTTATTTTTCTTTCATTTTTTCATATATGAGTATATACACGCTTGTTCGGCAGTACATATACTAAATTTGGAACGATACAGAGAAGATTGGCATGGCCCTCACGCAAGGATGGCGCAAAATCGTGAATATTACAGATATATGCGAATATATTCACTTTGATATATTGTGTGTGTCGAACTCTTCATTAATACATCCATATAACCACGCTAATTTAGAGACTTATCCATAAGCGAACTTTAATAGAATAACCTTATATACAACAACAACAAAAAAGCTTTATTAAGACATTTTAGTCTTATACGGATTATCCAAGCAGGAATGTAAGGTACATACAAGAATAACAGTGATAACATCAACAAAAGTACCTGTTATGACCCTTTGGTCTTATACAACTTCTCCAAGTAGAAGAGGGTATATACAATAGTTACAATAATCAGCAATGTTATTTACAATGTGTCAAGGGGGAGAGAAGGACTTGCTGGGGAAACTATACATAAATCTACGACAGAAGACAAATAACACAGTTTTATTGAAATCCCGTCAAAATATAGTAAAGTGAAATAACGTTATATACGGAAAAACAAACAGATAATTAAGATGGCGCAAGCCATCAGCAACTTTCAGTTGCACGATAAGGAGATGCCTATTTTCATAATTATGCACCTTATCCCAGTACAATATCAAATTTGTACTATTTGTTTCGCATTGTGTCGCGGTCTCACACAATTCTGGCCTTAACTACCCGTTTAATGATTTTTCAGGATGCCTTGAATGACCAGTTTTTTGGTCGTTGAGGTACAGCTTGCACCAAGCTGATGAGGGCCAATAGCCCGAAACGCGTCCGTGGTTAGCTTTTTTTGATTAATCAAGAATGGGTATTTGGCCAATTCTGGAATAATTAAAAATCAACGAGAATAGTTGATATTTATTCCGATAGATGGCGCAAGCCATCAGCAACTTTCAGTTGCACGATAAGGAGATGCCTTTTTTCATAAAGATAATTAAGAATTTAAGTCAGGAAAAGAATAAATTAAGCTGGATAGCGTTATATGTGGGAATTCTTTATGGAAATATTATTCTTTTTGATTTTTTATATAGAGTTGTGAGTCAATTTATCTTCAACTTTCCAGCCGTTCAATACTAACACTTCTAAACTCGGCCAGAGACTTCCAGGAATTCCTGACAAAATTAACTTTTCCATTTAAATGGAATTACTTAGCGAAATAGTCAAACAGGAATACAGTTGATATTTACACTATTTGGAGCTCAATTCATTGTTTAATACGCTTGACTTCTCGTATTCTCTGATTTTAAAATATTTAATTATTTATATAAAAATTCAATTAGTAACAAATAACGTAATTAAACACCAACGTAAGCTTATATAACCGATTATTTCTATATATTTATCATATATGAACAAAATTAATCATGAAAAAATTGATATTCTTTGATACATATCTTTATTTTGAAAATTAGGGAATTTTCGTAGTCTTACGAATTATCTTTGGATCAAACACACTGTAGTTATATAATACACTGCGGCCTGTGATTATAAAACGACACTTGAAGTTACACCGCATGAGTTTCTTTTCAATGAAAAATCAAATTTATTTCAAGGTGAAATATTGACTATTTCTAACCTTTTTGGATGAGGTATGAAAGGGTGAATTATGAAGAGTAATGACGAACGGAAAAATAAAAGTGTCCAGGGATGGGAATCGAACCCACAATGTTCCGCTTACCGGGCAGATGCTATGTCCACTAGGCTACCCTGGACCTATTTTTCCGTTCGTAAATAATATATAAAGTGACACACACTGTAGTTATGTTGTCAGTTCTATACAGGATCTCACCACTATAATTTCCCATTACAATCCCGCTTCCTTTTTGGCAAATAATCATTTAGGGATATGTATTTCTTATAAAGAAACTAGCTGAATGACCCGGGCAACGCCCGTGTTTTACCCGATTGAATGTTTTGATTCAAATACTATTTGTTACAATTATAAATTGGCGCCTTATATAAATGCATATGTTAGTTAATAACTATAGCCTATGTGCTTTATCTGTCTATGTACTGTTGGCTTCCGTAGGCGTCTCTTACTGGGAAAAAGAAAGTGAGGATTCCATTTGGTTATTAACAAATATATGCATTTATTTAAGGAGCGACCCGCTCCAACAAATGGTTACAAAAACGAAAAAGCGAGTGGGGGGGCAAAGGTGGCGTGATCGTAGCCGACCAATAGGAGGGCGCCATTCCAAAAAAAAAAAGCAAACGGTGACAGAGATGACTGATGAAGAATGGCGCTCGTAACTGTATATAGAATTTTGACATTTCTCTAGATTTCTGGCTTTAACAATTTTCTACATTGTGTACCCACCATGATAATCATGGCCTGTACCACGTCTCTGTACCAGGGTTTTAATAATAATTTAAAAGAGATTGCAACATTTAAAATGATATATATTTTAAAACGTATTAGAAACATTCAATATAGACAGTAATAAAATTACAAATATTTTCTCACAATGAGTTATTAAAAAAACGCTAGCTTTCAAGCGATAATCGCTCTTCAATGGGCTTAATAAAATATCGATAAAATATTATTTTAATAAAAATAAACTGATTGTGAGAAAAATATTTGTCATTTTAAACTTTTTCACAATTTTTATCATGAATAGACAGGAATACATTAAGCTCTTAGATGTATTTTTGATGTGAAATTTTAGATAAGGAATGCTTGAAAGAATCATCAAGTGGATTCTAATGCTAATTGGACTTATAATTAAAATCTTAGCAGATGGAATTAGCAAGCAGTAGTTTGCCGCGTGCTAAAGTGGCTATGGAACTGTTGCGTACTTGGTGTAATTGGTAGGTCTCAAAGATGGTTTGGTTGATCATCGGGGATTATGAAGACATCTAAGCAGGATTGGAAGAACTACAAAACATATTGACGATCATCAGAAAAAGACAAATGAATTAGATGACACATATACTAAAAGGAAATTTATGAGAAAAAATTAGGTGGTAAAATGTATCGAAAGAAGACAATATGAAGAATTAGACTAATGGACACTGAATGTGAAAGCGAAACTAAAAAGAAAGAGCACGAGATAGATAAATACGAATTAAAGAAGCATCTTTCCATAGTTTTGTCATACACCATTACTCAGAATGAACCTTCAAATACAGTAATATATAAACAGAAAGATGAATACAATAGTTATGGATATTTGATAGATTAAATTGGTGAAATCGCTGGAAAGTTTCATCACTGATGAGCCAAGCATTTCTAATTCTTTTTCATCTTCACTTCACTAATTATAGAAATTAGCAGGGAGAATTATCATAGATTTAACTATTTTTGTAAATATATTTATAATTATCTTTCAAACCTGAAAGTTTCAGGTTCCTAATATATATTATTGTTTCTCTTTTTTTATTTTAAATTACTTTTTCTTATATAATATGTTTATAACTGTTTCTGTTTTGAAAAAAAATTAAATCGACGCAATTATCCCTAGCCGGGATATCGCGTTTTGTGTGTTGAAATATATAAATAAATAAATAATTGTAGAAATTCGTTCTTTATTTTAAAAATTCAATAGCGTTGAATAGTCCCATTCTTAATATAGAGAAGTATTACAATAGGAGTAATATCCAGATATCATTGATGAGAAGAAACAAAAACGACGTGAAGAGGTATAAACCTTGCGAGAGAGAGAGCTTTCAGACAAAAACGTCCTTCAAAAGGCTTTGATGCAAATATCAGATAGAAGAAACTAGAGGAGAAAAATTGATATATATATATATAGATAGATATTTTGCCGGGAGGAAATTGATCTGAAGAGACAAGGGTCGCCTCTCCCGTCAAAATAGACGTCTAAAACCAGACGCCATCTATTGACCGTCGCCGCAACTAACGGTCTCAGGTCGGTGACAAAGCCACAACACCAGCTTTGGCAAACTGAAAAGCGTCCACCTAGAGACCATGGTTTCGGGCTAATGGCCCTCGTCAGTCTAGAGTGGACTTTATTCCATGAGATCCACACGGGATCATGAATGAATGAATATAAAGATATACGCATGGCCACTGGACATACATCAGAACAAGAGGCCGTTGTTGGGTTCTGCGCTGCCTGGAGTACAGGAGCTCCATCTATGCTTCCTTCGTGTGATAAATATATATAAGACCAGTAGTCTTAATAAAGCTGTATGTATGTATCATATAATATAAGAAGAATTAAATTAAAATCTAAAATAGAAGAAAAAAGAAAAAGTGGAAATATCACAACTGTGATAAATAAAAGTTAGTGGAGAGAGAAGTCTTGGTGCGCTGCGCCGCTATGCCATTTGGAATTTGTAGATGGTACGATGAAGTCTTCAGGCTCCATTTGGCTTATCTTGATGGTGCGGTATACAACAGAAATTACACGGCACTTTCTAGAGCATTGAGGAATTGAAACTGTGGCGTCCACACTTTGTCCCAGTTTGCCTAAGCGAGCGCGACTACTGCCCGTATGTGTAGTGAAGCTTTGTCCCAGTTCGCGCTCGCTGAGGCAAAGTGTGGTCGCCACAAAACCATCCTGAACTAAACGAGAACAACACCTCAAAACTATAGCCTCATGATGGACATCCAGAATATGCTAAATTTGGTAGAACAAGCTCTCACCTGAACCTGTTTGATAACAGATACGGTAGATAGGTGATACATAGGTTTCTGCTCATAATTCGACAGAAGACTATTTCGTCTGCTATTATATAATTTCTTATCAACAAAATGATCAGTTATAGGTAGATGAAGTGGACCCCGTCAAGTATATAGAAATATATTGGTTATAAAACAATAATTTAGCCCAAATTACATTGAATATTTAAAATTCTAACATAGCTATCTATCATCTGGAAAACATCTTCATAAAATTCACAGAGTATTTTTGGATGAAGAATTTTAAAGGAAAGAGCTGTGAGAGTTAATCTTGTTGAAAATATTCCAAACTGTTGTAACTCACTTGTCTATAAGTCAATTTTCTTTGAAAAGTTGTTCCACATAACAGGATATACCACAACGTTATTTTAAGTTGAAACTTTAAAATAAAGAATTATATTATGAAAAAAGGCATCTCTTTATCGTGTAACTGAAAGTTTCTGATGGCTTACGCCATTTATCGGAATAAATATCAACTATTCTCGTTGATATTTTAATTATTCCAGAATTGGCCAAATACCCATTCTTGATTAATCAAGAAAAGCTAACCACGAACGCCTTTCGAGCTGTTGGCCCTCTTCAGCGTGGTGCAAGCTGTACCTCAACGACCAAAAAACTGGTCATTCAGACATCCTGAAAAATCATGAAACGGGTAGTTAAGGCCAGAATTGCGTGAGACCGCGACACAATGTGAAAATAATAGTACAAATCTGATATTGTACTGGGATAAGATGCATAAATTATGAAAAAAGACATCTCCTCATCGTGCAACTAAAAAAATTATATATATTAAGAAAGTTCATATGGGGGAAAGAAAGCAATTCTATGAACATGATTTTTGATGGAAATTTTGCCGGGAGGAAATTGATCTAAAGAGATATGGGTCGCCTCTCCCGTCAAAATAGGCGTCTAAAACCAGAAGCCATCTATTCACCGTCGCCGCAACTAGTCCGCCCTAGACTGACGAGGTCCATTAGCCCGAAACAATGGTCTCTAGGTGGACGCTTTTCAGTTTGCCAAAGCTGGTGTTGTAGCTTTGTCACCGACCCGAGGCCGCTAGTTACGGTGACGGTCAATAGATGGCGTCTGGTTTTAGACGTCTATTTTGACGAGAGAAGCGACCCTTCTCTCTTTAGATGATTTTTGAAATGAAAATTTATAAAATTATATAAAATAGTATCTGATTATAACTCGTTTTCTATTGTCTATTGTGTTTTTTCTTGTAGAAGAGATTTCATGCCCGAAAGCTCGAGATTTGATATTTTAAAAAAAGAAACTTATCCCATGAACATTGGTGTGTTTTCATCTTAATATTGTAACATATAAAATTAGGAAAGACATACTTCAGCGGTTTCGCCAGTTTAATCTACCATACCGCTGTAATATTGCATTTTTCAATCTACCTTTTATAGTGATACTGATGCTAGACTCTTGGAATGGGTATTTTAGATGACTATGGACATAAGCTTTGAGTTCCAAGAGTCTAGCATCAGTAAAAGAAGGATCGAAAATGCAATATAACAGCGGTATGGTAGATTAAACTGGCGAAACCGCTGGGAGGGTTCACCACTGATGAGCCAGGCCCCCCCATTAATTTTTCCATTACAGTAAGGGAAGTAGAACTTGTTTAATTCTTAAAAGAATCACTACGCGTCTATGATAGTTTCTGTTGTGTATGTAAATAGATGAAAATTATTTGCATTCTTTGAAACCTCATTATGTAAAAATATATGTGTATATAAATTTGACATTTGTTGTTGGCCAAACGAAAAGAATAAGAGCTAAATAAAGAGTCATGGTCAAGTTTGAGTTGCTGTACGTAATTGCGATAAAACAGTTTCGAATTTTGATAACAGATGGCGCTCTAACGTATCGTAATATATAAATTAATAAAATATGCTTATATATTGTTAATATATTTATATAAAGACGATAATTCGACTAGAAGAACATTTAATCGTTATAAAGGGGTACAAAAGGTGTTATACGATATAAATATATAAAATAAAGGTTAAAAAAAGTAAACATAAATAATAAAAAAGGTATTTAAATAGATTCTGATGGAATAAAGCCATATATAGATTACGTTCTAGGAAAACAAATCCTTCCATTTTCAAGTCAATTAATTTCCTAAAGGTTCGGCTGATATTTAAACCTAATGGACGTGGATCCAGATTGAATGTTTCCTAATGGAAATTTTAATTGGTCAAATTTAGACAATTTGTCACAGACTTGCCTTATCAATTTATTTTTTCAAGTTTATATTTAGTAAAAATGTTAAATTACATTTTTATATACAGTTTTTATCATTTTTTTTTCTATTCAAGTTTAAATTTTATAGAAAAATATTCACCTTTTTTTTTCAAATTACTATTATTTTAAAACTCTTATTAAATTTACAGGGAATTCTATTTTACCAACTTTTTACCTTACTCTTCAAAAAATGATTTTAAATTGTATATAAATTTAAAATGTATTTTATACGTTTTATAGATCAAATTTTCATATTTTTTGTTTGTTTTAAAAAGAGTGGAAAAGTGATCCATCTTTCATATTTAAATTTACATTCAATCAATCACTTGAGCCTTTTATTTTGTCAGACGATCATTCGTAAATTGACTTATAAAAATGTATCGTTTGGTAAAATAAAAAGAACTAAAAAATGTAATAAATATGATGGTAAAATATGAAGTGATGCGTAAAGCGCTGTAAATAAATGAATATTTAAAATTCTTCCTAAATAAAAAAATATCAACGATATTAAAGATTTATTTAATATTTTTTAAACGTATATTTTTTCAAAACAATTTATCAATGTATATAAACAATAAATTTTTAGCTTTATCCCTGCTAGCATCTCTCTCTAAATATTTTGATAATTATAATTTTTATATTTATTTTCGTATTTATATTTAAGTTATTTGATAAATATATGTCATAATTTGTATATTACTGTATGCACCTCCGACCTACTATGTATGTACAATGTATGTTTTAAAAAGATTTAATAAAAGAACAAAGGTAACTGGAGGATAGAACGCCTTAGAGAAAAACCTAGGAAGTAGGCTTAGAAGAGAACACAACTATTAATAAAGTCACAGTCAACCTTACGAGCCCGGAAATCATAAAAGCTAAGTTTAACGACCAGTATTTCCTGGGCAAGGCCGGAAATATCTTCCGCCAAAGAAATCCGCAAGGCCCAATTAGGAAACAATACCTAAGTAGGTCAACCAATAGAAAACGGCCATGTGACATCTTCCTACCAATTAGGGAACAACACCTAAGTAGGTCAACCAATAGAAAAAAGCCCACGTGACAGCTTCCCGCCAATGGGAAAGAAGAAAACTCTTGGTGTTAAATCGAGAACCCAGGATAGTTAGTAGTCGCTTCGCTCCCACCGAGTTCGGATCGAGTCTTCGACTTGCTCTCACCAAGGTAACATCTGCTCTAGAGATCTCTCTCTCAATTCATCCCATAGTCAAGTCGGTCATCACCATGTGATCGGATAGTTAATAGTCAAAATCGCTCCGCTTTCTCAAGCTTTCTTTCCTCCAAACCAGTTGCCTTTTATTTTCAAACCCCATCACGTGTCCTGATTATTCCTAACTGTATGCTTCACTTTCCACTCAAACGACTGCGCTTTCAACAATCTTCACCATTCTCATCCAACAACAAGAAATCCCGCAACGAAATTGTCACATATATATATTTGCTCACCTAATATACTTGCCATTTTTGAAGGGAATATTTGCATATATCTAATAAAGTATACACATTATTAACGTTTATATGTGGATGTATATAATAAATTATTTTGAAAATAGACCAATCCATAAATAAATCTTTAATTAAAAAGGCATATATTTTTGATCCAATATATGCCTTTTTAATAAGAAATTATGTAAAATAGTATTTGATTAAATTATAACTCGTGTCATATTGGCTTTTTATTATATTTTGTTTTGTTTTTTTCTCATGTAGAAGAGCTTTCATGCCCTAAAGCTCGAGATATGAATTGATATTTCGAAAGAGAAATGTTTTCCTTGAATATCTATGTTTTCATCTTAATAAGGATACAATAATAATAATAAATATTCAATATATATAAGAAGTAGGTTTTTTTCTCTCTGATTTTCTCCTTTCTGCTTCTAACCTTTAAGATAATCATTGTGGGTACGGTTTAGACAACTCTTCCACCAAACCCCTTTTAAATTAAATGCATTAAATGCTATAAAGCTTCGACTTGAAACTTTTTATGTAAGCGTTGCTTTTTCTATTAAATGATTAAATATATGCTAATCTTACATTCATGGACAAAACTTAAAGAAGTGAAAAGTCGTCTTGTGATCGTCTTTTTTTTTTTAAAGGAGACAAACAATTTTGTTCACACTTGGCTATCTCGTGTATCTTCAATAAAGGTCACTGTTATATCTTTCAGAGTTGTTGTCTGAATACCAATATACATGCTGAAAGGTACAACTTCCTTAAGTTTTGTCCATGAGTGTATTACTAAATCCTAAAACGCTTTTCAAATTTAAAACACAGTTGGTGTGATTAATATTAAGTTTTAAAATTCTTATAAAATGTTTTGAATTTTAAAAACTCAAAATTTTAATCATCAACTGTGAATTAAAGACGTGGGTTCAAGATGTTTTTTCCTATGAATATCTGATTTTTTGTTGAATATAAAAAGATATCGAAGTTTTATTTTAAATTCCACGTTCAATAGTAAAAGGTATATGCTCCAGATGTCACAAAAACATTTGAAAATCCCGATAAAAAAGAAGAATTCTCTCAAAATACAACCATGTATAGAGCCTTTCCTCTCCTATACGTAGAGAAACTGCCCCAGTTTGAGATATAAATATAAGGAATTTAATATTTCTGCCTAGTAGAGCATAGCTGATTGGATTTGATTGATTTTATGGAGAGAGGCGATGTAAGCGAAACTGGGGGAAAAATCAAATGGTATTTTAAACGCCTTTTTAAAAAATAATAAACTAAATAAAAACTTTAACTTCGACGCAATCAGTTTGATAAATGAGTTCTTAATTTGGTTCTTAACTATTATATGTTGTACTAGTTACATATTAGAAAACGAAATCCAAACGATATTAAATTTTTCTTGGTAAATATTAGTTTAACCGATATATTTTGTTCGTTTGATATTTTCGCAAAGAAGGTAGACAATTGACAATTAAAATAATTTTATTGACATCTTGTCAATACATGCAAAGTGCACAGTCTGCACTATTTAAAAAAAAATAATATGGATTATATACACTATGTACAATGAATATGACGCCTCTGCCACCGCTGCAGAGTTTGGTGGAGAATCGCTAGTGGGTCTCCAGCGACACCACGCATTTCGCGATCTACGAAGAATACGTAGATCGCGTACTTCGCCGCTGAGAAGGTTGCAAAGAAGGTAGAGTACAATGAAATTCGATGACGTAGAGTTTATGTTATTAGAACACCGTTTCACAAGCTTTAGAACTTTTCAGTCCTTCGCGACTGGTGCAAATTGCTGAAAATGCTGACAAAAAAAAAAGAACTTTTTGGATATTTTTAACGAACTTAGTCATTTACACCAGTCAAAGGACCTTGAGATTCTCGAAATCTTGTAATATAGTCTTCCAATAAAAAAATAAATTTCGCTCTCTCATTTATACAGTGTATATAACTAGCCGAATGACCCGGGCAACGCCCGTGTAGCCTATGTGCTTTATCTGTCTATGTACTGTTGGCTTCCGTAGGCGTCTCTTACTGGGAAAAAGAAAGAGAGGATTCCATTTAGTTATTAATTAATATATGCATTTATTTAAGGAGCGACCCGCTCAAACACAATAGTTACAAAAACCAAAAAGCGAGTGGGGGGGCAAAGTCAAAAACAAAGTGTCTCGCGCAGTGCCGGCGCCATCGTAGCGAACCAATAGGAGAGCGCCATTCCAAAAAAAGCAAACGGTGACAGAGATGATGACGCTCGTAACTGTATATAGAATTATCCGCCAGAAGATTGCTTTTTTTTTATGAAAACTATTCGATATATATTTTATTGGTAAAAGTAATAAAAAGCAGGACCAATGTATTGGTTTCTCTCAAATTCTGCGGAACAGCACAGTCAAAAGGGCGTAACACGGAAGAGTGACTCAACTTAAGGAAAAAGATTGATGTTATTCTCCACTTTCTGTAGATAACTGTCATGTTTACTTCTGTTTACCTATTTAGGAGAATCCTGTATGGGACGAGTGTCCCTAATAAAGACTTTGTTGTTGTTATATTTTCTCTTTATATATATATTACATTGAGTGAAAAATAATAAATGAACCATCTATTATATATTTCATGATAATTTTGTCAAAAGAATCTAAGTATATGAGATACCTCTGGAAAAATAAAATTCTTTATATTCACACTCATGAACAAAACTTAAGGAAGTTGTACCTTTTACTATGTATATCGGGATTCAGACAATAACTCTGAAAGATATTACAGTGACCTTCAAGACACACGAGATAACCAAGTGTGAACAAAATTGCCTCTGTCTTCTATCAAAAAAACAGAGGACCAGGAACATCAAAACTTTCCACTTCCTTAAGTTTTGTCCATGAGTGTATATAACGCTCCGCTATTGAGTATAGCGAGTATTCAGACAATAACTTTGACGCATATTTGATACACAATGATCTTTATAGAAGACACACGAGATAACCAAGTGTGAACAAAATTACCACTGTCTCCTTAAAAAAAAAACAGAGGACTTGGGACATGAAAGACTTTCCACTTCCTTAAGTTTTGTCCATGAGTGTATATAATGCTACGCTATCGAGAATAGCGGGCGGTATGAAGAGAAAAGTCAAGAACCGACTATCTCCAGATTCCCGTAAGTTAGGTATTCTTGTATTTAGAAGAGAGAGTTATCTGTTCTAATCTGTTTAGGTCTTAAAAGTGATTAGTTCTCAGTAAAATCTTTCTAACAGTAAAACCCTGTATAGAAAACCGAGAAATATAATCCGCTTATAGACGGACTCACTTCTTCAACTAAACAATCACTTCAACGCCATCTTGTTATTCTTTTTTTTGTCGTCTGTGGTGAAAGTAAAAACCAATTTTCTTAAAATTTTTCTCTCGTTTTGTCTAGGATTAGGTAAACTATACTTTTTTTATTTTATATTTGTTCCTTTTCTTTGTGTAAAGAGGCTTATAAAACTTTGCCTCAAGTTGAATTGTTCAAGTCTATAGATAAACATTAACTCACTTTATCTTTTAAAATATTTTATAGTTTTGAGGATGACTTTTATCTCATTTTGTGAATGGAATCCATGGAAAGGGATACAAGAGAACGAGAGGACAGAGCGATTGTCAGAAAGTCTGTTGTAACACCGGATTCAACGTTATCTACCATCAAACGGTGACCGGCACGCAAGTGTCTAAAATGACCATCAACAGACGACTGAGAGAGTGGAATCTAAGAGCTCGCCGACCGTTACGATGCCTACCCCTCACACCCGTGCACCGACATGTCCGACTACAGTGGTGTCGGGAGCGATCAACTTGGAACTGCGCTGATTGAGGACATATAGTCTTTAGTAACGTGTCCCGTTTCTTACTGTGTCCTGACGACCGTAGCAAACGTGTCAGGAGACGTCTTGGGCAGCGTGTGGATCCTGGTCTTACTTTCAAACACCACACAGGTCCACAACAGGACGTTATGGTCTGGGGTGCCATTTCATTTGATAGCAGGACCCCATTGGTAGTCATTCCTGGCACCCTGACAGCACAACGGTACGTAGATGACATTATACGGCTTGTTTTGTTGTCGTTCCTCTCACATCACCCCGGGCTTACTTTTCAACAAGATAATACCCGTTCACACCGGCACGTGTTACTATGGATTGTTTTTAATTTTGTCGAACTATTCCGTAGCCAGCAAGGTTGCCTTATCTCTCACCCATAGAGCACATCTGGGACATGATAAGAAGCGATTGCAACCTTCCCGGAATGTTGACTACCTAGCCCGACAGTTGGAGACAATGTGGCAAGAAATTCCGCAGCACACCATCCGGAATCTCTATCAGTCTATGATACGCCGGGTGGCAGCCTACATCCAGACCAATGGGGGTCCAACGACATATTGACTTTCTCAATTTGTGACGATCAAACTCTGGAATAAAACAATTAATTATTCTAAAATTTCAATCGTTTGTCCACCATACATTTTCTTCACATACACTAAATTTTGTTCCAATCTGACAACTATTTCTTGGTGCGTCGAGTTATTTGTTATATATAACTGGATGTTAGGGTAACATTATTAAAAATTGTTTGGCTTATCCCTATTACACGTGGTACAGGCCATGGTAATCATGGTGGGTACAAGTTGGCGACTGCTTTTACTGTAAGTGCACCACGTGAAAAGCAGTTCGACTTTGCACTTACAAATGTGTAAGAGCCCCGTTTGGTTACTTGTATTCGCTGGTGGGGTTGGACTTTTACAAGAATCGGGGACCGTTGGAGAATTTTCTTTTAATCAGAAAAAAGTGCCCAATGCGGGAATCAAACCCGGGTCGTAGCGGCCGAAAACCAACGGTTTGACCATCCTTCCACCGACCCCCAGAATAACATTGTGAAGCTATTGAATAAAGTAAAAAAAGAAATATCATTGGTGTCTACCATTAGCTATTTCTATTATTTTTTTCTAATACCATTTGTCTCTGTAGGGATCTAAGAAAAGATTGATGATGTATTCATGAAATTGTTTTTTCTAGGTCTATGTCCTCTCTTTCATCCCCTTATGTTGTAGAAGGAAAGTACTTAGGAAATAGGATAAGACTAGTTGATGCCATCTGAGCTTATTTTCTACAACTCTGTTGAAGATGGGCTTCTGTTTGGGGTTTTATGAATTATTCTGCCAAAGATTTTATTTGCGGCATTTATATAAAAACACGGGTGTTGTTTTGTTGAAATTATACTATTGTTTGAGTTATAAACTGAGTCATTAAATATAATTATGAAGAATTAGCGCGTCATCTATTATAAAAAATTGTAACTATTTTAGACGCGTATGATTCTTTTCAATTATTTTGATAAATGGTCACCCTCCCAAATGGTGACCCACCCTGTGGTTGCTTAATATCCTAACGATATGATTCAAGTATCGTACCATTGTGCCGTGGTGCAATAAACAGATAAAGAGTGAGAAATTCCTCGAATAATTTTGAGAAAAGAAATGGTATTTTTTTTTACAGATCCAGGTAATCTCATTTTCATATATACTCATAGACAAAACTTAAGGAAGTGGAAAGTCTTATGTCGCAGGTCGTCTGTTTTTTTTTTTAAGAAGACGAGACAATTTTGTTCATACTTGGTTATCTCGTGTGTCTTCAATAAAGGTTACTGTAATATCTTACAGAGTTGTTATCTGAATCTCAATATACAGGCTAAAAGGTACAACTTCCTTGAGTTTATCTATGAGTGTATATAATTACTGTTGGGCTATAAGTTGAAGCTGGACTAGATGATGTAATAGTATAAGGAAGTAGTCAATTATCCCACTACATCTGCCGATTGAAGTGGATATATCGAAGCACGCGGAGGCGAAGCGAACAACAGGAAAGTTATCTTTATTATGACTAAAAAGGGGGAGGGAGGATGGGGCAGCTCGGTGATTGGCTGGCCGTGACGTAGTGGTGACGTAGGTCCTCTCAGGCGGAAGTGGGCATATACAATATGTCTTCATTCCCCCACTTTGGATATGTCGGGTAGTATGCCAGTATCCAGACAATTCATAGCTGCACAAGCATTCTGATGTGCAGTCCTTTTGAGGCCCTTGGTGAAGATGTCGGCCAGGTTGTCGTTGGTAGAGATGTAATTCACATGGATGTCTCCACTGTTGACCTTTTCTCTTATATAATGATACCGTATGTCAATGTGCTTCGACCTATTGTTTTCTATGTTGTTTTTAGAAAACTCGATGGCAGCTCTATTATCACAGAATATTGTTATTGGGCGTGAGGCGTTAGTCAGGCATTTCAAATTCTCTAATATTTGTGCTATCCACAATATTTCCTTAGTGGTCTGGGCGAGAGCAATGTACTCAGACTCCATTGTAGATAATGACATGCAATTTTGCTTTTTAGATCTCCATGACACTAAACAACCATTAATAGTAACAGCTGACCCGCTAGTTGATCGTCTATCATCTATGTCATTAGCCCAATCTGAGTCGCTAAATGCTAGTATATCATCAGACCCTCTTTTATAGATGAGTGAAACATTCTTAGTAGCTTGAAGATATCTTAGTATATGTTTAGCAGCTTGCCAGTGTCGTTCGCCTGGGTTACTACAGAATTGTGCTAATTTAGTTACGGCAAACGTCATATCAGGTCTCGATAAGTTTGCAAGATATAGCAGAGACCCTATAAGTTCTCTGTAAGGGACGTGTTTTATCTCATCCTTTTCCTTATCAGTTGTTGGACAGTCTTTCTTTGTAATCGGGATGGGGTTATCTAATGGAGTAGAAACGCCTCTACATTCCATCATATTAAATCGTTCGAGGATCGACATGGTGTATTTTCCTTGTGAGAGGATTATTGTGTTTTCATCTGGATAACTTATTTCTACATCTAAGAAATATTTGATGGATCCTAAGTTCTTTATCTTAAATTTTTCTCTAATCTTTTCCTCAATATTTGTCAGAATGTCCTCGCTTTCCGCGAACAAAGCTAGATCGTCGACATATACGGCGATAACCGCCTTATCTTCAAAAGTGTATAAACAATTACAAGCGGCTAAACGACGAAATCCAATATCTTCAAGAGCTTTATCTAGTGTGCAGTACCATTCGAGACCGGACTGACGTAAACCATATATTGGACGGTTTAGTTTAAGAACTTTGCCCTCACATTTCTCGTCGTTAGATCCATCATGTGGGCTCATATAGATTTCTTCATTCAGTTCGCCGTACAGATATGCATTGTCGACGTCGAGGTGTCGATTGTACCAATTTTTATTTATCGTCAATGCAAAGATCATTCTGATGACCGAAAAATTTATTACTGGCGAATATGTCTCAAAAAAGTCAACGTTTCGTTTTTGAGAAAAACCTCTCGCAACTAATCGCGCTTTAAATCTTTCAACGTCCCCTTTTGAGTTAGTCTTTATTTTAAATACCCATCTACTGCTAATTGGGCGCTTGCCAAGTGGTAGGTCGGACAACGTCCATGTATTTCTATCCTCAAGACTTCTCAATTCATCCTTCATGGCCCTTCTCCAGTACGGTGCCTCTTTGCTGTTTATCGCTTGTTCGAAAGTTGTGGGTTCGATGATATCTAGGAAATGCAGTTCTGCTTTTGGCTTTCCAGCACGTCCATAAGGGTTTCGTACAATTCTTTTAGGCCTAGTTTGAACAATGTCGTCGTTGTTTACCCCCACTAAATCCTGATCACTCGTATTATCATTACGTTCTCTTTCTGCTTCAGGTTTTAGATCTATATCTCCTTCAAGCTGGTTATCGGGTTCTATCCAAATATGGTTGTATCTTTCAGGTTCATCCTCAACCTTAGTCCACTTCAGTACTATCTTGGATTCGTCAAATTTGACATGCTTCGTTTGGATTACGTGTTGAGTTTCTGGACACCAAAGACGATAGCCTTTAGTCTGGGAAGAATAACCAACAAGAATGCACCTATTTGCTCGATTGTCCAGTTTCTTTCGCCTTTCTGTGGGGATATGGCTATATGCTAAGCACCCGAAAGCTTTTAAGTGGCGAACACTCGGTTTTCTTGATGACCAAAGTTCATCGGGTACTTTATCTCCTAGGGCGCTATTGTAGCACTTGTTTCTTATATAAGCTGCAGTGTTTACTGCCTCTGCCCAGAATATCTGAGGGAGTTCGGCGCTATGTAAACAAGATCGGGTTATGTCCAACAACACTCGATTAGCCCTTTCTGCAACGCCGTTCATAGGTGGCGAGTATGTGTTCGTTAGCTCGTGTTTGATGCCAAGTTGCTCTAGCCTAGTTTTAAATTCATTGTTGCAATATTCGAGTCCATTGTCGGATCTTAGCACTTTTAGCTTATGTCCGGTTTCTCTCTCAGCCCTAGCGAGATACGAGTCGAAGTGTTTCAGCACTTCGTTTTTATGTTTAAGGCAAAACAGGGTTATCTTTCTAGAATAATCATCAATGAATGTTAGAAAATATGCGCTTCCTCCAATAGATCTAACAGGCATTGGACCACAAATATCGGTGTGAACTAATTCTAACGGCCTTTTAGATCATATATTCCTAATTGTTTCGTGTGGCTCTTTCGTGGACTTTGCTACACAACAATCATCACACAGACTTCGATCCATCGAGGAGATCTCTAACCCCTTAACTAATTCCCCCTTTGCCATTCTCTCAATTGCGTCATTGTTTACATGACAGAACCTCTGATGCCATAGTTCTAATGTTTGTTTTTGTGAACTCTTTTGACTGTTAAACAACTCAGCGTTTGGTAAAATGACTCTACCATTCATGACATATAATCCATTTTCATCATGTGCTATTGCAACAATTCGGTTCTCCGAATCGAAAACTTGCGCTCTTCTGTTCGCAAAATTAACTATATTGCCCTTATTTTCCATGCTCGAGACTGACAATAGGTTTCGTCGCACATTAGGGACATACAGCACATTACATAGTTTTAGGTCAACGTGGTGCTTACCCACATAAGCCTTGAACTTGATGTCGCCGCATCCTTCCGCTCGTGTTGTCCCGCTCGCTGTTAGGATCGGATCCGACGTTATTCCTTGGAAGTTGGTGAACCACTCCCTTTTGTTACACACGTGGTGAGTCGCGCCGCTGTCGATCACCCAAGAGTTGTCAGGGATGGCGCAGGATAGGGCTGTTAGCATTTCGCTTCCCGTGAGTGCTACATCTCGGTGGTTGGAAATTTGGAGTTTTAGCCTTTCCTCTGCATGATCTCGCGATATGTCCTTCCTTGCCGCACTTGTAGCAGGTGAAATTTTTCTTCTTCTTGTCTTCCTTCCTGGTCGTTGTCTCGAACTGCAAAGCTTCATTTATGTTATTCACACGTCGGGCCATCCGTCTCTCGTATTCTGCTAGCAGCACATGTTTTACCTTGCTAGAGGTGAATTCCTTGTCTTCTACGTTGCTGAAGGTCATGATGATTCCGTCGTATGACTCCGGTAGGCCAGCAAGCATTGAATAGGCGAGGTCTTGATCCTGCATTTCTGCGCCTGCCTCTCTTAAGTGATCCGAACAGATCTTCAGTCTCCCCAAATAGTTCGTCATCGTCTCTTGTTCTTCGAATCTTATGGAGATGAACTGCTTCTTCAGTTGGAGGATTCTTGACCTTCACTTGGGTTCGTATACTTGTTCCAAGGTATCCCATGCTTCTCGTGCAGTGGTACAGTCCATTATATGAATCTGTTGGCTCGGTGAGATCGTCAGTGCTATCATAGCCAACGCCTTTTCTTGCTTCATGTTGAAGATTGTTCTTGAGGCTTCTTCATCGGGTGTTGGCTCCGTAACATACTTCCAGAGTTCTCTTTCGATTAGCATCATCTTCGTATTATACTTCCAGCTTCTGTAGTTCTGATCATTGAGTTTCTCGAGGGGCGTGTTGATCATCGTCGAGGTCATCTTGCACGTGGTGTCTCGAATTAACCACGCTCTGCTACCAGATGTTGGGCTATAAGTTGAAGCTGGACTAGATGATGTAATAGTATAAGGAAGTAGTCAATTATCCCACTACATCTGCCGATTGAAGTGGATATATTGAAGCACGCGGAGGCGAAGCGAACAACAGGAAAGTTATCTTTATTATGACCCAAAAGGGGGAGGGAGGATGGGGCAGCTCGGTGATTGGCTGGCCGTGACGTAGTGGTGACGTAGGTCCTCTCAGGCGGAAGTGGGCATATACAATATGTCTTCAATTACACTATTGTATTTAATATATGACTAGATATAAAGTACGAATATATATATATATGAAATTCGAGTCTAGTTCGATATTTTATTTTTAAATATAAATATATTTCCTACTGCTCTTTCGGATATGGAAATATTATTTGGAAGGTAAATTAAACAAGCGAAACCACTAGTATTCTATATACAGTTACGAGCGTCTTTCCTCATCTCCTAATCAGTCATCTCTCTCTGTAACCGTTTGCTTTTTTTTTTTTTTGGAATGGCGCCCTCCTATTGGTTGGCTACGGTCACGCCACCTTTGCCCCCCCACTCGCTATTTATGTAACTATTGTGTTGGAGCGGGTCGCTCCCTAAATAAATGCATATATTAGATAATAACCAAATGGAATCCTCTCTTTCTTTTTCCCAGTAAGAGACGCCTACGGAAGCCAACAGTACATAGACAGATAAAGCACATAGGCTATAGTTATTAACCAACATATGCAATTATTTAAGGCGCCTATTTATAATTGTAACAAATAGTATTTGAATCAAAACATTCAATCGGGTAAAACACGGGCGTTGCCCGGGTCATTCGGCTAGTAAAGGAATATGCACACGACTGTACAAACATATATTTGATTAAAAAGACATATATTGGATCAAATTATCATTCATTTTACCAATATTTCAGTTGGCTGAAGGTCAACCTTTATCAAGGTATTATAACATATTTAATGTGTTATAATACCTTGATAAAGGTTGGCGTTAAGCCAACTGAAATATTGGTAAAATAAATTATATTTTGATCCAATATATGTCTTTTTAATTAAAGATTTATTTATGGATTGCTCTATTTTCAAAACATGTTTATTAAAGATAAATATTTAAAAAGTGTTGCATATTTTTAATTTCTTGTATTTACATATTACTATCACAATGAATGCAATATGCAAATTTCTCTTAATAATATTTCTATAATTTCAAAAATTATCGTTTTATTGTTTATTCGTTAAATTTTGCATAGCAGTATATTATAGGTAGATGGAAATGTAAAATAGATATTATCTTTAAAAATTCGAAAATATATGTGAAATACTTATTTTTGCTTGAATGCGATTAAACGAAAAAAATTTTTTATGGTGACGTTCTGCGATTTTTAAAAAATATTCTGTGATATATGTATTTATTCAATATGACCATTGACCATGGTTCGTCCAGGCCGCCATCACGGCACTTAACATCCGGCGGAAGTCTCTCTGCCGCCACACTCCCCGCCATCTGGCGACAGAAAATGGAACTGGTCACCCCTACCCCGACGACTGTAAGTATAGACCAGAGTCCCTGTATATATATATTTTTCTGAATATAGAGCAATCCATAATATGTGTATGTGGTATAAAAGGTGGGGAAAGAAATAAGGACACCACAAGTTGGAGAAGGAACTCCAGGCAACCAGAGAGAGAGAGAGAGAGACGGGCCCGGCATAGCCGGGCGGCCGTTCGTGTCGCACACAATCCCCAACTGTCTTAAAAGTCCCGAGATGTTAATTGACGGGCCCCAGTGGTCGCCCCTTGGAATGTCTCTGGTATCTTAAGTGACCGGACTTTACATTCCCGTCTCTCTCTGGATTGTCTGTAGGCTGGCTTTATTATTCCTTGAAGAGTATATATTACGACATATATATATGTATATACGTATACGTGTATATATACGACATATATATGTATATATGTCGTATTATATTTGATGTACATATACAATGTTATACATAGAAATGTTCTTACATAAAAGCACTAAGAAACACCAAGCCTGATATAACTTCGAAATGGTGTTCAAATAAATCTACCACCAGAAAAGAAGGACGCGATACCCAGTAAGGTCGAATAACTGGTCATTGGCATTATCCAAGAAGCTAAGAGAACATAAATATCAAGCAGGCCAGTCCTTGATTGGACACGGACACCCAAAAAGGTCCGCCCTCTCTGACGTCACCATTGGAATATAAGCTGGGTTCCTTCTGAGCTCACAGCGAGGACCAGTCATGAGCCAGAGTGGTAGCGCACTAGCCTGAAGACAAAAGAAGACCACACACATAGAAACATTGTAACTCGGTTTGGAGGGGTCAGCACCCGGGAAGATGAAATGGACTATGGTAGTCCTGGGATCACTGTACAATCGGGCAGCATGACAACCTAATTGCTACTGTCCTGTACAGCCGCTGCCTTGGGCTCAGAATAATCCCAGCTTATATGCTGATGGTGACATCAGAGAAAGCAGACTTTGTTGGACGTTCATGTCCAATCAAGGACTGTCCTGGCCGATATGTTACATACTGCCTTAGCTTCTCGGACAATGTCAACGACCTGTTTTACCACCTTTCTGGGTGCCGTCCTTCCTTTTCCGATAGTATATTTTATTGACGCCATTTTTAAGTTACATCAGGCTTTGTTTGTGTCAAAAAGCAATCTATCAGGCTTGGTGTTTCTTGGTATTTCTATGTAAAAATTTCCTATATGTACAACATATACGATATATATATACATTCATGGATAAAACTTAAGAAAGTTATATCATTTATATTATTTGCTTAATTTTTATTATTTTTAAATTATATTTTAATTCCTTCAAAGGAGAACGTTCAAATTTACATATATGGGAAATCCACCGTTATATAAGCAAATAAGGAATGGTTTATGTTTGAAATATAAAATATTCTTAGGTTTTGTCCATGAGTGTATATCCTTAATAATTATTAGAAAGGTATATTTACAGTATATAGAATATTGTTTATTTACTAAATAAAAGAGGGGTATTCTTTTATATAGATTTTATTATTTTTTGTTTATTAATTAATTAAAAATTAAAATAGAAAAGTTACATATTTTCATGTCTTGCAAAGCCCTTTCTCACGTTTCACATGAGTATTTAAAAAACGGTTAAAATTTGTGCATTCTAATGTAAGTTATAAATGAACAACACACTTAAATATGGGATTTTACATTTTTACGAATTAATACACCTATATTTATTCCTTCATGTTTTATTTCAGGGCAAAATACGTCAATTTAAAACTTCGACAGCTACCTCGAGACTCCAGTGTTGCCATATCATAAGATAAATTACTAATTAGTTAGTCTCTGGTCAAAAAGAAAAAAAAAACAATCAGTGATTTATTAGGAAATCCCATCGTTTACTATAAAAGTCTGGAGTTATTAATTTCCACCTAATTTACCTCATATTATTTGACACCTTTAATTAATGAACGTTATTTCTTTCTTAAATTCTTGTTAATATTATTTCTGGTTTTCTTTATGATTTTTATAAATATTTTATTTCTTATCCCTTTACCTCTCGTGACACAAATATTCGCTCAAAGATGTTCTTTTTTAAATTATTCTAAGATGTTTTGATGCCCTAGCGCGCCATCTGTTATCAAAATTCGAAACTATTTTAGACGCGCAAGATTCTTTTTGAAATTAAACAATTTCTGCTGTCCTTACTGCAATGGAAAAATTAATGGGAAGAACTGGCTCATCTGGGAGGGTTAACCACTGATGAGTCAGGCCCTCCCATTAATTTTTCCATTGCAGTAAGGGCAATAGAAATTGTTTAATTTCAAAAAGAATCTTGCGCGTCTATAATAGTTTCGAATTCTAAGATGTAATTAGAATTCTCTCATTTGGAAATAAGAGTTTAATCGAGAAAAAAAGAAAAGAAAATTCGTAAAAATTTAGGTAAAAAAATAGTACAAATGTGATATTGTTCTAGGATAAGGTTCATAAATTAGAAAAATAAGAAAAGAAAAAAGGGCATCTCCTTATCGTGCAAATGAAAGTTGCTGATGGCTTGCACCATCTATCGGAATAAATATCAACTATTCTCGTTGATTTTTTAATTATTCCAGAATGCACGAATTCAGTTACACGATAAGGAGATGCCCTTTTTTTTCTTTTTGTAAAAAAATTAGGTTAACCATTTTTTTCACGATAATATCTATATATTTATGTATAGGATAAAATAGAAAAAAAAAGATAAATTGTAGCTAGTCATGAGATCAAATTAATAAAATAAAATCTGATCGTGAAACTTGGGAGTTTTTGATGACTTGCGCCATATATCGGATTAAATATTTACAAATCGTTAATTTATCTTATTCCAGAATATATTTGATAATTTTTTTAAGGTTCTTTCCGAGAAAAAGTGGTATCTTGGTCAATATTATGTAATAAAGAATATCAACGATTAGTTGGTTTTTATACCAATAGATGGCGCAATTTATCAGCCTCTTTCAATTGTACGGTTAGGAGTTGATTTTTCCTTAAATGCATTGTTTGTTCATTATACTTTTCTACCACAGTTCGCCTTGGATGACATTTTGGCAAGATATGGAGTTCGTTGTCGAAGAGAGGTCATTGGCAGTTCCAAATCTGTATTATTTGAATCGTTACCTGATGTTATGGAACAGCTGAGAAGTTCCACGCTAACCCAGCGTGGCGGATGTTCCCAATGCTGGTATTTTGTCTTTGTCACCGACCTGAGGCCGCTATTTTGCGGCGATAGTCAATAGATGGCGTCTATTTTTGACGTCTATTTCGACGTTTGTATATGTGTCTGCTTATATGTGTATAAATGAAGCCTTACTCTGTGTAGACAAGGTCTAAGGAAGATAGCTGTATATACATGTCTACCAATGAGAAGCCGTGCTAGACGCGACCAGTGTCTAAAGTTGAACCGACAGCCTGTGTGTGTAGACGAAGAGTTCCTGCAGTCAGGTCACAGTAGTGGGGGCGCGGCGGGGAATGAGTTGCATATCCGAGCAGAGGACGTCGTGATCGTAGCCATCGTCCTGGCAGTCTGGATGGGCGTGATCTTCCTCTTCTTCACCAAGTGGGGCAAGATCCGGATGCTGGAGCCCTACCAGGAGCATTACCTGGAGGCCGCCCGCTCTCGCATCAACAGCGGGGTGTCCATCGAGCGTCACCGGCGATTTGGATCGCTCCCAGCACAGGAGCGTGACCTCGTTCGACCCAGGATCCACTCCGTAGCCTTTCCCGGGACCCTGCTTCATCCACCGCCTCCCATCCTAGAACCTCCAGGACCCCGGAAAGCTAAGAGCACAGGGGACCTTAAATCCTTGCTTGTATTGCAATCTAGGCCTCGCGCCTCTGTATCCGCCAACGTTGTCTAACACAGGTTAATTTGGATTGATTCACACAGGATGGTTGTGAAGTTGTCTGCGAGAAACTCTTCTCCCCAACACGTTCTTTAAAATATTAAAGAACAATACCTAAAATCCTTCGTTTAACGCTGTCGCACAGCGAGAATATAACACGAGCTTCTAGTACGATATCTTGAACGAACCATATTGTTTCGTCCATAGTTTTTACCCATTGTTCATGGAGCAATATTATTCATTGATTAGTAATTAGGCATTATAGTAATATTGTGTCAACATTAGCATTTTGGATAAAGCTTGATATTTCCTATTTTGAAAAATAAATATACGAATTTTACATAGTCTCTAAATTTAATATATTTTTTATCTGACGATAAAAGTGCTATCATAGAGTAAACAGAAGAAGGTTTATAAAAATGTAAAAAATTATTGATCTTTTTAATAAAGTTGACAATCTATTATGGAGATTGAAAATTGGTAGAATATTTTTATCAAAGCTAGCTATTTTATTCGTTTTTCCATTTATACTTGGTTGGTTTTTCTTTGATTTATCAAGTGAATGGGTTGACCAAATATCATAGAATAAGTTAAATCAACGTTTAGTTTATTTTTGATCCAATAGATGGCGCTCTGCCATCTAAAATACTCATTTGAGTAATCAGGATATGCCTTTTATCCTATAATCATTTTTAAAATACTATAATTATTAGAAATTGCAATAATATGTAAAATTCAATAATTATATATTAATTAAAAATGATCTGTGGAATCTGGATGAAAGGTTAGATGTCTTGGGGAAAATCCCGTGCTGAATAAAAAGGGTAAATATAAAAAGTTGAACAGAATAAAAAAGCACATGTGCTCCTGGTCAGGAGAGATATGCCTTCTTTATTTTTAATAAAGAAGTTATATGTATGTATATTTTATAAATATTAGATCAATTTTAGAACAAAATAAGGATGTTCATTTCAAAAGGTCCGAATAATTTTTCAACTTAATTTATAATTCGTGTACACGTAAAATATAAAATATTGCCCTTATATTGTCTTTAGTAAATAATTGGCTTTATATTATTGCTATAAAATGTATTATTCTGATTTATTTGTTGATAATATCTATATTGTATGGAATATATATTACAATAATACAAAATTACATCTAATTAAAATATTGCTAAAATATTATAAAAAAGCAGATGCTTAAACTTCACAACCATCCTGAATGATAATTCAAATTACATATGCACCTATTATCGTCTTGCAAAGTATTTATCCATTTTTATTTTACTCAGTGAATATTTAAAATTATTATTTGACCAGCTGAGTTTTTATACAATTTTTATCTTTTCTCTAATTTATGCTAAAGAATTATTTTCAGAACATCTATAAATATGTTGTTTTTTCAAGCTTATATTCATACACTTTTCTCTCTATTCAATAAACCCTAAATATATATATTTTTTATTTCTCCAAAATACATGAAAAAGCCCCTATATATAATCATTATTTTCTTAACAATTACTTTAATGAATGACTACAAAGTCTTTCAAATGCCTTGAATAAATAATATAAAAACAGAGTTATATATAAGCAGTATATAATTTTAATAGTTTAACACAAAATATATTGTTATACAAAAATAATTGAAATCATATAAAAATATTTTATTAAATTATAAAATATTCAAAATATATATATCCTATATATAACCGCCTCGTAATAGATTATATTAATAGTGTATATAAGATATATATTATTATTTAATTATATAAAATGGTAACTTTATTTCTGTTTATTTAAAATTTATATTGTTGAAACCGCAGATTTATATACATATAATCTAAATAAAAAGTCTTGCAATTTAACGATACCAAAAGGAATAATTAAAACAAATTTAATGTTCAAAATTTAAATTTAAAAATTAGTAAGTTATTATTTCTGATTATAAAGTATCAAAATAAAATATACTATGAGAATTTTGTAGATTAAGCTCAATGATAGAGATTGACGAAAAAACTACCAGAAAAATAAGTTAAAATAAAAATAATTAGGCAATTAATAATATTTGACATATTTTCCTTTAAAATTGCAAGACACTTTATTTATGTATATCTCTTATTAAGCTACAATTTGTACTACATTACAAACATTTCAAATTTTAAGATAAATGTTATATACATTTTCATAATTCTTTTCCAACTCAAAAGAGTGCCTGAAATATTCCATTTGATTTCTAAAGCCAATTTTCTTCAGTTTAAAACAAGATTATATTTTCCGTTGTTATTTTTAGTTTGAAGATCATTTCTTCTGATATACTTTTCAAATTTATTTAGTATTTTATTTTTATTTTTTCACACACACACACACACAATAAATTATCGTGTTTTCTTTAAAATATCTGTGAATATTGTAGTTATCATTTGTTAATTGTGTTTAAAAAAAATTAATTTTATATCTTATTTTAAATTAATAATATTATAATAAATATTTCAACTTGATAAATATAAATCTTCATATATATGTGTGTTTAATATATTTTTAAATAAATTTAAAAAACATGCACTCACGTTAGTAATATATGTTAGAAAATTTAAATATGAAATGCAGAAGAAAAATTATTTATTATCTTTTATAGATATATATCTGTATAAATCTCATATTATAGAATGCCAAAAGATTTTATTTTTAAATGCACACAGCTTTTTAAATTTTGTTCAATTTTCTTTTATATTTTAGTGTTTTTAGTCCATTTTTATATTTTATATATAATTATCTTTCACGCTAAAATATCTACCAATTGCAGGCCTTAATCGTGAAAGATGTTCAAAGCCTAAATTTTCCATCTATTATCTGATGGAATTTAGCAATTTAGGGGTGCTCTCTATATATTTTTTACTTCTGGACATTTTCTTCGTCCTAAAAATTCATCATTCATATATTATTTTATAAATTTTAGCTTTAGATTTAGTTAAATTTATTCTTTTCTATTTTTTCATGTTTTTTTATATAAAACATATTTTGCTTTTTAAAATCATTTTTATAAAAGTTTTTTTCACGTATTTTATATTTTTGAATTTAAAATTCAAATTTTGAAAGTAAAATGTATTTTTTTTATTTTATATATTTTTTTATTTTAGAACATTTTCAATTTTTCTCTTTTTTATATATAATTTTTTCACGTATTTTATCTTTTAAACTCTCAAAATTCAAAGGAAACATACAGTTAAAGTATATATAAATATTTTAATGTATATTTAAATATTTACTTTTTTTATCATTATGAATATGTAAAAAAGAACCAATAGTACGCATGCCATTTCAAAAAGTATAATTGATAATTTCATCTTATGGTATATACATGATAGATTTTGAGTGGACATTATTCAAACATTGATATATCATATATATTAAAAATATATTTATCATTATATAATTTTGAGGTTTCTAAGAATCTTATAGAATTTTCATGCTTTAAAGGGTTATAAATTTTACATCAAATACAACATTCGAAGATAAATTCTGCATTCAACGATTAAAATATACCCCAATATTATAGAAGAGGATTAACATATATGGCAAAAAATTGAATTATTATATAAAATTATGCAATCTTTTAGTTTCTTTATCTTGAATCATAAGTAGCTTTAGTGATAAATTTTCCAAATCATTGCACTTTTGAATGGAATCTAATGAATATCTATGTTTAAGTTCGAAAAATTCAAATATTCAAATTCTGAACTTCGTTTTCCAAACAAGATGTTGCTTTTCAAACCATTTACAGGTAATATTCATTGGATAGTTTACAGAATTAGCTTTCTATTCGATCATGTATGTAAATTAAAATTATTTGCATATAAATATATTTTTATCACCAAATTCTACACAGTCACATATATGACTTTAACTTTATATAATCAGTAATATTATTAATGAATATTAACATTATTTCACATTTTAAGCGTGCATTGGTTCGCTTAGAATTTAACGTCGAAATGGTAAATTATTATATTTACTTGAAAGAGTGGAAATAGAAAGTATTATACCCATATAGAATTAAAGATAATAAACATAGAATTTGGCTAAAATTAACTTTTTGTGGCATGCAAAAATATAAATGATAACATTTAAATTAAAAGAGTTAAATGTTGGCATATTTTGATTCTTGAATAATTTTGTCGTGGAAATAGAAAGTGGTATACCCATATATAATTAAAGAAAAAAAATAGAATTTGGCGTAAATTAACATATTATGGTATGTAAAAATTAAAATGATTAATTGTAAACTAAAAGAGTTAAATGTTGAGACATTTTGATTCTTAAGTAATTGTGTCTATCAAAAAAGCCTGTATATTCATGCCAAATTTCAAAATGATATTCTATCAAATATTTCTGGGGGTTACACACTTTCTCTTTGCAATAGTTTATTACAACAACAACAAGGCTTTTATTAGGGCCCATTGCCCTGTATGAATTCGCCATACAACAACAAAACAATACAGTTTTTTTTCTCCCTTTCCTCATGTGTACGTGAGCCTTTGTTCAATAGTATATTATTATATGAATTTAAAAAAAAACATTAGGCCTCCAGGATTTCTTTTTTTTTTTAATTTTTATTTACAAATCTCTCTAGCTTTCAGGAAAGAAAGCCCTTCTACAAGAGGGGATTTCTTGCTCGAGAAAGCTAGAGAGAGATTTGTAAATATATATTTTTAAGAAACTTTTACCTGGAGACATAATGTTTTTATTTGAATATTGATTCAAGGGATTATGTTACGCAAACTTTGACTTTAATCATCATCGATGCTACGTCACTACTATTGCGACACTTCCAACTTCTACCTTCAACCTTTCTGTTATGTTTATCGCTAGCTTGTTTTAACAATTGTAATGGAACAAGTCGTTCCTTAAATAAATATATATTTGTTTTTATCTAAAGGGATGTCCTCGTAACTACAACATACGTGAGTACAAAACAACTTGAAATCCTTAGAAAGAAACATCGTATTTTGCTAAGCCTATATCAGATTATTTTATCGAATTATATAAATTGTTATTAATTCGTAAAATAAAAGTTTTTGAAATAAGGTGTATAGGAATTTCTTTACTTATTTTTAAAATATATACTATAGTGTCTCCAAGCTCGTTGATGTACTAACAGAACAACCTTTTTATACCATTATCTCCTTTTTTAAGAACAAAAGATCTCTCTCACACATATATTAATTATTTTATTTCATTAAAAATTTGGATTTTAATATTGCAGTAGAACCTCCCTGTAAAGGACACTTAATTACAGAGCTAATGTGTCCTTTAGGGAGAGGTGTCCTCTTACCGGAAAGTTGCTGTATAGTAAAAATGGTAATTTTCCAAATGAAAACTGTCCTTTGTAGAGAGGTCTCCGCTAGCGGGGTGTCCGCTAAAGGGAGGTTCTTCTGTATGTAATTATAAAAATTATATATTCACAGACTATAGTTTTAATTTATTAAATAATTTGTAAATTCTATATATAACAAATTAAAAATTGAAAATTATTTCTTATATTTAACAATTAATGATTTTTTAAACAAAGACGAACATGATGTGCGAAATTTCTTATTTATTTTAAATATAATAATAATCATACTAGAAATTCGAATGAACAAAAATTACTTTTTATATAAAATTTATTGGTTATTATGAATAGTAATAATAATTATTATTTATATCAATAATATTTATATTAAAATGAATAATTTATATATTAAATAATGTTGATTAATTAGGTCAAAATTTATTTTTTGTAAATTCTTTTGCAAAGTCTATACATATTTTTAAAGAATTTGACGTTAACTATTGAAAATCATTAATATTCTTTGTATTTTTAATTTTTTTTTAATTTTTATTTATAAATCAAACTCATACTTTGAAATATATTTGATTAAATCATATTTAGTGAATTCATTAATTTATCTTGTTCTATTTGTAGTTTTGTTTAATCGCTGGTATAAATTCATCGTATGCTTGCTGTATATATATAAAAATGCACATATTAAAATCTATTTGACTTTTTAAAATTTGTGTGTTAGAAAGTGTATAAGTTACCAAATAAAAAAAGAGAAAATTATATTATAAAGTGCTGCTCTATAAAGGAAGCTATATATATAAGTTGATAAAATATATAAATATATATATAAATGCCTATATTTTATACAAACAAGTGCCCAAAAGAAAATGCAGTTTTAAATCAATTTTGAGAACTAGTGAGAGTGCATCGTCTAATTCTGTAAATATTTAAAATAGATTGTTACCTTCTAAATGCTTTATCAATAGTTTAATTGGGCATTCTATATATGTGTATAAAATATAATATATATACAATTTTATATATACATATCTCTCTATATAAAATGATAATCAAATAAAAAATATATGCATATTATATTCTCTTTATTTAAAATGCACATAAACAATCTAGCTCAAAATATTATATGTGTGTGTGTGTCTTATCTTAATACTTTCAAATCTTCTTTCTTTTTTCCCCTTATGTTCCGCTCATATGACGCATAACTGCCGAAGCTAGAGCGTGAACTTGTTATAACCCTAACTTGTTACAAAAAATACAAAACATTTTTGATGCCTTAAAATATAATATTTATCCAATTTCTTTTCAAATATCTATACTTCTCTTATACCAATTTTCTTTTGTATATTATAGATATAAAACTTATAAATATATATATATATATTTATTAAAAAGGCATATATTGGATCAAAATATCATTTATTGTTAATATTCAAAATATTTCTTATTTTACAAAATTTATTTTGTCCATAATATATATATATATATATATATTAATAAAAAGGCATATATTGGATCAAAATATCATTTATTTTACCAATAATGGTATTTTGATCCAATATATGCCTTTTTATTTAAACATTTATTTATGGATTGCTCTATTTTCATAAAAATAAATATCATGTATCAGTTTTTTTCCCCCTATTGAATATAAGCAAAATTATTTTTAAACTTAATTCTGTTTACGTTATATGTGGCGCTGAGTTTGTTGTTGACACACATTAATATGTTATAACACCTTAATAAAGGTTGGCGTTCAGCTAACTGAAATATTGGTAAAATAAATGATATTTTGATCCAATTAATGCCTTTTTAATTAAATATTTATTTATGGTTTGCTCTATTTTCAAAAATATATATATTTATATACCAAAAGAGGAACCTTTCCGTTTAATTGTGCAATTGTGTATCAGAACGATGGATTATATGAATCAACCTAGTAAAGACTTTACTAGTGGTGAGTAATATATGAGTCAAAATATTTGGCAAATTCAGGCAAAATTGGTGTTGTAACTCATTCTTTATAATTACTAGTAAATGTTTTACTAGGTGAATGCACCGTGCATCATTCTGATGGACAATTAATGGGAGATATGCCTCTTTCGGTACATGGATATCATCCTCCCGAAACTATATATTATACAGTTAAACCTGTCTATAGCGTCCCCTCTTGGGAATCACCAAAATAGGGTGCTATAGAGAGAGGGTTCTATAGACAGGTCACTTTTAATGTAAAACGCATCGTACTACGTATTTAAAATCGGACGCTATAGAGAGAGTAAGGATCTTCTGGAGACTTAGAAACCCACCGAAGACGCTGAGAACTATTTCAGAAAAGAAAAATATAGCAAAAGAACTCTATAATTTCTACAGATCAATTGTAAATAGATTCATTCACAAAAGAGGTAGTAAGGAATGTTTTGGAACAGATGTGTAAATTAATCCCCTTTCAAACAAAGACTCGCGTGCACAAGGGAAAAAGGAGAGGAATTGCTGCATTGTTTTGTTGTTGTGTGGAGAATCCATACAAGGCAATGGGCCCTAATAAAAGCCTTTTTGTTGTTGTTGAGTAAGGCGCTATTTGGAGGCGGCGCTATAGACAGGTTTAACTGTATATAGCGCAAAAGGTTTTCTTTTAAATCATATATTTCATTAAAATACTATCGTTTGAATGAACTCTGCTTTAAATTGACTTCCCAAAGTCATTATATACGGGGGTGTGGAAAATTTTCCAGAAAAATAAATTCAGTTAATAAATGGTTTTTACGGAAGGGAAAGCTTCATAAACTATGGCGTGTTTTGAAAAGATTTAGAGATAATTTGATTCTGTCAAATTCAGAAATTTACCCATTAATCAAAATGAGACTCTATTTTGCTATTGAAATTTATTGATGAAATATGATTTTAATTAAGTTTTGGTTTAGTGAGAAGGAAGAACTATTTTGTTATTTTTTCACTAATTGAATACAGTTGACCCTGTCCATAGCGCCCCCTCTAAATAGCGCCTTCCTTTCTATAACGCCCGATTTTAAACATTAAAATGTAAACATTTTACATTAAAAGTGACCTGTCTATAGCACCTCCTCTCTATAGCACCCTATTTTGGTGAGTCCCAAGAGGGGGGCGCTATAGACAGGTTTAACTGTTTCTGGAAAAGAGAGAAATCAATTAATTTCTGAAAATATTTTAAAATGAGTAATAAAATTGTGTCAAATAGTTCTATATTTTGAGAGGTTAAAAATAAACTTTATATATATGTTATGATTAATTTGTTGTTGTTAGATAAAGGGTTGATAAGACAAAGGATCGATAAGATAAAGGGTTGAGGTGCAGTCTTGATAAGAAAAAGATAGTTATTTACCATCAAGTAGCTTTTATTTTCAATTACTTGAGGAAATATTACACATTAGTTATTTTCACATTATATAGAATTTATAAAGTTAATCCTATATTAGTGATTTAAAAGGATAGATATGTTAACTATACATATCTACAACAAAACTGAAAGTCTTTTTAAAAACGATGATAACAAAAGTAAAATTATCAATGAATAAAATAAAATATAGAAATATTTGAATTTTTAGATTATATAATATATATATGTGGTAACCGAGGGTCTCAAACCAGTAGTAACCGAGAGGGACAGTCAGGGCGTGGAGAGTTTTCCAGTACCTCTCTGCACCTTGGAGGACCTTTAACAGTTCTCACAGAGTACAGACAGTCGTGGTCGAGGCAGAGTGGAAAACTTGGGAATGTCCAAACATAAAAAACGAAGAGACACAGTTGTAGTAGGAAGGTTGCGTGAACAGATAGGAGTCGAGCTAAGAGCAAGATGGAGTTAGATGAGTCTTACTGTTTTACATGGTCGATGAGGTGATCCTGGGTACAACCGACACGTGCTCACGCCGATGGTGAAATGACTGTGATTACGGCTAAAACCGAGGTTTTATATATCTTTGCCGAGGGGGGAGACATGCGAGAATTTGAACTTTGAATGGGTCCAAAATGCGTGGGGCGTCTGCGCTATTCTGCACCCTTTGACCTTGATGGCGACGACTTGCCAAATTCCTCTTTGGGGTTGATTTCTATCTCGAGCTCTTGCTTAGCTCAGCTCTTAATCTATTACATAGTTTTATTTATTCATCCTCAGTTTGTACAAAGTACATTACATATGGTGATGCAATGACACATGTCAATCATGCGTATAATTATTTATAGATGTGTTTCTATATACAACATGACAATCTTGTTATAAGTATTATACAATATAGGGTTGTTGATTTAAATTACCATATATATATATTTATTTATGTGAAAATGATAAAAATAAAATAATAAAAATGATCGGGAAGCCTCTGGGATCAAAATATGTTTGGTCGTAGAGGTACAGTCTGCTCAACGCTGACGAGGGTCAACAGCCCGAAACGTATTCGTGGTTGACTTTTCTTGATTTATCAAGAAAATGGGTTTTCCAAATATCAGGGAACAGGTAATCGTGTAAACATGCGCTTACACGATAAGACATCTTCTAAACCAATATTTGCTAATCTTGTTGGATTTTTCATAGAGAACTAGGCTCGATGAAGAGCATTTAGCATGAAAATTGGCATTTTAAATGTAAATTAAAAGGTGTAGTTGTCGTGTCCAAAGTTACTCATATATATTGAACTTCATGTTGTATGTGTTTTGTTTGATTTTAAAGAGTTTCAAGAGATAACGTTTTACAATTGTAATAAGAATATTATTCGCCATTGCTTCAGATGTAACATTATTTGTTGTAATATATAAACAGAAGGTTATGAGAGAGAGAGAATTGAGATTGAAACTGATTTATTACAATGTCCATATAAGATTATATAAAGTTAAATACAGAATAAATATAAATATGAATAAATATGATTATACAATGATAAATATATTAATAAATATGATTATACAATGATAAATATATTAATAAAAATATATATAAATAGATAAAAGAGAGATAGATAAAATTTGAGCGAGATTCAATACCAACGAATAACACCCACCTATGTGCGATTTTGTCTTCAAATTTTCAATGTTTAAAACAGAGTACAATTTAAATAGAACATATACTGCTATCTCTGTAGGTTGAAGATTAAATTTTTATACTCTTTTTTTAAATGCCTGCATACTTAACTACGCTGACGAAGGCCAATAACCCGAAACACGTAATTAGCTTTTCTTGAAGAATCAAGAAAGATAATTTGGTCAAGAGTCAGAAATAAAATTAATTCAACGTTTATTTGCTATAGATGGTGCTCTGCCATCATTAAATATTCATTTGAGCGGTCGGAAATGCCTTTTTATAACTTTCTATGTCTGATGGTATTCTTCTCTATTGTTTTTATCCCTAGTACACGTGGTACAGGCCATGATAATCATGGTGGGTAGAAATTGGCGACTGCTTTTACTGTAAGTGCGTCACATGTCTACACATATAGAAAGAAGTTCGACTTTTGCACTTACAAATGTGCCAGAGTCCCCCGTTTGGTTACTTGCACTTGCTGGTGGGGTTGGACTTTCACAAGAATCGGGGTCATTTGGGCTTTTTTTTTTCAATTAGAAAAAAGTGCTCAATGCGCGGGATTCGATCCCGGGTCGTAGCATTCGAAAACCAACGGTTTAGACAATCCTTCCACCGACCCCCCTTCTCTAATGTTCACAGAGAGAATGTGGAAGTATTTTATTTAAACAGAGTTGTATACAATAACAATAGTCAAGAGTTGTATAACAACTAATTTTAATTATATCGAATAAATTCAATTGTACAATTAATTGGATGCCTTCATAGTAATTGATTTGATAATTAACCCAAATATTTGGCATGTCTCTCCATAATTACAGCACAACACTCAATTAACTTGAGTCAATCAATTAACAAGTGTTTTCACCACTTTGTTACATTTCTTTCGTGCCTTTCTAATTAACTGATGTTCATTTGGAAAATTAGATTTGACGATGGACCAATCGTCCTGGGAATTTTTTTCCTTTAGCTGAAAACACTTCATGATACTGTAGTGTGTCGATTTATTAGTCCAGCGATGGCCCAGAAAGTATTTCAAAGTTAGTGTTTTATTGGTATTACTTATTAGCTACATTTTTAGAGGAAGACAAAAGGACAACACCCTAGAATGTCTATTCTGGTTCTGTTGGCTTCCGCCGATCTGCCCCGCCGCGGTGGTCATCTCCTATTTCATGGCCCCGCTTGTATGTTTGCCGTGGTCTGTCATCCCAACAGGCTGAAAGGAAGTGTCTTGGACCCAACAATACTATAAGTTTGTTTGGGGGTCGGTGGAAGGATGGTCTAAACCGTTTTCAGTAAAAAAATACTTCAGTGGCCCTAGGTTCAACCCCACCAATGAGTACAAGTAACCAAACGGCTGCTCTGGAATACCTGTAAGTACAAAAGTCAAACTGCTTTCTACCAGTGTAGACATATGGTGCATCTACAATATTCTTTTATTTTATTATTACAGAAGCACGAAGTCTATCAGACTATTGTGCTATATTAGAATTATTTACATATATATCTTTAATTATTTACACGATGAATTAGTAATGATTTATAAATCTATGTACAAATATTGCTCTAAACTTGCCAAAGTGTTCATAAGATTGAGTATATACAGAAAGATGGTATTATGTCAAAGTAATCAAGTACAATTTGGTTAGTCAGAGGGCAAGCCAACAAAGTAGTCGCTAACTAACAGCCATGGTGATCATGGCGTACTCAGTTCGCCGTACTGGGATAAGTACCCCCACCCGACAATTATGCAAATATTAATTGCTTCATACCATAAATCCTATAATAAACTATTTTTTTCTTATTATTTGCATTTTGAATCATTAAGTTAAGATGTATGGAGACCCATTGACAATTTCTCTCCTAACAAACTAGACCATCAGCATATTAATACAAAATCTTCTCAATACCTTATTCTTCTTGTTTTAAATTCTTAAATGGGATTGGTGGAAGGATGGTCTAAACTGTTGGTTTTCGACCGTTAAGACCCGAGTTCGATTCCCGCATTGGAAACTTTTTTATGATTTAAAAAAATGCTCCAATGGTCCCCGATTCTTGAAAAAGTCCAACAAACCCACCAGCGAGTGCAAGTAACCAAATGGGCTTTGGTATATTTGTAAATGCAAAGTCGAGCTGCTTTTCACATGTGTAGACATGTGGTGCACTTACAGTAAAAGCAGTCGTCTACTTCTACCCACCATGATTATCATGGCCTGTACCATGTGTACTAGGGATAAGCAAAAAGGGTTTCTTCCATATCAATTGAAATTCATATATCAGATTTGAATAGTTGAAAACTTTTAAAGTATTTTGGCGAATAAATCCATTTTTGTGGTGGTGGCGGTCTTAGTTCTTCTGATCGCCGGTTCTTCTTTTGCGAGCTGCCGTCATCTCCGACTGGCTGTGCACTTTTTTTCGTTTTTCAAAAATCAAGATCTCTTATCTTTCCATATTTGAAGCGCTTGGGAGTTCTATGATCGTTCCTTCTTTTTCTCAGATGAAGTTGTTTTCGCCTACTTATTCAATTGAAATTCGAGGCTTCAGCTCTCCCCTTGTTACCGAATTGACAACGTTATCAAATAATGGAGCGCTTTCTTCATCTAGTTCATAAGCTGAACTTTAAATTCTTTTTGTTGAAGGTTTGTAGTATGGTCTTGATCAAATTTGGATTTATTGGCTTCGATTGATGTTCTAAATTGGTCTGTTTGACTTATGAAAGTTTCTTGAACAGCTTCATTCTCTTGGATTGATGCGTCTTCTAGTTCTACCTCTCATTCTGAGGAAATATTGTGACGATTGATGGCCTATTTTCTGCATTTGGTCCATCAACCAAACTTTTGATTCCTTCTTTCTGAAGATGCATACATTCGGCTGGTTCAATTTTAAATTCAATAGCATCGATTGAAGCTTTAGTTTGGTTCACATCATTTATGCAAGTTTCAAGACCATTGTCTTCAATAGGAGCTTCTACCTGCTTCAATTGTCCAAACAGAGGCTGAGCTTTGGCAATCAATTGCATATTTCCTCGATTGGGTTTATCATGAAAATACAATTTATTCAATGTGAGTTCTTGATAAGGCACAATTTGGATTATAGATTATAAACACAAGGTAATAAGACCAAATCCAAATATATAAATAGTGTGTGACGTTTCGGTAACAGCGTTGTTATCATCTTCAGACAAAAGTACTGAATGAGAAATTTACCACAGCCGTGAAAATTTTACCGAAACGTCACACGCTATTTATTTGAATTTGGTCTTATTACCTTGTATTTAATGTGAGTTCTTGTAGTAGCGCAACTTTTAATTTTGAAATCATTCGCTTTAATTGAACTTGTCAATGTCGACACATCAGTTATACAGATTGCAAAAGTTCCAATGCTGGCTTAACTTCGGCTTCATCTGGCTCCACTTGTTTAAGCAGAGACAGGCCATTGAGGACATCGCCAAGTTCAATTCTCAACTCTTTGATGGAGTTTGACATCGTCGTTAGACGATGTTTGCAAATTGTTTGCAGAGCTTGTCTCAATAATATACCTTTTTTGCCTCACGATGATCTACTTCGACATCACAATGAGATCTGAAGGAGCTCATTTGAGCTAGCCGTTCTGTAGAACCAATTGTTCATTGGCCCGTCTTTCATCTCCGAACTTGATTTTGAAATAATCACGTTCAGCGGTTAGGTTGGTGATTTTTGAGAAAGAGTATCGCCTTCTGCGCATTGAGATGCGTGATTTCCTCACGCGCCTCTGCGCCCTCGCTGTAATAGCGAAAACCTCTTTCTTTCTGCTCCTGGAGCAGCTGGGTCATAGTGCCCAGGGTGATTTTTAAAGCCGTGTAAACGGCCAAAGCTTTTTTAAAGTAGCATTCCTACTATAAAACTAGCAATGCTAGCAGGACAAATATTAATGTGATGGTGATTATGGACATTTTAAAATTTAAAAAAGAAACAATAAAATTCAGTGCTAATAAAATTCGTATAAGATACTCCTCTTCAATCGTCGTTTTATTTTTCTATTTTAATTAGAAGAATTTAATTTAGTCAAAATTTAGGTGAAGAGTTTTTCTTTTAATTTTGGGGTTTGCTAACTTTCGAGCAAATTTTTTGCTATATATATTGAAAATAGAGAGAAATCAATGATATATTCTTCAGATAAAAAGGCATATATTTGTGAATAAATTCCTTTGAAATACAATATATGCATTTTTATTTGAAAATTTATATTGATAACAAAAATATTTAATTCATTGCTTTTACTGATATAACAACAAAAATCTTTTATTAAGGACATTCGTCTGATATAGAATTCTTCCAGATAGATAAACAGAAGTAAACATGGCAGTTATCTACAGAAAGTGGAGATTAAGATCGACCTTTTTTTCAAGTAGAATCCATCATCTGTATTTAGGGCCTCCAATCCCGGGATCAAATAATGATCCCGAAATCCCGGGATTCTGCTCGAAAAATCCCGGGATTACTGGTTTGTGCATGAAAACCAGCGCAAAAATATATATTTTCTTATCTAGCATTTTGGTAATCAAACAGATGATGAGATAGCACACTTTTGACGTTTTGTTTATACAGCTGCATTTCGGGTCTTTTTTTTTTTTCTGAGAGATTTGAAATTATTTTCATGCACTAATAACGAAGGGTTATTCTGCAAGATCTTTCCAAATTGGCAGCCTCTAGAATGAGAGTATGCAGCAGTATACATGGAGGGGGCCCCAGTTTTTGTTGACATGCAAATAGTGGCTTCTTAGATAGTAGCGACATCCCTTTATTTTTGTTGCGGACCTGCGTGTAACATGGACCCGCCACTAACCTCTTATCTGGGCTCCAAATTGTTTATATATATTTTTAAATCTATGTTTATACTCTCCATCCTGTACTCTGTATTCTTGGGTCATCATGAACGCACTGCTCTGCTGTTCATTTTGTGAAACCCTCGCTAGCTTTTTTGTCATTTATTTTAAATTAAATTTATTTAATGTCATTTCATTAAATGCTTTGTCACTATCAAGCATCAGCCTAAAGTAGTTTTAAACTTATACGAACATAAAACAAAGTCCCTAAAACAATATTATCGGACCTTGTTATTTCTCGATAGATTTACAAGTAATTTTAATCACAATTGCTATCATTATATATAGAATACGAGTAATTATGTTTACATTCTAATGCAATTATTGTTTTTGCAAAGTAATGCATTGCAAAGTAATCGTAATTACAAGGTAATGTATTACTTTGAATGGATTACTGCCCAACACTGCATTAAGAGATGTGGTCTAAGAGTTCCAAGAACAGTAATTTTTTTCCAGATGTGTGTACAGTAATTGACAGATAATTTCAAACTGTAACCCAAAAGCAATGATTTAGTTCATAAGCAGGCGCAAAATATATGGCTTTCAGGTTGTTTTCATCTAAGTAAGTGCCACGTCTTTGGCACTATATAAAATGAAAAATAAAAAATATAACGAACGAAACGATATACCTCTTGGCGTAGAAAGACGAAAACGTTTTTCAATCCCGGGATATCCCGGGATCCCGGGATTGAGAAAAAAGCAATCCCGAATCCCGGGATTGAAAATATGTACCGGGATTGGAGGCCCTATCTGTATTGCTCCTGTTGTCTGTGCTGTTTTCCAGAATTTGTGAAAAGCTTACTGATATACATTATATCAATCTGTATATTAACTTTCAACCCTTTTTTAGATAGATTTAAACGTTTTGAAACTAAAGACTAGACTTTTGTTAAATGTTTAGATTACCTGAATCCATTGTTATAAATAATTGAAAATGATGCTGCTAATATTGCTACTAATATCATGCGACCTGACGATGACTATGCCATTAAAAAATGTAAGAAAAAACCGACATGAAACTTTATGCTCACTGGAGGAGCTCTATCCCTGTATATGTAAGGGAAAAAAATAATGCTTGCCTTGAATGCTGTATGGGGAAGGATTTAAATTGCAAACCATACTATATGAAAAATAAACAGCTGTTATTCACTGAGTATTGGACAATCCAAAAGAAAATTGGAGCTTCTTGTCTTCATGGCATAGGAACCTGTGATAAATACGGATCCTGCAAACCTTATTTAAAACCATTTTCTAGAGAAACCATTCTGTTAATAGAGATATTTATTATAATTTCATTTGCCACAATATGAATTTGCTGTTTAATTTCAGCATATGTTTCTTCAAAGTCTGTAAAATCGAATATTGTACCTATTTAACGACATTTATGTACATATCGAAATTGTTTAGATCATACCTTCATTTGCCTTATCTGATATCACAACTGTTTTTCTATGTAATTAGTACAAACTCCCCATGAAGTACCCTATTTGTTAAAAAAGAATAGTAGAATGAATCCTGTAATTGAAAAATATAATCGGAAAAAGATAATCATATCAGTCAAAGAAACTGGAAAATAGTTCTCTTCGCAAATAATGTTTTAAAAGCGATCAAGAAAATTCTATTTTGTCAAGTATTGAAAAGGAATTTCGAAAATATTTCAAGAGAGATATTACAATGATTTATGAGAGAGGAAGGCACCACCATCTTGAAAGGGTCCTCCTCCAGACCAGGAGAGGGTCCTCTTGGACCCCCCGCAACTCCAGGACCAGGAAGTATTTGTAGATTCGGGTTTTGGCAGATTCCATGATGGCCAAGGCGTTGTCCTCCAGGTCTCGCCCGAAGATCCAGCTCTGCAGGTCAGGGGGCTGCTGATTTCAAGAGAGATAGAATGCTATAAAAGCAAATTTATGGAAATTTCCATCAAACGATGTATTCTGAGCCCTTAAAATACTTTGAAATTTATAAGAAAAACGTTTTTCGTAAACCAAGCCTTCAAAATTCTCCCAAGAAATCCCAAAGACTTTCTGTGATAATAAAAATATATATATGCTAACCTTGACGTATGCACGAAGTAAAGTGTGGCCACTGGACATGCGTCGGACCTGTAGGCTGTTGTTGGGATCTGTGCTGCCTGGAGTATAGGAGCTCCATCTATGTTTCCTTTCTTCCTGTGGTGAATCTGTATAAGACCGGTGGTCTTAATAAAGCTGTGTTGTTATTGATAATTAAAAAAACGTATATAAACATCAATCTTCAAAATGCATCTACAAATCAAATGGATTTGTTTATTGGAACATCAAAGTTGAGTTTAGAATTTGTTGCAAATCCTTTGAAATTGCAAGACTCCAAAACGATTCTCAGAAGAACGAAATTCATAATCCCTGCTGACATTTTGAAAAAGTTCTTTCAATTTTTTTTTATTCCTAACGAACGAGGAACTTATTATATTCTATCAATTGGCGACCTTAAAAAAAGATTAATTATCATTCAATATAATGTGTAATATATTCTAAAAGATTCCCTAAATTATTTTTAGAAATGAAGCATTGCATCAACAGAATGTGAAATGAATACGGAAAAGCACCAAATTCTAGAATGTTTCCAATACAATTTTCTGAATCGAAGCTATCAATTGTGAAATATACTTATTGTAGGTTTGCATTGATAAAGTTGATGTACTTATATTCCAACGTTGTCATCTGTAAGACGCTGGCTTGATCATTTTACCTGTATGAAGCTAGTATTACCAACGCCAGGCAACAAAAGCGATTGAAACTTCACAATTTGAAAGTTTTTGATGAAGCGGTCTGCATTTGCTGACATATTCCTTGCCTCTTAACGCTATATCCTGATTCTTTCCAGTTGATCTCGAGGACCACGCCAACACCATTTCCTCAGCGGCGAAGCACACAATCTACGTTTTCTTCGTAGATCGCGAAATGCGTGGTGTCGCTGGAGACCCGCTGGTGATTCTCTATCAAACTCTGCAGCGGTGGCAAAGGCGCCATATTCATTGTACATAGTGTTATATATATATATATATATATATATATATATATATATATATATAGTGTAGAAACTATATAACAAAATTATAACAGTGATTCTAATTTTAAAACTTAAGGAGCAAACTGATAATAATGATAACTTATATCAGTTAGATTTGATTAGATTAGCAAGCTAAATCTAAATTAATTATAATAATAAATAGTTATTTAATTTTATAGTCCAGTTTTGTATTAAGATTATCTTCACTATTATGATCATTTAAATTCAAATTATAAATTTTTAAAATGTTATTAATTTGTAGATAGAGAGAGAAAAAAAAAATCCTTTACTTCTACTACATCCTCAAGTTAATTATATATTTATAATTAATAACAATAAAAATTAACAACGTAACGTCTATTACATCGGCTTTTACACGTCATTCAGACATACTCTAATCCTATATATAGAATAATCGAAGAGAGAATATATATAATAGTTAGAAAAAAGAGAGAAAGACAGAACCATGCACTTTTAATCAAACTAATAATAAGGAAAAAAAAAAAAAAGAGTTTTATAAAGAAGGTAGATAAGATTGTTAGTATATATATATATTTTTTTTTATGATTTTATATTTTATCCTTTTTTTTTTTATAAAAGATTTTTAAAGGTTTTTTTATTTTATAATATGATTATAAATAGTTGTATTTAGTAATATATCTATATTATGAATTAACATTTGTTATAAGTTTGGATATTATGTTTTGAAACCCTAATGGTAGACCAGACATACACAAAAACTTTAAATTGAAATAAATTGGAAAAAGAGATCTGCTGGAACGGGGATCTTCAGATAAAATTCCAGCGACATTTCACCCCTTATCTGAAGATCCCCGTTCCAGCAGATCTCTTTTTCCAATTTATTTCAATTTAAAGTTTTTTGTGTATGTCTGGTCTACCATTAGGGTTTCAAAACATAATATCCAAACTTATAACAAATGTTAATTCATAATATAGATATATTACTAAATACAACTATTTATAATCATATTATAAAATAAAAAAACCTTTAAAAATCTTTTATAAAAAAAAAAGGATAAAATATAAAATCATAAAAAAATATATATATATATACTAACAATCTTATCTACCTTCTTTATAAAACTCTTTTTTTTTTTCCTTATTATTAGTTTGATTAAAAGTGCATGGTTCTGTCTTTCTCTCTTTTTTCTAACTATTATATATATTCTCTCTTCGATTATTCTATATATAGGATTAGAGTATGTCTGAATGACGTGTAAAAGCCGATGTAATAGACGTTACGTTGTTAATTTTTATTGTTATTAATTATAAATATATAATTAACTTAAGGATGTAGTAGAAGTAAAGGATTTTTTTTTCTCTCTCTATCTACAAATTAATAACATTTTAAAAATTTATAATTTGAATTTAAATGATCATAATAGTGAAGATAATCTTAATACAAAACTGGACTATAAAATTAAATAACTATTTATATATATATATATATATATATATATATATATATATATATATATATTATTAAAATAGTGCAGACTGTGAACTTTTGTATGTATTGACAAGATGACAATAAAATTATTTTAATTAGCAATTGTCTTAACGCTATATATCGAGGACTTGTTTCTTTCTTTATGGTTGATCAAGGCTTTCTCAATTCCCTGCGCCTTTCCACTGTGAACCGCGTCGATCTGTATGCAAATCGTTCTATCTATCCACGCGTGGTGTTGCTGGAGACCGCTGGCGATTCTCCACCAAATTCTGCAGCGATGAAAGAGGCACCATATTCATTATACCTAGTATCATTCATATATATATAATTTCCAGAAATACTTACATAAAAGAAGTCTATCAGAAACTCCAAATTGTTCCTGCGGAGAATCCGAACAAACTGCTCTTCACCTTATCTACGACTGTCCGAACTTTACAGAAGTGAGACATCGTTTGTTCCCCGATTTAAATAATCTAACTCTTTCACCTCAGCCTCTTTGTCTATATAAATTTTATGAACTCTGTAGAATATTACATGTAAATTTGTAAATATTTAATTCTAATTATGAAAAAAAGGCATCTCCTTATCGTGCAACTGAAAGTTGCTGATGGCTTGCGCCATCTATCGGAATAAATATCAACTAATCTCGTTGATTTTTAAATATTCCAGAAAAGAGAAAAAATAAATAAAGAATAAACAATTAGACAAGAGATAACACAGATCAAGAGAATATACCATGCTTATACACTTCCACACAAACATAGTATATAAATAGAATTAACCAAAGAGCTCAAAGGGAGGAACTGCCCCTGTGACAAAGAGGAGCTTCTTGCAGCCTAAGACGCCTCTTTTTGTTGTTTGTTTGTTCGTTTTTCTCTTAAATCATTATACCAACAAAACAATAGATTGGTGAAGGATGAGGCAAATAGGACATCCTTGAAATTAACAAAAGTTACAGTGTTATGAATAAATTAACACAAAGCAATAACGCGCCATCTTTACATATAAAATAAAAGGATTTAAAAGCGCGAATGTTTCTTTTATACATAAAACGAACTTCTACTGTCCTTACTGCGATGAAAAAATATATTGGGAGGGCTTGGCTCATCAGTGGTGAACCCTCCCAGCGGTTTCGCCAATTTAATCCACCAGACCGCTTCTCAGACCTCTAAAACTGTATTGGATCATTCTGCTTTTATATGCTACACTGAAGGATGGAATCTTAGAAATGGTTTTCAAGTAAACTATGGACATAAACTTATAGGACAGTAGAATTACATTCAAATATTTGCTTCGAGCAATGCTCTTCAGCAAACTATAAAGACAAGGACATTAGGAATAAATTAACACAAAGCAATAACGCGCCATCTATACATATAAAATAAAAGGATTTAGAAGTTCGTTTTATGTATAAAAGAAACATTCGCGCTTTTAAATCCTTTTATTTTATATGTATAGATGGCGCGTTATTGCTTTGTGTTAATTTATTCCTAATGTCCTTGTCTTTATGGTTTGCTGAAGAGCATTGTTCGAAGCAAATATTTGAATGTAATTCTACTGTCCTATAAGCTTATGTCCATAGTTTACTTGAAAACCATTTCTAAGATTCCATCCTTCAGTGTAGCATATAAAAGCAGAATGATCCAATACAGTTTTAGAGCTCTGAGAAGCGGTCTGGTGGATTAAATTGGCGAAACCGCTGGGAGGGTTCACCACTGATGAGCCAAGCCCTCCCAATATATTTTTTCATCGCAGTAAGGACAGTAGAAGTTCGTTTTATGTATAAAATAAACATTCGCGCTTTTAAATTCTTTTATTTTACAGTGTTATGAGTTTCACCTGGACCAGTGAAAGTGGGTACACTGAGATTTACAATACTACTCTGATCAAAAAGTTTCGACACTTTGCTCATAAGTTAAAAAAACTTTATTATTCTACCAAATTCAAATTGTCCCCTTCAAAGTAGTCCCCGTTGGCCGCGATTCACTAATTCAATAAATTTAGGGTTCCCAAAAGCAAAGAGACGCAGTTCTGTTAGTAACGGATTTTGCTTACGTCACTTCCGACCTCCCACGAGGAATTGACCAATCTGCTGCGAGCAGGCTTGCAGCTATTTAAGGCCAACGTCGTCTCAGTGATAAGGCTTTTTTTAGACTGGCATATATACGACTAAAAATAGCGTGAATAATTAATTATAAAAACACTTTTTTAAAAAAGCTTCTATTTAAAATGCACTAAAAATAATAAAATAAATATTTCTGAAGTATTGCTTTTTTTCTGAAGGTACCATTTAACAAATAAAATAATAGACTTAGAAATAAAAGCGGTGGGGTACAATAATAATAAATTTGATATCAATGTGATTTCATATGAAGCAAATGATTAGCAAGATTATGCCTTTCATTAAATTTATACCTATTTGCTGCATAAATGATTATCATCATTATAAATAATTTAGGAAGATATAATTCTCTATAAATTTCTGGTAGGTCGATTTTCCTATTTATGCTTTCTGTATCTTTTATAGAGGCCCAGCTTTCTAAAAATAACCTGCAGTGTTTTTCTTTAATATTCTGGTATAAAATGGATATATCTATTTATATTTATCAACACAACATATTGAATCATAATCCCTACTCATTTTTATTCTCAAATATTTATCAGTATCTTCATTTATTTAATCAAATGGTTGTTTAATTATATACTTATGGTAATTTAAGCCAACAACCCTATATTGTATACTACTTATAACAAGATTGTCATGTTGTATATAGAAACCCATCTATAAATAATTATACGCACGATTGACATGTGTCATTGCATCACCATATGTAATGTACTTTGTACAAACTGAGGATGAATAAATAAAACTATATAATAGATTAAGAGCTGAGTTAAAGCAAGATTGAGAAGTTCAAAAACGTCTAAAATCGAGATAGAAAACAACCCTAAAAAGGAATTTGGCAGCCCGTTGCCATCAAGGTCAAAGGGTGCAGAATGCCGCAAACGTTCAAAGTCCAAATTCTCACATGTCTCTCCCCCGCCCCCCTCGGCACAGATATAAAACCTCGGTTTTAGCCGAACTCAGACAGTCAGACTTCACCGTCGGCGTGGCCTTTGTTGGTTGCAGCCAGGTCCACCTCATCGACCATGTAAAACAGTAAGAAACCTTCTTTCTCCATCTTGCTCTTAGCTCGACTCCTATCTGTTCATGGAACTTTCCTACTACAACTGTGTCTCTTCGTTTTTTGTGTGTGGGCATTCCCAAGCTTTCCACTCTGCCTCGACCACGACTGCCTGTACTCTGTGAGAACTGTTAAAGGTCCTCCAAGGTGCAGAGAGGTACTGGAAAACTCTCCACGCCCTGACTGTCACTCTCGGTTACTACTGGTTTGACCCTCGGTTACCAAAGCTATAGCGAGAGTCGACAGGATCCCTCATCACAGATAAGTTGACAGGACCTTATCACAGAAGAGTCGACAGGATGACCACAACGAAGGAGACCACAACGAAGAAGGTAGGACGCCTTCCCAGATAGAAGCGACAAAGAGCAAAGATGGAGGAACAAGCACGCCATTCCAACAAAACGACCGAGCAATCTCTCCCCAACAAGAGACTATATTTCAGGAGCAAGCTGTCAACACCCCAACGACACAGCCGAAAATCGCGCAAAACAAGCCGGTGATAAGTTCCCCACCTTCGACCATGCAACGCAACCATCTTCCAGGCGACATGCCACCGTCATCAAACAGAAGTTACAAGCTTCTACAAGCTCTACATGGAGCATCTTCCGCGTCAGCAGGACAACAACTAAAGACCAAGTCTCCTGACTGAACAATCCTTAAAACTGTAAGTTTTAAAAAAACCTACCTAACTTTCTCCTCATACTCACAACTTGATTCTCAATATATTTAATGTTTATTTTCACTGTAATAATTTTAAATCAATTTTTACCATTTTTATATCATTTCAATTCAAATTTTAAATCTTTTACAACCTCATTTATCAATTTTTACTTTTTTTAAGCAACTTATGAATTTTAATGTATTACTTTCCATTTTACATTTAAAAAATCATTATATATTTTTAATTACTCGGATCATAATTCTGAACTTATTTGTGTGTTTTTCTTAACATCATATTTTTATATCAAAACACCAATTTTTTAATCAAATACTCAAAACTTTGCAAAAATCATTGTTATGTTCACTACTTTATGTAAACGCCCCATTCAAATTATTACTCACTATCACACCATTGCCCTTTTACAAGGATAATTTTCGCACTACCATAACCAACGATTTAAAAAAATATTCAAATTTTAATAAACATTGGTGAAACGCATTTTTTTTAAATTGCAAAAATCGAAAGATATAATATCTTCAAAATCACAACTAGAAAAGTAACTGTCCTTCCCAAAAACAAGTTTAAAATCCAACATAGTTTCACTTCCTCGTTCTTTCTTTTTACATGCATAATTATTAATCATCCACACATCTCTCTCAACAAACTTCAACACACTCCCCCAACACTTTCTCCAAATGGCCACCATCTATTAGCGCGCGACTTAGCAACAAATCAATCTCGAGCCACACAAGCTCCATATCGTCGCCACTAAACGTGCCATATCCACTAACAGCCAAACTTTCTCGATGTGTTTTGTACAACCACCACCCATGACTAGTAAATTTGTTGTTCATGGTGAAACAAGTTAGATGCTGTACCAAAAACAAAGACTTCACGTGACACCTTTCCATTCAATTCACTCACTCGTGTCACACAGCGCATCACAACAATTTTTCTCACTTAACAGGCCACAAAGACGCCTTCATGCCTGTGGTACCTCTCACCCCAAAGCGTGTCCACGTCGAAAGTCGCACTTTTACTCACATCTAAACCTGACATCATTGAATAACATTTTTTACTAAGTCCACAACAACGTCGAAACACAACACTTACGAACACCGATAAAACTACCTCTTTCAAATACACCATAAAACTGCCAACAAGCTTTCACCACTCTCAAAGGGAGTTTAACCAGTAAACCAGTACCCTAACGTACATGCAAACCCTCAGAACTGTACTACAACAAGGATTTCCAAAACGTCTGTTATCTGACAGAGCGCCTGCTTTTACCTCAGAAAAATTCCGTAAATTTCTAATAACACATGGTATCCAACCCCTGCTCACCACAAGCAATAACCCACAAGCAAACGGTTTTATAGACCGCTTAAATGCGACCATTACAGGCAAACTCAGACTAGCTTATCTAGAAAACCTAAAGCTTCCTGGACTCAACTAGTTAAATGCGTCACTCAAACGTATAATAACACACCCCATTCTGTCACAAGTTTTCCACCCACCTAATTAATGTTCAATTTAGGCTCCCCAGATCTAAGAACTTATCTTAACCCATACCCCAAAATAACTAGAGCTAGAGAGATAGCACGCTCTCGTACCCAAAATAAGCATAAAAAAGATAAAGAAACATTTGATAAGCAGCACAGAAAACCACATTTCGAAGTGAATGATCTTGTTTTGGTCAAAAATTATAGACATCCCGACACAGGTAAATTAGCACCATATTTTACTGGAACATACACGATAATTGAAATAATCTCACCCAATGTCGTTCGAATAGATCGCCCCAATCAACCTCTCAATAGAGACAGTGACACCATACATGTCAATAAATTAAAATATTACACAGATAATGTCTGTATATCACACCTCCACAACCCCGATTTGTTCAAAACCCACAGCGATTTCCTCAAGATGTATATCTCAGTGAATTCAATCATTTGAATCCAGATATCTTCGAGACGCAACTAATCCGAATTATACCGCCTACAACCTCACAGCCCTTTTTAAATATAAATCCTGGTAATTTCAAATAGGCAAGAAATATGCCAACCTCAACAAAAAAAAAGTCAGTTTCAAGTAAATGACAAAAATAACAAACACCCCGCACGAGTGACCCCCCCAGTAATAGGACCCCAAATATATTTCAGTTACATATCCCCCGTCCAACGTCCTCCCTCCCACACAAAGCTATCATCTTGACCACTATCTTAATGATCGCCATTTTTTTTCAAACACATGTTTCACACTAACCATTTAGGGTTTCTCACAAATCTCAACAACGCCTTAATCACAACACAACATACATTGAACATTTTACATGTTAATTGATATCACCAATTAAAACAACTTGGTTAAGTCTGATATAGACTTCATAATGGAAAAGAGGCATAATTATCTACATATCACCTTTTTGGATAAACGAGAATATTGTTCAATTTTCCACTACCCAAAATTTATCCAATCATTAATAACCTTTAATTATATTATAATTTATATATGAAATCTTGAATAATTATTTTTATTTTTACCTTTCAATTATATAATCAAATTTTTAATCCGACATGATTTTCAAAAAAAAAAAAAATTAAAACAAATTTACTTTTATTTTTCATGATATTATTTTAGTATTGCAAAATATTTTTGCTTTAAAAAATCTTTTTTTTTTCATTATTATAGCTTTTATATATTACATGTTTAATTTGTCCACTTACACGTTTTTTTTATCCGCAATCATATTTCTATATTTTAAATCACTATATTTTATATTTGTTTAAATAGCTTTATTATATGACAATTGTTATAAATCAACTATCGGGCATCTACAACAATTGTTTACAACAATCATATTCTCTAACCACTTCCCTATACTTTTCATCACTATCTTTTCAGCCATTGTTTCACATCATCGTATAAAAACGACAGCACTGCTTGGCTATTTTTTTATTTCGTAATTTCAACAAACTCTTTGAACACAGTTCGCCAGATTTAAAAATCCAAACTTCTGGTCTGAACACGATTCAAGAATTCATTTCAATCATACGCAGAGCACAATCACAACGCATGCAAAAAGCGTTCACTTTTTTCAACTTTCAACTTTTTTATCAGCTCTAGCGGACCACAATCAACCTTTGATTTCGAGTCAAGTCAAACCAACTACTGTCGCTACAATTCTACTTATCGCATGGCTCTACCACCCCTTTCAATCATTATAATTATTTTCTTCAACAACTTTTAACTCGATACAATACCCTGCAATTGTGACAACACACTGTAACCTTTATATAGGATCGCAAGTGAAACATTGCCTAGGAAGACGCTCAAGTCTATTTCCTCGCTTTGCACCTGGATCTAAGTATTTGGTTTACATGTGCACTCCTAACAATTACATATTCTTCATCTACTAACCCTTTCCAACGCCCGCCAATATTCTCTTAGAATGTGTTGTCTTCGTCTTAAATTTGAAAAAGAAAGACAATACAAGGTCCCGATGGCTTAGCCTGAACTAAAAGCTCCTAGCTTTACAGTAATGCTGGAAACTGACTTTAAAATTATAAATTGATAAATCAATACCTTTGTTGCAGTGATCAGTAGAAGTGTCACAACGCTGTATGGCGAGGCCTAATTAGAAAACAGTGATGAATAATTTAATATTTATTGAAAGAAATATTTATTTAAAAATCACACAAATTAATATTAATACAAATATTATTCAAAACAATTATTAAAATTTATGAGAGATAGTTCTTTTTCAGGCCTGTCAAAACCAAACGTTAGCGTCGAGACAGTTTGTTTACCGGAATTTTCGAGGGTTAATCCTTTTCTGCTCGCGCATGCGCGGGGTGGGGGGGGGGGGGGCAGCGGGTGTGTTGCCAGCGTCGGTTGGTCCAAAAGTACCTATTTTCGCGTCAGAATGTGAATTTTTATGTCATCATTTTATTTTAATCATCATTTTTTTTAATCAAATAAAAATGTCTTTTTTATTTCACTTTTATATATCCAAACAAATCATCTTGTTATAGCTCTTTTTAACTGTCACAGTTTAAATTACTTAAAATAAATTTTAATTACTTACCTGTGTTAGAGAGGCTTTACCCGTTTAAAGCCGGATAAACCCTTTCACTCCCGGGGCCCATCTATGGTAATTTAAACCAACAACCCCATATTGTATAACACTTATAACAAGATTTTCATGTTGTATAATAGAAACACATCTGTAAATGATTATACGCATTATTGACATGTGTCATTACATCATCATATGTAATGTACTTTGTACAAACTGAGGATAAATAAATAAAACTCTGTAATAGATTAAGAGTTGAGCTGAAGCAAGAGATAGAAGTCAAAAACGTCTAAAATCGAGATATATGCAGCAGTCCCAAAACAACATCTAAAGATAGATAGAAAACTGTCAGGATGGCGCCAGTGTGCAATTTCGCCAGACGATCCACGCTCGTTTTGCATTTGCTGAAATGCAATACTTCCTTTCTCGGAAAAGATATATAAGGCCTCCGTCCTAGCCAAAAAGATAGTCGCTTCACCATCAGCGGGAGCCCTCGTTAGTTGTGTCCCAGGTCCACCTCATCGACCATGTAGAACAGTAAGGACTCTTCTATCTCCATCTTTCGCTCCTAGCTCAACTTTTATCTGTTCACGGACTTTCCTAGTGCAACTGTGTCTTCGTTTTTTGTGTGGACATTCCCAAGATTTCCACTCTGCCTCGACCACGACTGCCTGTACTCTGTGAGAACTGTTAAAGGTCTCCCAAGGTGCAGAGAGGTACTGGAAAACTCTTCACGCCCTGACTGTCCCTCTCGGTTACTACAGGTTTGCCCCTCTCGGTTACCACACCACAGCGAGAGACCCTCGGTTTCCACATATATATATGGTATTTAAACCAACAACCTCAAATTGTATATAATAAAACAATATTGCTGTGTATAATAGAAACACATATGTAAATAATTATGCTCATGATTGACATGTGTCATTACATCATCATATGTAATGTACTTTCTACAAACTGAGGAGAAATAAATGAAACTATGTAATATATTAAGAGTTGCGCTAAGTTAAGAGATTGAGATAGAAGTACAACAAAGCCTAGAAGATGTAGATGTCAGGGGGTTGCCAGTGTACAATGACACTTCTTTCGATCCACGCCATTGTTACATCTGCTGAAACCAAATACTTCCTCTCGGCAAAGATATATAAGCCTCCAACAGGGCCAGAAATAAATAGTCACTTCAACATAAGCGGGAGCTTTGTTTATCTTCGTTTTTTGTGAATGAAAATTCCCATGTCTTCTACTCTGCCTCGACTACGACTGCCTGTACTCTGTGAGAACTGTTAAAGGACTTACAAGTTGCAGAGAGGTACTGGAAAACTCTCCACATCCTGACTGTTCTTCTCGGTTAACACAGTATAGCGAGAGTCGGCAGGCACACCATAGATTAAGTCCACTGGATACCTCACCATAGCTTAAGTCGACAGTATTCCACAACGACAGGATCTGGTTTACAAAGCAATAATCCGTATTTAAAATCCATAAAAACACGATATCCCTTATCAACAATTATCCCTCTTTCTATCTGACAATCTCAGCAATCAGCTGGAACTCTCCCATACAGCTACGTTAGTAAAAGAATCAATAAAGTCTTCAATAAATATCAAAACAATTTAACATACACCATTAAACTTAAGAACGCTTCTCCACTCACCATTGATACCAAACATATTCCGAACATTCGCCAAAAATAAAATCTCATTTAGAGAATTACGGTCCATTCATACCCAGCCACATACATAGAATAGATAAAATAAACGTTAGAAGAGAGAACCAATCAACACAGGACAGTCCTCAAGTACTAGAGCCTCATTTCCTTTTAAGTAGATCAGGCTCTAAAACAGCACTATCTACCAAATGTCGACTCAACTGAAATAGTTTATCAGAATATTAAAGACAATAACTCCAGATGTTTTCTAGGAAACTGAGCTTAAATAGAAGTTCACAATAGCATAAAAATATAATTAGAAAACTCTAAAATATATATATGATCAATTTATGTCCATGTAGCTTACAATATCTTTGATAATGTTCCAAATGTATGAATAACTCAACATCGCATCTTTGTTACACTTTTATTCCTGTTTATACCATGTTGTTATTTATATATATTCTTATATTCTAAATTTTGTTGCATATCTATTTTTATAATTATCCATCTAACCTTTAATTATTTCATATACCTTTATTTTGTAGGTTTAACATATTTTAAATTTTATTTTAGTTGTGAAGGCATGTAAAGTAAAAGGACTGCTATATGAAAACAATTTTATTTCCGAATAGGTTTTGAATGTATCTATGCAAAATAGGCTGGAAAATAATTATATTTGATCCTCAAAATTTGAATACTTGAAATGAATGAATATATGTAATAGTATATAAACATAGATTTAATATATGGGTACCCCAAAAAGAGGAAACTCTGCCTTTAAATATGAGTAAGAACAAGACATCAGCACAGTGAAATTTAGTAAATTACCACGACACTAGTTTGACAAGTTCAAACAAATTCCAATCTGTATAACTTTTTCTGAATTTCCCAAACTTGTTGTTGTGACTCATTCCTTGTCACTATTAGTTAAATATTTTACTAGGGTGATAAAATAATGCATGAATCTGATGCATATTATATAAAGATAGATGCTACTGTTTTAGTACATAAATATTATCGTCTCGCAATTTTATTTTAATTATAGACTGAATTTTTGACCGTTAAAATTTAATCAGATTAACCATCTTTTTTATTAGAGTTGACAGATTTCATAACCCCTCTCTATTGAATGTTATGAAATTGAGATATACCCTGTACTGATTAGGGTGAAAGCCTGAAGTAATGGTATACAAGTATGCTTTCTGTCTGAATTTGTAAAACCTGGTGTTTTGGCTTATTGTTTATCACCAGTAGCGAAGTATTTTACTAGGAAGATAAAAATGATGAATTGTTTACACATGCATATTTATAAGAAGAGGTGCTTCTTTTAATACATAAATAATAACCTACTGTCACTTTGTTATTCACATAAATATGCCCAAATGAGGATTTTTCAGCAGAGCGCTATCTGGTGGAAAAAATCGGCTAAACTTTGTTGTAAGCTTAATACATGATATTTGGAAACCCACTTTCTTGATAAACCAAAAAAGGCTAATCACGAAGGCGTTTCGGGTATTTGGCCCTCGTTAGAGTTTTTCAAACTGTACCTCAACGATCGATTTTAGGTCCAAAAGGCTTCTTGATAAATCGAAAAATGAGCATTTGATGTCAAATTTGCGTAAAACCGTTGGTTTTCGATCGCTACAACCCGGGATTGAATCCCACATTGGCCACTTTTTCATTATTAAAAAATGCTCCGATGGCCTC
>CP092868.1:34763145-34783406 GCA_030710605.1 Cordylochernes scorpioides | reverse complement strand
CTAATCCTAAAAAGTTCAAACTCACAAGCGAGGGCAATAAATTTATAGGCCATAAAGCGATTATAATTTAATTAAATCATATTTTTTTGGCAGAATTAATATATTGGGTAAGTAGATGAAGCTTATATCTCATATCGGCTAGTCAAAGTCGATAATAGCAATAATTAACTAATATACATATTTTCGGGTAATTTATCAATGGAATTATATATTTTATGAATTTTCATACTTTATATTTTACGTATGGTATTTTGAACGTCGATGTCCACTCATTAACTGGTTTGTTCGAACATTTTTCTGTCGCTTTCTCCATTGCCCTTGTTACTCTCAGCCGCAATTCTATGTTTACTGGGTTATCGCTGTTTGTCTCTTCATTTGTTTCTTTTGTCTTATCTGGTTGACGTACTAGTTCTGATGGATTCCTATCTTCCCTTTCGTTTGTTCTCTCAGCTACCTCTTGGCCTATTTGGTTATTGGTGATTTCACTATCGCAAGTTCTACTGTCACTGGTTTGCTCGCCGTTGTCTGGAACATTTGAGGTTCTTTCTCTTTCGTCTTCTTCCTGATTTTGGCTTACAACAGGTGCAGATCTGTTGGATGTCCCTCTGTATTCATTAACGATATATATGTATCTTTCGTCCTTGATAAGCTTGTAAACCTTTATTCTTAGAGTACCAAGATTTATTGCGCGTCCAAATCGGCTTTTTCGGTATTCTTCTTGGATTTTAGGCCAAGAATTTTTTCCTGCCCTTCCCTTTCTATCGGCATATTTATAAAATGATTGGATAAGAAAGATATTCTCACTTCTCTCTATATCTTCATCTGACTGGCTGGAGTGACCATTCTGCCTCCAAGTTAATGTAGGATTCAAGTTTATATTTTCTTGAAGGTTGTTTTCAGCTATTCACAATCTGATAAAGAAGAAAAATGGGAATAATTTTACACACACAAATCCTACCAACATGAACAAATAAGTTTTCGCTAAATAAAATAAAGCTTAACAATACTATCACGTTTGTAAAAGCACGTGTTTGCAACTTTCTAAGACACTAATTGATCAAAATTTCGAAATTTCTCATTTTTTGATACAGATTTTAACCTTGCCCTTTACTATTTCGAAAATGTTTGTTTTTAATATTGAAAATGTATCACTTTGGCGCTATTTTTGATCAATTTTCCAGGTTTTTTTGGGAGAGGGAAAAAAAAACGAGTTTACACTTACCCACGTCGTGATGATGATATATAATATATATATATATATAATATATATAAAATAATAATAATTATTATTATGATATTACTATTGTGTAATATATGTATATTGTTGCACCAAGTTGCGGCTTGGCAGACTCTTCAGCCTTGATTCTCTCCTGTGCTGGGTCTTGCATCTTACCAGAGCGTGTTTCAACCATCCTACAACTTTATAAAAGGGAATAACGAGATAAGTCTTCTTTAAGTAGCCTCCAGAATCCTTTATTTATTTTTTCACATCAAAGAGAGCAGTGAAGTCACACGTGTACCTAAATACAAATGATGATAATCTAAATAATCTGTTTTAAATAAATATCATAGAATATAAAAATAAATAAATATATAATTTAAATTTCAAATATATTAAAAATAATATAAGAAATACGCCATTAATCATGATGTAACACTTCCCCCTCTCCAGAGGTAGTCACGTCCTCGTGAATTACCTCATCAATTCTCTCAAAATAGGGTTTGAGTCTTGAGACATGGACAATCAATGGGTCTTGGCCAGGAATATCTTTCGGCTCAATTAAGTAATTTACGTTAGACAGCTTCTTTAATATTCGATATGGGCCAAAATATTTTCTCAATAGTTTTTCACATTTTCCGATTTTCCTGACTGGTGTCCAAACTGCCACTAAATGTCCTGGTTCTTAGATTCTCTCGTTGTGTTTTTTGTCATAGTTTCTCTTCATTCTTTCCTGAGTCTTCTCTGTGTTGTTAATGACTACCTGTCTCGTCCTTGCTATTTTATCTAAGTAATTTTCTATATATTCGTCATAATCGTTCATGTTACTGTCAATTGGGATATTATCGTCGTCTAAGAGGGACATGGGTTCCCTCCCAAATAACAGGAAAAATGGAGAGTAGCCTGTGGTTTCCTGAATCGTGGTATTGTACGCGTGGGTGACGAAAGGGAGGATTTCGTCCCAGTTCTTCTGGTCTGTATTTACATACATGCTTATCATGTTGATTAGAGTTCTATTTAGCCGTTCCGTTAGTCCGTTAGTCTGGGGATGGTAGCTCGTCGTGAAGCAGTGTTTAACTTTGCACATTTTCATAACCTCCTTCATCAAATTGCTAGTGAACTGTGAACCTCTGTCACTAATAAGAAACCTTGGGGCCCCGTGACGTAAAAAAATTTGTTCGATTAAAAATGTAGAGACTTCTTTCACTGTTGCTTCTGAGACTGCCTTTGTTTCAGCGTACCTGGTATAATAATCAGTCAACACAATTATCCACTTCCTTCTTCTTTTCGTTGATGGCAAGGGACCAACAAGGTTGCAAAAGTCCAGAGGGCGACTGATTTGAACCTTTCCGACTTTGGCAAAGATGGCACGTCTTTACAAATTCTGAAACATCTTTCAGCATGGAAGGCCAATGATATTTATTCTTCAAACGGTATGTGGTTCTGGCGACGCCTAGATGGCCATTCAGCATATGGTTGTGGAATTCACTCATGATTTCTTTTCTTCTCTTCTTCGGCACTACCAGCAACCATGCTCTGCCTTCAGGGTTTGGGTTCTTCTTATATAGACATCCATTTTCCTCTTTAAAATTCTGTGTGATTGCTCGTTTGCTTCCTTTAAGGCTTTTCTTAACATTTTCTATGAATTCATCCTCTTCATTTATTATCTGATTCAAAAATAGTCGTTCATGATCTTCGACCCAATCCGTTTCAGGTAGGGGTCCTCTAGATAAGCCATCAGCATCCATATGTTTTTTACCCGATTTGTGTATTATGTCAAAATCGTATTCCTGAATTTTCAGTGCCCACCTTGCAAGTCTACCTGTTGGATCTTTAAGATTTTTCAGCCAGCACAATGCGTGATGGTCTGTAATTATCTTGAAGTGTCTTCTATATAGGTAGGGTCGTAGTTTTGATATCGCCCACACCACAGCCAAACATTCCCTTTCGGTGGTTGAGTAATTTTGCTCAGCTTTACTTAGAGTTCGACTCAAATATGATATCACCTTCTCTTCCCCACAGATAATTAGGACCAGTGTTGCACCTAAGCCGATGTTAGAGGCGTCTGTGTGAATGTAGGTGGCTGCATTTGGATCAAAGTGACCTAAAATTGGCGGATTTATCAGAGCTTTTTTAAGGTTTTGAAATGCTTCCTCTTGTTTTTCTGTCCAGGTAAATTGCGCATTTTTCCTGATGAGTCCTGTCAATATGTCAGCAATTAATGATAAATCTTTAATGAATTTTCTATAATAGGAACACATTCCTAGGAACGATTGTACTTCTTTGACCTTCTTGGGCTGAGGAAAATCCCTAACGGCTTTGATATTATATTCGGCCGGTTTTATACCCTGTTGGTTGGTTATATGACCAAGGATCTCAAGTTCTTCAAAAGCAAATCTGCATTTCTTGTCGTTCAGTTTCAAATTAGATTCACTAAAACATTTTAAGACCGCTTCAAGTCTTTTAAGGTGGGTTGGAAAGTCTGAGCTGTATATAATAACGTCGTCCAGATAACAAAGGCAAATCTGCCATCTTAGATTTCCAAGCACATTGTCCATATTCCTCTCAAAAGTAGCAGGGGCGTTGCATAGTCCAAAGGGCATGACGTTGAATTCATATAAACCGTGGGTCGTAGTGAAAGCTGTCTTCTCCTTGTCTTTCTCTTCAATTTCGACTTGCCAATATCCCGATCTAAGGTCTATTGCTGAGAAGTACTTCGATCCTTGGAGAGTATCCATTACGTCATCAATTCTTGGGATTGGATAAACATCCTTTACTGTTACCTCATTCAATTTTCTATAGTCTACACAAAATCTGAACTTACCATCTCTCTTCTTGACCAGTATTACAGGGAAAGACCAGGGACTTGAAGATGGTCTAATTATGCCTTCTTTGAGCATTTCATCAATTTGATCTTTTATAATGTCCCGTTCTTTGGGGCTCACCCTATATGGCTTGTGCTTTATCGGTTTTGCATCTTCTGTATCGATCCGGTGTTTTGCCAAATTGGTCCTGCCTAACCTCGGCGAAAACAAATCAGCATACTTAATCAAAATTTGTTTCAAATCCTCTTGTTCTTTAGGTGATAGATTTTTGTTTATCTGAAATTGGATTTCGTCATTATTAATTTGCTCTAACTTCTCTATGAACGTTACCTCTGCAGGAAGGCTCCCATGAGCCAATGTTTGGTCTTTCATGATTTTTAAAGGTCGAGGATAAGGGTTCGTTATCCAGATATGAGTTTTCCTATCCGTGACAGTAAGCAAACTTCTTGCCAATCGAAGGCCATTTGTTTGAATCATTCTGTTGTTCTCTTCGATGACATATTCGCCATCCTCTGCTACTATTGAGGCCTTAATTAATCTAATAGACAGTTCAGGTATAACAGTATCTTCAACGCTTTTTATTTTTTTTAGTTCATAATTGCTTATGTCATGATTATTCGTCAGATCGTATTTTAGTATTTCTTTTTTGCAATCTATTTTCGCGTTCATTTTCTTAAGGAAATCTCTTCCAAAAATTAATGTCCGTAAATGCGTTTTCAAAATCACAAATTTGTGCGATAATGCTTTGTCATCAATTTTTATATTTAACAATATACTTCCTACTATGTCTATTTTTTTTCCATCGGGTCCTGCACAAGTTTTTGCGAGTTTACTTATACCATGGCCTGTATCGAGGGCCGTTCTGAGGTCGACCACTGAGAGGTCAGCGCCTGTATCAACCAAAGCTTCAAAAATTCCTATCTTGTCCACGTGAATTTTTAATTTGTATTTAGGGTCCAACTTTTTGATTCCATTTATGGTCGACTTGCTTTGATTGACATATTCAGGCGCGACGCTTAGTTTAAATCTTCCAACACGGAATATCTATTCCGGGTAGGAATATTTGTCTGTGTGCTATGACATACATCAGCATAAAGCCGAGGTCCTGATTTATCTGATATTTCATTCATTTGGCATTTCTCTTCGATCTTCTCTTGGGTAGCTGTTGGATCCTCTTCTAGGATTCTTATAAACTTGACCCTACAATAACGGGCCACGTGCCCTGGCTTGTTACACTTGAAGCAGATTGGTCTTCCAACTTCCGTCCTATTTTTGCTCACTTCTTGACTTTTATTGTAGGTGTTTCTCTGGAGGTTTGGTTTAGGTACAAAGTTTGGATTATAAGGACGTCTCGGGGTAAAGGGCTGGGTCAAGTTGTTTCGATACTGCCTGGGAGTAGGAGGGAAGTCGTTCTTGTAATTATTGGAAACAGGGGCTTGGGGCCTGGAAGGGGTCTGGTAGTTTCGTGTGGCAGTCAGCGGCACGTACCTCGATTGTTGTTGGGGTCTAGAATAGCGTGGGCCGTTATATAGGTTTCTGGATTTCTCCACACGTTCCCGATACTTCTTTTCAAAAGAATCCATTTTCTTGCACACGACAAGAAGTTCATCGGTCGTTTTAGGAGGGTTCAGGTAGAGCGCGAATGAGTACTCTTTTTTCAGTCCTCCAATAACATGTTCAATTTTTGTTTCTTCTTCCATTGCGGGGTCAACCTTGTTGCACAACACTAGGATGTCTTCCGCGAACCTGATTGCTGGTTCATTCCAGTGTTGCATTCTGTTGAGCTTCATTCTTAGTTCTTCTTTATTGGCGTCCAGAGAAAAATCCTGAATGAGGCGGATTTTAATATTTTCCCAGCTCGTGAAACTCGCTTTGTGTAAATTCAACCAGGTTTTAGCGCTTCCCGTCATGTTCATGGCGGCATAACGGGCAATTATGTAGTCTGCCCAATGATAGAGGAAACCAATCTCTTCGAGGGATTCTATCCATGGGCGAGGGTCTTCTGTTCCATCATACTTGGGGATGTCGATGTTGGGATTCAGGACAACTGGGTCGGAACTAGCATCTCCACCAATTGTTGCACCAAGTTGCGGCTTGGCAGACTCTTCAGCCTTGATTATCTCCTGTGCTGGGTCTTGCATCTTACCAGAGCGTGTTTCAACCATCCTACAACTTTATAAAAGGGAATAACGAGATAAGTCTTCTTTAAGTAGCCTCCAGAATCCTTTATTTATTTTTCACATCAAAGAGAGCAGTGAAGTCACACGTGTACCTAAATACAAATGATGATAATCTAAATAATCTGTTTTAAATAAATATCATAGAATATAAAAATAAATAAATATATAATTTAAATTTCAAATATATTAAAAATAATATAAGAAATACGCCATTAATCATGATGTAACAATATATTATTAATTTAATGCAATATTTTTACAATTATAGTATATATGGTTTTTTTACACTTGTGTGTGTGTTACTCAACAAAATATTCTTTCAAATGTGTAAGAATTTGGACCAGAGGAAATTTAGGAATTAAAGGAATTTTACCCAGGTAATTTAGGTTGATTATTGGACAAATCAAGTTTAAAAATATATGATATAATATAAAGTAATATTACAAGTCTAGTTTGAACAAGACTGGAAGGATAAATAAATTAAATGAAGTGGATTCAAAATTACTTCACAAATATAGACATATTGGTTTATCTCAGGAAATATTAAGGCTTTCAATCACTGAATTCACTTGCATCCTCATTTTTAAATGCGTCAATTGTACAAGCATTGAATTAGTGAATCCAATCGCATAAATGCAAATAATTCTATATCTCGTCATATATCAACTTCTAACCATAATGGTTAATTTCAACACATATTAAGAGTTAAAATTATTGATATGATTTAAAAGAATATATAAAAAGAGAATAAATAAACTATAGAAATCACTATGATTTCGTACATCAGCATTGCTATATTGGTCAATTACCTGATGTAAAATTTGAACACCATCGTCAATTACAATGATATACATATGTGTAATAAATGCAATTTGACTCCACATATTTGAATGCAAATATTAATTTTATTTAAAACAATTAAAAGCTTATGATTAGTTATGACACTGCACAGCGTGGAGTATTCATTTTGAAAAGGGGCACAAAAGTGGGATTTCAATCAGATGGAGAGGGCAGCATCGCCCAAAGCCGTTGCAACCCTGCACACACCGAATATATACCAAAACGATATTCACTCTCAATAAAATAAAATTATAGAATTCCATGTAGTATCAAAACTCCATTAATGACCACAATTCGAATTAAAAAGGTTCAAACTAAAATAATACAGCCTTCAATGAGACACCACATCATAGGCGAGCAATATATATATTTAATTAAAAGTAAATAATTTCTTGTGTGTTTCTATCAAATTTAAAAATTTTAAATAAAATTTGCATAGAAAATCGTAAATAGGATTTTTTTTATTTGGGTTATATATTTTTATTCAAATTAGCTATATATAATGTTCATTATAATAAATATTGAAGTAACCACTCAATCTACTCAAGCCAGGATATCTGAAGCCACTATGAATATGGATACTCTTCTCAGTATTTTGAAAATTAGTTCGATTCATTCCCAATTCAAAAACAGAGGACGAGGTGGTGCTCACTTGATATAGATCATAAGAAACTTTGCCGTGAATTATTTGCATTTATTCAAGCACTTTATACTCTGTGTAATGCTGCTTCTAGATATACTTTTATAATATATTAAGAAGCGTACTATCTGTTATAAGAAATTTAAACTTTTTATATGGGTATGATTACTTTCAAAATTTATATTCTTTTAAATGTTCTTTTACTTTAATGATAAATCAACAGGAGAGATAGGGATTAATCAACTTATAATTTCAGTAAGGGCTGTAATTAATTTTTTCGTTTTGAAAATAATCATATGTGCGTTTAAAATAGTTTCAATTTCTCATTTGATGAGATGAATTTGATGTATATAAGTATTTTATTAAGGACATCTTTGGTATATTTGTAGTTTGAATTGATATTTGCAATATATGAATAGATTAAAATGCATTCTGATTTTTGTTGTTGTTTATTACAGCAAATGGTTGCTGGTAATTGAAGAATAGGCTAACTTACCAAAACATCGACCAAAGGGATGCTGATCGAAAGTGGACTACAGGGTGCTCTTTTTTGCCGAGTAACAAAGCAGCCTTCTCCGCAGTTGACCCTGCAGGACCTTCCCTACACACATCCCGACAAATATTTTTTAGTATATAGAGAAATCAATAAAATATTATTACACACACAACTCTATTATGACAACCGGTCATAATATTTGTGGTGCTATTCATGTGGAAAACATAAGAAAAATCAGGTTTTCATATTTTATCGGCGTGAATACTTAGTTAGAAGTTATTATTCTGTTTGATATTGTTGAAGAAAATGTTAGCCAGAACTATAGGGAAATAAAATGGTAAGGAATCTTATCCCTGAATTGGTTGTAGATTTTAATGATTTATAAATCGGATATGAACGTGTATTATATATATAAATATCCAAATTCCATTATTCTTAGATAGCAATAACGCTTGATGGTTATATAAATATAAATGGAAATTTTGTCAGAAGTAAATTGATCATTGAAAATAGAGGTGCTTCTCCCACAAGATGACGCTTAGTAAGAGCATCTATTTTGACAGGAGAGACGACTCATATATAATGATAATCAACATCATAATTTACCGTGGATGAATTCTGGTAGCCTCTTCTCAGACAGATATCATGGTCATTCAGATCATTTTCTTCCCTTTGATATGTAGAGCAATTCTTGGCTGTTCCTGGTGTGGGGGTGGACGGGGTAGTGGTGGAGGTAGTGGTTGAGGGGGTGGTGGGGGGGGTAGTGGGTGAGGTGGTGGTGGGGAGGGTAGTGGGTGAGGTGGTGGTGGTATCCTGGGCAGCTGGGACCACACAAATTAACCTTTTAAATTGATCTCTACTTCTTTTACATTATATTAATCTATATTTACCTTCTTATCATATTAATATTGAGTAGTTTTATATTTAAATGGGACTAGGGTGCAAATATATCTTCAAAAGTGGGTTATAGAAGATGATGTCATTTAGATTTATATTGCTGGTCAATTTGGGAGATTTGTCGTACATGGGAGGTTTTACTGCACTCAGTAATATAACAGAATAGGACATTATTTCAAGAAGAGATTGGTATGTTAAAATGCATTATGGTTTTCTTTCATCTCGAACTCAACATGAAGGATTTCCCTATTGACAGAAATCTTCTCATTAGCTTCTTCCTCAGTGACATCCCAATTGTAAATCTTCCGCATAGGTAGATGGCAGAAATAGCCAAGAAAATTTGGAATCGATCAAGTTCTGGGCAAAAATAGTTACTTTAAGTTGTAAAATGATGATACAATATTGCTGCATCATGTTTTATAGTCAGATACAAAATTATTTTGAGGAAATTTCCATAAAGAAAACATAAAGCCAGTTCAATTTTAGAAGGCAGGAACAAATTTATAACAACAAAACATTCACTCGAGCAGAAAACAAGAAGCCAGATCATTTCTCTATAGAATATCTCTTCTCAATTTTATGGCTGAGATCATATTTTTCCCAAGGCCCTATGGAGGCTATAGGCCTTACCTACAACCGAGTAGTGGCGGTATATATACTCCGGGTTTGGAGGAAATGCCTACCCATACCGAGTCGTGGCGGTATAACCACTCAGGGTCTGGAGGAAATGCCTACCCATACCGAGTCGTGGCGGTATACCCACTCCGGGTTTGGAGGAAATGCCTACCCATACCGAGTCGTGGCGGTATACCCACTCCGGGTTTGGAGGAAATGCCTACACATACCGAGTCGTGGCGGTATATCCACTCAGGGTCTGGAGGAAATGCCAACCCGAAGAAAAAAAGAGGTGGATCTTACCGCAAGAAGGCTTTTCGCCCGGATCTGGAGGACCAGAAGAAGAAACCTTTTTGACTATAATCTATTTGCATTCAATATTCTATATTTAATTTGTAAATTTTATAAAATTGTTTTTTTTAGAATCTACTATATTGAACTTATAATTTTTTGGAATAGTTCAATAAAATGTTTTAAATCTATATCTATTTAGGAAAGTTAAAATATATTTATATATATATTTATAAAAATCGAAAAATTCATTAGAAAAGATCCTCTATGTCTTCATAAAAATTGAATCAATAGAGAGAAGAAGTTTGTTTGGAAAGTACTTTTTATCAGATAATCGTTAGGCTAACTTTTTTTTCAAGTTAAATCCGGGCGAAGCCGGGTACATCTGCTAGTTCTATATAAAGGTATTAAAAATTAAGCTTCTTTCATAATAAATTTCTGAGGTTAAAATGTTTTGGAACTAAATAATGAAAATATAAGTGAAAAAATCTAAAGTGAGATAATCGTTTTTAAAAAAGAGTTTTAGAAGCAGTCAACATAATGTAGACAATGATCAACTCACCTGTCAGCTTCCAGCAACCAACCAGAGCCAGTACAACAAGAGCAAGGTAGAATTTCATCTTGTAATTAGATGGGCGTTCCTAGGAATGGGATATCGTCTGTTTTTAGCCAGCGATTTTATATGTTGGCCCAGCTGGCAGTTTTCATCATCAATTCACGATTCCGCATATTGATTTACTGATTGGATTACAACTATCAAGGACGTGTGAACTAAATATAGTTGCTTACATTTTTCCATATGACGATAACGAAATCTAAAACACGAAAACACAAGAAAAATCAATGAAATTAATTCGTTTGAAGGTTTTCCATTTACAAGAAATCAATCGCTTCACCTGTTATAAATGGAAAGGTGTTTTCTCATTTTAATATATATATTTGAAAACATAGCGTAAACGAAATAAATTGTATATATGATAAATGTAATTATATTTGAATCAATAAAATATATCTCAAGTAGACTTTTTCTCAAGTAAAATCAATTTTCAAGTAGCTGGTATAACGTGGTCTTTTGTAAAACGTTTATTTATTCCTGTGTTGTAGATATTGTCTCCTTATTATCCAGCTTTCCTTCTTCAAACTCTGATTGACTGCTTGAGATATGTGTTTTATTGAAATATAATATGTTATTACTTTATATTATTCCATAATCTAATTTTTTTCTATTTTGCTATTATTTATATTATTATTTATCTCGTATGTATTATGAATATTAGGATGGTTAAATAAAAGACACATTTCCGGTAACGAGAGGCGAAACTATAATTGTAGAATAAGTAGTAATATTGTAGGATGATTTGTTGCGCAGAATGAGTTGTGATGCATATAACTAGTGATATAGGGTGTGGTTTATTATAGGATGAGATAAAATATATTTGTTGTAAATCAACATGATTTCAGAAAGAGAATGAGTTGTGATGCAGTAGGAATTTTAACATAATATGATTTGAAAGATATGATGATCTGTGCTTAAGTGCGAGTTGTAAATAAGTTATGGTGTAGGATGAATTCTGATATTTGATGAGTTTTTAATTCAGATGAGTGGTGAGATTTATGATATAAATTGTTATTGTAATATATCAGCGTGAAATATTTTGTGAACATTTTTTGCTTCTGTAATTCTTAAGTTGTTATCATCATTGTTGTTGTTTTGAATATATATAATTTGCATTATTTTCTTCTTTATTGCATTCATTTAATTTAATATGTTTGTGTTTATTTCTTTTGATTAAATATTCAAATATATATAAATAAATATATATATATATAATAATAAAAATATATAACAATAAAAGTTTTATTTCTTCATTTCACTAAAGTTATTGCAAATGGCGACGAGGATCTAAGCGTAAGTACCCGAAGAAAATAATTTGTTTTTGGATTTAATTTTTGATACTCTTACAAATGGCTCGTTTCCAATTTAGTGAATTTAATGAAGAGGTTGAAAGTTTTAGCACGTTCTTTGAACGTTTAGAACAATTTTTAATTTTGGAAGACGCTAGCGAGGACAAAAAGAAGGCGTATCTCCTGACACTTATTGGAGCAAAAGCCTATGAGGTTTTAAAAACTTATGCAGTCTACAACTTCCGAAAAATAAGACCTTTGAGGAACTTACTGAAAAATTAAATACTCATTTTTCCCCAAAACGTTCAATCATAGTCCAGCGGTTCATTTTTTAAAAAGGATGCAAGAAACGGAAGAAAGTGTTTCACAGTATTTGGTAGCGATTAAACGGTTGCCAGCAACTTGTGAATTTGGGAACTTTTTGGAGGACTCTCTGAGAGACAAGTTTGTGTGCGGATTAAGCTATTCAAGAATCCAAAATAAAATTTTGTCTGAGGGAGATGTTTCCTTGGCTCGGGTGATGGAAATTGCTTTGTCCATGGAGGCGGCAGAACAGAATATTAAATTATTTCATGCAGGGGAATTGGAAAAAAGCGTGGATAAGTTGCGCATTGAAATGCAAAGAGAATCGAAAAATGGAAAAAAAAATGCAAACATTGTGGAAATTTGCATAGAGACTCTTGTAGATTCAAGGACGCAGTGTGTTTCAAGTGCAGAAAAAAAGGTCACATTGCCCCAGTATGTAGGAATCATGAAGTATATCCTATTAGGGAACAGGCGAGCAAACAGAATAGGATACATCAGATGGATGATCAGGGAGAGACGGAGGAATTGATCCAAAAAATTACATGCATGAGGACACCACACGATTATAGAAAAAATACTACGACAAGTGACCCTCCCTATACCATAAGATTGAAAGTCGAGAAAAATTTTATAGATTTTGAATTGGATACGGGAAGTTGTCTAACCTTGATATCGGAGAATGATTTCAAGAAGTATCTTCCAAATGCACAATTAAAAACTATCGGAATGATCATCAAGACATATGACGGGACAGTAGTACCAATTCTGGGCGAAGTTATCGTTAAGGTGGAATTTCAGGGCAAGACTTCAATGCTTCGAGCAGTAGTAGTCAAAGGTGAAAAAAAGGCCCTGCTGGGGAGAGAATGGATAAATTTGTTGAAAATTGATTATTTTGCGGTGAACCAGATACCTTCGGAAATTGCTATTGCTGAATTTTTGAAAGAGCACCAAGTTTTGTTCGATGACACAGCAGAGCCCATAAAAGGATTCACATTTTCAATGAATATTCGTGACGTCAGCCCAATATTTCATAAGGTTCGACCGGTGCCTTTTGCGATTAGAACGGCGGTTAAAGAAGCTTTAGAAAATATGGTGACAAAGGGATACTTATATAGGGTGAGGAGTAGCCAGTGGGCAACTCCAGTAGTAGTGGTACCAAAAAAAAAAAATAAGGAAATGAGAATTTGTTGTGATTTTAAGGTAACTTTGAACAGATTCTTGGATACAGCAGCTTATCCGCTCCCCACTCAGCAAGACTTGTTTGCTATCTTGGCGAAGGGGAAATATTTCTCAAAATTAGATTTGAGCAGCGCTTACCTGCAACTAGAGGTGGCAACGAGCACCCAGCCATTTTTAACTATCAACACACATAAGGGACTTTTCAGGTTTAGGAGAATGCCTTTTGGGCTGGCTAATGCCCCTAGTTATTTCCAATCTGTGATGGATAGGGTTCTGGCTGGAATAGAGGGCGTTATTTGCTATATTGATGATGTCCTCATAGCTACAGTTTCAGTGGAGAAACACTTGGCTGTATTGAAAACTGTGTTTCTGCGTTTGGAAAATACAACATTAAACTGAAGAAGGATAAATGTAAATTTGTGCAAAGAGAAATCGAGTATTTGGGCCATCTTATCAAGGAAGATGGCATCCGACCTTTGGATCACAAGGTGCAAGCTTTACAGAAGGCCAAGAGTCCGACAAACATCTCTGAGTTGAGGTCATTTCTTGGATTGGTGAATTATTATGGAAATTTTATTCCAAATCTACCGGATCTATTGAGGCCTCTTCACGAGCTTCCTCATAAAAAGAATTGCTGGAGCTGGACCAAGGAGTGTGAAGAGGCTATTGAAAAGTGCAAGAGTAGCATTACCTCTGAAAGGGTTTTAGTTCCGTACGACACCACATTGCCTTTGTTTTTGGCCACGGATGCATCCCAGATTGGAATTGGCGCGGTTCTGTCTCATGTCATCGGAGGCCAGGAAAGACCGATCATGTTTGCCTCTCGGACCCTATCAGGAGCCGAGCGCAACTATTCTCAGATTGAGAGGGAAGCTCTCGCAATAATTTATGGAGTGACCAAATTCCATCAGTTTATTTATGGGAGACGCTTTACCCTGATAACGGATCATAAGCCGCTAGTGTCTATTTTAGGCCCAAAATCGGGAATTCCTACTTTATCAACTTCGAGATTACAGAGATGGGCGATAATTCTGTCGGCTTATAACTACGATATCAAGTTTAAAAAAACTCAAGATCATGGAAATGCAGATCTTCTGTCACGTCTTCCAGTTAAGAGTGAGGAAACTTCGAGACTGGATAACATTTATGCACTGTCCTACATGGAGGATTTGCCAATCACGGCCGAAGAAAATAGAATTGAAACTCAAAAGGATGAAGTGCTATCAATAGTGAAGTGCTATACCTAGCATGGCTGGCCTGAGAGGGTGCCAGACCACCTCAGACCTTACTTTCAGAGAAAACTGGAGCTGACTGTGGACGGAGAGTGTCTATTGTGGGGGATGCGGGTCATTATTCCTTCCTCTCTCAGACCGAACTTGTTGAGTTGCCTACACGAGACCCATTCAGGGATGAGCAAAATGAAGTCTGTGGCAAGGTCTCATTTCTAGTGGCCGAATCTAGACAATGAAATTGAGTTCCTGGTAAACAGGTGTAGAAACTGCCAACAGGTTCAGGATGGCCCAAATAGAGTGAAGTGGCAACCTTGGATTTGGGCAGTTAGACCTTGGCAGCGGATCCATATTGATTATGCAAACAAAGATAACATCAATTTGCTAATTGTCGTGGATAGTCATTCTAAGTGGGTCGAGGCATTCCCAATGAGAGAAATAACCTCAGCAAAAACAATTGAGCAATTAAGACGACTTTTTTCATCTTATGGTTTACCAGTAGAAATAGTATCAGATAATGGCCCTCAGTTTACGGGTAGTGATATGAATTTTTTTTGGAAAAATAATGTAATAAAACAAACACTGATTCCTGCGCACCATCCTCAGAGCAATGACCTGGCAGAGAGAGCTGTCAAGTTGATAAAAATGGCATTAGAAGGCTTCGTCAGAACTCTTTATTGGGCGTTCCCTTCGAACCCGACTATCAATTATACATCCAAATCTGGAATCAAGAGTAAAGAGAAGCAGGCCAGGCAAATGAAATACGACCACGGATTTCATCAAGATGAGTTTGGAATAGATGACTTGGTTTGGTGTCGAAATGTTTTCATGTGTTAAGTAGCCTCTTGGTGAAAGTTAATTGAAATTATTTTGTTTATTTGTTTATAATCTCGAATTAATCTTTATTTTTTTTAATGCAAAGGCAGAAAAAAGGGTGTCATATAAGAAATTTTCTCAATTTACAAGAGGCAGAATCAAGGTCTTAGAGAAGGTTCATTTTTGTCTAGAGAAATAGTTAGGAAAATAGACTGATATTGAAGACTGTTGTGAGGATTTCGTCATTCAGGACACGCTATCAAAAATTTTGCTGGCATATCGTAGCACCCCTCATGAAACAACCAAGAAGGCTCCGTCAGAACTCTTTATTGGGCGTTCCCTTCGAACCCGACTATCAATTATACATCCAAATCTGGAATCAAGAGTAAAAGAGAAGCAGGCCAGGCAAATGAAATACGACCACGGATTTCATCAAGATGAGTTTGGAATAGATGACTTGGTTTGGTGTCGAAATTTTAGAGGCGGTGATCGATGGATTCCAGGCAGAATAGTGGGGAGAAAAGGATCCCGAGTCTATACAGTTTTAATACACGGACAGGTCAAAAGTTATCATAGAGATCAAATAAGGAAGAGGTGGGAGAATGGTGGAGATGAAGATCGACAATATGGACGCCAAAGAGAAGAAACTGTTATCATCGTTCCTGAGGCTGATATGCCCAACAGAGGCAGAAGTGAATCGCCGCCTATAGAAACAGCCAGACAGCAGCGGGACTCTGGACTCGTGGACCAGAATGATGGAGGCATTTCAGGGGAGTCGTCTCGTTCACCGGATCCCGACGCCAGTAATGAAGGACCCATCCCAAGAAGAAACCCACCAAGAAATCGGAGACCTCCTTCAAGATATATTTGAATGTAGCGGGAAGATGGTGTAATATATCAGTGTGAAATATTCTGTGAACATTTTTTGCTTCTGTAATTCTTAAGTTGTTATCATCATTGTTGTTGTTTTGAATATATATAATTCGCATTATTTTCTTCTTTATTGCATTCATTTAATTTAATATGTTTGTGTTTATTTATTTTGATTAAATATTCAAATATATATAAATAAATATATATATATAATAAAAATATATAACAATAAAAGTTTTATTTCTTCATTTCAATAAAGTTATTGCAGTTATATAGAATGCGTGTAATATAGAATAAATTATTGTGTGAGTAGATGGGTGTGGATGAGTTATGAGGTAGAATGAGTAGGGACGTTGAATGAGTTATAATGCGTTTTAGTGTGATAAAGGATGATTTATTAATAATTAATTGTATTGGAGTATCAGAACCAACAACAAGTCTCCAAGGATAAGTGTCTTTTTTTATTACCAATGCATCGAGCTTTCGGGTATAACGATCCTTCTAAAGAAAAATTCCTGCAGAAGGGTCGTTATACCCGAAAGCTCGATGTGTTGGTAATAAAAGAAGACACTTATCCTTGGAGACTTGTTGTTGATTCTGTTTGTGAAGAAAGGATTCTAACCTTTTAATCTTAAATATGTATTAAAGTGTGTGTGTAGGGAGATAAGTTATGAGATTTTGAAAATTTCAACATGGATGATCTATTAAATATAACGAGCTGTGACGTAGAAAGTATTTCAATATATAAAGAGTTGTGATTATAAGGTGTACTATCTAGTAGGCTGAATTTTAAGGTATAAAGAGAAATGAATTAGGATGGGTTATGATGTTGAATATAGGTTTTGAAGTAAATAGGATAATGAAATTGTGATGAGTTGTGTTATGCTTTGAATTTTGATATCAATATGATACGATCAATATGAGCAGTAATATAAGATGTGGTATAGGATGAATTGTAACAAGATGATGATATAAGATAGAATTATGTGGTATAGTATGTAGTAATATAGGATAATTTGTGATATATATATTTTGTTGTGTAAAAGGGTTTATATTGAGCATAAGCTGTAACATACACTGGCCACGAAAACTGCATTATTTATAAACACCTCTGCAAATTTTCCAGAAATTTGAAAAATCAATTGTAACAAAAATATGAGTGTATGAAATAGCTTTGTTTTTCATGTGTTAAGTAGCCTCTTGGTGAAAGTTAATTGAAATTATTTTGTTTATTTGTTTATAATCTCGAATTAATCTTTATTTTTTTGAATGCAAAGGCAGAAAAAAGGGTGTCATATAAGAAATTTTCTCAATTTACAAGAGGCAGAATCAAGGTCTTAGAGAAGGTTCATTTTTGTCTAGAGAAATATTTAGGAAAATAGACTGATATTAAAGACTGTTGTGAGGATTTCGTCATATCTTTAAAGGAAAAACTTAAAATTCCTGTCTCAGGTCGCTCGAGGGTAACAAAAGAGAGAGTGAAAAGAAGAATTCGAAGGATTGTTGTAGATAACAAGACAACAGCACTGTACCATTGATTCAAAAAGTTCTATATATGCAGAATGAATCTTGACGATTAATAACACCCTTAATAACTGTCTTATCGAAGCAGAATTCCGATGTCGCCACCCTTTATTAAGAATTTCACACTCTGCCCGACAAAGAAGCGACAATTCAGCTGGGGTGAAGAAATATGTTCTTGGGGTAAAGAATGGAATTATGCCATTTTTCTTATGAATTTAAAGTCCTTGGTGTTCTAAATGATGATGTCAGGACAGGTACTGGTAGGGATGGCTAGCGTAAATCTAGCAGAGAGCCTAGTTGAAGAGGGCCTCCCCATTGGAGAAACTCTCCTGAAGACCTTCCCCTATAAGAAACGGGTGGAGAAGATAGTGATTGAGAATCTTCCAATCGCGGCACTGTGGCCTTACTACAGTGTGGTTTCCCTAAACCATGAGGTCGTGACCAGCGGCGGATACACCGGGAGTACCGGCTCAGGGAGGCCTTTGGCCTTCTAAATGAAGACCTAAAACTCCACCAGCTCCCTGACAAGCTGGTGGTTGTCTCCAAAGGAGAGTAGACCCCCGCCTACATCACCTACGGCATTGAGTCTAGCAAAATCCACCAAAAGGGACATCAGGGAGCCTTCTGCCACTTTAAAGCACATGTAAGTCGTCCTGCTCATCTTCAGGAAACACGGAGTGGACCGGCGTCTACGCCTCCATCTTCCCAGCCCACCCCCTTCACAAAATCTGCAGCGCTTACATCTTCTGTGAGGGGTAGATACTTCCAGCCCTGCTGCGCCTTCGCCTCGACGAATCCTTTCTTCCCTCTCCAGAAGAATCCATGAGCCTTCAGTATCGGCGCTTTCTCTACCAACGCCTTCCTCGACCACTGCTGTACCAACATAGGCATATTCCAAAGATACCCATACTAAGAATGCACAAGCTATTCAATCCATCACACCAAATCTCCAAAAGAAACAGCCTCTTCAAACTATTTTATAACAGGTAGAGGATTTGTTCGGGAGCTTGAATGCTAAAATCATCCTGAAACCCATTTATAAAACTATTATAGAGAGGATATAAAATGCGTTGTTGTATCCCCCTCTAGAGAGAGGATGTCCTCGCGTTTCTCTGCTCTGAAGGAATTCTTCAATATGGCGATAGCTCGTGTCGGGGAGACGTCCTATCTATGTCTTTCCGACTTCAGGACGAAATGTGACATCAAACCAGACAACCCTTAGTGAGATTCGTCTTATGTAAATAATTTTTCATTTTCAATTGTCTTTATATAATCCTATATATGTTAAGGATTAATAAATCGGTCAACTTAATCGCTATATATATTTTTTTTTCAAATGAAAAACGCTTATTTAGGATCAAAATATTTATTATAACATACAATATTATGATATGGCTGTTCGCCTATCTTCCTCTGGGATTCTAACCCTGTAAACAAATCATCCAGGTGATGATTTATAAAATCCATATGATATATATATATATTAAGAAAAAGGCATCTACTAATCGTGCAACTGAAAGTTGCTGGTGGCTTGCGCCATCTATTGTTGCATAATGGCTAATGAACCTATTTTATTTTAATTAGTAATATTATTTTTCATATATTTTAAATTCAAAATTATATTTTTATTTTTATTTATTTTATTAAACAGAATATATGTATTATATAATCATCATTTGTATTTAGGTACACGTGTGACTTCACTGCTCTCTCTCTTTGATGTGAGAAAATAAATGAATTATTCTGGATGCTACTTAAAGTAGACTTATCTCATTATTCCCTTATATAAATTTGTAGGATGGTTTAAACACGCTCTGGTAAGATGCAAGACCCAGCACAGGAGAGAATCAAGGCTGAAGAGTCTGCCAAGCCGCAACCTGGTGCAACAATTGGTAGAGATGCTAGTTCCGACCCAGTTGTCCTGAATCCCAACATCGATATTCCCAAGTATGATGGAACGGAAGACCCTCGCCCATGGATTGAATCTCTTGAAGAAATTGACTTCCTGTACCATTGGGCAGACTACATTATCTCTCGTTATGCTGCCATGAATATGATTGGTAGCGCCAAAACCTGGCTGAACCTACACAAGATAAGTTTCACCAGCTGGGAAAATTTCAAGAGCCGCCTAATTGAGGATTTTGCCTCAGACGCCAACAAAGAAGAAATTAAGATGAGACTAAACAGGATGCAACAGTGGAATGAACCTGCAATCAGGTTCGCAGAGGATATCCTTGTACTGTGCAACAAGGTCGACCCCCAAATGGAAGAAGAGACTAAAATAAACTGGGTTATTGGAGGGTTAAAGAAAGAATACTCTTTTGCCCTTCACCTAAACCCTCCTAAAAATACCAATGAACTTTTAGAAATTTGTAAAAAGCTGGATTTGTTCGAAAAGAATTACCAAGAACGTGTAGAAAAATCAA
>CP092868.1:34743872-34763045 GCA_030710605.1 Cordylochernes scorpioides | reverse complement strand
CAGAAATAGCTTGCTGTTCTGACTCAAAATTAATTCAAAATCTGTATTTCCTAATATCTTACATTTCCCTTTTTTCCAAAAAATAAAATTACTATTAAATATACAGTTATCAGCGTCATAATCAATTCTTTCTTAATCAATTCTGTCACCGTTTGCTTTTGTGAATGGAATAAATACCCAAATATGGCCATCTCTCATAACCATCGGTGGTTCAGTGGTAGAATGCTCGCCCGCCACGCGGGCGGCCCGGGTTCGATTCCCGGCCGATGCATTTATTTATTTTTTTACAATTTTTAAAACTCATTTATATATTATACAAGAGTTACATCCACGGCGCCAATTTATAATTGTAACGAATAGTATTTGAATAAAAGCATTTAATCTGGTAAAACCCGGGCGTTGCCCGGGTCATTCGGCTAGTTAATATATATAAGCAAAATTGCCTCTCCCGTCCCGACTCAAGGCCGCTAGTTTGCGGCGACAGTCAATAGATGGCGTTGTTTTGACAGGAGAGGCGTTCTTTGCTTTTATATATTAAATTCCTTCCGGCAAAATTCCACCTATATAATATATATATATGACGCATTAGAGCGCCATCTGCTATAAAAAATTTGAACTATTTTGACACGTATGATTCTTATTAAAAGAATCAATTTTCTACTATCCTTACTGCGATGATAAAATAATGGGAGGACCTGACTCATCAGTGGTAAAACCTTCCAGCGGTTTCGCCAGTTTAATTCACCATACCGCTGTAATATTGCAATTTTCGGTTTTTCCTTTACTACCGATACTAGATTCTTGGAAAGAGTATTTTAAATGAACTATGGACATAAGGTTTGAGGACAGTAGAAATAGAAATAATAATAAATATATAATAATTATAAAACAAAAAAAAAGATTCTATTTCCTAACATACAAGTAAAAAATAATATCCCCTTTTGCATATAGAAGTTCTAACTTTGAAAAAAGGTGGAATTAATCAAATTTAGATATAAATAAAATACATTTTGCGCGTTTTGAATATTTTGAGAGCTAAATTAAGGATTTTTGGTTATAATAAATAGAACAAATAATACCTGATCAATCGATATTTTTATATGATAGGTTGAAAATAAAAAGGCATACGAGAGAAATTTAGTACAGTAGTTATTGTAAAACAGATTATAATTAAGAAAAAGACATCTCCTTATCGTGCAACTGAAAGTTGCTGATGGCTTGCTTTCAGTTCCATGATAAGGAGATACCTTTTTCTTAATTAATGAACCTTATCACAATACATTGTCACATTTGTACTATTGTTTTCAGACGTATAACTGTTAAATTATCTTGTGTTATTATTTTATCTACTACATATATATATATAGTTCAAATATATTTAATTTTATTATAGTTAATAAAAAATAAATAATGTTTATATAATTAATATTAACCATGGTATACATTTTATGAAATAATATATGAACTAAAAATATTTAAAATTAAAAATTATAAATAGGGTTGTCAAGTCAAATCTCTAGTATCGTTTGTTGTTAAAAGACAGAGTGGCCAAATATTTATGAAAGATTATTAAAAATTCAGTGAGAGTTTAAAATAAACTTCACACACATCCGTTTTCAGAAGGGAACTTTTGTTTAGCTTTTTAAATAATGGCTGTAATATTTAAATAGCTTTAGACAGTTTTGTTTTAAAACGTGATTCTTTAAAAGATAATAAATTATTATATTTGCCTATTCAACTCTCGAAACTTAATAGTTTTAACGGAAACTTTATTATTTAATTTTTAAAATATGGAAAATATTTGCTCACAAGGATAATATAGAAATCAAAGAAGGCTAACTCTGTTGTATATATATGTTATGAATATTTTGTTTTTTGTTGCTGAAAAAGATAAAGAATTGAAGGTGCAGTCGTGAAAAAAGAAATACTGTTATTTACCCATCAAGTAGTTTTTATTCTCAATTAATTAGAAAAAATTACACATTAAATATTTTCACTGTAATATAGAATTTTTAAAATGGATTCCATATTTGTGAAATAAAAAATATATTAGATCCAATGGAATCCTCACAAATATATTAGATCTAATGGAATCCTCACAATCTACCAAAGAGGTGTTTTGCTGGCCATGTGGCTGGGCCAAATCTATTGGCAAAAGATGGCGTCAGATTCTGACGGGAGAAGCGCCCATTGCTTCCATGGATTAATTTACTCCCGGCAAATTTTCCATCTATGTTTTGCCAATAGATTTGGCCCAGCCACATTGCCAGCAAAACACCTCTTTGGTAGATTGTGAAGATTTCATTAGATCCCGTGTGGATATCATGGAATAAAGTCCGCCCTAGACTGACGAGGGCCATTAGCCCGAAACCATGGTTTCTAGGTGGACGCTTATCAGTTTGCCAAAGTTGGTGTTGTGGCTTTGTCACCGACCCGAGGCCGCTAGTTGCGGCGACGGTCAATAGATGGCGTCAGATTCTGACGTTTATTTTGACGGGAGAAGCGCCCATTGCTTCCACTTATATATATATATATATAAATTGAACGTATTTAAAAATTGGCCCAGCCAATTCACTAGGTAAAACAGCTTTTAGCGATTTCAACCGACTTCATAGTTATACCTACTCTCGTAGGATGTTATGAAATCAAAGCCGTCCCTGTACTGATGAGGACCAAAGAACGAAACCATGGAATACAGGTTGTTGACTTTTTTACCTGAATATACCAAAACTGGTGTTGTGTCTCATTCTTTGTCACCACTTTAAAGATTTTTAAAAACCTTTAACATAATGTATTGTTTTAATGAATATTTAAAGAGAGAGCGATACCTCGTTTACTACATGAATACAATCCTCTTTCAACTTTGTGTCATTTCCATAATTTCGACCGTAGTTTTTAGGATAAAATACAATCTTAATGCTCCTCTCATTGTGTTATAGATTTCAAAAAAATATAAAAATATATAACAATGGCTATAGCCTTTTATTAAGACATTTCGACTTAGATAGACTTGTCTCAGAGTCCAAGAAAGAGAAAAGTCAACAATGGAACAAAATATCAATAATTACATAAGTGATCAGCTATATTCAGTTTTAGTGGAGATACAACCAACTTTGTGTGTGTCTTCTTTTCATATTGCCACGTGGAAAATTAGGGAAGACCAAATTCGGGATAAGACAGCAATTTATTTCAGGCAAGAACAAACTATGAATGATAAACAAAAGATAAGCCACGAGGGAAATTTACAGAGTAGCAAAATATAAACATAAAAATCACCACTCTGTTGATAAAAATAATAAATACTTTGTTACAATATTAATTTTATTTTTTTAACGATATTCTAAACTTTTCTGCCAAAAACAGTAGAGAACTGGTAATATAAGTTTTATTGAACTATATTTAATGAAATAAGAGGTAATATTTTTTATTTATTATACAGTTAAACCTGTCTATAGCACCCTCTCTTGGGACTCATCAAAAGAGAGTGTTATAGAGAGGGGGTGCTATAGACAGGTCACTTTTAATGTAAATCGCATCGTACTACGTATTTAAAATCGGGCGCTATAGAGAGAAAGGCGCTATTTAGAGGGGGCGCTATAGACAGGTTTAACTGTATAAGCTAATGTCTTCTTTTCACCAGCGTTTGTCGAATTATTCGGTAAAAAAAATCCTAACATAGCGCTGGTACATAGTTCTAATGATATTAATATAATAATAAATCATGTGTAGGTTTGAATTAATAACGATATATCCTGTATATTAGCTAGCTAATCAATTTCCGGATGGACCCTGATATTGGGTTTGATATTAATTACCCCTAATTTAATCCCATGACAAACTTGCCATTAACCACGCTTGATGATAATATCATAGGAAACCTTGAAATTTGTTACCGATTCCTCCATATTTCCTTTGCAACTGTATCTGTTGTATTTATATATTTTAAGTTTAATCAAGGGGTCGGTGGAAGGATGGTTTAAACCGTTGGTTTTCGACCGCTACGACCCGGGTTCGATTCCCGCATTGGGCACATTTTTCTGATTAAAAAAATATCTAATGGTCCCCGATTCTTGCAAAAGTCCAATCCCATCAGCGAGTGCAAGTAATCAAACGGGGCTCTGGCACATTTATAAGTGCAAAGTCGAACTGTTTTTCACATGTGTAGACATGTGGTCCACTTACAGTAAAAGTAGTCGCCTACCTCTACTCACCATGATTATCATGGCCACTACCACGTTAACTAGGTATAGGCAAAAAAGGTTTAATTAATTAATTGTTCCCAAAGAGTATGTATATGTGGTGTGGTCCTGTCGACTTATCTGTGATGAGGTTTCCTGTCGACTCTCGCTATAGCTGTGGTAACCGAGGGTCAAACCTGTAGTAACCGAGAGGGACAGTCAGGGCGTGGAGAGTTTTCCAGTACCTCTCTGCACTTTGGAAGACCTTTAACAGCTTTCACAGAGTACAGGCAGTCGTGGTCGAGGCAGAGTGGAAAGCTTGGGAATGTACACACACAAAAAACGAAGAGACACAGTTGTAGTAGGAAAGTTCCGTGAACAGATAGGAGTCGAGCTAAGAGCAAGATGGAGATAGTGGTTTCTTACTGTTCTACATGGTCGATGAGGTGGACCTGGGTACAACCGACAAGGGCACACGCCGATGGTGAAGTGACTATATGTTCCGAGAACGGAGACATGCGAGAATTTGGACTTTGAACAGGTCCAAAGGGCGTGGGGGCGTCTGCGCTATTCTGCACCCTTTGACCTTGATGGCAACGACTTGCCAAATTCCTTTTTAGAGTTGTTGTATTTTTATTTCGATCTCTTGCTTAGCTCAGCTCTTAATCCATTACATGGTTTTATTTATTCATCCTCAGTTTGTATGATAGATGTGTTTCTATATACAACATGACAATCTTGTTATAAGTTTTATACAATATGGGGTTGTTGGTTTAAATTACCATATATATAAGATCACAAGAAAATAGGCGTTAACCAGAAGAAGAAGATAAGTTATTAGTTATTTACTATGTTATAAGTGTCTTTTATTTTGTTCTCTCTCTTGTAAATCAATAATGTTTGAATAATGTTCGCATAAATAAGCTTGAGGGATGAGTCTCTTTTAATTACATTTATTTCAAGCTTTCGGGCTCAACCGCCCTTCGACAGGACAAATCATATTCGCTACTAAAGTTTTCAAAATTTGTCCTGTCGAAGGGCGGTTGAGCCCGAAAGCTTGAAATAAATGTAATTAAAAGAGACTCATCCCTCAAGCTTATTTATTCGAACATAATATTATGGGATTACCTATTAAATGTTTGAATAATCTTTTTGGAATCAGTATCTTTAAAAAGTCTAAGCAAAGTCAACACTGCTCACATTTTTCTCTATAAAAGTGTAAAAAAAACTTATAAATAATAAACAGGTTCTTTTTAAAATAATCTAAAGTACATGTGGTACTGGCCATGCAATTTCATAGTGAGTAGTTAGCGACTGCCTTTACTGAAAGTGCATCACATTTCAAGAAAGCATATCTAGAAAGCAGATAAACTTTTTAATTTGTGCCAAAATACTTTCTAATAGTTGCGCTTACTGGTAGGTTTGAATAGTTTCATGATTATTGGGCTATTTAAGGAATATATTTCTTCAGAAAAAGTGCAAAATGCGGGATTCGATCCCAAGTCGTGGCTTTCAAAAACCGACGGTTCATACCAATCGGTCACCGAAAACCATTAAGTAAATATTGTTGTCATTGTTGTCGTCGTGTCCAATGAAGAGCCTCAGATGTCTCCGTACATCTCTATCATAACAGTAGCAATATCCACTATCTTGGGTGTGTATACTGTATCGTTGTTGTTGTCGTGTCCAATGAAGAGCCCCAGATATCCCCATACATCTCTATCACAACAGCAGCAATGTCCTCTATCTTGGGTGTGTATACTGTATTGTTGTTGTTGTTGTGTCCAATGAAGAGCCCCAGATATCCCCATACATCTCTATCACAGCAGCAGCAATGTCCTCTATCTTGGGTGTGTATACTGTATTGTTGTTGTTGTTGTGTCCAATGAAGAGCCTCAGATGTCCCCATACATCTCTATCACAGAAGCAGCAATGTCCTCTATCTTAGGTGTGTATACTGTATTGTTGTTGTCGTGTCCAATGAAGAGCCTCAGATGTCTCTATGCATCTCTATCACAGCAGTCACAATGTCCAATATCTTGGGTGTGTATACTGTATTGTTGTTGTTGTCGTGTCCAATGAAGAGCCTCAGATGTCCCCATACATCTCTATCACAGAAGCAGCAATGTCCTCTATCTTAGGTGTGTATACTGTATTGTTGTTGTTGTCGTGTCCAATGAAGAGCCTCAGATGTCTCCATGCATCTCTATCACAGCAGTCACAATGTCCAATATCTTGGGTGTGTATACTGTATTGTTGTTGTTGTCGTGTCCAATGAAGAGCTCAAAGGTCTTCATACATCTCTATCACAGCAGTTGTTATGTCCTCTATCTTGGGTGTGTATACTATATTGTTGTTGTTGTCGTGTTCAATGAAGAGCCTCAGATGTCTCCGTAAATCTCTATCACAGCAATTTTCTCTATCTTGGGTGTGTATACTGTATTGTTGTTGTTGTCGTGTCCAATGAAGAAGTTCATATGTCTCCGTACATATCTACAACATCAATGTTCTCTATCTTGGGTGTGTATACTGTATTGTTGTGTCCAATGAAGAGTCTCAGATGTCTCCATGCATCTCTATCACACTAATGTTCTCTATCTTGGGTGTGTATACTGTATTGATATTATTGTTGTCGTGTCCAATGAAAAGCCTCAGATGTCTCTATACATCTCTATCACAGCAATGTCCTCTATCTTAGGTGTGTATACTGTATTATTGTTATTGTAGTGTCCAATGAAGAGCCTCAGATGTCTCCATGCATCTCTATCACAGCAGTCACAATGTCCAATATTTTGATGTGTATACTGTATTATTGTTGTTTTCGTGTCCAATGAAGAGCCTCAGATGTCTCCATACATCTCTATCACAGCAGTCGCAAAATCCTTTACCTTGTGTGTGTATTGCTGCTCGGGGTCTATGTCAATTTTCTGCAAGGCTGCGGCCATTACTGGACATGAATATATGTGGATAGGTGTTAGTTCCACACCAGGACAGTTGTTGCATGTCCTATAGGTTCTTGTGCCATCTGGATGTATTGTCATTCCTTTGTAATGTTTGATTCTGAGTCATGTGATTGTTTTTGTTATTCTTTTATAAGTTTTTACCTCTCGTTAATGGGGAATAAGTCCGACCATACACCTCTGAAATATTCGACCCTTGGAATATTCCACCAAATTCTGGTCCAAGGTGACTAACGTGGCAACGGCACCCATTTTCCATTGAAGAGCAAACAAGTAAATATTAACATAGGTACCTAAAGGGGCGATTAAAAAAACTTCTTTTATTATGAAGAGCCAAATGTGTAAGCGATGCATGATATAATTTCAACAAAAGCAATCAAATCGTTTTTTTAAAAGATATATTATTATTTTTATTAGATAAAAAAGGCATATATTGGATTTAATAAAATATTTATTTTGCCAATATTTCAGCTGTCTGAACGCCAACCTTTATCAAGGCATTACATTTTTGTATACACAAACTCAGCGCCGCATAGTGCATGAGTTTGTGTATACAAAAATGTAATGCCTCGATAAAGTTTGGCGTTCAGCCAGACGAAATATTGGCAAAATAAATATTTTATTAAATTCAATATATGCCTTATTATTATCTAATGAATTAAATATGGATTGCTTTATTGACGTGACAACGTCTTAAATTAGGTTGCGGCTGGGAGTCACTTATGAAAAAGTGTAACGCCCGGTAACGTTACGATGAGTCACCGAACGAGAGTGCTGCGCGCGCAGCGCTAGAGAATTAGGCGCATTGAATCGGCGCATGCTTGTCTCTGTCTTTGTCTTTCTCGAACGTTCTTGGCGTTGGAAAAACAAGAAAGCGTCATAATACAAGTTCACACGTGTGGTTAAGGTATCGTCAGCTGTGTCTGTAGTGAAAATGTGGAGTGCTTAGATTCGTCATTTACAACAACTACAACAATAAAGGTAAATAATTGTACACTGATATTTCATTATCGTAAACTATGCTTGATTGATTAATTGTTAGATTGACACAAAAGTTGAGAAACTGAGTTTATAGGTTATGTCATACTATTGATAAATGTTGATAGTGTTAAGTAAATTATTAGTTTAAAATTAATTAATTAATTAATTATTATTTTACAAATTTTAAATAGTTTCAAATTTATTTAGCAAAAATTTGAACCTTCGATCTGAATAAATGTTTTGATTTTCGAATTGATTCTTTAAAATTACAAATATTAAGAAAAAGTGGCAGATATAAGAAAACTTTATTTAAACTGTGTTGAGCAAGAATTTTAACATCTAATTTAAGTAAATGTTTTAATTTTCAACTTCATCATTTACAATTACAAATTTTATTTAATTTCAAATTTATTTAGCAAAAATTTGAACCTTCGATCTGAATAAGTGTTTTGATTTTCAAATACCAACGCGGCTGGTGGAGTGGCGATCTATCGTAAATTATCATCGACATCTACGGCGGAAGTGTTCCAAGTTGCGATTACAGACGTAACTCGTGTCATTAAAACCAAGGGTGACATGTGCATGACTGAAGTTACTTGCTTCGCCGCTAATACTAGCTTCAAGTTTATACTCGGTGCTGTATATATTCATCCAGGAGCTAGTATGCAGGATATTGGAATGTTACTATGGCAAGGACTCGGTCCGTACATTCACAACAGCCAGTACGTGCAAGTTGATTCTAGTATACCGATTCTTCTGTGTGGTGATTTTAACAAAAACGTAAAGCCTGACAACTCGTTTCTTAATATCATGAAAAATACGTATAATCTTGATTGCGTATCAAACGTTTCTAAGTCAACTACGTTAAAAGGAACAACTATCGACTTGACTTTCGCAAGACACAAAACAGCAGAAACACTTCCTTTCATTTCATATTTCTCCTATCATCGTCCTATCCTCAACAAAATCACTCAAATAGGAATTAGTTAAGTTTAAGTTTACATGTACAATGTTTTAGTAAACAAAATATATTTCTATAGTTAAAATTTGTGCAATTCTTATTTTCATTCAATTCCTTGTTCCTATTGTGCAATTTAATTATATTCATATCAATAAATATTCTACCGTTGTCACGTAAAATATTCGCCCGTAAAACCGACTTTACAGGCAACCATTGTTTTTTTCAAAAATATATATATATTTTTATATTGAAGTAATAATTCCTTCACCAAACTTTAAGAATGAAATACTTTATGAGGAAAGAGTTTCTTTATTACACAAAATTAAATCACAAGCTTTCGGGCATAATCACCCTTCTACTGGTGTAAAACGAGACAAAATATTAGTGGCATTCAGCTATATATATATATATATACAAAAGGTAAGAAAATAAGACAGATATGCAAAATTGTGCCAGAGAAAATTAACATAATATTGGAGGATCATTCACAAAAGTTAAGCAAGGCAAGTAAATAAGCGCATAATACATTCAATACATGGCCACCACAGAAACTAAGTACGAACAACGACTGTTAAACGAAATAAAACAAAATAAAATAGAAATAAAATAAAATAACCAAAACTGTCATTGACGTGTAAAAGTATAAGTATGTTATGAAACCTAATCTTTCAGGTAGGAGGTTCCAGTACTAAATTATCATATATTTCAGGAAGGTCTATTGCTCTATTGATGCTTTTAAATTTTTTGGTGAGTATAGCTTCCATTTAAAAGCATCAATAGAGCAATAGACCTTCCTGAAATATATGATAATTTAGTACTGGAACCTCCTACCTGAAAGATTAGGTTTCATAACATACTTATACTTTTACACGTCAATGACAGTTTTGGTTATTTTATTTTATTTCTATTTTATTTTGTTTTATTTCGTTTAACAGTCGTTGTTCGTACTTAGTTTCTGTGGTGGCCATGTATTGAATGTATTATGCGCTTATTTACTTGCCTTGCTTAACTTTTGTGAATGATCCTCCAATATTATGTTAATTTTCTCTGGCACAATTTTGCATATCTGTCTTATTTTCTTACCTTTTGTATATATATATATATATAGCTGAATGCCACTAATATTTTGTCTCGTTTTACACCAGTAGAAGGGTGATTATGCCCGAAAGCTTGTGATTTAATTTTGTGTAATAAAGAAACTCTTTCCTCATAAAGTATTTCATTCTTAAATATTTTTATATTCCCAATACAGTATTTTAATATTATTCAATATAAATTTTGAAACAAATTTAAATGAAACTAGAAATAATATTTCAGAAGCCTTTAAACCTAAATTCTATTATGTATTTTTGAAATTTATATATTCAAATATTTTTAAAATTATAATTTTCTCACTAGTATATATACATATATACTCGGGTGAGATGATTTGTAAAATCTAAAAAATAAAAAAAAAGTATAATTTATAGCCATCAATATTTTATCTGTGACTAAATAAAATTTGAAAGTCTGACAACACAGTTTTATTTCATGGCGGGAAAGGAATTATTCATCAGACGAGAGATTCTATTTATTCGTCTGCCCGATTTATTTGCGGTGAGTGGGTTTTCATGTCAGGCGATCTTTTCCATATTATTTGGTTTCCCGCCACTTATTTACCAATCAAATCACTCTATTCTTCCGAAAAAAAAATTTAGAATCGAAAAAAAATTGACGTACCGTTTCCCTAAAAAAATATTGATTATTTTAAATATATTAAATTCTCAATAGGCGCCAATCACAGAGTAGATAATAAAAGCATACTACGATAAATTAATATAAGATTAAAAAAAAAAACAGAAGATATAGGTAACGAATGCGATTTAAACAGAAAATATTCTGGCGTTAAAGAAAAAAAAGATAAATATATATTTTTGCTTATCCCTAGTACACGTGGCCATAATAATCATGGTGGGTAGAAGTAGTCGACTGCTTTTACTGTAAGTGCACCGCATATCTACATATGTGAAAAGCAGTTCGACTTTGCACTTACAAATGTGCCAGAGCTCCGTTTTGCTACTTTCACTCGCTGGTGGGGTTGGTGTTTTGCAAGAATCGGGGACCATTGGAGCATTTTTTTAATCAGAAAAAAAAAAAACAGTTAAAAACATAAAAATGACATTTATTGACCGCTCACATTTATTTATTTCAATTTAAAGCGCTATGGTCCCCCTAGGGACACTTGCACTGTCATACATGTATGCCTTTACATTTGTCTATACATATTAAAAATAATTTTAAGCCGTAAAGAATAGTCATATGATATTAACAATGAGAAAAAGAGAGAGAAAAAAAAAAACGAGAACAGAGAACTGTGTACAACTGTTTCTGGCAATATGTACAATCAACATAATATAAATGATCAGTTTCCTAAAATATATTTGTTGCTTTATAATTGAAAATATATCTAAAAAAGGTATTAAATTTGATAAACATTTTTTTTTACTAAAAATGAAAATACTTGGATATGTTACTATTAAATTATTGTCGATTTTATAGTCTTGAAAATCAGGATTATATGAACATTATATATTCATAAAATTAATTTACACTTTCTAAATATATAACAAAATTCCAAAATGCATAATATTTAATGACGCCTTTATAAAAGTAAAAGTAGTTATATTTTTGATTTATTAATTGTTTTTAACATTCCGAAAAATATATTTTTTTTACACAAATGGTCAAAAAGAAACATTTAACTTTTCATTTCAGAGAGGTTTGTCATTGATGCAAACAATTAATTAATATTTAACATTTATTTGAAGTTAACAATAGGCTTCCTAAATTCTTAACAAAAGTTTGTTCAATTAAATCAAACATGCAATTATCTTCTTTCCTAAAATTTCAAAGGATATTCCTTGAAAGACGTAATTGTTATTAACGAGAGAAAGTTTAAAATTAAATTTCCTTTTCAAATTAAACGCCATTTATATATAACAAAAATGTAGAAAATTAATTAATTCAATCTAGAAAAAGATTAATAAAAAAAAATCTATTAAATCTTTCTCCTCTAACGAAACTTCTAGCCGATTGGATAATAATTCAGCAAAAGCTCGTTTCTGATTGGTCGATCAATGAGCCAAACGACCTATAAAAAGGCGGGCAATTAAGCTATTGTTAGCCCAAATTCCATGCCTTTCTTTGAACAATCAACACCTAGAAATTGTTAACAGTAAACACATAGATACACATTTATTTAACTAAATAAATATAATTTACTTTAATTATTATTATTTTTTGTGATGCTTATAGATAACATTTCAGTTTTAATTGCAAAACTTTCAATATAAGTTGCAACTTTTTACAATTTAATTAATGCTGTTTGGTAGAAAATCGATGTGTTATATATATATAATTATCAATGGTCAAATTTATAGGGTTCTTCCTTAACATATAAGTCTTTGCTTTATGTACATGAATTCCCATTGACGGAGAACAATAGAATTATTTTAAAATCTAAAATCTAGATTTTTTTTCGAAATTTAAAAAAAATCACAGTTCTATTTATTTTGAAAATAGAGCAATCCATAAATAAATATTTAATTAAAAAGGCATATATTGGATCAAAATATCTTTTTTATTTCCTTTGATCCAATTTATGCCTTTGATTTTGATCCAATATATGCCTTTTTAATTAAATTAAGTTCTATTTATATTACGCTTGTATTTCTGAGCCGAATAAAAAGGAAATTGAGATTCCGAAAAAGTTCCTAGTTCTATTAAATAAAAATAAATAGCGTATACATATATTACTTTATCCATAATCTCCATAAGATCCTTATTTATAAAAAATAAAGAGTGAAAGAGATAGAATTGACCATGAAGCGCATATCACCAACTACCCAGTCTGTATTATAAAGACTAGAAGTGAGTTCAAGTTAAGAAACGATCAGATTACTGAGGTGGACCAGTTGACCAAGTAGTTCAAGTTGGAAGGAAAATTAAGAAAGTAAAGTTGAAGTGTTTTATTTCAAGATTCAAGAACGTCTGTATCCTGTGAAAGCAGGGTGGTTGGAAATAAGATTGTCCAGCGTTTTAGACTCTGAGATATTGTAAGAGCAGGTTAGATCTCTCTCTCTCTCTCTCTCTCTCTCAAAGTCCATAAGTTTGCGTAGCATATCTGTCAGGACGTAGCAGTAGTCAGTATGAATTGGAAAGAAGACTTTTACGAGATGGATCTGGGACCGCAAAGTCCCAAAGCGAGCTTGAAGTGTAAGGAATTCTCCAGAGATATATTCTTGAGTATAACTATGTATTCAGAGGTTAACCCAGGTAGCAAATGTAGAATCATGCGAACGGCTGAGGGTCGGGCTTCATGTGATAGGATGAAGTAGAAGAAAACCAAGGTCTGCCGCAGACTTTGAAGCCTGATCCGCCGGTTCATTGCCTGCGACTTCACAGTGGCCATGGACTCATTATTTGACTTAGAGTCTCAAGCAAACGCCAGAATTATCTCCGCTATTAGAGCTGAATGGACAGAGCCAGACGTATATGGTGTTTCTATAGCAAATTTGAAATCAGATACATAACAAATTTTAGGATTTCAAAAGGTATAATTTACGTTTAAAATGATCAATAATTCAATTTAAAAGGCCACCAAGTATTCAGAGTGAAGAGTGAGAAGTATTGGCTGGTCTTGAGATAAGAGAATAATGGAGAAGCATCAACATAACCGCTTCAAGTTTAGATAGGTATATGTAAATGATGGGTGTCGTGGCCTTCTCAAACTCCAGACTGAAGATAATTGGGCGTCTAAATGATGGGTATTGAAGGGAAGTGAGACAAGATCGAAAAATCGAAGTGACCCTTATTTAACTCCTTGGAGTAGGTCATTCGAGACTCGATGGTATCGAGTGGCTGTCAGTGAGAGAAATAGACATAGTTGAAAGAGGTCATGCAACAGTGTGAGCCTTTTGAAGAGAAAATGAAGCCTTCTCTAGGAAATGCACAACTGCTCCATGCTGAGACTCGAAGATTAAGGCAGGAATCATTACCGAATTTTAGTTTCCATCCAGGTATTAACAACCGAATTTCCCATGGATCGCACTGGCAAGGCAACCAATATGCAACGACATCTGTGCATAAGATTCGGAAGATAGGTACATATTTTCTTGTTCGATCTAATTCGAATTCCAATATGGTGATTTTCTAGCCTATGGTATTACACTGGCCAAAGACCTTATACCAAGATCTGGAAAAAGGCGATATCTAAAAATACAGACCTCTTTCTTCCTGTGATTTACCTAAAGACACGCTGTGGAATACACCAAGAAATAATATTTTACAAGAACTGGCTTGTTAGCTCTGACCGGCAGCAGTAGATCACGAATCCCTGGATTAAGAGGTTGACATCGTCAGCAAAAGCCACAAGAAAGCCTTCCCTGATTAGAAAAGAAAGGGCACGAGCGACCAATTTTAAAAACCAAGAACTTAACACAGTCTTAAGAAGTTCAAAACTGAGAGAAAATAGAATGAAGATACAATTACACTCATGAACAAAACATAAGGACGTGGAAAGTCTTTTTTTTTTTGTCTTCGGTGGTCTGTTTTTTTAAAGGAGACAAAGACAATTTTGTTCACACTTGGTTATCTCGTGTCTTCAATAAAGGTCACTGTAATATATTTCAAAGTTATTGTCTGAATTTGATATACATGCTGAACGGTACAAATTCCTTAAGTTTTGTCTATGAGTGTATTTTGATTCGATAGTGGCTATAACCATCTTTTTGATATAGGTTTTATACTTTTAAGTCAATATGTCTTATAGATTTATGTTGTAACAATTTTACTTTCAAAGTCTAACACAACATCATGAATATAACCTATTCTTCAACCAAATGCTACACAGGTTTCTGGAGATGGGTTCTTCTTTTATCTTTATTAAACGTATCTTTATTAATGATTCGTATACCTTGGAAAGCGCGTAGAACGAATGCATCAATACTGTCACAACTATCAATTTCGGAAGATTACTGACTTCTGTACAACGGAATAGTTTGAGATTATTCGGTCACATTGCGCGACACAGGGGAATAGAGTACACCATACTGACTGGAAAGACATCTGGGCGACACATACCTGTACGCCTGCCGACACGCTTCATGGACCAATTAAAGGAACTCATTGGCTTAACGGTCACCAAGATGGTACATTGAGCTCAAGACAGAGATGGCTGGCGTCGTGTTTGGGATGTAATACATACAGTGGGCCACAATGTTTGATCGCGAATAAAATGATTGTAATAATTATCTTTATTATGCATTAACGCGCCATCTGTTATTAAAATACGAAACTATTTTAGACGCGTATGATTCTTTTAGAAATAAAACAATTTCTACTGCCCTTATTGCAATATAAAAATTTATAAAATTATATATTTATAATTATATGTAATTCTGCTGTCCTCGAAGCTTATGTTCATAGTTCATCTAAAATACCCATTCCAAGAATCAAACATCAGTATTACTATAAAAGGAAGTTCCAAAAATACAATATTAAACCGGTATGGTAGATTAAACTGGCGAAACCGCTAGGAGGGTTCACCACTGATGAGCCAGGCCCTCCCATTATTTTTTACATTGCAGTAAGGGCAGTAGAAATTGTTTTATTTCTGAAAGAATCATACGCGTCTATAATAGTTTCGTATTTTAATAATTATCTTTATTAAACTTGTAGCATTTGTTTGATTGATATTCAGGAGATTGAAATCAATTTTAACCTAAAAGAAACAAAAGATACTAGATTATGAGAAAAATTATTTTAAGAGACAATTTAAAGAAGCATTTTTCATTCAAAAGAAATGTGTTACAATTAACAGAATAGAAGAAAGGGGAAATATAAATGATATTTATAGATATGCTTTTAATTATATTTGAAAAAAAAAAAATTGGGTTTTTTCCACTTTTAATTCTAAGAATAATATTCTGTGTTTCTCAGATAAATATCTTCTTCTTATCTGTTATCTTGTTTACACACTTGATAACAGTAGCTATTTAAAACATGCTGTGGTAAAATTTCTAATTCAGTACTTTTGTCTGAAGATGGTAACAACGCTGTTACCGAAACGTCACACACTATTTATTTATTTGGATTTGGTCTTATTACCTTGTTTTATAATCTATAATCCAAATTGTGCCTTATCCAATTGATAACCTATTCTTATGGATAATGAACTACTTCAACGTGTCTATTACGACCCAATTCCTTGAGTAGAGCGACTGCAGGTCGCCCACAAATACCGAAATCAATAATACGAAAAGTTGAAGTACCTCATTAAAATTTATACAAATCCAACCTGTGCAAATGTTTTTTTAATCATATTTCTTTTATCCTATACCCTATTTTATTGCCTTAAAATTTTAATTGTATATTTAAACTTAAGGTTGTGTGTGTATAGAAATGGGTGAAATTTATCTCATGATATAAATTAGGGAAACATTTCTTATAACGCATATATATTTATTTATGTGTTAAAAATGATTAAACTTTTATTTTTATTTTAGCAAGTTTGGCCTTGAATATCCATTTCTTGATTTCTCAGGAAACCTCTGGAACCAAATATTTGGTCGTAAGGTGAAGACTGAATCACGCTGATGAGAGCCAACAGCCCGAAACGCGTTCGTAGATGGCTTTTCTTGATTGATTAATAAAATGGGTTGGGTAAATATCAGACAACAGGCTCACTCAACGTTTAGTTGATTCATGTTCCGCTAGATGGCGCTCTTCCATCTAAAAAGCTCATGTGAGCGCGGTCAGGATATGCCTTTTTTGATATATATATATATAACATAAGTTGCGGGTATTATATTGGTACAAATATATTTTAGGATAAATATGTATCAACATATTTATAGATATCTAAATGTATATTGCACAATAAATTTAAAAACATGCGTTTTTAGGTAAAACAATATATAAGAAAAATTCGAATGTATTGATAATTGCAAGGGAATCTTTAATTTAAAAATAGTCAATAATAACGTTCAAAAATTTTGTTATTTTTCCACTATATAGCAAACATTGTTTGAATATGACTTGAATATAAAGCGATATATGCGTATTTCTATAACACTATTTATAATAGTTCTTTTATATATGATGTAATAGATAGGTTATCCTTTGGCAGATTGATGTGGTAGGTCTGGACTATGCAGTCATGGGGCCCAAAGTGGTTTTAAGCGTCAAAGAGTAACAAAAAAAAGACGAGGCAGGCTGGATGTCACCTCAGAGAGAGGACAGCGCCGAAGACGTGACAAGGTCCAGGAGGGTGTGATCTACATGAGAGAGATGATCTGTTGTTGTCCGGCCTTTTTTCGGTGTCCAGTGGCAGTCGTTAACTTATTGGAAGTTTCCTGGGAGGAAATGAAAATTTTTTGACGAAATTGAACCTCGGACCTCGTCCTGTCTTGGGTGCGGCGGACTCTCAATAAAACTTTATTGCTTTGTTTATGATTACATGATGGTCAAGCTGGCGTGTCGAATTGAATCTACATTTAGGGGCTTTTACACTTTGACGCTTAAAACCACATTGGGCCCTATGACTGCATAGTCCCCACCTACCACATCAATCAGTCAAAGGATAACCTATCATATATATAAGAATTACTAGCCGATGGTTGTAAGAAATGACCATATTTGGGTATTTATTCCATTCACAAAAGCAAACGGTGACAGAATTGATTATTAAGAATTGTTGCTTGATGACTCTGATAACTATATATTAATTATAAATAAATATGGTGTTATAGAAATAGTCATAGATCGCTTTATATTCAAATCATATTCAAACAATGGTTGCTATATAGTGGAAAAATAACGAAATTTCGAACGTTATTATTGACAGGACCTCGTCCTGTCTTGGGTGCGGCGGACTCTCAATAAATATTTATTGCTTTGTTCTGTATTACATGATGGTCAAACTGACGTGTTGAATTGTATATACATTTAGGGGCTGTTGTCATACTATAATTATATGGTACATAAGAAAATATATATTGAAATATACATATTCTATGGACATATTTAATATGAATGAAGAGATAAACACATTATTTTAATTTACATTAATCGCTTTTTGATAAGTTCAGGAATAATTTTAAAAATGGATATCTGGAAAATGATGATGTATGAAATTGATTTAATTCATCTCTCTCTCTATACAAACACAATTTTAAAACTATTTGAAGTAGTTTACCAAGTCTAGGAATACGTGTCACAACAAAACATATTAAAAAAGTTGAATATCCCTAAGTGAAACTTTATTTAAATTCCTCAACACCGAATTTCCATATTATATTTATGAGGCTTACTCGAGGGATAGGTTCAAATGATATTCTTTTTTTTTTTTTCACATTTCCTGCAGATACTGTCGTTGAGCAAAGTCGTAAATAAGAGAATAAAAACCTTCCCATCCATTTACATAACTTGACGATTTACAAACTTAATGAAATTGTGAAATACGGTGCTTTAAGTTTACATAGAACCGAGGAATTTCAAATTCAATTTCTTTGAATTTGAATGCTAAAGATGGCCAACAGCCTGAAACGCGTGCGTGATTAGCTTTTCTTTGATTAATAGAGAATGGGTATTTGACCAATTCTGGAATAATTAAAAATCAATGAATAGTTGATATATTTATTCCGGTAGATTGCGCAAGCCATCAGCAACTTTCAGTTGCACGATAAGGAGATGCCTTTTTCTTAATTTATGAACCTTATCCCAGTACAATGTTACATTTGTACTATTTTTTCACATTGTTTGTATCTGTCATAAGGTTTAGGTATTGTAGATTGTAGGAAGGCATACGATCGTTGATGGTTATCTGATAATAACCTTTATTATCCATTTAAAAAGAGAAAGTTAACAGCCAACAACATTCAGAGAGTAAACAATGTGAAAATGTAAACAAAGTGAGAGTAATGATGATAAGTCCAGGGTGGCGCTATCTGCAGTCGTAGCATTCAGTTCCCAGCCATATATTTGAATTTAAATGAACTAATTACAAAAATTTCCATATTTAACTGACGTGAAATCCAGAAAAAAGTTAATATAC
>CP092868.1:34730319-34743772 GCA_030710605.1 Cordylochernes scorpioides | reverse complement strand
TCTACTGCCCTTACTGCAATGGAAAAATTAATGGGAGGGCCTGGCTCATCAGTAATGAACCCTCCCAGCGGTTTCGCCAGTTTAATCTACCATACCGGTTTTATATTGTATTTTTGGAACTTCCTTTTATAGTAATACTGATGTTAGACTCTTGGAATGGGTATTTTAGATGAACTATGGACATAATCTTCAAGGACAGCAGAATTACATATAATTATAAATATATAATTTTATAAATTTTTATATTGCAGTAAAGGCAATAGAAATTGTTTTATTTCTAAAAGAACCATACGCGTTCTAAAATAGTTTCGTATTTTGATAACAGATGGCGCGCTAATGCATAATAAAGATAATTATTACAATCATTTTATGAGATCGAACGTTGTGGCCCACTGTACGTATTACATCCCAAACACGACGCCAGCCATCTCTGTCTTGAGTTCAATGCACCATCTCGGTGACCGTTAAGCAAGTGAGTTCCTTTAATTGATCCACAAAGCGTATCATTGGGCGTCTAGGTATGCGTTGCCCAGACGTCTTTCCAGTCAGTATGGTGTACTCCATTCCCCTGCGTCGCGCGATGTGACTGAAGAATCTCAAACAATCCCGTTGTACAGAAGTCGGTCATCTTCAGAAATCGATAGTTGTGATAGTATTGATGTACCACGTGCTGTCCAAGATATAGGAAACATTATAAAGATACGTTCAATAAAGATAAAAGAAACTCATCTCCAGAAACCGGTAGCATTTGTTTTAAGAATAGATTATATTCATGATGTCGTGTTGGACTTTGAAAGTAAAATTGTTACAACATATAAGACATATTGACTGAAAAGTGTAAAACATATGGCTATAGTTATCTATTTAATGTATGTTTTACACTTTTAAGTCAATATGTCTTATATGTTGTAACAATTTTACTTTCAAAGTCTAACACAACATCATGAATATAATCTACTAGCGAATGTACCCGACTTCGCCCGGTTTTTACCCTAGTAAATGTTTGCCTAACGAACATTTGTTAAAACGATTTTAGAAAATGTTCACGGTGAATGGATGTATGGTTTATGAATCTATCTAGTACAGACAGACACACATTTAAATATATATAAACATAAATGAGTTTTAAAAATTGTAAAAAAAAAAATGCATCGGCTGGGAATCGAACCCTGGCCGCCCGCGTGGCAGGCGAGTATTCTACCACTGAACCACCGATGCTTATAAGAAATGGCCATATTTGGGTATTTATTCCATTCACAAAAGCAAACGATGACAGAATTGATTGTTGATGACTCTGATACTTGTATATTTTGATTCTTCAACCAAATGCTACAGGTTTCTGGAGAATTGTACCTTTAGCATGTATATCGGAATTCAGACAATAACTCTGAAATATATTACATTGACCTTTATTGAAGACACGAGATAACCAAGTGTGAACAAAATTGTCTTTGTCTCCTTTTAAAAAAACAGACCACCGGCGGCAAAAAAAGACTTTCCACGTCCTTAAGTTTTGTTCATGAGTGTAATTGCATCTTCATTCTACTTTCTCTCAGTTTCGAATTTCTTAAGACTCTGTGTTAAGTTCTTGGTTTTTAAAATTGGTCGCTCGTGCCCTTTTTTTTCTAATCAGGGAAGGCTTGTTTTTGGCTTTTGCTGACGACGTCAACCTCTTAATCCAGAGATTCTTGGTCTACTGTCGGTCTGAGCTTGTAGAAATAGTTATTGTAGAAGATTAGTTCTTTGGGTATCGATGCCTTTAGGTAAATCACAGGAAGAAAGAAGCTCTCTCTCTCTCTTTCATCATTAGATTAGTATCTTAGAATAAGATCCTTGGCTAGTGTAATACCATAGGCTAGAAAAGCACTATATTTGGATTCGAGTTAGACTAAGCAGGAAAATGTTCACCTATTTTCAGAATCTTATGCACAGATTTCGTTGCATATTCGCTACCTTACCAATGCAATCCATGGAAAATTCGGTTGTTCATACCTGGATGGAAACTATAATTCGGTGATGATTCCTGCCATAATCTTCGAGTCTCAGCATGGAACAGTTGTGCATTCTCTAGAGAAGGCTGCAGTTTCTCTTCAAAAGGCTCACACTGCTGCATGACCTCTTTCAATCATATATATTTCTCTCACTGGCAGCCACTCGATACCATCGAGTCTCGAATGACCTACTCCAAGGAGTTAAATAAGGGTCACTTCGATTTTTCGATCTTGTCTCGCTTCCCTTCAATACCCATCATTTAGACGCCCAATTATTTTCAGTCTGGAGTTTGAGAAGGTCACGACACCCATCATTTACATATACCTATCTAAACTTGAAGCGGTTATGTTGATTCTTCTCCATTATTCTCTTATCTCAAGTCCAGTCAATACTTCTCACCCTTCGCTCTGAATACTTGGTGGCCTTTTAAACTGAATTATTGGTCATTTTAAACGTAAATTATACCTTTTGAAACTCTAAAATTTGTTATGTATATGATTTCATATTTGCTTAAGAAGAGCACCATATAGGCCCTGTCCATTCATCTCTAATAGCGGAGATAATCCTGGTGTTTGTTTGAGACCCTAAGTCCACTAATGAGTCCATAGCCACTAGAAGTCGCAGGCAATGAACCGGCGGATCAGGCTACAAAGTCTGCGGCAGACCTTGGTTTTCTTCTACTTCATCCTATCAAATGAAGCCCGACCCTCAGTTGTTCGCATAATTCTACATTTGATACCTGGTCTAACCTCTGAATACATAGTTATACTCAAGAATATATCTCTGAAGAATTCCTTACACTTCAATCTCGCTTTGGGACTTTGCGGTCCCAGATCCATCTCGTAAAAGTCTTCTTTCCAATTCATACTGTATACGGCTACGTCCTGACAGATATGGTACGCAAACTTATGGACTTTGATCTAACCTGCTTTTACAATATCTCAGAGTCTGAAACGCTGGACAATCTTATTTCCAACCACCCTGCTTTCACAGGATACAGACGGTCTTGAATCTTGAAATAAAGCACTTCAACTTTAATTTCTTAAATTTCCTTCCAACTTGAACTACTTGGTCAACTGGTCCACCTCAGTAATCTGCTCGGTTCTTAACTTGAACTCACTTCTAGTCTTTATAATACAGACTGGGTAATTGGCAATATGCGCTTCAAGGTCAATTCTATCTCTTTCACTCTTCACTTTTTTTATAAATAAGGATCTTATGGATATATCTATATATATATATAAATGAATGTTTGTATGTATGTTTGTTTGTATGTCCGGTATACAAATTCGCAGTAGTTCACTAATTCAAACCAAAATTTCCATGCATAGGTAAAAAAATACGGGGAAGACGATAGGCTACTTTAAAAATATATATAAATCAATTATTAAAACTACATATTTTTAGTCAGAAAATGATGATGACGATATTGCTGTATCATGTTTGATTATCAGATACAAAATTATATCGGGAAAATTCCAAAATGCAGAGACCACGGGTGAAACCAGTTCATTATTTTGTACGCAGGAACAAAATTCTAACAGAAAAACATTCATTCGAGCAGAAAACAAAAGCCAGATCGTCTTTCTATAAAAATATCGCTTCTCAGACACAAAGTTTGGAATGTTTCACAAGAGTGACATCCACGGCGCCAATTTATAATTGTAACGAATAGTATTTGAAAATCAAAATAATATTATTTTCAAATATCGTTGTGAAAATTTACATATTTATTTTTATATTTTAAAAACACACACAAAGTTTGGAGCGGGACGTTTCACAAAAGTGACATCCACGGTGCCAATTTATAATTGTAACGAATAGTATTTGAATAAAAACATTCAATCGGGTAAAACCCGGGCGTTGCCCGGGTCATTCGGCTAGTTATGGATAAAGTAATATGTATACGTTATTTATTTTTATTTAATATAACTAGCAACCTTTACGGAATCTCAATTCCCTTTTTATTCGGCTCAGAAATACAAGTGTAATATAAATAGAACTTAATTTAATTAAAAGGCATATATTGGATCAAAATCAAAGGTATAAATCAAAGGCATAAATTGGATCAAAGGAAAAAAATATATATTTTGATCCAATATATGCCTTTTTAATTAAATATTTATTTATGGATTGCTCTATTTTCAAAATAAATAGAACTGTTAATTTTTTTTTCAATTTCGAAAAAAAATCTAGATTTTAGATTTTAAAATAATTCTTTTGTTCTTCGTCAATGGGAAATAATGTACATAAAGCAAAGACTTATATGTTAAGGAAGAACCCTATAAATTTGACCATTGATAATTATATATATATAACACATCGATTTTCTACCAAACAGCATTAATTAAAATGTAAAAAGTTGCAACTTATATTGAAAATTTTGCAATTAAAACTGAAATGTTATTTATAAGCATCACAAAAAAAAAAATAATTGAAGTAAATGTTATTTATTTAGTTAAATAAATGTGTATCTATGTGTTTCCTGTTAACAATTTCTAGGTGTTGATTGTTCAAAGAAAGGTATGGAATCTGGGCTAACAATAGCTTAATTGCCCGCCTTTTTATAGGTCGTTTGGCTCATTGATCGACCAATCAGAAACGAGCTTTTGCTGAATTATTATCCAATCGGCTAGAAGTTTTCGTTAGAGGAGAAAGATTTAATAGATTTTTTTTTATTAATTTTTTTCTAGATTGAATTAATTAATTTTCTACATTTTTGTTATATATAAATGGCGTTTAATTTGAAAAGGAAATTTAATTTTAAACTTTCTCTCGTTAATAACAATTACGTCTTTCAAGGAATTTCCTTTGAAATTTTAGGAAAGAAGATAATTGCATGTTTGATTTAATTGAACAAACTTTTGTTAAGAATTTAAGAAGCCTATTGTTAATTTCAAATAAATGTTAAATATTAATTAATTGTTTACATCAATGACAAACCTCTCTGAAATGGAAAGTTAAATGTTTCTTTTTGACCATTTGTGTAAAAAAATATTTTTCGAAATGTTAAAAACCATTAAGAAATCTAAAATATAACTACTTTTACTTTTATAAAGGCGTTATCAAATATTGTGCAATTTGAAATTTAAATATATATTTAGAACTAGACGAATGGCCCGGGCAACGCCCGGGGTTTACCCGAGTGCGAATATATTTTAAAAACGTTGACTTGGGTGGTCGCTATTAACAGGGTGGTCTGTATAGACAGGTGGATGTATCACACAGCTGATAACAGGGTTGTCTAGAGTGGTCGCTATAGACAGGGTGGTCTGTATAGACAGGTGGATGTATCACACTGCTGATTACAGGGTTGCCTAAGGTGACCGCTATAGACAGGGTGGTCTGTATAGACAGGCAGCTGATAACAGGGTTGTCTAGAGTGGTCGCTATAGTCAGGGTGGTCTGTATAGACAGGTTTATGAGAGAGGCAAACTTACAGGTTGTTGACGCCGCAATCCCCAGAGAGAGTGTTTTTTGTTGCATCATGCTGTGACTCACACGATGACCCAAGGTCAACAGGGGTGGAGCAGCAAGCTTAAGCCTATCACCGTCTGGCGGCGCTGCTTGCGAGTTATATCTACAATTCTGCAAATAACTCTAAGGATATTCAAGATATTCAAGAAATTATTTTTCGAAAACCTTTCCGGGGATATACCTAATAATATCCCCGAATTTCATGGCGATTGGATGTATGGTTTTTGAATAACAGGGTTGTCTAGAGGGGGGCAGGGAGGACACGTGTTCCCTGGCAGCCAATGAGCGCGCATTCTATCCGTGAGCTTCAGACAAACAGACAGAATAAGGCAAATATATAAGTAGATGTGTATATTAATTTTATGAATATATAATGTTCATATAATCCTGTTTTTCAAGATTATAGAATCGACAATAATTTAATAGTAACAGATCCAAGTATTTTCATTTTTAGTAAAAAAAATGTATATCAAATTTAATACATTTTTTAGATATATTTTCAATTATAGAGCAACAAATATATTTTAGGAAACTGATAATTTATATTATGTTGATTGTAGATATTGCCTGAAACAGTTGTTCACAGTTCTCTGTTCTCGTTTTTTTCTCTTTTTCTCCTTGTTAATATCATATGACTATTCTTTACGGCTTAAAATTATTTTAAATATGTATAGACAAATGTAAAAGCATACATGTATGACAGTGCAATTATCCCTAGGGGGACCATAGCGCTTTAAATTGAAATAAATAAATGTTAGCGGTCAATAAATGTCATTTTTATGTTTTTAACTGGTTTTTTTTTTCTGATTAAAAAAATGCTCCAATGGCCCCCGATTCTTGCAAAAGTCCAACCCCACCAGCGAGTGTAAGTAACGAAACGGGGCTCTGGCACATTTGTAAGTGCAAAGTCGAACTGCTTTTCACATGTGTAGATATGTAGTGTACTTAGAGTATTAGCAGTAGACTACTTCTACCTAGCATGATTATCATGGCCTGTACAACGTGTACTAGGGATAAGCAAAAATATATATTTCTCTATTTTTTACTTTAATGCCAGAATATTTTCGGTTTAAATCGAATTCGTTACCTATATCTTCTGTTTTTCTCTTATATTAATTTAGTATAGCGTGTGCAAATTTAGCGTAATATGCTTTTATTATCTACTCTGTGATTGGCGCCTATTGAGAATTTAATATATTTAAAATAATCAATATATTTTTTAGGGAAACAGTACGTCAATTTTTTAGATTCAATTTTTTTTTTATCGGAAGAATAGAGTGATTTGATTGGTAAATAAGTGGCGGGAAACCAAATAATATGGAAAAGATCGCCTGACATGAAAACCCACTCACCGCAAATAAATCGGGCAGACGAATAAATAGAATCTCTCGTCTGATGAATAATTCCTTTCCCGCCATGAAATAAAACTGTGTTGTCAGACTTTCAAATTTTATTTAGTCACAGATAAAAAATTGATGGCTATAAATTATAGTTTTTTTTTATTTTATTATTATTATTTATTTTTTATTTTTTTTGATTTTACAAATCGTCTCACCCGAGTATATATGTATATATATTAGTGAGTAAATTATAATTTTTTAGAATATTTGAAATTTAAATTTCAAAAATACATAATCGAATTTAGTTTTAAAGGCTTCTGAAATATTATTTCTAGTTTCATTTAAATTTGTTTCAAAATTTATATTGAATAAGATAAAAATATTGTATTGTGAATATAAAAATAATGTATATATTTTTTTGAAAATAGAACAATCCATATTTAATTCATTAGATAATAAAAAAGGCATATATTGGATTTAATAAAAGATTTATTTTGCCAATATTTCGGCTGGCTGAACGCCAACCTTTATCGAGGCATTACATTTTGTATACACAAACTCAGCGCCGCATAGTGTTAACTATGGATACTATGGCTGTTAACTAAAGGATAACACTATGCGGCGCTGAGTTTGTGTATACAAAAATGTAATGCCTCGATAAAGGTTGGCATTCAGCCAGCTGAAATATTGGCAAAATAATTATTTTATTAAATCCAATATATGCCTTTTTTATCTAATAAAAATAATAATATATCTTTTAAAAAACCGATTTGATTGCTTTTGTTGAAATTCTATCATGCATCGCTTACATTTGGATCTTCATTATAAAAGAAGTTTTATTAATCGCCTCTTCACGTACCTATATTAATATTTACTCTTTTGCTATTTATTGGAGAATGGGTGCCGTTGCCATGTTAGTCACCTTAGACCAGAATTTGGTCGAATATTCCAAGGGTCCAGGGGTATATGGTCGAACTTATTCGCCATTAACGAGAGATAAAAACTTAGAAAAGAATAACAAAAACAATCACATGACTCAGAATCAAACATTACAAAGGAATAACAATACATCCAGATGGCACAAAAACCTATAGGACATGTAACAACTGTCCTGGTGTGGAACTAACACCTACTCACATATTCTCATGTCCAGCAATGGCCGCAGCCTTTCAGAAAATTGACATGGACCCAGAACAGCAGTTTTACCCACCCAAGATAGAGTAGATTGCGAAGCTGTGATAGAGATGTATGGAGACATCTGAGGCTCTTCATTGGACACAACAACAATAATACAGTATACACACCAAAGATAGAGGACATTGTGACTGCTGTGATAGAGATGCATGGGGACATCTGAGGCTCTTCGTTGGACACGACAACAACAATACAGTATACACACCAAAGATAGAGGACATTGCGACTGCTGTGATAGAGATGCATGGAGACATCTGAGGCTCTCTTCATTGGACACGACAACAACAATACAGTATACACACCAAAGATAGAGGACATTGCGACTGCTGTGACAGAGATGCATGAGACATCTGAGGCTCTCTTCATTGGACACGACAACAACAATACAGTAAACAACAAAGATAGAGGACATTGCGACTGCTGTGATAGAGATGTATGGAGACATCTGAGGCTCTTCATTGGACACGACAACAACAATACAGTATACACACCAAAGATAGAGGACATTGCGACTGCTGTGATAGAGATGCATGGAGACATCTGAGGCTCTTCATTGGACACGACAACAACAATACAGTATACACACCAAAGATAGAGGACATTGCGACTGCTGTGATAGAGATGTATGGAGGCTCTTCATTGGACACGACAACACCAACAATACAGTATACACACCAAAGATAGAGAACATTGCAACTGCTGGGATAGAGATGCATGGAGACATCTGAGGCTCTTCATGACCGACTTCTGCAACGTAAACAGAGGAATTGTTTGAGATTCTTCGGTCACATCGCGCGACACAGGGGAATGGAGTACACCATACTGACCGTAAAGACGTCTGGGCGACGTATACCTGGACGCCCGCCGACACGCTACGTGGACCAATTAAAGGAACTCACTAGTTTAACGATCGCCGAGATGGTACATCGAACTCAAGACAGAGATGGCTGGCGTCGCATCGTGTTCGGGATGTAATACATACAATGGGCCACAACGTTCGATCGCGAATAAAAATATATTACTATGTTTATTGATTTACAAGAGAGATAACAAAATAAAAGACACATATAACATAGTAACCAAAAAGAAACTTATCTTCTTAAGGTTAGCGCCTATTTACTTGTGATCTTACACACATACTCTGTGGGAACAATTAATTAAACTTAAAATATATAAATACAACAGATACAGTTACAAAGGAAATATGGAGAATTCGGTAACAAATTTCAAGGTTTCCTATGATATTATCATCAAGCGTGGTTAATGGCAAGTTTGTCATGGTATTAAATTAGGGGTAATTAATGTCAAACCCAATATCAGGGTCCATCCGGAAATTGATTAGCTAGCTAATATACAGGATATATCGTTATTAATTCAAACCTACACATGATTTATTATTATATTAACATCATTAGAACTATGTACCAGCGCTATGTTAGGATTTTTTACCCAATAATTCGACAAACGCTGATGAAAATAAGACATTAGGTTATACAGTTAAACCTGTCTATAGCGCGCCCCCCTCTAAATAGCGCCTTCCTCTCTATAGCGCCCTATTTTATATACGTAGTACGATACGATTTACATTAAAAGTGACCTGTCTATAGCACCCCCTCTTTATAGCACCCTATTTTGGTGAGTCCCAAGAGGGGGCGCTATAGACAGGTTTAACTGTATAATAAATATAAAATATTACCTCTTATTTCATTAAATATAGTTTAATAAAACTTATATTACCAGTTCCACAGTTTTTGGGCAAAAAGGTTGAGAATATCGTTAAAAATAAAAATAATATGACTAGAAGATACACCCAATGTTGGTTGTTTCTCCACCAAAACTGAATATAGCTGATCACTTATATACTTATTGATATTTTGTTCCATTGTTGACTTTTCTCTTTCGTGGACTCTGAGACAAGTCTATCTAAGACGGAATTAGCATTTCTGTTATATAAAACATTATACTCATATATAAGACGAAATTTATTAATAGAAGTCAATTGTTATATATTTTTATATATTTTTTTAAATCTATAACACAGAGAGAGGAGCATTAGGATTATATTTTATCCTAAAAACTACGGTCGAAATTATATAAATATCATAAAGTTGAAAGAGAATTGTACTATGTACCAAATGAGGCATCTCTTACTTTAAATAAACATTTAAAACAATGCATAATGTTAAAGGTTTTTTAAAATCTTTAAAATGGTGACAAAGAATGAGACACAACACCAGTTTTGCAATATTCAGATAGAAAGCCAACATATATACCATGGTTTCGTTCTTCGGCCCTCATCAGTACAGGGACGGCTTCGATTTCATAACATCGATCATCGAATTCGCCGAAAAGGTGTTTTACTTAGTGAATTAGCTGGACCAATTTTTAAATACGTTCAACTAATTATATATATGTTATATTAAAATATTATTTTATTTAAAAAAATATATTTCATAGATACAAATACTCTGTTAAATCGCCCGCCAGAGGTCACGCTTACCCTATATAAACTCATTGTTGTTGTTTCCCGATGGCCGGCTCAAAACTTTTGTACATTATGTAAATAAGTTTTTCATTTTTTTTATTCTTACGGCTTAAGCCAGGCATTACTTTTATCAAATTATGTTTTTTATATATTCCATAAGTTCAATTAAATTACTGATTAAAGCTATTTTGATAACTAATTTTACTTAATTATTGCTACGACTGCATTGACATAGCGTTATCCTCAAAAGATAATCAAAATCAACAGAAATCTCTTTGTGTAATATATATATATACTAGCGGATGTACCCGGCTTCGCCCAGGTTTTTCTCGAGGGAATGTTTGTAGTCTAGTAATAAGAAAATATACTACACCTAAAAACTATCAGAGAAAAGAGAAACCACGGAAGGTGAACAGAAAAATGCTTACAATGGATGTTATGTTTACGATATCAAGTTAAATAAAAACAAAGATAAAATTTGCATATGTTGGTCACTATAAATTTGTATATTTGTTAGGCGAAATTAGAAACATGATAAAACAATTGGGTATTTAAAAACAAATGTAAAAATAAAAGTTGAAGTATCATAAACAATGTTAAAGATTAGTTTTAATTATTAATCAAGATTGTGTGTGAATATGTGAGAAATATGTAATATCGTTGTTGTTTTCTTGGCCGACTGTTTTACATATGGTGTTATCTTAAAATTGCTTGTTTTGAATATTTTTTAGATTTAGATTATCAGCTAGTATGTAAAAAAAATTAACTCTGTTGAAATTTAATTTTGTATTTATATATAAATAAAATTAACTCTGTTGATTTTTTTTTGTATTTAATCGATAACAGCGAAGTTACGCATGTTAATGTTAGGAAATATATTTTGATGTTAAGCAAAACCTGCTCCATCTCGTTTTACATAAATGTTGAAAATTTGGTTGAAATTGATGCATTGTAACGAAAGTTTTTAGTGATGTCCACTTATGAAATTTCCATTTTATTAATATAGATATAAAGGCATCTCCTTATCGTGTGTAACTGAAAGTCGCTGATGGCTTGCGCCATCTATCGGAATAAATATCAACTATTCTCGTTGATTTTTAATTATGCCTTTTTTCTTAATTTATGCACCTTATCCCAGTACAATATCACATTTGTACTATTTTTTCATATATAAGTTGCGTTTGAAATAATTGAAGTGTCCATATTTGCATATTTACGATTAAAATCTTGACGAATATTTAAAAGTAATTACATCTCGATTAGAGCAAACGAGGGTCAATTGAACTACAATTACCTTGATAAAGATGGCATTGAATGGTCAAAACGTTGGTAACAATAAAATAATTTGATTGATATAGAATTTATTCCCTCTTCAAAGAAGTTTTCAATACATACATTAGAGAAATTTATATTTCATATACTTAAAAAATGCATTAGCTAGTGTCGACTTTGCTTAGACTTTTTTTAAAGATACTGATTCCAAGAAGATTAATCAAACATTATTGTTTTACACCTGTTTTCTTTCCTCTTTTCGCTCTCCACTTCTCCCATCCATATTTCAAAAAAAAAAAAAAATGTTTTCTCATTTTCCATAGGATTATTCAAATAATAATCTGTATATACCTACCATGTGTATATAATCTTTCTCCATTTTACCCCTTTGTATATTTCTCACTTTCATAGGTTTCTCCGTCTTGTAACCCCAAGGAGAATCCTCTGTAAGACCTGTGTGTCTTAATAAAGGGTTTTGTGTGTGTGTGTGTGTGTGTGTGTAATTTACAAGAGAGAGAACAAAATAAAAGAAACGTATAACATAGTAAACAATTTGTAACGCCTTGCTAAATGCTTTATTTTTATTTATTCCTCCTGACGAAGACAAAAGATTTTTGTTGAAACGTTTAGAAAATAAAAAACTCTAACTGCCCGAAGTGTCTATTTTTCACAGAAATATGAATACCGGCCAGGCAACTTCTATCTTCAATAGTAAACAAAAAGAAACTTCTTATCTTCTTACGGTTAGTGCCTGTTGTGATCTTACACATATACTCTGTGTGAACAATTAATTAATTAAATTTAAAATATACAAGTGTATATATATATATAACTAGCGGATGTACCCGGCTTCCCCCGGGTTTTACCCGAGTAAAGGTTTGTCTAACGAATCTCTCGATAAAGTGAACATTTTTTCCCGGTCCCTTGAAAAATACTCGATAAGTTGAATAAAATCAATATTAATTGGTTCCCTCGGTAATTGGAAGTTAAAGAAATAGTATCTTACCTTGGAATTGTATCATTATTCTTGTCTCAAATAAATTGCCGTGTCATCCTGAATTTGTCTTTCCTAATTTTCTACATTACAAAATCAACGTATCATCATGATAATATTTAGAGCAGATTGTTGAATTATAACAGATAAATTAGAATATTTATCTTGATTATTTTTAAGCGAAAAGTTATTTCAAAATTTTTATTTGCTAGAAACTTTCCCAGTACTATACTAAATAACTTCCCAAAGTTTCATGGCGTTCCAATGAGTGGTTTGGTCAGGCATAAAGGACACACACACACATTCATTCATTTTTATATATATAGATATAAAAAAGAGAGATTTTCTGCTTAATTTTAGATCATGTTGAGGATTATGGTAATGCAGTCGTGGTTAAAATCTTGAAAGAATAATAATAAAAATGGTTTTGATCAGAGGTTGCTTTAATTGAGCTAAGGAATGTATAAAATACATAATTTGGTAAAAGTACTGCCTGGCTTAAGGCGTAAGAATAAAAAAAATATGAAAAGCTTATTTACATAATGTGCAAAGGTTTTGAGCCGGCTTCGGGATACAACAACGGGAATATTCTTGCCATCGCCCGCACAAGTCTAAGTGGAGACAACAACAATGAGTTTTTATAGGGGAAGAGTGACCTCTGGCGGTCGATTTAACAGAATATTTGAATCTATGATATAT
>CP092868.1:34711914-34730219 GCA_030710605.1 Cordylochernes scorpioides | reverse complement strand
AATTGTTTTATTTCTGAAAGAACGCATCTAAAATAGTTTCGTATTTTGATAATTATCTTTATTAAACTTGTAGCATTTGTTTGATAGATATTCAGGAGATTGAAATCAATTTTAATCTAAAAGAAACAAAGATACTAGATTATGAGAAAAATTATTTTAAGAGACAATTTAAAGAAGCATTTTTCATTCAAAAGAAAATTGCTACAATTAACAGAATAGAGGAAAGGGGAAATATAAATGATATTTATAGATATGCTTTTAATTATATTTGAAAAATAAAATTGGGTTTTTTACACTTTTAATTCTAAGAATAATATTCTGTGTTTCTCAGATAAATATCTTCTTCTTATCTGTTATCTTGTTTACACACTTGATAACAGTAGCTATTTAAAACATGCTGTGGTAAAATTTCTCATTCAGTACTTTTGTCTGAAGATGGTAACAACGCTGTTACCGAAACGTCACACACTATTTATTTATTTGGATTTGGTCTTATTACTATTTGAAATTGTTTTTCTAATGTTCCTGTTGAAGGGCTGTTTCCGCCCGAAAGCTTGAATCTTTATTAAAGAATAAAAGAAAAGTATCCTCGTACGCTTCAAATCTTTTACTTATTACCTTGTGTTTATAATCTATAATCCAAATTGTGACTTATCCAATTGATAACCTATTCTTATTGATAATGAGCTACTTCAACTGTTTTTATTATCTATTACAACCCAATTCCTTAAGTGGAGAGACTGCAGGTCGCTCAAATACCGAAATCAATAATACGAAAGGTTGAAGTACCTCATTAAAATTTATACAAATCCAACCTGTGCAAATGTTTTTTTAATCATATTTCTTTTATACTATACCCTATTTTATTGCCTTAAAATTTTAATTGTATATTTAAATTTAAGGTTGTGTGTATAGATATGGGTGAAATTTATCTAATGATATAAATTAGGCAAACATTTCTTATAACGCATATATATTTATGAAAAAGGCATCTCCTTATTGTGCAACTGAAAGTTGCTGATGGCTTGCGCCATCTACGAGAATAAATATCAACTATTCTCGTTGATTTTTAATTATTCCAGAATTGGCCAAATACCCATTCTTGATTAATCAGTACAATATCACATTTTTACTATTTTTGACGTGACAACGTCTTAAATTAGGTTGCGGCTGGGAGTCACTTATGAAAAAGTGTAACGCCCGGTAACGTTACGATGACTCATCGAACGAGAGTGCTGCGCGCGCAGCGCTAGAGAATTAGGCGCATTGAATCGGCGCATGCTTGTCTCTGTCTTTGTCTTTCTCGAACGTTCTTGGCGTTGGAAAAACAAGAAAGCGTCATAATACAAGTTCACACGTGTGGTTAAAGTATCGTCAGCTGTGTCTGTAGTGAAAATGTGGAGTGCTTAGATTCGTCATTTACAACAACTACAACAATAAAGGTAAATAATTGTACACTGATATTTCATTATCGTAAACTATGATTGATTGATTAATTGTTAGATTGACACAAAAGTTGAGAAACTGAGTTTATAGGTTATGTCATACTATTGATATATGTTGATAGTGTTAAGTAAATTATTAGTTTAAAATTAATTATTATTTTACAAATTTTAAATAGTTTCAAATTTATTTAGCAAAAATTTGAACCTTCGATCTGAATAAATGTCTTGATTTTCGAATTGATTCTTTAAAATTACAAATATTAAGAAAAAGTGGCAGATATAAGAAAACTTTATTTAAACTGTGTTGAGCAAGAATTTTAACATCTAATTTAAGTAAATGTTTTAATTTTCAACTTCATCATTTACAATTACAAATTTTATTTAATTTCAAATTTATTTAGCAAAAATTTGAACCTTCGATCTGAATAAGTGTTTTGATTTTCAAATACCAACGCGGCTGGTGGAGTGGCGATCTATCGTAAATTATCATCGACATCTACGGCGGAAGTGTTCCAAGTTGCGATTACAGACGTAACTCGTGTCATTAAAACCAAGGGTGACATGTGCATGACTGAAGTTACTTGCTTCGCCGCTAATACTAGCTTCAAGTTTATACTCGGTGCTGTATTTATTCATCCAGGAGCTAGTATGCAGGATATTGGAATGTTACTATGGCAAGGACTCGGTCTGTACATTCACAACAGCCAGTACGTGCCACCGTTCGTGCAAGTTGATTCTAGTATACCGATTCTTCTGTGTGGTGATTTTATCAAAAACGTAAAGCCTGACAACTCGTTTCTTAAATTCATGAAAAATACGTATAATCTTGATTGCGTATCAAACGTTTCTAAGTCAACTACGTTAAAAGGAACAACTATCGACTTGACTTTCGCAAGACACATTACAGCAGAAACACTTCCTTTCATTTCATATTTCTCCTATCATCGTCCTATCCTCAACAAAATCACTCAAATAGGAATTAGTTAAGTTTTAGTTTACATGTACAATGTTTTAGTAAACAAAATATATTTCTATAGTTAAAATTTGTGCAATTCTTATTTTCATTCAATTCCTTGTTCCTATTGTGCAATTTAATTATATTCATATCAATAAATATTCTACCGTTGTCACGTAAAATCTTCGCCCGTAAAACCGACTTTACAGGCAACCATTTTTTCGCATATATATTTATTTATGTGTTAAAAATAATTAAACTTTTATTTTTATTTTAGCAAGTTTGGCCTTGAATATCCATTTCATGATTTCTCAGGAAACTTCTGGAACCAAATATTTGGTTGTTGGGTGAAGACTGAATCACGCTGACAAGAGCCAATAGCCCGAAACGCGTTCGTAGATGGCTTTTCTTGTTTTATTAATAAAATGGGTTGGGTAAATATCAGGGAAACAGGCTAAATCAATATTTAGTTGATTCATGTTCCACTAGATGGCGCTCTGCCATCTAAAAAGCTCATGTGAGCGCGGTCAGGATATGCCTTTTTTGATATATATATATATATAAAATAAGTTGCGGGTATTATATTGGTACAAATATATTTTAGGACAAATGTATCAAAATATTTATAGATATATAAAAATGTATATAGCACAATAAATTTATAAACATGCGTTTTTAGGTAAACAAATGTATAGGAAAAATTCGAATGTATTGATAATTGCAAGGGAATCTTTAATTTAAAAATAGTCAATAATAACGTTCAAAAATTTCGTTATTTTTTCACTATATAGCAAACATTGTTTGAATATGACTTGAATATAAAGCGATCTATGCATATTTCTATAATTCCTATATTTATTCTTAATAGTTCTTTTATATATGATGTAGTAGATATGTTATCCTTTGGCTGATTGATGTAGTAGGCAGGTACACTATGCAGTCATGAGGCCCAAAGTGGTTTTAAGCGTCAAAGAGTAACACAAAAGGACAAGGCAGGTTGGATGTCACCTCAGAGAGAGGACAGCGCCGAAGACGTGACAAGGTCCAGGAGGGTGTGATCTACATGAGAGAGAGATTATCTGTCTGTTGTCCTCTTGTTTTGTCGGTGTCCAGTGACGGTCGTAAAACTTATTGGAAGTTTCCTGGGAGGAAATGAACAATCTTTGACGAAATTGAACCTCGGACCTCGTCCTGTCTTGGGTGCGGCGGACTCTCAATGAAACTTTATTGCTTTTTTTATGATTACATGATGGTCAAGCTGACGTGTTGAATTGTATCTACATTTAGGGGCTTTTACACTTTGACGCTTAAAACCACTTTGGGCCCCATGACTGCATAGTCCCCACCTACCACATCAATCAGCCAAAGGATAACCTATCTACTACATCATATATATAAGAATTATTATAAATAAATATAGTGTTATAGAAATACTCATTGATCGCCTTATATTCAAGTCATATTCAAACAATGGTTGCTAAATAGTGGAAAAATAACGAAATTTCGAACGTTATTATTGACAGGGCCTCGTCCTGTCTCGGGTGAGGCGGACTCTCAATAAAACTTCATTGCTTTATATTACATGATGGTCAAGCTGGCGTGTTGAATTGTATATGCATTTAGGGGCTGTTGTTACACTATAATTATGGTACTTATGGAAATATAGTGTATATATTGACATATACATATTCTATAGACATATTTAATATGAAAGAAGCGATAAACACTTAATTTTAATTTACATCAATATCTTTTTGATAAGTTCAGGGATAATTTTTAAAATGCATATCTGAAAAAAACGATGATGTATGAAATTGCTTTGTTTCATCTCCCCCTACATAAACATAATTTAAAAAATATTTGAAGCAGTTTACCAAGTCTAGGAATACGTGTCGCAACAAAACATATTAAAAAGTTGAATATCCCTAAGTGAAACTTTATTTAAATTCCTCAACACCGAATTTCCATATTATATTTATGAGGCTTACTCGAGGGATAGGTTCAAATGATATTCTTTTTTTTTTCACATTTCCTGCAGATACTGTCGTTGGGCAAAGTCGTAAATAAGAGAATAAAAACCTTCCAAGCCATTTACATAACTTGACAATTTACAAACATAATGCAATTGTGAAATACGGTGCTTTAAGTTTACATAGAACCGAGGAATTTCAAATTCAATTTGTTTGAATTTGAACGCTGACGAGGGCCAATAGACCGAAACGCGTAGGTGATTAGCTTTTCTTTGATTAATAGAGAATGAGTATTTAGTCAAATCTTGAATAATTAAAAAATCAACGAATAGTTGATATTTATTCCGGTAGTTTGCGCAAGCCATTAGCAACTTTCAGTTGCACGATAAGTAAATGCCTTTTTCTTAATTTATAAACCTTATCCCAGTACAATATCACATTTGTACTATTTTTCACAATGTTTGTATCTGTCATAAGGTTTAGGTATTGTAGATTGTAGGAAGGCATAAGATCGTTGATGGTTATCTGATAATAACCTTTATTATCCATTTAAAAAGAGAAGGTTAACAGCGAACAACATTCAGAAAGTAAACAAACTCCTCCTTTGCCGGTCAGGCCCGGATGAAAAAGAAGGAGGGGGAGCAGTAACAAGCTCACTAAAAAACCTGGGCTCAGCTGGCACGGCTGATAGTACCCTGTAAGGGCTCCTGATCCAGGGATACAGGATGAGTAACGTTTGTACTCCATGTTAGGAGCGGCTGCACATGGCGTCTATTCCTCATGTTAGAGGTGGCCATTTCTTTTATTGCTAAGTCGGCATACCTCTGAGTAGTGCTCCCAGTCTTAATGACAAAGGCAGGCGCATTCTACTTCACCCAATTATGTTGGTTGTCAAACAGACAGCATCAAAGGACACAACTTGATACCCTAATATGATTGAGTGGAGATAAGAAAAAAGAAGAGAATAACCAGTGTGAGAAGGTAAACAAAGTGAGAGTAATGATGATAAGTCCAGGGTCACACTATCTGCAGTCGTAGCATTCAGTTCCCAACAATATCTTACAATTTTAATGAATTCATTACATAAATACCTATTTTTGTTTGAAGTGCAATCTAAAAATGAGTTAATATACATCTTTACAGAAAAGCCTTGTTTTAACGATTTTAAGGAACCATAAGAATAAATTCTTTCTGACTATATAAAAATAATATAGTCAATGAAACGTAATATATATTTATGTTATATTAAAATATTATTTTATTTAAAATTATATTTCATAGATTCAAATACTCTGTTAAATCGACCGCCAGAGGTCACGCTTCCCCTATAAAAATTAATTGTTGTGTTTTCCCGATGGCCGGCTCAAATCTTTTGTACTTTCTTCTTAAATTCTTTGAAATATATTTTTTCTCTTCTTTTCTTAAAACGGGTTTTTTTTTTGTTGCAACTAAACATTTTCGGAAATTAAATTTATCTTTTGTTAGCTATTACATTAATGCGATATAACCATGACAAATATTTTAATGATAACTTCACAAATAGTAATTTTATTTTTAATTGTTTATTATTTTGAAAATAGAGCAATCCATAAATAAATCTTCAATTAAAAAGGCATATATTGGATCAAAATATCATTTATTTTACCAATATTTCAGTTGGCTGAACGCCAACCTTTGAAATTAATATTGCTTTTTCACAAAAAAGAAACTTATGCGGGGAGGCTTTAAGTATTACTTTATAATCATACGCCGCAGTCCATTATAATGTATTAAATAAGTTTTCTATTTTTTTTTTATTCTTACGCCTAAAGCCAGGCAGTACTTTTCATCAAATTATGTTTTCTATATATTCTTTTAGCTCAATTAAAGCAATTACGGATCAAAACCATTTTTAATATTATACTATCATTATTTTTGTCACGACTGCATTACCAATACCATTGACCTAATACTAATGTATTCCAAAATATATCAAATCTCAAGTTTTCGAGCAAACATACTGCTCTTCAACGGGCTAATAACCTATCTACAATCTCTTAATAATATTTATACAATTTTAATTTATAATCTGTTTCTTATATAACATAAACTGAAGTAAATACCATGCATCAACACTTTTAACTATCACTAAAACAATCATATAACACTTTAACTATCACATTACCTATTATATAATATTATATACACACACAAAAAGCCTCCACAAACTATATAAATTAATTAAGAGATTGTACATAGAGTGTTAGCCCGTTGAAGAGAGCAGTATATTTGCTTGAAAACTTTCAAATTCAAAATTAAAAGAAACCTTTTATCTACATTTTAAATATATCATTTTTCTTTATAACATATATATATATATAGCATAATAATATAATACATATATTTATTTTACATGAATTTTTATTTAACAGCCGAAAATTAGGATAAAATAAATTATATTTGAACAACTTAAACTCATTAAAACTTCAAATATGCTAATAATGATTTTCTTATGCTAATTAATAATTATAGAATCAATCATTAATATTCACCATGCTCATTTTTAATTATTCTTCTAACTTCGTGTTTTTAATTATTCAAATTGACTAAAGGATTTGTGTGGCGTGTGCCTTAATCAGATTCTGGTCAAATTTTATAAAATAAACATCACAGAAGCTGTCAGCTCCAGTGCGGTTGTCAAAAGTGTAAAAATGAAGTTAAGATAACACACTTAAAATATCTTCTGCTTTATATCTTCAATCTTCTTAGAGGAACTATCAATTTTGTGGTGGAGCCAGATATGCTGAGTTATCAACTTTCTTCTTAAATTCTTTGAAATAGATTTTTCCCTTCTTTTCTTAAAACGGGGTTTTTTGTTGCAACTAAACATTATCGGAAATAAAATGTATCTTTAGTTAGCTATTACATTAATGCGATATAACCATGACAAATTTTATAATGATAACTTCACAAATAGTGACTTTATTTTGTTTATATATATATATTGTTTTATTTTGAAAATAGAGCAATCCATAAAAAAAATCTTCAATTAAAAAGGCATATATTGGATCAAAATATCATTTATTTTACCAATATTTCAGTTGGCTGAACGCCAACCTTTATCAAGTTGTTGACACACATTAAATATGTTATAACACCTTGATAAAGGTTGGCGTTCAGCCAACTGAAATATTGGTAAAATAAATGATATTTTGATTAATTATATGCCTTTTTAATTAAAAATTGTTTATTATATATATATCTACATATTCTATATTAGTAAAATGGAAATTTCATAAGTGGACATCACTAAAAACTTTCGTTACAATGCATCAATTTCAACCAAATTTTCAACATTTATGTAAAACGAGATGGAGCAGGTTTTGTTTAACATCAAAATATTTTTCCTAACATTAACATGCGTAACTTCGCTGTTATCGATTAAATACAAAAAAAATCAACAGAGTTAATTTTATTTATATATAAATACAAAATTAAATTTCAACAGAGTTAATTTTTTTACATACTAGCTAATAATCTCAATCTAAAAATATTCAATACAAGCAATTTTAAGATAACACCATATGTAAAACAGTCGGCCAAGAAAACAACAACGATATTACATCTTTCTCACATATTCACACACAATCTTGATTAATAATTAAAACTAATCTTTAACATTGTTTATTATACTTCAACTTTTATTTCTACATTTGTTTTTAAATACCCAATTGTTTTATCATGTTTCTAATTTCGCCTAACAAATATACAAATTTATAGTGACCAACATATGCAAATTTTATCTTTGTTTTTATTTAACTTGATATCGTAAACATATAATCCATTGTAAGCATTTTTCTGTTCACCTTCCGTGGTTTCTCTTTTCTCTGATAGTGTTTAGGTGTGCGTATATTTTCTTATTACCAGACTACATACATTCCCTCGAGTAAAACCTGGGCGAAGCCGGGTACATCCGCTAGTATAAACAGGGTGTACCAGGTAAATTGGGACTAACTTTGACAGTCCATAAAACAAAAACTACTTGAGATTAAAAACTTGTTTTTTTTTCATTACGTAGCCATATTCATGTAAAATGCAACAGCACATGTGTGCGCAGTGTAGTGATGAAGAGTAACCGAGAATTTGAAAATCGAGCTGCCATCATCGTTGCTCTGCGCGCCGGAAGGAGCCCCAAAGAGATAGTGGATTTTCTTAAGTTGCCCAAAACCACTATTTATCGTGTCAAGAAGCAGTTTGATGAGGCCGACAGTAACAAAGAGGGGATAGCTACAAGGAAAAAGCACTCGCGTCGATCGGACAGGGTAAGAGGCGAAGAATTTGTCAAAAATGTCAAGGAGAAGATTGATGGAAACCCTGGGAAGAGCATGAGGGCCATAGCCAAGGAAATGGACGTTGGCTCTATGACAATTGTCAGAACTATCCATGAGGACCTTGGTCTCAAGTCTTATGCCCTTCGGAAAGGTCAGTTGCTGACTGAGAATATGAAGAATAACAGAAAAGGAAAGGCTGCTGCCCTCCTCAACAACCTGAAACACGACTCTTTTGGCATGCTAAGGTTCTTCTCTGACGAAAAGAACTTTGACGTGGACCAAAAGGTAAATCCCAGGAATGATCGCTAGATCTGTAAAGACCCCTCAGAGATACCTGTCGTGATGCACACGAAATTTCCTGCCTCCGTAATGGTCCTTGGCGTTATCAGCAGTGAAGGTGATGTCATGCCTCCCCATTTCTTTGAGAAGGGCCTTAGGATGAACGCTGACACCTACATCAATGTTCTGGAGACCGTTGTGAAGCCTTGGATGGACATGGTGGCCGCAAGAAGGAAGTATGTCTTCCAACAGGACTCAGCTCCAGCCCATAAGGCAAAAAAGACACAATCGTGGCTGACACTTAACGTCCCTAGTCACTGGGGTCCTGATATTTGGCCCCCTAATTCTCCAGATTGCAATCCCCTCGACTACTATGTATGGGGCGTTGTTGAGAGAGATGTCAACAAAGCTCCTCATACCACCATCCAGTCTGTCAAGAAAGCAGTTCACACGGTGATGACCCAAATGGACAAGGTCATCGTCGCCAAGGCCTGTGCTTCATTCCGCACTCGCCTCGAGACTGTTGTAGCTAATAGTGGAAACTACATTGAATAAATAAAAACTATATCCTTTTATCTACTACTGTGTCAAATTTCATTCGGATATTTTAATTTTTACTTGCAAAAAAATTCAGTTAAAATACCATTGTTGAAATTCCCAATTTACCTGGTACACCCTGTATATAATATAGAGTACGCGCGAATATAATCTTTTTACGAATATACTATGAACATTTAATAATTCATTATTGCCTTACATTAGATTACATATTTCTACTATACATACATTTATTATAAAGTCTGAAGTTTATTATTTCATTTAAAATAATATATTTAATAGAAATTTACAGTTTTATCGAGTCCTTTTTGATTTGGAATAGTTTGAGATTTGTCCATTTTATTTAAATACTGCATTATATATATTTCAATTATTTTATTCCTTTATTAAAACTTTATTCCTACGACTCTTTATGCTTTAAACAGTTTGTTACATTTGCTTTTTTTTTTGGTTGAAACAAAAGGAAGCAATTGATATATCTTATATGAAATGGATTAAATAAAAATATATTTATTCTAAATTACTAAAATATATCATCAATGTTTTCCATATGAAATTCTTGTAATAATAATTTATGATATTTTGTTCAATATATTAAATTTTTGAGAAAATTTTGGAGTTGTATTCATTATTCATTGTTTTATATAAAACAATGCCAATATTCCATATGAAATGTTTGTAATAAAAATCTATATTTTGCTCAACATATTAATTTTTTTTTAATTCATAGTTGTATACGTTATTCATTATTTTATATTGAATTTTATATAATTGTCTGGTGGAACAGAAATCAACTAAACATTGATTTAACCTGTTCCCTGATATTTGGCCAACCCAATTTCTTGATAAATCAAGAAAAGCCATCCACGAACGTGTTTCGCGCTGTTGTCAGCGTGGAGTAGGCTGTACCACTGCGACCAAAAGGAATTTTGGTCCCAGAGGCTTCTTGAGAAACAAAGAAATGGGTATAAGGTCAAACTTGCGTAAATACGATTAACATGTGAAAAATATTTTTTCTATTATTTTTTCGCATATATAATGTTATCTAAAAAGGACATATGCTCTTGGTCAGGATATGCCTTCTTTATTATTAATATAATTATATTTCATATTAGTTGCGTTTTTTAAACTAATATAAATTGTGAATATATAAAAGGGCGTACCTGGATCTGTAAAGAAAAAAACAAAGCAATTTTTTTTTTCGAAATATTTCGAGAGATTGCTCCCTCTTTATCAATTTATTGTACAGTGATAAAGAGGGAGCAATCTCTCGAAATATTTTGAGAAAAAAATTGTTTTTTTTTTCTTTACAGATCCAGCTACGCCCTTTTATATAATCTTAATTAATGGATCGCCTTTTGACTTAAACTAATATGAATTGATAAAAATATTTAAAATTTTTCACAAACTACAGTTTGAAACTGTTATAGATGCTATTTTTTCAAAGTTAATATATAGAGAGAAACGAATTCTTGAAAGTTTTAGGGAATTTATTGAAGACTTTAGCATTTATATTGAAATCTAACTCTGCCTTTATGTAAATAAAGGAATAAATCTAAGAGGCGTTTATACCTCGAATCTTTCTGAAATATAAGGTTGATCCAAAAGTTCGTGTTTTTTCTTATTACTTGGCGAATATTGACCTCCCCGACGCTTATCATGCTCTCCTGGCCTTTATGTAATTTTTCTCATTCATATACTTGGGCTCCATATCAGACATATCATATACACCTATCCCCCGATTTACACGGTACTTGTTTTACACGTTTTCGCCTTTACACGGTTTCCAAATAAGTTTTTTTTTTTTGTTTTTATCGCACTATACTAAATGCTACTGTGATTGAACACATGCGCTGTGTACACATCTCACAAGGAATCCCGAGCTTATGTGCTGACTACATATTTTAACCTGTCAATGCATTTTATTTTTATTTTTGTGTACACCTATCCCCCGATTTACACGTTTTTCTCAGAAAGGAAATCTACCGTGTAAATCGGGGGATAGGTGTACTCCATTAATATTTCTTGCCTCCAGCTATGGGTTTGCATCTCTTTAAATTGTCCTCTATAATATTATTATTTTAAAAATAGTTAAATTACTTATTTGCATGCTTCTTTTCTATATTTATGTAAATAATTGTGTATATATATTCACTTCAACCTTTAGTTTCGTTCATAGTGTCGTTTTATCTTGCCTGTTGAAGGGTTTTTGCCCGAAAGCTTGCGTCGTCGAATAATTAAAGAAACTTGTCTTCTTTCATTTGGTAAATTCGCTACATATTTTACAAAGAAGAATCTTCTATATCTAATAATATTATTGGCGTATACATAATAATACATAATACAATTATTGTATTTTATACATAATACAAAGACAATATACATAACGGCGAATAATATTATGGAAAATAATATTGGTATTTCAATTTTTTTGTAAGTGTTTACGAACCTTTGGGACAACTTTGTAAAAAACAAGGTTGATATACAGTATTAAATATTGTAGTAGATTATCTATTATTCTATGAACATATTTTTTAAATTTCGATATTTGTATTTTGATACACAGTAAACTTTTCATATTGTCTCTCTGTTATTTTATTAATTTTTATTTGGCTTTACATTGAATAAATTGCTGTGTCTTTCTGAAGTTTGTTTTACCTAATTTTCTACGATACAGTATAATTATTTTTTTTATAATTTACATAGTTATATGTTTTTTTTAATGTGTAATTATAATGATATATTCTAAGATTATTATAGATTTAAATGTCCTTTTTTATTGAAAGATCTGAAATAGAAATTAAACTTAAGAATAATGACTTTACATATTGACTGAAATATGAAATTTTCTATTTATTTTATCAAATATTTTAGAGCTAAATCTATTTCCATTAATGGAATACTTCAATCTAAAATAGAAATCACGCATGCAAATGTTTTGAGAATTGTCAATTTTATTACAAACAATTGAGTTTTTCAGATAAAAGCTTTTCACCATTATTTTTCGATTTGAGTATTTTTTTCATTGTTGATTTCATCAGAATTCACCAGAAAAACAATATCTTCTACTACAATATTCTTGGAAAATGAAATTATCGAGAAACTATTATCTTAATGGAAATTGTGCTTATCCAATTTGGAAAAAGAATTTCCCAAAAACTGAATTTTTGAAAATCCTACTTTAGATTTGAAGTTAAAACTGTTGAAGTGGAATTTGTAATTTTGAGGTAGTTTTTGATAAACACACACACACATATAATGATGCATTAGCGTGCCATTTCTTATGAAAATTCGAAACTATTATAGACACGTATGCTTCTTTTAAAAATTAAACAATTTCTATTATTTCTATTGTGCAGTAAAGACAGTAGAAATTGTTTAGAGTGAAAAGAAATGAAAAGAAATGATCCGCGTCTATATTAGTTTCGAATTTTCATAAACATATATAATAAAAGATATATTCAATGATATTTCCAATTTGGATTTACTCTCTAAGAAACAATATTATTCACTGAATATAATTCTCTGAAACATATATAAATGTAGTCGGCAATATCTATACCAGCTTCAGAAACCTGGGTTAAATAAAAAAAAGGAAAAATATTCTATTTGATAAGGGTAACAATTTGGGGGCATCACTTAATCTATTGAAATTTTTTTTATATGGTTTATGGATGCTTTTGTTTATGCAATAATATATAATAATAATGTTTTCTTCTTCTTTCTTATCTCCACTCAATCATATTAGGTTATCAAGCTTGTAAAGCTTGAGACTTTTGATGGTGTCTGCCGGGGAAGAGTAGAGTTCATTAATGGATGAGTTTGACAACCATCATGACTGTGTGAAGTAGATGCGTCTGCCTTTGTTATTAAGACTGGGAGCACTACTCAGTGGCAGGCCGACTTAGCTCCAAAAGAAATGGCCGCCTCTGACATGAGGAACAGACACCATGTACAGCCGCTCCTAACATGGAGTACAAACGCTGCTCATCCTGTATCCCTGGATTAGGAGCCCTTACAGGGTACTATCAGCCGGGCCAGCTGAGCCCAGGTTTTTTAGTGAGCTTGTTGCTGCTCCCCTCCTCCTTTTTCATACGGGCTTGGGACCGGCAAAGGCGATAGATAATGTGATAGTTGAAGGTGTTATATGATAGTTTTAGTAATAGTTAAAAAGTGTTAAGACATTGTATTTACTTTAGTTTGTAATAGATAAAAACATATTACAGCTAATAGATAATAATTTGGAGCAAAGTTAGTCTTAATGTATTTTTACTAGGTTTTGAAGGTTATACACATGCGATATATTTTCTGATAGATATGGATTTTTAGTGGAAATTATTGTATTATAGTTTCCCCAGTTTGAAGGGGGGTGGTTATGCAAATTTATGTTCTACGATATATATGCAAATAAGATTCTGATTGAGATTTAAGAATTTTATTTGGAATTATACTTATTCCATTGAAGTTTTTCCTGTTTGAGGAGGCCGCACATATATTTGATGTTCTACATAAATAGTAATGAGTGAATTATACACTCTCACATGGACAAAACTTAAGTAAATGGAAAGTATTGTTGTCACCAGTCGTCTGTTTTTTTTTTATTTTTTTAAGGAGATAGAGGCAATTTTGTTCATACTTGGTTATCTCATATATCTTCAATAAAGGTCACTATTTATCAAATATCTTTCAGAGTTATTGTCTCTGTCCCGATATACATGCTAAAAGGTACAAGTTCCTTAAGTTTTGTCCATGAGTGTATATACTAATCTATAAATTAAAATGGCGTGATAATTATTCTTTTGCATTTATATCTTGATTCATGGAGGTTAAATATACATTCGATATATTGTAACTGAATATTTTGCCCACATATATTATATATTACTTTTAATATTATGTTACTCAAGCTTATTTTTTTCTAGATGTGCCTCTCTGTTATTTTGGAATAAATCGACACTTTGTATCAAGTGTACTGAACTTTTTATACGATGAATATCCCCACCAGGTATGACTTAAAATACAAATACAATAGATTATTCAGTAAATGGAAACATTAAGACGCGAATGTTTCTTTTACACATCAAACATCTACCGTTCTTATTGCGATGTAAAGATATTGGAGGGCTTGGATCATCAGTGTTGAACCCTCCCAGTGGTTAGGTCAATTTAATCTACCAGACCGTTTACTTGAGCTCTAATACTATATTGGATCATTCTGCTTATATACGCTACAATGAAGAGTGGAATCTCAGAAATCTGTAAAAGAAACATTCGCCTCTTAATGTTTTCATTTGCTGTATATATATCGCACGTTATTGCTTTATACGATAGATTATAGGAAGGAGCGTAGCTTTTTTTCGATTGGTAAAACGAATCCAAGCTTTCGACCTAACTCTCTTCTGCAGACTCTAGAGATATAACTATAAACAAGATCACTATAGCCAGTAGAAAAGTATCATACTCGAAAGCTTTCAATTTTTCCACCTTAAAAAAATACGCTTCGCCCAAGACTCTTTGCCTTTCTTTAAAGTATATGAACTTATTGCACAGATTTCAGCAATGCTATTATTCTTTCAGGATTGGAATGGTTTTTGAATTGACCTTTGAATAACATAGCTAATCACCTATCAATATTTAAGATGGTTTCTGCTCTCCGTAATTTCCGGCATATTCTTTCTGTGTCAGCACGATGGAGGCATTATTTATGGAGAAATATAATTTGGTTGTGTAAGTTTTTCCATTGTTAAAATACCAAAACTGAGATTCCATCCATCATTGTCGCATATATACTCATGAACAAAACTTAAGGAAGTTGTACATTTTAGAATGTATATCGGGATTGAGACAATAACTCTGAAAGATACACTCATGAACAAAACTTAAGGAAGTTGTACCTTTTAGCATGTATATCAGGATTGAGACAATAACTCTGAAAGATACACTCATGAAAAAAACTTAAGGAAGTTGTACCTTTTAGCATGTATATCGGGATTGAGACAATAACTCTGAAATATACACTCATGAACAAAACTTAAGGAAGTTGTACCTTTTAGCATGTATATCGGGATTGAGACAATAACTCTGAAAGATACACTCATGAACAAAACTTAAGGAAGTTGTACCTTTTAGCATGTATATCGGGATTGAGACAATAACTCTGAAAGATACACTGATGAGCAAAACTTAAGGAAGTTGTACCTTTTAGCATGTATATCGGGATTGAGATAATAACTCTGAAAGATACACTCATGAACAAAACTTAAGGAAGTTGTACCTTTTAGCATGTATATCGGGATTCAGACAATAACTCTGAAAGATACACTCATGAACAAAACTTAAGGAAGTTGTACCTTTTAGCATGTATATCGGGATTCAGACAATAACTCTGAAAGATATTACAGTGACCTTTATTGAAGATACACGAGATAACCAAGTGTGACAAAATTGCCTCCATTTCCTACAGAAAATAAGATGACCGGCGAAATAAATACTTTCAAATTCCTTAAGTTTTGTCCATGAGTATATAAGCAGAATCATTCAATACAATATTAGAAGTCTAAAAAGCAGTCTGGTAGATTAAATTGACGAAACTGCTGGGAGGATTCACCACTGATGAGCCAAGCCTTCCTACTATCATTCATTTAAGGACAGTAGAAAGTTTATTTCATTTTTTATAAAGAAACATTCGTGATTAATAGTTGTATTTATTTAAAATAAAAATGGCATATCCTGACCAGGAGCACATGTGCTTTACAGAAGGCAGAGCGCCATCTGGTGGAACAGAAATCAACTAAACATTGATTTAGCCTGTTCCTCACATGTGCTCCTGGTCAGGATATGCTTTCTTTATTTTTAACTAGACGGGTGACCCGGGCTTCGCCCCGGGATTGACCCGTGTGCATATCTACCCGAGTGATATATATTTATATAAGATTTTTTTTATAATTGTTTGTTATTAGCATTATCTATTTGTTTGCATCAGCATAATTTAATCTAATCTTTGATAGAGGGCGCTGTTCGTGAGCTAAGTAGAATAATTTGAATATATAGTTTTAATAATTGATTTTTATATATTTTTTTAAATAGCCTTGTCTTCCCCGTATTTCTTTTACCTATGTATGGAAATTTTGGTTTGAATTAGTGAACTACTGCGAATTTGTATACCGGACATACAAACAAACAAAAAAACAAACATACAAACATTGATTTTTATATATATAGAAGATATCAACACCTGACCCACTTATTATTATTTTTTTCTGTTGGTTTTTTCAGTTGTATTTATATATACAGTGGTACCTCGACATACGAGCGCCCCCAACATACGAGTTTTTCGAGATACGAGCCGACGAGCAAGTGATTTTTTGCTTTGAGTTACGAGCGAAATTCGAGATACGAGTTCGGTTCGGTAGTGTTGAAGATATTAATCTGTGATTTTAAATGGGAATTTTGTATGGGGAAATTTGCTTCGAGATACGAGTAATTCAAGATACGAGCAAGGTTGCGGAACGAATTAAACTCGTATGTCGAGGTACCACTGTATATGGCTCGTTATTGCCTTATAATTAATTTTATCATCTTGAATCTCCCAAACTTACCAAAACAGATAGTACAATATAATATAATGCGGCTTATGATTGTAAAACGACATTTGAAATACTATCCCGCATGTGTTTCTTTTCAACGAAAAATAAAAATTTATTTCAAGGAGAAAGAACGATTATTTCTCAACTTTTGGATGAGGTATGAAAGGATGAATTGTGAAGAGTAATGATAAACATGTCCTAGTGGACATGGCATCTGCCCGGTCAACGGAACACTGTGGGTTCGATTCCCATCCCTGGACACTTTTATTTTTCAGTTTATCATTACTCTTCACAATTCACCCTTCCATACCTCATCGTAAAGGTTAGAAATAATCGTTATTTCTCCTTGAAATAAATTTTGATTTTTCGTTGAAAAGAAACACATGCGGGATTGTATTTCAAATGTCGTTTTACAAAACAGATAGTACAATTTCAAGTATTTTTATCATAAGATAAAGTTATGAACATCATTTAAAAATTATCGTCTTTTATGGCCCATCCTATACCTGATTAAATATTGTCTTCAATAGAAATTGACCATAAAAAGTCAATTTTAAAAGGCTAACCAAGTAACCCCATAACCTAATTGTTTTACGGTAATTTAAAAACAGACGAGAAAGAGAATATAGCTAATTAAGCAATTACTTAATTAATTCCTCCTTAACGATGTCAACCAGATCCCATCCCTAATTTACATCTTAACATGCTTGCCAAATTAAATTAGCATTTTAAAAAACTTTAACGAAAAACATAGAGTTTTAGGTCGCTAAAGGTTTAATGGCTTTTTTTAAGGTTAATAATATTTCAAAATCTCTTAGAATATTTTTGAAATCTTTTGGAGTTTTATATTGATATTTTGCGATGTTTTATATATAAGAGGGAAATATGCAAATTAGCAATGTGTCTTTGAAACTCAAATTATTTTAAAACGTAGTTTCGAATTAAGAAAAAAAGGTCTCTTTCTCTATTTCTTGAAAGTTGCTAATGGATAATATTTAGGAATGAAATTAATCAATGGTTCGTGTGTGTGTTACTCTTTATTCCGATAGTTGGCACAAACCATCAATAACGTTCAGTTCCACGATCAGGTGATGCCTTTTCTTACTTCTAAAACACTACACGAGAAGTAACTGAAGGGATTAATTTTGAACAATCTACAGTTGTAGTGGTGCTCCGTAGAAAGGGAGGGTGCTATTGCCACG
>CP092868.1:34687834-34711814 GCA_030710605.1 Cordylochernes scorpioides | reverse complement strand
CCGTGTTTACACATCATATTTACATAGTGGAAAAAAGCCATAATTAAACATTTTATGATTATGAACTAAATTCTATCGATTCAATGAGATTATCACGAAAAAAAAAAAATCTGCTTTCTGTAAAGCGCATGTGCTCCTGGTCAGGATATGCCATTTTTATTTTTGATTTCAACACCTGATCTTTTTATATTTTATTTTTTCTTTCATTTTTTCATATATATATAAACTGTTTTATTAACTTTCTTATCACCATAATTATGCTAAATAAACTCTGAGAGAAAACTGACAAAAATTATAACAAGACTCAGAACAAAACACTATAAAGGAATGACAATACATCCAGATGGCACCAGAACCTATAGGACATGCAACAACTGTCCTGGTGTGTAACTAACACCTACCTACATATTCTCATGCCCAGCAATGGCCGCAGCCTTGCATAAAATTGACATAGACCCAGAGCAGCAGCTTTACACACCCAAGATAGTGGACATTGCTGCTGCTGTGATAGAGATGCATGGAGACATCTGAGGCTCTTCATTGGACACAACAACAATAACATCAGCATAAGTAAAAATTGTTTTTCTATTATTCAAGAAAGATTGTAATATTTTAATCAAATCAGCAGGTATATATTATCATGATCTATTATTTTAAAAAGAGCTGGCGACCATATGCATTGTCAAATGCATCCTCTATATTGATTACAATTAGCGACACTAAATAATTCTCTCAATGTTCTAAAATGTTGATTTTGATATCAAAAACATGAAAGGAAGGGGTCAGTAGACGAGTGTTCTAAACTATTGTTTTCGACCGCTACGACTCTGGATCGAATCCCTCATTGGGCCCTTTTTTCCGTTTAAAAAAAATGCTTCAATGATCCACAATTCTTTCAAATGTCCAACCCCACCAGCGAGTGCACAGGTAACTAAATGGGACTCTGTCATACTTGTAAGTGAAAAGGTCGGACTGCTTTCACATATTTAGACATGTTGTGCACTTGCAGTAAAAACAGTCTCCAATTTATAGCCACTATGATTATCATGGCGTGTATCACTTTGATGTAACGATCTCAAGGAAATATTGGACATATCTTGTGGTTGTAAACAATATATAGGTGTATGCGTGTATATGTGTGTATTTATGTATATGTGACAATATAGTGATAATGTGGGGAGAGAGAAATAAGGAAACCACAAGTTTGGAAGATGGGACCCAGCAAACCGAGAGAGAGAGGGAGCGCTAGCGGCTGCCACTGCGGAACGACCGTTTGTGTCCAACCACCCCCCAACTGTCCAAAAATAGGTCCTGAGGGTTCCAAGAAATGCCCCCTCCGGCATGTGGCCAGTGGTTCAAAATGGCCGTAACTTAGTTGCCTTCTATCGACGTCTCTTTCTCGTTGACTGTAGGTTTACTTTATTATTTCTGGAAGAGCATATATTATGACATATATATTTTTAAATTTAATGATGTAACTGTAAATAAAATTCAAAGAATATCTCTATATTTAAATAATATTTATGAATCTTTCTAAGTCGCTTTCTGTGTATCTTTCCATGTTGAATATTTTCTTTGTTATATTTGTATGTACATTTAGCGCAAGTGTCCCTAGGGGGACATAGCGTTTTGAATTTAAATAAATAAATAAACATGTTCAGTCGTCAAGACTGAAACTCTCCTCAGTAGAAGGCCGACTTAGCTCCAACATGAAGAACAGAAGCCATGTAAGCCGCTCCTAAAATGGAGTACAGAACAGCTTATCCTGTATCCCTGGGTCAGGAACCCTTACAGAGGGTAATATCTTTCTCCTTCAAGAAAAAAAAAACGAACGACTGGGGACATTAAAGACTTTCCACTTCCTTAAAAATTTGTCCATGAGTGTAGAGACACGTGGGGAATTGAATATTTCTGGATTGTTGTGCAATTATACAATCAAAATAGTGTAAATATATAAATATATTTATAGATCTATAAATTTGATTATCCATAGAATTAATGTGAAAAATATGGCTGAAAAGAATTATATAAAACTTCAATCTGATTATTACATCATTTATTCCGGAAAATTTCAAAAATTTCTTTAGAAAACCCCCCAAAGATAAATGTATGAACTACTCAATTCTTGTAAGAAAGTAAATTAGGGAACTTTTTCCAATTTAATTTAAAGTTGGCGTAGCGCCGCCTAGCGAGAGATCTGTGAACTACCTAGATCGATGTTCTGAAGGAATTCTTTCATCATCATCATCAGAATGAAGGACGCCCAGACTCCAATTAGAAGCGGCCAACATTCCAGGCAAAAATATGGCGGACCTTGGGGTTATGTAAATTGAATTGGTCATCTTTTCCCCCTCATATATGCAAATATAATGGCAGACGTACAAACTACTGGTATGTGGAATTTTGATGAGTCAAGATTTTAAGAAAATTGAGACTACAAATAGGATATTTAGGTGAACACACACAACCGAATTTCAGATATTATTATAATTATTGTGTAGGTGCTCTTTAAAAGGTCATCAATTTTTACAGAACTATATTTGTGGTTTTGCTTCGTAAACATGATAAAACATCATTAAACATTAAATTTAATTCGAATTTATCAGTTATGGTAGAATATAATGGTGTACAAGAGTACGTCACTCATTTAAACATTATTTTCACAGAAAATATTGTAATATCAATTCGATTTCTAGAAAAATCGACCATTTTATGGGCGAAAATTAGCTAACAATTATCCTTAAAATGTGACACTTTATATGTTCAAAATTCTTAAATACTGATATCATATTATAAATTAGAAAGTTTTTCAAAAGAGAAAAAGTAATATAATTAACATCATATTTTATATTTACCCAAACAAATCATTTGAATTTTTTAAAATTTCACCATTTTTCTTCTTTAAAAAATTTGAAGTGCGATTTTTCTCTTTCAAGTGAAAATTACTTGATGAAATTATTTTGAAAACTAGTATTTCGAATACAAAATTTTCTTTAAAATATCATCAAAATTATTATTGCCTTTAATCAATTTACCTTAAAAGATTATTAAAATAAATGGTATCACTAAAAATAATGATGTAGTTAATTCTTTTTAGGTTATTGTATGTATGCAATAGCTTCTTGCCTAACTCGTTGAAGTTCTTGGAACAGATCTGACCTATTCTTTCGAAATATTTCTATCATGAGTATCACGGTAAGGACAGTAGAAGTTTGTATTGTGTATAAAAGAGACATTCGTGCTTTTATATCCTCCATTATATATATATATGGCGCGTTATTGCTTAGTATTAATTTATGCCTAACTGGCCTTGTCTTTATTGTTTGCGGAAGAGCATTGCTCGATGCAAATATTTGAATTTAATTCTACTGTCCTATAAGCTTATGTCCATAGTTTTCTTGAAAACCATTTCTGAGATTTCATCCTTCAGTGCTGCGTATATAAGCAGAATCGTCCAATACAGTATTAGAGCTCGGAGAAGCGGTCTGGTGGATTAAATTGGCGAAACTGCTGGGAAGGTTCACCACTGATGAGCCAAGCCCTCCCAATATATCATTTCATCGCAGTAAGGACAGTAGAAGTTTGTATTGTGTATAAAAGAAACATTCGTGCTTTTAAATCCTCTCATTTTATATAAATTTTCCTCTGTCTACATAAAAAATAGATGACCGGCGACATTAAAATATGAAAATTCTTTAAGTTTTGTCCATGAGTGTACATGTCCTTCTCACCCCTTTAAATACGTACTAATTAAATTTCATGGCGTGTTACAAATTTATCCCTGAGGTTGAAATTGATGAGGTTTACAGTAATGGTGCTGCTATGAGCCCCATTAACCCTGATAATAATACCCAGTGATCCATCAATGTAATGTGGTGGAAAATGGTAATCAACAGCAAGCTTAATTGTTTTCTGGACCTCAGAGATAAGCGGTGGAAAGATATGGCATATATAAAATATATGTCCGTCAGTCTGACTATGTTTTTCGGCTGACTGTGTAATCGGAGATCTTTCTCCTGTCTGGGAGCCGGATGGCTCTCAATCAAACTTTTTATTCAGTTTTGTGTTACATGATGGCCTAACTGGCGAGTTGGATTGTGTATACAATTTAGGCTGTTACAGTATAACTATAATACTTATAAATGACTGCGGCGTATAATTATAAAGCTATACAACCAGTTTAACCGCATAAGTTTCTTTTTATTTAGGAAAAATCATTTTTAATTTCAAAGAGAAATAATTTAATATTTCTAACTTTTGGATGACGTATGAAAAGGTTGAATATATGAAGAGTGATGGTCTATATATGAATGGATGACGTATGGAGGGTGAAAAATATGAAGAGTAATGGCGAACGGAAAATAAAAGTGTCCAGGAGCGGGAATCGAACCCACAACCTTCTGCTGTATAACTATATTACATATGGATATCAAGTATATATATGTCGTGATGAGTTGTTTATCCTGTCGGATAACTGTAGTGTGGTATGATTGGTTGTCTCCTGAATGTCATGATAGGCGGCAGGTTGGTTAGATACAGTCGTAGTGGCCACAATGGTCAGAGTGCTTTCAGGCGTCAGTGAATTTGCACATAAGGACGAGGCATGTTGGATATCACCTCAGAGAGAGAGAGCGGGTGGCCAGCGCAAATCGAGGAAGGTCTGATCTATTTCAGAGCCAGAGGCGAACTGTTGGTAATTCGACTATGTTTTTCGGACTGACGGTGTATTCGGAGATATTTCTCCTGTCTGGACGCCGACTGTCTCTCAATCAAACTTTATTATTCGGTTTTGTGTTACATGATGGCCAAACTGGAGAGTTGGATTATGTCTACAATTTTGGCTGTTACATTATAACTATATTACATATGGATATCAAGTATATATTGAAATTTATTATAACATATATATGTCATAATATATGCTCTTCCAGGAATAATAAAGTAAATCTACAGTCGACTAGAGAGAGAGAGAGAGAGAGACGTAGAGAGAGAACGCAGCTAAAGTACGGTCATTTTGGGACACCAACGACCCCATTCCAGGGGGCGACCGCAGGTCTTTTCTTGGAACCCTCAGGTCTATTTTTGGACAGTCGGCGACACGAACGGTCGTTCCGCGGTGGTAGCCGCTAGCGCTCCCTCTCTCTCTCGGTTTGCTGGGTCCCATCTTCCAACTTGTGGTTTCCTTATTTCTCTCTCCCCACATTATCACTATATTGCCACATCGAAAGTCGACAGGATCATATCACAGAAGAGTCGACAGGATCATATCACAGAAGAGTCGACAGGATCATATTACAGAAGAGTCGACAGGATCATATCACATATATATATATATGAAAAAACAATAGAAAAAAATAAAAAATAAGTGGGTCACAGGGAACAGGTTAAATCAATGAATAGTTTATTTCTGTTCCACCAGATGGCGCTCTGCCTTCTGAAAAGCACATGTGCTCCTAGTCAGGATATGTCTTTTTATTTTTAATATATAAATATATAGGAAGGACATACTACATGTGGTTTTATTTATTTTTTTCTATTGTTTTTTCATATATATATGTGTGATATGATCCTGTCGACTCTTCTGTAATATGATCCTGTCGACTCTTCTGTGATATCATTCTGTCGACTCTTCTGTGATATGATCCTGTCGACTCTTCTGTGATATGATCCTGTCGACTCTTCTGTGATATGATCCTGTCGACTCTTCTGTGATATGATCCTGTCGACTCTTCTGTAATATGATCCTGTCGACTCTTCTGTGATATGATCCTGTCGACTCTTCTGTAATATGATCCTGTCGACTCTTCTGTGATATGATCCTGTCGACTCTTCTGTAATATGATCCTGTCGACTCTTCTGTGATATGATCCTGTCGACTCTTCTGTGATATGATCCTGTCGACTCTTCTGTGATATGATCCTGTCGACTCTTCTGTGATATGATCCTGTCGACTCTTCTGTAATATGATCCTGTCGACTCTTCTGTGATATGATCCTGTCGACTCTTCTGTAATATGATCCTGTCGACTCTTCTGTGATATCATTCTGTCGACTCTTCTGTAATATGATCCTGTCGACTCTTCTGTGATATGATCCTGTCGACTCTTCTGTGATATGATCCTGTCGACTCTTCTGTGATATGATCCTGTCGACTTTCGATGTGGCAATATAGTGATAATGTGGGGAGAGAGAAATAAGGAAACCACAAGTTGGAAGATGGGACCCAGCAAACCGAGAGAGAGAGGGAGCGCTAGCGGCTACCACCGCGGAACGACCGTTCGTGTCGCCGACTGTCCAAAAATAGACCTGAGGGTTCCAAGAAAAGACCTGCGGTCGCCCCCTGGAATGGGGTCGTTGGTGTCCCAAAATGACCGTACTTTAGCTGCGTTCTCTCTCTACGTCTCTCTCTCTCTCTCTAGTCGACTGTAGATTTACTTTATTATTCCTGGAAGAGCATATATTATGACATATATATGTTATAATAAATTTCAATAAATACTTGATATCCATATGTAAGAGTCGACTTATTTTATTTATTACTACATCTTTTATATATATGACACTCTAACGATATAATTTCAAAAATAAATAGAGTTATATTCTGTTGTGTATTATCATTGAACAATTAAAGTTGATTATTAAATTATTTCATCGTTATAATATTAGAGAGATTTGACTATTATCTCATATTTGCCATGTTTTCCGAGGATCATTGGGGATCGTCTATTGACCATACTGAACTATTGACACATGGAAAATTAGGGAAGACCAACTTCGGGATGAGACAGCCATTTATTTCAGGCAAGAACAAACTATGAATTATAAAACAAAAGATAAGCAAAGAGGGAAGTGTACAGAGTATCAAAATATAAACATAAAAAATGATACTCTGTTAATAAAATAATACATACTTTGCTACAATACCATGAAGTGAGAGGTAGAACAAAGTAGGATAGTTTCTATAATCTGAAGGAATGGTGTGGAATCAGAAGAAGAGGTGATGAGAACAGATAGTAATGTCGTTCCATATGAACAAAGTTCCAAAATATTGTCTTCGGGGTAGACGTTCTGAATTTACCACCCCTGACGTTGTGGATTTGTAACTGCCCCCGCGAGTCCACTAGTTTGTAGAGACGGTTGCTAGTTTACTCTTCGTTTAAACGTTTATTTTGACGGGAAAGAGTTGAACACTACCATTTATAGATTAATATCCTCTCGGATAATTCTTCATCTGACTTTAGCATAGAGGAGATGGCTAAACAACTTTTTTTTTGTTGCTTATCCCCTAGTACACGTGGTACAGGCCATGATAACCATGGTGGGTAGAAGAAGACAAATGCTTTTATTTAAGTGCACCACATGTCTACACATGTGAAAAGTAGTTCGACTTTGCACTTACAAATGTTCCTAGAATCCCATTTGGTTACTTGCACTCGCTGGTAAGGTTGGACTTTTGCAAGAATCGGGGGCCATTGGAGCATTTTTTTAATCAGAAAAAAAAGTGCCCAATGTGGGAATCGAACCCGGGTCGTAGCGGTCGAAAAACAAAGGTTTAGACCATCCTTCCACCGACCCCCGTTATACAACATGATAATGATGAGTTTTATCTCAGCTACCACATAACTACGGGATAAATAAATATTGGTTTTTGACCATTAGCCAATACACTGATAATTGTTTGTCCTTTGGGCCACATTGCGACAAGAATTCCTCGAATGTCCTACTGTCACCAGATGACACCTGACATCGCAACATTTCCAATATAAATCAACGAATAGAGCATTCGTGATTGACCTTTACATCTAGTATCTAGATTTGACACATGGGGGTCGGTGGAAGGATAGTCTAAACCGTTGGTTTTCGACCGCTACGACCCGTGTTCAATTCCCGCATTGGGCACTTTTTTATGTTTAAAAAATGCTTCAATTGCCCCCGATTCTTGCAAAAGTCCAACCCCACCAGCGAGTGCAAGTAACAAAACGGGGCTCTGGCACATTTATAAGTGCAAAGTCGAACTGCTTTTCACATGTGTGGACAGGTGGTGGACTTACAGTAAAAGCAGTCGCCAACTTCTACCCACCATGATTATCATGGCCTGAACCACGTGTACTAGGGATATGAAAAAAAAAAACATTTGGCACTGTTTTGTCATTGGAACACATAAATTTATTAATTTTTCAAATAATATTTAAACTATTTCTCCGTATTATTCCCGTATTATATATTATTATTTTTTATTATATTTTCGTATTATTTTTTAAGGTTTTACAATATATCGATTTATTTTTTAACCTTTAAAATTTATGATAATTTGAAACTATTATAGACGCGTATGATTCTTTTGAAAATTAAACCATTTCTACTTCAATGAAAAAATCAATATAATAGTTTCGAATTTTCATAACAGATGGCGCGCTAATGGATTATTAAAATATATATTTAGCTAAATGTGAAAATTCAAATTAAATAATCGAAAATATATATATATATTCTTTGGAAGATAGAATACAGTGGAATTTTCTTTGGAAAAATCATGATGTCTACTCTTTTTTGAAATTTATAGTTTCTCGAAGACACACAATACATAAAATAGAGACTATAGAATTATACGGCCAGTAAATCCGACTGTTAGAAGTGCAGTGAACATAAATAAACCAAAAATAATAATTTAGAATATTGACCAAATATCTAGAGTATCAACCTGACTCTATGTCTACTTGCTGGTCTAAGAGTAAATGGTTAATGTTTTTACCCAAGAAGAGAATTTGAAAGATATAGTCGAATTAACAGAGAAAACAGAAAATACGCTATTGAGATTTGGTTACTCAATTGTTTCATCATTTTGTTATTTTATTTATTTATTTTTTCCTATCCCTAGTACACGTGGTACAGGCCATGGTAATCATGGTGGGTAGAAGTTGGCGACTGCTTTCACCGTAAGTGCACCACATGTCTACACATGTGAAATTCAGTTCGATTTTCAGTTCGGTCGTAGCGGTCGAAAATCAACAGTTCAGACCATCCTTCCACCGACCTCCATTTTGTTATTTAAATATATTGATTAAAATACCATATTGAAAAATAAACAAAAGGTACTCGATCATTATAGTCACAAAAGTAAATAAACCACAATAAATGAAATAAACATAAATGGTGCTAATGTTATTTAAAACACGGGAATTAGTCCAAACCTCACCAGCGAGTGCAAGTAATCAAACGGGGCTTTAGCAAACTTGTAAGTGCAAAAGTCGAACCGCTTTCTACATATGTAGACATGAGGTGCACTTACAGTAATAACAGTCGCTAACTACCACCCACCATGATTATCATAGACTATACCACACGTACTATAGAGATAAAAATAACAACAAGTAAACTAAACTTATAACCATTCTGAAAAATAGTACAAATGTGATATTTTACTGGGATAAGGTGCATAAATTATGAAAAAAGGCTTCTCCTTGTCGTGCAACTGAAAGTTGCTGATGGCCTGCGCCATCTATCGGAATAAATATCAACTATTCTCGTTGATTTTTAAACGCGTCGGTGGTTAGCTTTTCTTGATTGATCAATAATGGGTATTTGACCAATTCTGGAATAGTAGTCAACGAGAATAGTTGATAATTATTCCGAAAGATGGCGCAAGCCATCAGAAACTTTCAGTTGCACGATAAGGAGAAGCCTTTTTTAAAAATTATTATAACCATTTGTCCCTTGATATTTCGTTAAAACTGAATAGTCTTTCAAGCAAAGTGGGCTTTTCTTTATGAGCCTAATATCATAGCATATTATGGCTATGGTGAAAGGTCTTTTGGCTCCAAAGTTTTCCCGGTTGTAACGAGATAAAGAAACGAGTTTTATGTTAATTCACGTGTTTTAAAGAACTCTACAACTTAATAAAGGTATTTCTAAGACCACTTTCATATATTTTTCTTTAAAATATGAATATAGTTTCTCATAGTTAACAGTGCTTTATAAATTAGAGAGATTGAAACACCCTTTATTGACATCTTGTCAATTATGTTTTACAAAATTAATGAAGAATAATGGGAATATTTACAATGATTTATGATTAAGGAAGGCTCTACCATCTGGATAGGGTCCTCCTCCAGACCAGGAGAGGGTCTTCTTGGACCCCCCGCAACTCCAGGGCCAGGAAGTATTTGTAAATTCGAGTCTTGGCAGATGCCATGATGGTCAAGGCGTTGTCCTCCAGGTCATGCCCGAAGATCCAGCGGATTAGAGAGAGAGAGTACATTATTTGAAATATGATTCGAAAAATACACTCATGGACAAAACTTAAGGAAGTTGTACCTTTTAGCATGTATATCGGGATTCAGACAATAACTCTGTAAGGTATTACAGTGACCTTTATTGAAGATACACGAGATAACCAAGTGTGAACAAAGTTGTCTCTGTCTTCTTAGAATAAAAAAGAACAGACGCAATTAAAGACTTTCCACTTCCTTAAGTTTTTTTCTGAGTGTATTTATAATTATGAAAAAGTCATCTCCTTATCGTGCAACTAATCAGTTGCACGATAAGGAGATGACTTTTTCATAATTTATGCACCTATCCCAGTACAAAATCACATTTGTACTATTTTTTCACATTTATAATTATGAAAAAATAGCACAAATGTAACATTGTATTGGGATAAGGTGCATAAATTAAGAAAAAGGCATCTCCTTATCGTGCAACTGAAAGTTGCTGATGGCTGGCGCCATCTATCGGAATAAATATAAACTATTCTTGTTGATAGATGGCGCCAGCCATCAGCAACTTTCAGTTGCACGATAAGGAGATACCTTTTTCTTAATTTATGCACCTTATCCCAGTACAATATCACATTTGTACTATTTTTTCACATTGTGTAGCGTCCTCACGCAATTCTGGCCTTAACTACCCGTTCCATGATTTTTCAGGATGCCTTAATGACCAATTTTTTGGTCGTTGAGGTACAGCTTGCACCACGCTGATGAGGGCCAACAGCCCGAAACGCGTCCGTGGTTAGCTTTTCTTGATTAATCAAGAATGGGTATTTGGCCAATTCTGGAATAATTAAAAATCAACGAGAATAGTTGATATTTATTCCGATAGATGGCGCCAGCCATCAGCAACTTTCAGTTGCACGATAAGGAGATGCCTTTTTCTTAATTTATAATTATGTGTTATATATATAATATTCACGAATAAGTTTATATTTCATTAATCTCTCTCTCTTTCAGTAATGTATTTTGAAGAGATTCCAATTGGGATAACTTTTTTTTACCACTAGTAATGTTGTTTTTACTAGTGTAATTAACATAATAAATCGAATAAAATGGTCTTCATGTACTCGTGATAAGTTAAAAATCTTGATCTAGGTTATAATTCGATATTTTATATCATTCTATATTTTATATCAAAGCTTATTCAAGGATTAAATACATAAGGAGTATATGTAAATAACTATACCATATGTTAAAAGTGTCAATCCTATAATATTTCAGTGATGTAATACTCTGTTGTAATTTGTATATTATTAAAATATAAATAAAGCTTACAGGGCTAAGTTTCTTTATTTTCAAGCTTTCGGACTTGTCAGTCCTTCAACAGGAGTATCACGTTAATAAATTGATGAAAAATACTATTTTTATATATACAAATTATTATTTATATACTTTAAATATTTATAATATTGAAAGGGAGAGAAAAAAAATATATTACATTATTTGTGTGTTAAAAACAATTTATTTTTGTATATACTTTGTATATATGAAACAAATAAAATCAGAACTTTCAGTATAATTTCCATTATTGAAGACAACAAAGCCATCTGGAATGTATATATCTCTTTTCCAAATATACAACACGAACCTGTAATTTGCAAACTATATCGGAATTTTGACACATTATATGGAAGCCAGAGACAGAAGGATTCTCCCCAACATATTAATGAGATATTGATTTTGCCTTTAACACATGGAAGGAAAGTTGTGAAAACTTTGTCACAATAACAACATCATGCCTCACTAGGGAAATAACATGACACGACCCAATTATGGACAAAAACAGAAAAAATATAATTGCGTTGTACCTAAGTTGGCAAAACAACGTTCCCATTTCTATGAGTTGTCCAAACTTTAATTTATTGTTTCTTTATTTTATTGCTTTGGCGTTATTACTACATGGTATCTGTTCCTCATGTCAGTGGCGACCATTTCTTTTGGAGCTAAGTCGGCCTGCCACTGAGTAGTGCTCCCAGTCTTAATGACAAAGGCAGACGCATTCTACTTCACCCAGTCATGATAGTTGTCAAGTCTCAAATTCTACAAGCTCGATACCTTAATATGAATGATTGGAGATAATAAAGAAGAAAAAGAAGAGGTTGATATATTAACCAAAAGGCATATACTGATCATGCAAATGAAAGTTACTGATTGCTTGCGCCATCTATTGGAATAAATTTTAATTAATCGTTGATTTTCTAATCATCTCAGATTAATGGAAAGTTCAGGCTATTGTCCTTCGTCAGCGACGTGCAATTATCTGAAATATTTAAAGAATCAACAATTATAGTTGATATTTAGTCCGATAGATGGCGCTTGACATTAGAAACTTTCAATTCCATGATTATGATATGCCATTATTTCGTGAAGATAGGTTCTTTTCAAATCAATTTTTACCTTTTAGTATTCAAAACAGGGAGAAATGTAGAAGCATTTAACAACATAGATTATATAACAACCAGCATGTATCATCCACCGCGCACGTATATTTTCAAAATTTAGTTTTTCAAACAGAAATAATGTAATATATTTTATTTCAATATATAATAAGTATTTAAAATAGGTATATAATAATTTGTATATAAAAATAGTATTTAACATTAATTTATTAACGTGATACTTCTGTTGAAGGACTGGCAAGTCCGAAAGATTGAAAATAAAATATTACATAAGAAACATAACCCTGGAAGCTTCATTTATTTTATAATAGATTATACACCCATACCTCGCTTAGCGTCGGGGTTACGTTCCAAAAAAACACGACGCAAATTGAAACGACGCAAAGTGAAAATATGAGAAGGCGCAATCAAAAACAAAAGTGTTGCCATATTTTAAGAAAAAAAAATTAAATTAAAGACTCGAATCCAAAACAACGCAACTTCGAAAATCTAACGCCGCACAGTGAAAATCAATAAAAATTAAGCAGCGACGCAACTTCGAAAAAAACGCAAAACGAAACGACGCAAAGCGAGGTATTGGTGTATATAAAAAGAACACTTTTCAATTACAATAGAAACTTATAAAGAGAGAAGAATCAGAGACCAGTGTTTAGCTGTACTTACATAGAGGTTTAAAAACCTTTGCTAAAGATTAAAACTGTCAATTGATATAAAAAAACAAACCAAACACCTATATCGACTTAAAAGATAAAATGTTCACCAGAAAGAAAATCCTAATAAATACAGAAGATCTATTAAAGCTGGCAGATAAAAAGTAGAAATTTTTCTTTTAATTGGAAAACCGATATGCTTCTTTTCTCGCGGTTTTACTTTTATTGGAAAAATGATTGGTCTTATATTTTATTTATATATTTACTCTGCCTTTTGTGTTCATTTTAAATATTAAAAAATTGTATATATATATTTTTTTTTTCGTTCATAATATAAAAATGCTTATTGTTTTGGTCAAAATTTAAAATTAGCAAGTGTGTGTCAAAAATAATATATGATTGTTTTAAAATCAAATGATACCTAAATATTTGAAAAGTTTTTTTTTTTATCCCTAGTACACGTGGTAGAGGCCATGATAAGCATGGTGGGTAGTTAGCGATTGCTTTTACTATAAGAGCACCACATGTCTACACATGTAAAAAGCAGTTCGACTTTGCACTTACAAATGTACCAGAGCCCCGTTTGGTTACTTGCACTCGCTGGTGGGGTTGGACTTTTGCAAGAATCGGGGGCCATTGGAGCATTTTTTTTTTCAAATCAGTGGAATCGAACCCGGGATCGTAGTGGTCGAAAACCAAACGGTTTAACCAGCCTTCCACCGACCCCCCCTGAAAAATTGCAGAGCGTGGTTTCGATCCACGGACCTCTGGGTTATGGGCCCAGCACGCTTCCACTGCGCCACTCTGCTCTTGAAAAGTGAAAAGCTGAAAAGTTTATTTTACAAATCATAAACTCGTGAAATGTAAGGGACATATTTTAATTTGTATTCTTTTATTCTCATACATTACTTATATATATATATATATACATGTCATATAACATAAATTTGCTGGAAAATGATATTCATGTACCAATATATACATGTTATTGTTGTTGCTTATTCCTCAAGTCATGTAAACGATCTCCATTAGGTTCCATTGTCTCAGCTTTTCTATTATAGTCCTGGGGTTTTCCCAGAGGTCTTTTTGGAGGATTTGATACAATTATATAGAATTTCAGGACTGGCTGGTTGGGAATCGAATTTGGGGTATTTCGGGAATGCTTTGATTTTACCATTAAATTTGAGCATTCTAAGATGTTCTGTTGGTAATCTTGAAATCGACGTTTGTTCTTCCCTAGTAAAGGTGTGGAAAGAAGATTCGTTAGGAATGGAGATGTACCAGGGGTGGTTTAGGGTGAATTTCCAGAGAGAGATTATTTTTTGTTTGTGGATGGAAGAAATTTCAGAATAGGTGAGTTGGTAGTTTTCAGGCTGGCCCTTACAGCCTTCTTTAGCCAACTGGTCAGCCATCTCGTTGCCGTCTATGTTAACGTGAGAGGGGATCCATTGGAACATGATTTGGTTTTCCTAGAATATTCTTTTGAGGATTTTGATTATATATGCATATATATTACATATTCCAAATATATTTATATATTCATATTGGCCAAATAATTGGCCAATTCTGGCATTTACATCTGCAAGTCATTATTTACACTCACAGAAGATGCCTCTTCTCTCTAAATAATCCACTTGATCCCAATATATTTTCACTTTTATGCAATTTTCTATATTAATAATTATATTTGTGTTTCCGTACCTAAGAAACAATAAACAATTTACCGCTATTTTAGTTCTTTATTCTACAAAATAAGCGACTTCCTAAAGTGGTCTGGTAGATTAAACTGGCGAAACCACTCTTTGTTCATCACCACTGATCACCACTGATGAGCAAGGCATACCTAAATATTAATTGAATCGCTATAGGGTCAGTGGAAATTTGTTTTTAATAACAAAAATTAAAGTAATTTCAATTATCTACAATTATATTATATATATACTATATACACACAAACTATACTTAACTTTATACTATACTTAACTATATACTATACAATTATATTATAGATACCCCGCGATAAAATCATATATATACTAATTACTGTATTCAATGTTTATAAATACACTCATATATATTTATTTTTCCGTTTATCATTACTCTTCACAATTCATCCTTTCATACTTCATCCCTAAGGTTAGAAATAATTATTATTTCTCCTTAAAATAAATTTCGATTTTTCGTTCAAAAGAAAAACATGCGGGATAATTTTCAAATGTCGTTCTACAATTGTGGGTATTCATTATTTCTAACGCTAAAATCATTGTCAATGCTACAGTTCTATTCAGGCTAGCACGTGTTGCCGAGGATGCCACGTGTTGCCGAGGATGCCATGTGATGCTGTGAGATTTCCCTCCAGACAAGAGTCCGAACAAGGATCCATTGTCCGTCAGATGAGGTCGATGAAATATTTTAAGAATTGTGGTTGGCCCTTCGCCAGGACCATCTTGTGGGAGAGTTCCTTCCTCCTACACCTCGATTCACACTTTTCACATCTTCAACTCTATATATAGTCAAACCTGTCTATAGCGCTCCCTCTTGGGACTCACCAAAATAGGGTGCTATAGAGAGGGGGTAACACATTATTGACTGTATTGACTCATCCATTGATGAGCTCTACTCTTCCCCGGCAGACACCATCAAAAGTCTCAAGCTTTACAAACTTGATACCCTAATATGATTGAGTGGATATAAGAAAGAAGAAGAAGAAGAGAGGGGGTGTAATTGACAGGCCACTTTTAATGTAAAATATTTACATTTTAATGTTTAAAATCGGACGCTATAGAGAGGAAGGGGCTATTTAGAGAGGGTGCTATAGACAGGTTTAACTGTATAATAGAATGGCATCTCCTGATCGTACAAAAGCTGCTGATGGCTTGTGCCATCTCTTGGAATAAATATTGTTACGCCAGATTGCAGATTTGCAGGGTTAATTAATATTAACTATTCGTTGATTTTTTAATCATCCCAGACTATAAGAAAGTTCAGGCTATTGGCCTTCGTCAGATTAGTGCATTTATCTGAAATATTTAAAGAATCAACGATTAGTTGATATTTAGTCCGATAGATGGCGCTTGACATTAGCAACTTTCAATTCCACGATTATGATTATTCCATTATTTCATAAAGATAGATTCTTTTCAAATTATTTTTTACCTTTTAATATTCAAACAGGGAGAAATGTAGAAGCATTTAACAACATAGATTCAATATCAACCAGCACATATCATCCACCATTCACGTATATTTTCAAAATTTAGTTTTTTAAACAGAAATAATTCGTCGAAACCTTTATTTCCTCTTTATTGGTATTGTATGTGTTCACCTATCGAGATTCCATAATAAAGGTAAATGATAAAAAGTAAATAATGAAATAGTTACCTTCAGAAGTTGTTTATTTATTTGTTGTGTTGTCCTCGTAGTTGTCTTCCTCGTAGTCTTCAAGTCCGTTGTCTCAGTTGTTCTATCCTCGCTCCTATCTTTAAAGCATGTGAAGTCCCAGTGTTGACAAATATGCATAATAATAATAATAAATACTCTGTCGAAATATAATAGATAATTATTGAAAATCTAATCTATATTATTACAGTTAAACCTGTCTATAGAGCCCCCTCTAAATAGCGCCTTCCTCTCTATAACGCACGATTTTAAATACGTAGTACGGTGCGATTTACATTAAAAGTTACCTGTCTATAGCACCCTATTTTTCTGAGTCCCAAGAGGGAGCGCTATAGACAGGTTTAACTGTATTTAAATAAATTATAAAAATATTATAATTTTGATTACAAAAGAAAATGTATATATATCATGATGCAGCAATATCAACTATTCGTTGATTTTTTTATTATTACAGAATTAGCCAAATACTCACTCTTTTAGACAGATGGCGCAAGCCATCAGCAACTTTCAGTTGAACAATCATTAAATGCCTTTTTCTTAATTTATCTATCTAATTCCTCAGTAAAATTTCACTTTTATACTATTTTTTTCACATTGTATATACAGTTAAACCTGTCTATAGCGCCTCCCTCTCTATAGCGCACGATTTTAAATACGTAGTACGATGCGATTTACATTAAAAGTGACCTGTCTATAGCACCCCCTTTCTATAGCACCCTATTTTGGTGAGTCCCAAGAGGGGGCGCTATAGACAGGTTTAACTGTATAAGGTAACGTCTTTTTTGACTATATTTCTTTTTTTAAATAAAATATTAACAGAATAAAATATAGATCCTAAAAAACACGCATAACAAATAAATATATAAATTAAATATATGTATGTTATGATTTTTTTTTTGTTGTTGAAAAAGATGGAATTGGAGGTGCAATCGTAAAAAATAGGAAATAAATTATTTACTAATCAAGTAGTTTTTATTTTGAATTACTTGAAGCAAATTACACATAAAATTATTTATCACAGTAATATAGAAATTAGAAAATGAATTCTATAATCGTGATTTTAAAAAATAGGTAGATTAACTATACATATTTACAACAATATTTTAAAGTGTTATGTTCTAAATCTATGGTAAAAAAATGTAGAACAGTAAATGAATGAAAATAAAATATATGTTTTTAAAAAATAAAATTATTGCATTTTAGATTATAATATATATATGTTCTATATTTAAAACTAAATATGAAAAATATTCAATTCTTCTATATAGAATCACACGCGCACACACACACACATTAAAGGTCTTTTTGCATTAAAAATAATACATTAAAAATTCCCAAAAGAAATGTTAAAAAGGGATATTAATCCCAAGTTCAAATATTTACTTTAACTGTCGAATTTTCTTTGTTCCATTAGCGGATATTGTATCTCTCGCTCTTGTTGTTTTAAACAAATTTAAGTGATGAATGGTTTAAATTTCTAATTTAGGTCTCTATTTATTCTTTATTATTGATGTTATTATATAAAATAATAGGATTTAAGCACAAATGTGTTTCTTTTATACACAATACAAACTTCTATTGTCCTTACTGCGATGAAAAAATGTATTGGGAGGGCTTGGCTTATCAGTGGTGAACCCTTCCAGTGGTTTCGCCAATTTAATCGCTAATTAAAAAAGAATTGTGGATAAAATTCGAAACTAATATAGACGCCTATGATTATTTTAAAAAATAAACAATTTCTACTACCCTAACGGCAATGAAAATATTAATGTGAGGGCCTGGCTCATCAGTGGTGAACCCTCGCAGATTAAACTGGCGAAACCGCTGGGAGGGTTCACCACTGATGAGCCAGGCCCTCCCATTAATTTTTCCATTGTAGTAAGGGCAGTAGAAATTGTATATTTTTAAAAGAATCCTACGCGTCTATAATAGTTTCGTATTTTCATAGATAAATTGTGTTTAATTATATTTTTAAATCATTCCAATTTTATAAGTTAATCGTTCCACAAAACCCCTCATTTCTGAATATTTAAAGAAATTCGCTAAAGAAGAGAAATAACAAGCCATATCTATGAAAATGATGAAGGCCTGCTGACTTAAGCCTAAAGTGTAGATGGCCATGGAATGAAGATTGATGTTTGCAGACGACCAGAAAGAAAGATATCTGCTGACAATAAAGGCTTCTGTCAGGCGTCTGCCATTATTTAAAAATGTAATATCCAGCGGCTGAAACATGGAATAGATGAGAGGCTAGAGTCAGGGTTAAACCTAGATTAAATTCTTTCTCTAACTTCCCATGTCACTTTTTTAGACTTTGGAATTAATATAAATGATATTTATTACTAGAATCGTATAATATATCTAATTTTCTATATGTCTAAAAATAATATACAGTTAAACCTGTCTATAGAGCCCCTTCTAAATAGCGCCTTCCTCTCTATAGCGCCCGATTTTAAATACGTAGTACGGTTCCAAAAAATCACTTTATTAGAAACCGATTAAAAAGAGCAACCTAGTTTATGATTTTCACAACAATGAAAAATATGTGAAGGTTATTCACATACTAAACAAAATGTTAACGCGGGATTCAATCCCGGTTCATGATTGTCGGGAATTGAGGGTGTTACCCACTCGTCCCATGTTGAATACGTAGTACGATGCGATTTACATTAAAAGTGACCTGTCTATAGCACCCCCTCTCTATAGCACCCTATTTTGGAGAGTCCCAAGAGGGGGCGCTATAGACAGGTTTAACTGTATATATAAAATAAAGAAGGTATATCCTAACCAGGAGCACATGTGCTTTTTAGATGGCAGAGAGCCATCTAGTGGAACAAAAATCAACTAAACATTGATTTAACCTGTAACCTGATATTTGGCCAACCCAATTTCTTGATAAATCAAGAAAAGCCATCCACAAATATATAGTGCTTATATATACTGTTTATTTTTACGATGGCTTTGTCAAAGTAAAATATCTATGGACCATATAGACTATATTATAGACAATTACTAGTCAAAAATATTTTTTTTCTATATATATAAATAAATATTTAAATATAAAAGCATATATTGGATCAAAATATAATTTATTTTACCAATATTTCAGTTGGCTGAACGCCAACCTATATCAAGGTATTATAACATTTTAATGTGTGTCAAAAACAAACTCAGTGCAACATAACGTCAATTGACGTTGTCTTGGACAAAACTTAAGGAAGTTGTATCTTTTAGCATGTATATCGAGATTCAGACAATAACTCTGAAGGATACACTAAATGACAAAACTTTAAAAATGTTCACCTTTTACATGTATATCGGGATTCAGACAATTACTCAGAAAGATACACTCAATGACAAAACATAAGGAATTTGTACCTTTTAACATGTATATTGGGATTCAGACAATAACTCTGAAAGATACACTCAAGGACAAAACTTAAGGAAGTTGTACCTTTTAGCATATATATCAGAATTCAGACAATAACTCTGAAAGATACACTCATGGACAAACCTTAAGGAAGTTGTACCTTTTAGCATGTATATCGAGATTCAGGCAATAACTCTGAAAGATACACTCATGGACTAAACTTAAGAAAGTTGTACCTTTTAACATGTATATCGAGATTCAGACAATAACTCTGAAAGATACACTCATGGACAAAACTTAAGGAAGTTGTACCTTTTAACATGTATATCGAGATTCAGACAATAACTCAGAAAGATACACTCATGGACAAAACTTAAGGAAGTTGTACCTTTTAACATGTATATCGAGATTCAGACAATAACTCTGAAAGATATTTGATAGCCTGAAAATCTGCCCTTGCCATTTAATTAGCTTAAACATCTTTTGGTAAATACGACCGATTTCCTAACTCCTTTCGTAGCATGCTATGAATTCGAAGTCACCCCAGTGTATTGATGAGGGCTAAAGCCCGAAACCATGGTATACAGGTTACCTTTTTGTCTGAATTTGCTCATACTGGTGTTCTGTTGCTCATTCCTTATCATCATAAAGAGGTGATAAGCATAATGCATTATCCTGTTTCATAATTAAAGAGATAGATGCCTTGTAAGTGTTATCAGGGATTCAGTAATTAGAATTCATTCACCACTGTTGGTTAGAAGAAAAGGTTTTTATTTAACACATGTAAATTATCACAAAGCAATAACGCGCCATCTATACATATAAAATGAAAGGATTTAAAAGCGCGAATGTTTCTTTTATACATAATACAAACTTCTACTGTCCTTACTGCGATGAAAAATATATTGGGAGGGCTTGGCTCATCAGTGGTGAAACCTCCCAGCGGTTTCGCCAATTTAATCCATCAGACCGCTTCTCAGAGCTCTAATACTGTATTGGACGATTCTGCTTATATACGCAGCACTGAAAGGTGGAATCTCAGAAAAGGTTTTCAAGAAAACTATGGACATAAGCTTAAGGAAGTTTGTATTGAGTTTAAAAGAAACATTAGCGCTTTTAAATCCTTTCATTTAACATGTAAATTATATTTAACAGCCATGCAAAAATATAGCAAGCTAGAATATAATATACAGTTAAACCTGTCTATAACGCTTCCTCTTGGGACTCACCAAAATAGGGTGTTATAGAGAGGGGGTGCTATAGAGAGGTCACTTTTAATGTAAATCGCATCGTACTACGTATTTAAAATCGGGCGCTATAGAGAGGAAGGCACTATTTAGAGGGGGCGCTATAGACAGGTTAACTGTACTATTATTCCTATTCACACACAACATTATTACTCTGTTTTTTATTTACATTTCATATAGTTATTTAGTTGTTTTTTTTTACTTTATTGAATAAAATATTTTCCGTTCATCATTACTCTTCGCAATTCATCCTTTCATACTTCATCCCTAAGGATATAAATAGTCGTTATTTCTCCTTATAATAAATTACGATTTTTCGTTCAAAAGAAACATTTGTGGTAAAATTTGTCAAACGTCATTCTTCAATCATAAACCGCATTATTTCAAGCTGCCAAATGCCTCTTTCGATACATTTCCCATATGGGACTCACCAAATAGAGAGGGGGTGCTATAGACAGGTCACCTTTAATGTAAATCACATCGTACTACGTATTTAAAATCGGGTGCCATAGAGAGGGAGGCGCTATTTAGAGGGGGCGCTATAGACAGGTTTAACTGTATTTAATTTGCATATTGATTATTCCAAGAAAAAATACAATTTTGCATAATTATTTATTAATTCTTCAACACACACACATTTAATATAGTTTTGTGTTTCTAAATATTACAAATTATATAGAGGCGTATATCTCGGTGTAATAGAAGAAAGCGATCAAGAAGAAATCGGTTGATCAAGTCTGTAGATAATATTATTAAATAAAAAACGATTATTTCTCCCGACAAGGGCTAAAAAAAGATGATTGATTGAGGTTAATAAAGACGTGGTTAAAGGTGATGTATATCTTCCAGTATTATATCGCTGGGAGATGTTATGAATAGACTTCATCTATACCTGTATCAGCCTTTGTGTCTACCTTTAGTTTTATTAAATAAATTAGGGGGAAAACTGTGTGATAATCTCTTTAAAACAAGAATTATAAAACAATATAATGCGGCTTATGATTTTAGAACGACATTTGAAAAATATACCGCAAATGTTTCTTTTGAACGAAAAATCTAAATTTATTTCAAGGAGAAATAACGATTATTTCTAACCTTAGAGATGAAGTATAAAAGGATGAATTGTGAAGAGTAATTATAAACGGAAAATTGAAGTGTCCAGGTATGGGAATCGAACCCACAGTGTTCCGTTTACCAGGCAGATGCCATGTCCACTAGGTTACTCTGGACATATTTTTTCCGTTCGTAAATATTATATAAAGTAATATATAATGCAATATAATGCGGCTTATGATTGTAGAACGACATTTGAAAATTATCCCGCAAATGTTTCTTTTGAACAAAAAAAAAAATCGAAATTTATTTTAAGGAGAAATAACGATTATTTCTAACCTTAGAGATGATGTATGAAAGGATGAATTGTGAAGAGTAATGATAAGCAGAAAAATAAAGTATCCAGTGATGGGAATCGAACCCACAATGTTCCACTTACCAGGCAGATGCCATGTCAACTAGGTTTACTTTTCACAATTCATCCTTTCATACTTCATCCCTAAAGTTAGAAATAATCGTTAAATCTCCTTAAAATGAATTTCAATTTTTCGTTCAAAAGAAATATTTGCTGTATAATTGTCTAACTTCGTAAAACAAGAATTACTTATCAGATAAAAGATGTTAGACTCTACTGATCTATTCATATTTCAAGATAAAATTAGGAAAAGCGTTTAAAACAAACTAATTAGGTTAATGCAAAATATTTGTCGTTTTTGGTGGTAATTTTAAAATGCTATGACTCGCTTTAAATGACTTTATTAATAAAAATAAAAACCATTTTGGAATCTTAATATTGTTTTCAATGGTAAACTTGCTGGTTTATTCCAATTTGATAGAATTCTGGAGTTCTAGAGCAATGAAATCATTAAAGGCAGTTTCGGCATCGCCTTGATTTCTAAAGTATTTCCCTCCCAGGAAGTTTCTGAGATGCCCGACAAAGTGGTAGTCGGTAGGTGAAAGGTCGGGTGAGTATGGTGGGTGATCAAGAGTTTCATAGCTCAGCTCATTCAGCTTTTGTCGTGTGATCATTGATACGTGGGATCTGGCCTTGTTGTGGAGAAGGATAGAGCCTTTTCTGTTTACCAATCCGGGGCAGATGAGGCGAAACTTTTGGTGCATTTTGTCAATTTGCTGACAATACTTCACCGCTGTGATTGTTTCACCAGAATTCAGGAAGCTGTGATGAATCAAACCTTCTCTAGACCACCAAACAGTCATCATAATCTTCTCTTGTTGCGATTTGGGCTTTGAGAAATGTTTCAGAGCTATGCCACAGTTCAACCATTGCGCTAAAGTTGCCGGTTGTCATAGAGGATCTATTTTTTCGTTGCAAGTGACAATACAGATTAAAAAAAGCTCATTCTTGTTTCGTAGAAGTAGCGCCGAAGACATTTCAAAACGGCGAATTTTCTGATTTTCACTCAATTCGTATGGTACCCATTGGTCGAGATTTTTCACCTTTCCTATTTGTATAAAATGACGAACAACTGTAGATAAGTAAGGAACTGCCCCTGTAGGGCGAAGTACGGTGTTGTGAGCCCCGAGCCGCTACGGTAACCATGAACAGGGAACTCTGAAATGTGGCTGAATAA
>CP092868.1:34454396-34687734 GCA_030710605.1 Cordylochernes scorpioides | reverse complement strand
ATCTTCACATATTATTTTATTAACAGAGTATCATTTTTACCAGATGTAACGTAGAAAATTAGGAAAGAAAAACCTCAGAATAACAAAGAAATTTTTTTAATGTAAAACCAAATTAAAACTGAAAAAAAAATAGCAGAGAAACAATGATAAAATTTTACAGTGTATCAAAATACAAATATAGAAATTTCAAATCTTTTCATAGAATAATAAATAACAATAAATATTTTAACAAATTTTAATAACGATAACTACTTTAATAATTCTGTAAGATAAATCTAACTTATATTTTATAATAGATTTCTTTCACTTTTTACGTTTGTCTCTCGGTATTATTGTTATTTAAATATATAAATTTAATGAAAATCTTTTTAAGGGACTAAATATATATTTTAAAAGGAATTTATTCTTATAATTCCTTTAAATCGCTAAAACGAGGTTTTTCTGAATATATAACAATAATAGTTTTAGTAAAAATAAAACATATAAAATATATAAAACCTATATAATATCATACATGATTTATTTCACATGATATTTTACTTAATCGCCGAAAATTAGGATAAAATATGTTATCTTTGAACAACTTAAACTCATTAAAACTTCAAATATGCTAATAAAAGATTTTCTTATACTATTAATTGATAATTATAGAATCAATCATTAATATTCACCATGCTCGTTTTTAATTATTCTTCTAACTTTTTAATTATTTAAATTGACTAAAGGATTTGTGTGGCGTGTGCCTTAATCAGATTCTGGTCAAAATTTATAAAATAAACATCACAGAAGCTGTCAGCTCCAGTGCGGTTGTCAAAAGTGTAAAAATGAAGTTAAGATAACACACTTAAAATATCTTCTGCTTTATATCTTCAATCTTCTTAGAGCAACTATCAATTTTCTGGTGGAGCCAGCAGATATGCTGAGTTATCAACTTTCTTCTTAAATTCTTTGAAATAGATTTTTCCCTTCTTTTCTCAAAACGGTTTTTTTTTGTTGCAACTAAACATTTTCGGAAATAAAATGTATCTTTTGTTAGCTATTACATTAATGCGGTATAACCATGACAAATTTTATAATGATAACTTCACAAATAGTAATTTTATTTTTGATTGTTTATTATTTTGAAAATAGGGCAATCCATAAATAAATCTTTAATTAAAAAAGCATATATTGGATCAAAATATCATTTATTTTACCAATATTTCAGTTGGCTGAACGCCAACCTTTATCAAGTTGTTGACACACATTAAATATGTTATAACATCTTGATAAAGGTTGGCGTTTAGCCAACTGAAATATTGGTAAAATAAATGATATTTTGATCCAATATATGCCTTTTTAATTAATATTTTTAATTATATATATATAATATAGAATACGCGAATATAATATTTTTGCTAATATACTCTGAACATTTAAAATTTCATTATTGCCTTACATTAGATTACATATTTCTACTATACATGAATTTATAATAAAGTCTGAAGTTTATTATTATATTTAAAATAATATATTTAATAGAAATTTACAGTTTTAATGAGGCTCTTATATTTGGTATAGTTTTAGATTTATTCATTTTATTTAAATATTGCATTACATATTTTAAAATTATTTTATTACATTATTAAAATTTTATTTTTATGACTCTTTGTGCTTTAAACAGTTTGTTACGTTTTTTTATTTTTTGGTGGAAACAAAATGGAAGCAAAATTGATATATCTTATATGAAATGGATTAAATAAAAATATATTTATTCTAAATTACTAAAATATATAATTAATGCTTTCCATATGAAATGCTTGTAGTAAGAATCTATGATATTCTGTTCAATATATTGAATTTTTGAAAAAAAAACACAGTTGTCTTCCATATTAATTGTTTTATATAAAACAACACCAATGTTCCACATATAAAATGCTTGTAATAAAAATCTATGATATTTTGCTCAATATATTGAATTTTTGAATGAATTTCATAGTTGTATTCGCTATTCATTATTTTATATTGAAAAACACATTGAAAATTATTAAAAATAAAAATGGCATATCTTGACCAGGAGCACATGTGCTTTACAGAAGGCAGAGCGCCATCTGGTGGAACAGAAATCAATTAAACATTGATTTAGCCTGTTCCCTAATATTTGGCCAACCCAATTTCTTGTTAAATCAAGAAAAGCCATCCACGAACGCGTTTCGCGCTGTTGGCGCTTGTCAGCGTGGAGTAGGATGTACCACTATGACCAAAAATAATTTTGGTCCCAGAGGCTTCTTGAGAAACCAAGGAATGGGTATTTAAGGCCAAACTTGAGTAAATACGCTTAACATGTGAAAAAATATTTATTTTTTTAATATTTTTTATTTACTTTTCTTATATATAATTATATAATGCCATCTAAAATAGACATGTGCTCTTGGTCAGGATATGCCTTCTTTATTTTTAATATAATTATATTTCATATTAGTTGCGTTTTTTAAACTAATATAATTTGATAAAAATATTTAAAATATTTCACAAACTCAGTTTGAAACTGTTATAGATGCTATTTTTTCAAAGTTTTATATATAGAGAGAAACGAATTCTTGAAAGTTTTAGGGAATTTATTGAAGACCTTAGCATTTATATTGAAATCTAACTCTGCATTTATGTAAATAAAGGAATAAATCTAAGAGGCGTTAATACCTCGAATCTTTCTGAAATATAAGGTTGATCCAAAAGTTCGTGTTTTTTCTTATTACTTGGCGAATATTGACCTCCCCGACGCTTATCATGCTCTCCTGGCCTTTATGTAATTTTTCTCATTTATATACTTGGGCTCCATATCAGACATATCATATACACCTATCCCCCGATTTACACGGTACTTGTTTTACACGTTTTCGCTTTTACACGGTTTCCAAATAAGTTTTTTTTTTTGTTTTTATCGCACTATACTAAATGCTACTGTGATTGAACACATGCGCTGTGTACACATCTTACAAGGAATCCCGAGCTTATGTGCTGACTACATATTTTAACCTGTCAATGCATTTTATTTTTATTTCTGTGTACACCTATCCCCCGATTTACACGTTTTTCTCAGGAACGTATCTACCGTGTAAATCGGGGGATAGGTGTACTCCATTAATATTTCTTGCCTCCAGCTATGGATTTGCATCTCTTTAAATTGTCCTCTATAATATTATTATTTTAAAAATAGTTAAATTACTTATTTGCATGCTTATTTTCTATAGTTATGTAAATAAGTTGTGTATATATATTCACTTCAACCATTAGTTTCGTTCAGAGTGTCGTATTTATACTTTATTGCCTGTTGAAGGGTTTTTGCCCGAAAGCTTGCGTTGTCGAATAATTAAAGAAACTTGTCTTCTTTCATTTGGTAAATTCGCTACATATTTTACTAAGAAGAATCTTCTATAATAATATTATTACTTGGCGTATACATAATAATACATAATACAATTACTGTATTTTATACATAATACAAAGACAATATACATAACGGCGAATAATATTATGGAAAATAATATTGGTATTTCAATTTTTTTGTAAGTGTTTACGAACCTTTGGGACAACTTTGTAAAAAACAAGGTTGATATACAGTATTAAATATTGTAGTAGATTATCTATTATTCTATGAACATATTTTTTAAATTTCAATATTTGTATTTTGATACACAGTAAACTTTTCATATTGTCTCTCTGTTATTTTATTAATTTTAATTTAGTTTTACATTAAATAAATTGCTGTGTCTTTCTGAAGTTTGTTTTACCTAATTTTCTACGATACAGTATAATTATATTTCTATAATTTACATAGTTATATGTTTTTTAATGTGTAATTATAATGATATATTCTAAGTTTATTATAGATTTAAATGTCGGTTTTCTTTTAATTATAGAGAGATCTGAAAAGAGAGAAACTTAACGATAATGACCTCTACATATTGACTAAAATATGCAACTTTTATTTATTTTATCAAATATTTTAGAGCTAAATCTATTTCCATTAATGGAATACTTCAATCTAAAATAGAAATCACGCATGCAAATGTTTTGAGAATTGTCAATTTTATTACAAACAATTGAGATTTCCAGATAAAAGCTTTTCACCATTATTTTTCGATTTGAGTATTTTTTTCATTGTTGATTTCATCAGAATTCACCAGAAAAACAATATCTTCTACTACAATATTCTTGGAAAATGAAATTATCGAGAAACTATTATCTTAATGGAAATTGTGCTTATCCAATTTGGAAAAAGAATTTCCCAAAAACTGAATTATTGAAAAAATCTACTTTAGAGTTGAAGTTGAAACTATTGAAGTGGAATTTGCAGTTTTGAGGTAGTTTTCTGATAAACATATATTATGATACATTAGCACGCCATTTCTTATGAAAATTCGAATATTATAGACGGGTATGATTCTTTTAAAAATTGAACAATTTCTATTATTTCTTTTGCAGTAAATGCAGTAGAAATTGTTTAGATTGAAAAGAAATGATACGCGTCTATAATAGTTTCGAACTTTCAAAAAAATATATAATAAAAGGTAAATTCAATGACATTTCCAATTTGTATTTACTCTCAAAGAAAAAATATTATTTACTGAATATAATTCTCTGAGATACATATAATATATGCGGTTGGCAATATCTATACCAGCTTCAGGAACCTGGGTTAAATAAATAAAAAGGAAAATATTCTATTTGATAAGGGTAACAATTTGGGGGCATCACTTATTCTATTGTATTTGTCTTATATTATTTGTGAAGGCTTTGTGTATGCAATATTATTTAATAGATAATGTTTTCTTCTTCTTTCTTGTCTCCGCTCAATCATATTACGGTATCAAGATGTAAAGCTTGAGACTTTTGATGGTGTCTGCCGGGGAAGAGTAGAGTTCATTAATGGATGAGTTTGACAACCATCATGACTGTGTGAAGTAGAATGCGTCTGCCTTTGTTATTAAGACTGGGAGCACTACTCAGTGGCAGGCCGACTTAGCTACAAAAGAAATGGCCGCCTCTTTTTTCTTAATTTATGCACCTTTTCCATACCTTAGCCATACATGCTAAAAGGTACAGCTTCTTTTAATTTCGCCCACGAGTGTAGATACTAATCTGTAGGTTAAAATAGCGTGATAATAATGCATTCGATACATTGTAACAGAATATTTTACCCACATATTTTACTACTTTTGAGCAAATTTTCCTAGTGGACCTCTCTGTTATTTGGAATAAATACTCACTTTGTCACAAGTGTACTCAACTTTCTAGGCGATGAATAACACACCACCCAGCATTACTTAAAATATAAACATAATGATTGTTGGAAGATGCTTAGCTTTATTGATTGGTAGAACGAATGAAATATTTCGACCTGACTCTCTTCTGAAGGCTATAGTGATATAACGCTAACAAGATCACTATAGCTAGTAGAAACTATCATACTCGAGAGCTTACATTTTTTCTTCCAATAAAAGAATACGTATCGCCCAATAGCCTCTTGTCTTTCTTTTAAGTACCTGGACTTTTTTCACAAATTCCAGCAATGCTAATGTGCACATGCAAATGTTCCTTAAGGATTGGAGTGGTTTTTGGGTTGCTTTTTGAATAACATAACTATTCCCTTACCAATTTTGAGATGGGTGTCGCTCCTTGTAATGTCTGGCACATTCTTTCTGTTCGTTACAATGAAGGAATTATTTTTATAAAAGAAAAATAATTTGGTTATATAAGTTATCCCATTTCTAAACTACAATAACTGAGATTCCATCCTTCATTGTCGCACATATACACTCATAGACAACTCTTAAAGAAGCTGTACCTTTTAGCATGTATATCGGGATTCAGACAATAACTCTGAAAGATATTACAGTGACCTTTATTGAAGACACACGATATAACTAAATATGACAAAATTGCCTCCATCTCCTACAGAAAATAGATGACCGGCGACAGGAAAGACTTTCAAATTCCATAAGTTTTGTCCATGAGTGTATAAGCAGAATCATTCAATGCAGTATTAGAACTTTAAAAGGCGGTCTGGTAGATTAAATAGACGAAACTGCTGGGGGGATTAACCACTGATAAGCCAGGCCCTCGATTATAAACGAGTCACAGATCTACAAAATTTTAAAAGGTTTTTGATATTTGAGTATTTAAAATGCTTTTTGTGTAATCCAATGGGGTTGATTCCGAATCTGCTCTTAGTTTTTCTGTATGCCATCAAAATCTATAGATAATTACTATAAAGTGTATTTCACCAAAATAATATTGTAACAAAGTATTTATTAATTTTATTATTTTTATTAACAGAGTGGTCATTTTTATGTTTATATTTTGCTACTATGTAAATTTCCCTCGTGGCTTATCTTTTGTTTACCATTCATAGTTTGTTCTTGCCTGAAAAAAATTGTTGTCTCCTCTTGAAGTTTTTGTCTTCCCAAATTTTCCACGTGGCAATATTATCATAAAGAAAACTGCCAAGTCATCATGATTGCTTCATGATGTTTACAATCATCACATCTCAAGGTTCTTCTAAAACATACGCCATTGATTTATTAATAATTATTTTTAATCGTCGTAAGGACAGTAGAATTTTTGTTTTATTCGTTAAAGAAGCATTAGTGAGAGAGATCAATAGTTGTATTTCTTATACATATATGTCGTGTTATTGTCTTATAATTGATTTTGTCATTTTGAATTTCCCAAAATTATTATAGCAATTAGTACAATTTCAAATATTTTCATCATAAGAGAAATTTATGACCATTATTTAAAAAAAGCGACGTCTTTTATAGCCTATCATGTACCTGATTATATATTGTGTTCAATAGAAATTGACCATAAAAAGTCAATTTTAAAAGGCTAACCAAGTAACCCCATAACCTAATTGTTTTACGGTAATTTAAAAACAGACGAGAAAGAGAATATAGCTAATTAGGCAATTACTTAATTAATTCCTCCTTAACGATGTCAACCAGATCCCATCCCTAATTTACATCTTAACATGCTTGCCAAATTAAATTAGCATTTTAAAAAACTTTAACGAAAAACATAGTTTTAGGTCACTAAAGGTTTAATGGCTTTTTTTAAGGTTAATAATTTTTCAAAATCTTAGGATATTTTTGAAATCTTTTGGAGAGTTTTATATAGTTATTTTTGCGATGTTTTATAATAAGAGGGAAATATGCAAATTAGCAATGTGTTTTTAAAACTCAATTTGTTTTGAAACGTAGTTTCGAATTAAGAATAAAAGGTGTCTTTCTATATTTCTTGAACGTTGCTGATGGATAATATATTTAGGAATAAGAATTAATCAATGGTTCGTTACTATTTATTCAGATAGATGGCACAAACCATCAATAACGTTCAGTTCCACGATCATGCGATGCCTTTTCTTACTTCTAAAACACTACACGAGAAGTAACTGAAGAGATTAATTTTGAACAATCTACAGTTGTGGTGGTGCTCCGTGGAAAGGGAGGGTGCCATTGCCCCGTTAGTCAGCCACATTTCAGAGTTCCCTGTTCACGGTTATCGTAGCGGCTCGGGGCTCACGACACCGTAATTTACCCTACAGGGCAGTCCCTTACTTATCTACAGTTCTTCGTCATTTTATACAAATAGGAAAGGTGAAAAATCTCGACCAATGGGTACCATACGAATTGAGTGAAAATGAAAAAAAATCGCCGTTTTGAATTGTCTTCGGCGCTACTTCTAAGAAACCAGAATGAGCCTTTTTTAATCTGTATTGTCACTTGCGACGAAAATAGATCCTATATGACAACCGGCGACGTTTAGCGCAATGGTTGTATTGTGACATAGCTCTGAAACACTTCTCAAAGCCCAAATCGCAACAAGAGAAGATTATGGTGACTGTTTAGTGGTCTAGAGCAGGCTTGATTCATCACAACTTCCTGCATCCTGGTGAAACAATCATAACGTTGAATTATTGTCAGCAAATTATTGACTCCACGTCTCAATGATCACACGACAAAAGCTGAATGAACTGGGCTATGAAACTCTTGATAAACCACCATACTCACCAGACCTTTCACCTACCAACTACCACTTTCACAGGCATCTCACAAACTTCCTGGAAGTGAAATGCTTTAGAAATCAAGGCGATGCCGAAACTACCTTTAATTATTTCATTGCCTCTAGAACTCCAGAATTCTATCAAATTGGAATAAACTAGCTATTTCCCATTGACAACAATAGATTCCTAAATGGTTTTCATTTTGATTAATAAAGTAATTTAAAGCGAGTTATAGCATTTTAAGAATACTACCAAACAACGGCGAATATTTTGCATTAACCTAATAGTTTGTTTTAAACGCTTTTCCTAATTTTATCTTGAAATATGAATAGATCAGTAGAGTCTAACATCTTTTATCTGATAAGTAATTCTTGTTTTATGAAGTTTGACAATTTATACAGCAAATGTTTATTTTGAACTAAATATTGAAATTCATTTTAAGGAGATATAACGATTATTTCTAAACTTAGGGATGAAGTATGAAAGGATGAATTGTGAAGAGTAAACCTAGTGGACATGGCATCTGCCCGGTAAGCGAAACACTGTGGGTTCGATTCCCATCCCTGGACACTTTTATTTTTCCGTTTATCATTACTTTTCACAATTCATCCTTTCATACTTCATCCCTAAGGTTAGAAATAATTGTTATTTCTCCTTAAAATAAATTCCGATTTTTCGTTCAAAAGAAACACATGCGGGATATTTTTCAAATGTCGTTCTACAATCATAAGCCGCATTATATTGCATTATAAATTACTTTATATAATATTTATAAACGGAAAAATATGTCCAGGATAACCTAGTGGACATGGCATCTGCCTGGTAAGCGGAACACTGTGGGTTCGATTACCATCCCTGGACACTTAATTTTTCCGTTTATGATAACTCTTAACAATTCATCTCCTTTCATACTTCATCCCAAAGGTTAGAAATAATCGTTATTTCTCCTTAAAATAAATCCCAATTTTTCGTTCAAAAGAAACACATGCGGGATATTTTTCAAATGTCGTTCTAAAATCTTAAGCCGCATTATATTGTATTATAATTATTGTTTTATAGAGATTATCACACAGTTTTATCCCTAATTTATTTAATAAAACTAAAGGAAGACACAAAGGCTAATACAGGTATAGAGGGATTCTATTCATAGCATCTCCCAGCGATATAATACTGGAAGATATACATCACCTTTAACCACGTCTTTATTAACCTCAATCAATCATCTCTTTTTTTTAGCCCTTGTCGGGAGAATTAATCGTTTTTTATTTAATAATATTATCTACCGACTTGATCAACCTATATCCTCTTGATCGCCTTCTTCTATTACACCGAGATATACGCCCCTATATAACTTTGTAATATATAGAAACACAAAACTATATTAAATGTTGAAGAATTAATAGATAATTATGCAAAATTGTATATTTTCTTGGTATAATCAATATGCAAATTAAATACAGTTAAACCTGTCTATAGCACCCGCTCTAAATAGCTCCTCCCTCTCTATGGCGCTCGATTTTAAATACGTAGTACGATACGATTTACATTAAATGTGACCTGTCTATAGCACCCCCTCTCTATTTGGTGAATCCCAAGAGGGGGCGCTATAGACAGGTTTAACTGTATGGGAAATGTATCGAAAGAGGCATGTGGCAGCTGGAAATAACTGTTATAGTTATTATAATCTAAAGTATAGAATTTATAATACAATATAATGCGGCTTATGATTGTAAAACGACCTTTGACAAGTGTTACCGCAAATGTTTCTTTTGAATAAAAAATCGTAATTTATTTTAAGGAGAAATAACGACTATTTCTATCTTTAGGGATGAAGTATGAAATGGTGAATTGCGAAGAGTAATGAGGAAAGGAAAATATTTTCTTCAATAAAATAAAAATACTAAATTACTCAATGAAATGTAAATAAAAAACAGAGTAATAATGTTGTGTGGGAATAGGAATAATAGTAAAATTAAACCTGTCTATAACGCCCCCTCTAAATAACGCCTTCCTCTCTATAGCGCCCGATTTTAAATACGTAGTACGATGCGATTTACATTAAAAGTGACCTGTCTATATCACCCCCTCTCTATAACACCCTATTTTGGTGAGTCCCAAGAGGAAGCGTTATAGACAGGTTTAACTGTATATTATATTCTAGCCTGCTATAATTTTGCATGGCTGTTAAATATATTTACATGTAAAATGAAAGGATTTAAAAGCGCTAATGTTTCTTTTATACACAATACAAACTTCTATAAGCTTATGTCCATAGTTTTCTTGAAAACCTTTTCTGAGATTCCATCCTTCAGTGCTGCATATATAAGAAGAATCGTCCAATACAGTATTAGAGCTCAGAGAAGCGGTCTGGTGGATTAAATTGGCGAAACCGCTGGGAGGGTTCACCACTGATGAGCCAAGCCTTCCCAATATATTTTTTCATCGCAGTAAGGACAGTAGAAGTTTGTACTATTATAAAAGAAACATTCGCGCTTTTAAATCCTTTCATTTTATATGTATAGATGGCGCGTTATTGCTTTGTGATAATTTACATGTGTTAAATAAATATATTTTATTTTAAACAACAGTGGTGAATGAATTATGATTACTGAATCCCTGATAACACTTACAAGGTATCTATCTCTCTCTTTAATTACGTAACAGAACAATGCATTATGCTTATCATCATGATAAAAACTTCATTATGATGATAAAGAATGAGCGACACAACACCAGTATGAGATAATTCAGAGAAAAAGTTAACCTGTGTACTATGGTTTCGTGCTTTGGCCCTCATCAGTACAGGGTTGACTTCGAATTCATACCATTCTACGAAATGAGTTATGAAATCGTTCGAAATTACCAAAAAGATGTTTAAGCTGATTAAATGGCAAGGGCAGATTTTCAAGCTATCAATACACTTTCAGAGATATTGTCTGAATCTCGATATACATGTTAAAAGGTACAACTTCCTCAAGTTTTGTCCATGAGTATATCTTTCAGAGTTATTGTCTGAATCTCGATATACATGGTAAAAGGTACAACCTGCTTAATTTTGTCCATGAGGGAATCTTTCAGAGTTATTGTCTGAATCCCGATATACATGTTAAAAGGTACAACTTCCTTAAGTTTTGTTATTGAGTGTATCTTTCAGAGTTATTGTCTGAATCTCGATATACATGTTAAAAGGTACAACTTCCTTTACCCTTTGTCCAAGACAACGTCAATTGACGTTAAGTGGCGCTGAGTTTGTTGTTGACACACATTAAAATGCTATAATACCTTGACAAAAGTTGGCGTTCAGCCAACTGAAATATTGGTAAAATAAATGATATTTTGATCCAATATATGCCTTTTTTTAAAAAGATTTATTTATGGATTGCTCGAATTTCAAAACATACATATATGTTTTGATCCAATATATGTTTCTCCACCTTTCCATATCATTAATAGTTAAATATGTTAACATTCTATTACGTAATCTAATATGTAAATATTCTATCTATTATCTTTGTTAAATTAAAACTTTATAAAATTAAATATGCAAAAAAATATTTTGTATAAAAATAGTATATATGCCATCAATCTGTTGTCTTGATACTCCTGTGGAAGGACTGACAGGTCCGAAAGCTAGAGAATAAAATTTGAATAAGAAACTTATCCCTGGAGACTTTATTTTCTTTATAATATCACTTTTTATTTGAAGATATATATAGATTTTTGGCTAGTAATTACCTAAATGGTCCATAGAATTTACTTTGACAAAGCCATCGTAAAATTAAACAGTATATATAAGCATTATATATTCGTGGATGGCTTTTCTTGATTTATCAAGAAATTGGGTTGGCCAAATATCAGGTTACAGGTTAAATCAATGTTTAGTTGATTTCTGTTCCACTAGATGGCGCTCTGCCATCTAAAAAGCATATGTGCTCCTGGTTAGGATATGCCTTCTTTATTTTAAATATACAGTTAAACCTGTCTATTGCGCCCCCTCTTGGGACTCACCAAATAGGGTGCTATAGAGAGGTGGTGCTATAGACAGGTCACTTTTAATGTAAATCGCATCGTACTACGTATTCAACATGGACGAGTAGGTAACCCTCGATTCCCGACAGTCATGAACCGGGATTGAATCCCGCGTTAACATTTTGTTTACTATGTGAATAACCTTCACATATTATTCATTTTTGTGAATATCATAAACTAGATTTCTATTTTTAATCGGTTTCTAATAAAGTGATTTTGGAACCGTACTACGTATTTAAAATCGGGCGCTATAGAGAGGAAGGCGCTATTTAGAGGGGACACTATAGACAGGTTTAACTGTATATTATTTTTAGACATATAGAAAATTAGACATATTATAAGATTCTAGTAATAAATATCATTTCTATTAATTCCAAAGTCTAAAAAAGTGACATGGGAAGTTAGAGAAAGAATTTAATCTAGGTTTAACCCTGACTCTAGCCTCTCATCTATTCCATGTTTCAGCCGCTGGATATTACATTTTTAAATAATGGCAGACGCCTGACAGAAGCCTTTATTGTCAGCAGATATCTTTCTTTCTGGTCGTCTGCAAACATCAATCTTCATTCCATGGCCATCTACACTTTAGGCTTAAGTCAGCAGGCCTTCATCACTTTCGTTGATATGGCTTGTTATTTCTCTTCTTTAGAGAATTCTTTAAATATTCAGAAATGAGGGGGTTTGTGGAACGACTAACATATAAAATTGCAACACAATTTATCTAATAAATAATTGTTTTTTTTTCTTCTTATCCCTAGTACACGTAGTACAGGCCATGATAATCATTGTGGGTAGATGTTGACGACTGCTTTTACTGTATGTGCACTACATGTCTACATATGTGAAAAGCAGTTCGACTTTGCACTTACAAAAATAAATAATTGTAATATGGAAGGTTGTCAAATTGGCTTTCCCAGTTTTGCTATTGTGTCACACAGGAGATGGCTAGATTCTGCCCTGATTACACAATGTTTACATTTGATGAATTATATTAGGTTAGATTCTGTTAGATTAGTGTATGCTAGAATAGATTATGTTTGATTTAATTACATTAGTTTAGGTGTTTGTATAGGTTAGATTAGGTTTTTTATAAATCAGGATATAGGTTAGGGTAAATTAAGTAAGGTTGGGCAATGTTTTATATTGTGACAAAGTATTCATTAATTTTATTATTTTTATTAACAGAGTGGTCATTTTTATGTTTATATATTGCAACTCTGTAAATTTCCCTCGTGGCTTATCTTCTATTTACCATTCATTGTTTGTCCTTCCCTGAAATAAATTGTCTCATTCTGAAGTTTTGTCTTCCTTAATTTTCCACGTGGCAATATTTTATGCAACATTAAGTTGAATTATGTTAGGTTAAGTTAGATTATGCTACGCTAGGTTAGGTTGTTACGTTAAGATTATATACATTAAGTTAGCTTAAATAATCAAACTAATGTACATAAACTTAAGGAAGTTGTACCGTTTAGCATGTATATCAGGATTCAGACAATAACTCTGAAAGATATTAAAATTACCTTTATTGAAGACACACGAGAAAACAAAGTGTGAACAAAATTGCTCACTTTCCTTAAAATAAAAAAGAGACGACCGGCGATATAAAAAAACTTTCCACTTCCTTAAGTTTTGGCCATGAGAGTAGAATGAACACGTGGATAATGATATATTTAAGATTGTTGTACAAGGTGACCGTTTTGATGGAACTGTTCTGAAATCCACACGTTGATAGTTGTTCTTGTCAATAACAATGAAGGATTTTATGATCAATTTTATTGTCGCGCGTTATATTTTAAATAACATACATATATAAAAATTGGAAACTATTATAGACGTGTATGATTCTTAAAAAAAAAACAATTTCTATATATATATATACTGCCCTTACTTCAATGGAAACATTAATGGGAGAGATCCTGGCTCATATGAATCATACGCAAATCATACACGTCTATAATATTTTCCAATTTCGATAACAGATGGCGCGATAATGTATCATAATACACATATATGACTTTTATAATAGTAGGGAAAAGAAAAAGAATGTTTTGCTCTTCAGTGGTGAAATCCAACAGCGATTTTGCTAAGTTGAAATTAGCAATCCCCTCTCATTTGAAACATGATAATTATTCAGAGATATATTAGGCTATTGGTTAAGGTAAATCAAGTAAGGTTAAAAACACAAGGAATAAGACCAAATCCAATAAGACGAATTACCTTGTGTCTATATTCTATAATCCAAATTGTGCCTTATCATTAAGTAAGGTTAAGTGATATTTTTAAGAGATAAGCGAAAGCTTAGTTTAAGATATATATCTTAACTGAAGATCAATAAATAAAGTCTATTATTTGAGGATTAGGTGTTTATCTTACACATAATCATTTTTAAATTACAAAAGAATATATTGGATCAAAATATAATCCAATCAATATCCAATATATGCCTTTTTAATTAAAGATTTATTTATTCAAATCAAAAATTATAGATTCAAATCATAAATATTCATGAATTCATTTCCTACAAATAATAGATCCACGATTAACTGCATCCATGAAGAAAAAAAACTGTTAAATATAAAATGAATTTCGCGGATTTGAACAATTACAATATCGAATATGAAACCACATTAAGGAAATATATCAATCGTATTCACGTTTATTTACAAATAAATGTCACCTCTCCCGTCAAAATAGGTGTTAAAACTAACGGACTCGGGTCAGTAACAAAGATACAACATCAGCTTTGGAAAATTCAGAATGCTCACCTGAATATCATAGTTTCGGACTGATGGCCCTTGTCAGTCCTAAGCATCCAAGTGGACATTCTGAATTTTTCAAAATGGGTGTTGTGGCTTTGTCACCGAACTAATTCCGCTAGTTTGCGCAGACAGTAAATAGATGGTACCTAGTTTTTACATATATTTTGAAGGGAGAGGTGACCTTTTTTTTTAGTTCAATATCCTCCTATACAAATTTCCCATCCAAGTTTTAATGTATAGCATCATATGGCAGGTTTTGTACAGAATCCCACAAATGGATATGTTTGGTAGGAAAAAAATAACAATAACAACAATTAACACAAAGCAATAACGCGCCATCTATACATATAAAATGAAAGGATTTAAAAGCACGAATGTTTCTTTTATACACAATACAAACTTCTACTGTCCTTCCTGCGAAGAAAAAATATATTGGGAGGGCTTGGCTCATCAGTGGTTAACCCTCTAAGCGGTTTTGCCAATTTAATCTACCATTCTTTTTTAATTGGCGATTAAATTGACAAAACCGCTGGGAGAGTTCACCACTAATGAGCCATACACTCCCAATATATTTTTTTTATCGCAAGAAGGACAATAGAAGTTTGTATTGTGTATAAAATAAATGAAGCTTCCAGGGTTAAGTTTCTTGTAAAACCTTTTATTTCCAAGCTTTCGGACTAGTCAGTCCTTCAACAGGATTATCACTATTACAACTTAATAATAAATACATTTTATACACACGTTATTATATACATATTCTAAATACCTACTACAGTAATCCCTCGTTATCACGAACTCGGATTATACGAACTCTCGGTTTGCGCGAACCGTTTCTTTTCCGTTTATACATTTATTCGGTTTATAAATTCGGTTTATACGAATTCGGTATATATTCTTTTAAGGCGAAAAGGGTATTTCGTTCCCCCGTTGAGTTTGTCTTAACGAGGGATTACTGTATATACTTAGAGAAAATATACTACATTATTTCTGTTTGAATATCAAAATATTTTGAAAATATACGTGCTGGTTGAATGATATTTCGAGACTTCAAATTAAATTTAATGAATCTGTGAACTATTGTGTTATAGATAAAAGTTTGTATTGTGTGTAAAAAAGAAATATTTGTGCTTAAATCCTATCATTTCATACAATAACATTAATAATAAAGAATAAATAGAGCCCTAAACCAACCCTACCTAACAAATTGTAGAAATTTAAACCATTCATCACTTAAATCTGTTTAAAACAACAAGAGCGAGGGATACAATATCCGCTAATGGAACAAAGAAAATTCGACAGTTTAAGTAAATATTTGAACTTGGGATTAATATCCCTTTTTAACATTTCTTTTGGAAAATTTTAATGTATTCTTTTTAATGCAAAAAGACCTTTAATGTGTGTGTGTAGGCGCGTGTGATTCTATATAGAAGAATTGAATATTTTCATATTTAGTTTTAAATATAGAAACACATTTCTATATATATATTATAATTTAAAATGCAATAATTTTATTTTTTAAAAACATATATTTTATTTTCATTCATTTACTGTTCTACATTTTTTGACCATAGATTTAGAACATAACACTTTAATTATTGTTTTAAATATGTATAGTTGAACCTACCTATTTTTTAATTCACGATTATAGAATTCATTTTATAAATTCTATATTATTGTGATAAATAATTTTATGTGTAATTTGCTTCAAGTAATTCAAAATAAAAACTACTTGATTAGTAAATAATTTATTTCCTATTTTTACGATTGCACCTCCAATTTTATCTTTTTCAACAAAAAAAAAATCATAACATACATATATTTAATTTATATATTTATTTGTTATGCGTGTTTTTTAGGATCTATATTTTCTCTCTTCTGTTGGAATTTTATTTTAAAAAAGAAATATAGTCAAAAAGGACGTTAACCTTATACAGTTAAATCTGTCTATAGCGCCCTCTGGGAACTCACCAAAATAGGGTGCTATAGAGAGGGGAGTGCTATAGACAGGTCACTTTTAATGTAAATCGCATCGTACTACGTATTTAAAATCGGGCGCTATAGAGAGGGAGGCGCTATAGACAGGTTTAATTGTATATATAATGTGAAAAAAATAGTACAAAAGTGAAATTTTACTGAGGAATAAGGTGGATAAATTAAGAAAAAGGCATTTAATGATTGTTCAACTGAAAGTTGCTGATGGCTTGCGCCATCTGTCTAAAAGAGTGAGTATTTGACTAATTCTGTAATAATAATAAAAAAATCAACGAATAGTTGATATTGCTGCATCATGATATATATACATTTTCTTTTGTAATCAAAATTATAATATTTTTATAATTTATTTAAATACAGTTAAACCTGTCTATAGCGCCCCCTCTTGGGACTCACCAAAATAGGGTGCTATAGACAGGTCACATTTAATGTAAATCGCATCGTACTACGTATTTAAAATCGGGCGTTATAAAGAGGAAGGCGTTATTTAGAGGGGGCTCTATAGACAGGTTTAACTGTAATAATATAAATTCGATTTTCAATCATTATCTATTATATTCCGACAGAGTATTCATTATTATTATTATGTATATTTGTCAACACTGGGACTTCACATGCTTTAAAGATAGGAGTGAGGATAGAACAACTGAGACAACGGACTTGAAGACTACGAGGAAGACAACTACGAGGACAACACAATAAATAAATAAACAACTTCTGAAGGTAACTATTTCATTATTTACTTTTTTTATAATTTACCTTTATTATGGAAACCCGATCGGGAAACACATACAATACCAATAAAGAGGAAATAAAGGTTTCGACGAATTATTTCTGTTTAAAAAACTAAATTTTGAAAATATACGTGAATGGTGGATGTTATGTGCTGGTTGATATAGAATCTATGTTGTTAAATGCTTCTACATTTCTCCCTGTTTGAATATTAAAAGGTAAAAAATAATTTGAAAAGAACCTATCTTTATGAAATAATGGAATAATCATAATCGTGGAATTGAAAGTTGCTAATGTCAAGCGCCATCTATCGGACTAAATATCAACTATAATTGTTGATTATTTAAATATTTCAGATAAATGCACTAATCTGACGAAGGCCAATAGACTGAACTTTCTTATAGTCTGGGATGATTAAAAAATCAACGAATAGTTAATATTTATTGACCCTGCAAATCTGCAATCTGGCGTAACTATATTTATTCCAACAAATGGCGCAAGCCATCAGCAACCTTTGTAAGATCAGGAGATGCCATTTTATTATACAGTTAAACCTGTCTATAGCACCCTCTCTAAATAGCCCCTTCCTTTCTATAGCGACCGATTTTAAACATTAAAATGTAAACATTTTACATTAAAAGTGACCTGTCAATTACAGCCCCTCTCTTCTTCTTCTTCTTTCTTATCTCCACTCAATCATATTAGGGTATCAAGTTTGTAAAGCTTGAGACTTTTGATGGTATCTGCCGGGGAAGAGTAGAGCTCATCAATGGATAAGTCAATACAGTCAATAATGTGTTACCCCCTCTCTGTAGCACCCTATATTGGTGAGTCTCAAGAGTGGACGCTATAGACAGGTTTAACTATATATAGAGTTGAAGATGTGAAAAGTGTGAATCGAGGTGTAGGAGGAAGGAACTCTCCCACAAGATGGTCCTGGCGAAGGGCCAACCACAATTCTTAAAATATTTCATCGACCTCATCTGACGGACAATGGATCCTTGTTCGGACTCTTGTCGGAGGTAAATCTCAGAGCATCACATGGCATTCTCGGCAACACATGGCATTCTCGGCAACACGTGCTAGCCTGAATAGAACTGTAGCATGGACAATGATTTTAACGTTAGAAATAATGAATACCCACAATTGTAGAACGACATTTGAAAATTATCCCGCATGTGTTTCTTTTGAACGAAAAATCGAAATTTATTAAAAGGATAAATAATGATTATTTCTAACCTTAGGGATGAAGTATGAATGGATGAATTGTGAAGAGAAATTATAAACGGAAAAATAAATATATACGAGTGTATTTATAAACATTGAATACAGTGATTAGTATATATATGATTTTATCGCGGGGTATCTATATTAATAAAATGCAAATTTCATAAGAGGACATCACTAAAAACTTTCGTTACAATGCATCAATTTCAACCAAATTTTCAACATTTATGTAAAACGAGATGGAGCAGGTTTTGCTTAACATCAAAATATTTTTCCCTAACATTAACATGCGTAACTTAGCTGTTATCGATTAAATACAAAAAAAAATCAACAGAGTTAATTTTATTTATATATAAATACAAAAAAAAAATTCAGCAATTCATTCAACTCAATCTAAAAAAATATTCAAAACAAGCAATTTTAAGATAACACCATATGTAAAACAGTCGGCCAAGAAAACAACAACGATATTACATCTTTCTCACATATTCACACACAATCTTGATTAATAATTAAAACTAATCTTTAACATTGTTTATTATACTTCATAATATATAATATTCGTTAGGCAAACTTTCACTCGGATAAATGTAATATAAAAAGCCAACAATGAAGAATGAATGTAAGATAAAAATCCAACAATGAAGAGTAAATATAATATAAAAAGCCAACAATGAAGAATGAATGTAAGATAAAAAGCCAACAATGAAGAGTAAATATAATATAAAAAGCCAACAATGAAGAGTGAATGTAAGATAAAAATCCAACAATGAAGAGTAAATGTAATATAAAAAGCCAACAGAGTGAATGTAAGATAAAAAGCCAACAATGAAGAGTGAATGTAATATAAAAAGCCAACAATGAAGAATGAATGTAAGATAAAAGCCAACAATGAAGAGTGAATGTAATATAAAAAGCCAACAATGAAGAATGAATGTAAGATAAAAAGCTAACAATGAAGAGTGAATGTAAGATAAAAAGCCAACAATGAATAGTAAATGTAATATAAAAAGCCAACAATGAAGAATGAATGTAAGATTAAAAGCCAACAATGAATAGTAAATATAATATAAAAAGCCAACAATGAAGAATGAATGTAAGATGAAAAGCCAACAATGAAGAGTAAATATAATATAAAAAGCCAACAGAGTGAATGTAAGATAAAAAGCCAACAATGAAGAGTAAATGTAATATAAAAAGCCAACAATGAAGAATGAATGTAAGATAAAAAGCCAACAATGAAGAGTGAATGTAATATAAAAAGCCAACAATGAAGAATGAATGTAAGATAAAAAGCCAACAATGAAGAGTGAATGTAATATAAAAAGCCAACAATGAAGAATGAATGTAAGATAAAAAGCCAACAATGAAGAGTGAATCTATCTATATATATAAAATTGAATGTCTGTCTGTCTGTTTGTCTGCACTCTATAGATTCAAAAACCATACATCCAATCGCCGTGAAATTTTGGGATATTATTAGGTATATCACCGGGAAGGTTTTTGAAAAATAATTTCCTGAATATCTTGAATATCCTTAGAGTTATTTGCAGATTTGTAGATTTAACTCGCAAGCAGCGCCCCCATTGTGACGATGATAACAATATATCGAGAGATTCAAATTTACGAGTTTCAAATTATCAAATATATCTTTTTTTTTAAATAAGTTTTTAGAGAATTGTTTTAACAAATGTTCGCTAGACAAACCTTTACTCGGGTAAAACCCCGGGCGAAGCCGAGTACGTTTTATAAGTTTATAGAGAATTGTTTTAACAAATGTTCGTTAGACAAACATTCACTCGGGTAAAACCCGGGCGAAGCCGGGCACATCCGCTAGTCTATAATATAATTGTATAGTATATAGTTAAGTATAGTATAAAGTTAAGTATAGTTTGTGTGTATATAGTATATATATAATATAATTGTATATAATTGAAATTCTTCTAATATTTGTTATTAAAAACAAATTTCCACTGCCCCTATAGCGATTCAATTAATATTTAGGTATGCCTTACTCATCAGTGGTGAACCCTCCGAGTGGTTTCGTCAGGGTAATCTACAAGACCACTCTAGGAAGTCGCTTATTTTATAAAATGAAGAACTAAATTAGCGGTAAATTGTTTATTGTTTCTTGGGTACGAAAACACAGATATAATTATCAATATAGAAAATTGCATAAAAGTGAAAATATATTGGGATCAAGTGGATGGTTTAAGGAAAAGAGGCATCTTCTGAGAGTGCAAATAATGGCTTGCAGATGGAAATGCCAGAATTGGCCAATTATTTGGCCAATATGAATATATAAATATATTTGGTATATGTAATATATGTATATATAATCAAAATTCTCAAGAAAATCTCCCAGGAAAACCAAATCACGTTCCAATGGATCCCCTCTCACGTTAACATAGACGGCAACGAGATAGCTGACCAGTTGGCTAAAGAAGGCTGTAAGGGCCAACCTGAAAACTCCCAACTCACCTATTCAGAAATTTCTTCCATCCACAAACCAAAAGTAAACTCTCTTTGGAAATCCACCCTAAACCACCCCTGGTACACCCCCATTCCTAACGAATCTTCTTTCCACACCCTTACTAGGGAAGAACAAACGGCGATTTCAAGATTACGAACAGGACATCTTAGAATACTCAAATATAATGGAAAAATCAAAACATTCCCAAAATGCCCCAAATACGATTCCCAACCAGCCAGTCCTGAACAACTATTGAATTTTATAAAATCCTCCAAAAAAAGACCTCTGGGAAAACTCCAGGACTATAATAGAAAAGCTGAGACAATGGAACCTAATGGAGATGGTTTAAACGACTTGAGGAATAAGCAACAACAACAAGTATATATTGGTACATGAATATCATTTTCCCACAACCTTATGTTATATAACATGTATTTATATATATATATATAAGTAGTGTATATGGGAATAAAAGAATAAAAATTAAAATATGTCCCTTACATTTCACGAGTTTATGATTTGTAAAATAAACTTTTCAGCTTTTCACTTCTCAAGAGCAGAGTGGCGCAGTGGAAGTGTGCTGGGCCCATAACCCAGAGGTCCGTGGATCGAAACCACGCTCTGCTAATTTTCAGGGGGGTCGGTGGAAGGCTGGTTAAACCGTTTGGTTTTCGACCACTACGACCCGGGTTCGATTCCCGCATTGGGCACTTTTTTTCTGATTTGAAAAAAAAAATGCTCCAATGGCCCCCGATTCTTGCAAAAGTCCAACCCCACCAGCGAGTGCAAGTAACCAAACGGGGCTCTGGTACATTTGTAAGTGCAAAGTCGAACTGCTTTTCACATGTGTAGACATATGGTGCTCTTATAGTAAAAGCAGTCGCTAACTACCCACCATGAATATCATGGCCTGTACTACGTGTACTAGGGATAAAAAAAAACTTTTCAAATATTTAGGTATCGTTTGATTTTAAAACAATCATATCTTATTTTTCACACACACTTGCTAATTGTAAATTTTGACCAAAACAATAAGCATTTTATATTATGAACAAAAATAAATTATATACAATTTTATAATATTTAAAATGAACTCAAAAGGCACAGTAAATATATAAATAAGATATAAGACCAATCATTTTTCCAATAAAAGAAAAACCGCGAGAAAAGAAGCATATCGGTTTTCCAATTAAAAGAAAAATTTCTATTTTTTATCTGCCAGCTTTAATAGATCTTCTGTATTTATTAGGATTTCCCTTCTGGTGTACATTTTATCTTTTGAGTCGATATGGGTGTTTGGTTTGTTTTTTATATCAATTGACAGTTTTAATCTTTAGCTAAGTTTTTTAAACCTCTATGTAAGTACAGCTAAACACTGTGTGGTCTCGGATATTTCTCTCTTTATAACTTTCTATTGTAATTGAAAAGTGTTATTTTGATATACACCAATACCTCGCTTTGCATCGTTTCGTTTTGCGTTTTTTTCGAAGTTGCATCGCTGCTTAATTTTTACTGATTTTCACTGTTCGTCGTTAGATTTTCGAAATTGCGTTGTTTTGGTTTCGAAGATATACGTGCTGCTTGTTATATAATCTATGTTGTCAAATGCTTCTACATTTCTTCCTATTTTGAATACTAAAAATTGAAAAAATAATTTGAAAAGAACATATTTTCACGAAATAATGGCATATCATAATCATGGAATTGAAAGGTGCTAATATCAAGCGCCATCTATCGGACTAAATATCAACTATAATCGTTGATTCTTTAAATATTTCAGATAATTGCACGACGTTGACAAGGGCAATAGCCTGAACTTTCTTATAGTCTGGGATGATTGAAAAATCAACGAATGGTTAATATTTATTCCGACAGATGGTGCAAGCAATCAGTAACTTTCATTTGGATGATCAGTATAAGCCTTTTGGTTAATATATCGACCTGCTACCAGTACTATTCAATTTCTCCGCCTTTGCCGGTCTCAAGCCCGGATGAAAAAGGAGGAGGGGGAGCAGTAACAAGCTTACTAAAAAACCTGGGCTCAGCTGGCCCGGCTGATAGTACCCTGTAAGGGCTCCTAATCCAGGGATACAGGATGAGCAGCGTTTGTACTACATGTTAGGAACGGCTGCACATGGCGTCTGTTCCTCATGTCAGAGGCGGCCATTTCTTTTGGAGCTAGGTCGGCCTGCCACTGAGTAGTGCTCCCAGTCTTAATGACAAAGGCAGACGCATTCTACTTCACCCAGTCATGATTTAAAGCTTTACAAGCTTAATACCCTAATATGATTGAGTAGAGATAAGAAAGAAGAAGACTATTCAATTTTGTACTATTTTCATAAAGCCTATCTTTGTATTATATATGACACAAGAGCATTACCAACTTCCCTTAGATTCAATTTAATCTCCAATGATATTAAACTCTAAAATGTGAAGATTAAAGAAAAAACTAATGTTTCATACAATATGGGGTCAGTGGAAGGATGGTCTAAACCGTTGGTTTTCGACCGCTACGACCCGGGTTCGATTCCCACATGGGCACTTTTTTCTGATTTAAAAAAAAATGCTCCAATGGCCCCCGATTCTTGCAAAAGGCCAACCCCAACAGCGAGTACATGCAAACCAAACGGGGTTCTGGCACATTTTAAAGTGAAAAGTCGAACTGATTTTCACATGTGTAGACATGCGATGCATTTACAGTAAAAGTAGTCTCCTACTTCTAACCACCAAGATAACCATGGCCTGTACCACGTGTACTATGGATTAGCAAAAAAAAAAAACAATATCTTTTTACCCAATAGTTGAACGCCACAGCTCATCGATAATAGGTTTGTACCCTTTTAGTTAAACTCAATTATCTCTTTTTATAGATATCTATATGTATACGCTGACGAGGGCCAACAGCCCGAAACGCGTACGTGATTAGATTTTCTTGATTAATAAATAATGTAAAATTTAGCCAATTCTAGAATAATTAAAAATCAACGAATAGTTGTTTTTTTTTTCTGATAGATGGCGAAAGCCATCAGCAACTTTCAGTTACACGATAAGGAGATGCCTTTTTTTCTTTCTAAACATATCTACATATTATCTCAATATAGGTTTACTTATGTTTTTTTTTTTTCAAACTATAGTTAAACGCATGTAGGTTATATCAGATATACATATTAAGCATTTTTTCTCTCTATCTTTAATTCTTCTTTTCGCTTGTTATTTATTACCAGTTACAAATAAGACACGCTATATCCTATCTGGATAATTGCGCGTGAAACTATTTACAATAATTAATATAGAGTAGGTAACAGAATTGTCAAAAATAAAATAAACAATTAAGAAAAAGAGCATTAAATAAACATATACATTAAACAAATAAGCAACAACATAAGCAGATAGAAGAAATCGCAAGGTAGTTATTTACAGTATGTTGAGCAATCATGGAAGTTGATTTAATGAAGTTATCTGTAATAATTAGTATCGTGGAGAGAGAAAGCTTGTTGAAGAATAGAACTTTCCAAAAGCTTGTGATTTAAGATGGCTATATCAAAGAAATGCTTCCTTCTACGCCTCGTATTTGATATTAAACCTTTTCTTCTTCTGTCTTATCTCGGTGAAGTAGGATGCGTCTCCCTTTGTGATCAAGACTGGGAGAACTACTCAGTGGCAGGCCGACTCAGCTCCAAAAGAAATGGCCGCCTCTGACGTGAGGAAAAGACGCCATGTGCAGCCGCTCCTAACATGGAGTACAAACGCTGGTCATTCTGTATCCCTGGATTAGGAGCCCTTACAGGGTACTATCAGCCGGGCCAGCTGGGCTCACCAGGTTTTTTTAGTGAGCTTGTTACTGCTTCCCCTCCTCCTTTTTCATCCGGGCTTGGGACCGGCAAGAAAGAAATCTTATTCTTTCTTATCTCCACTCAATCATATTAGGATATCAAGTTGTGACCCGTGTCTGTTTGAAAACCATCATGACTGGGCGAAGTAGAATGCGTCTGCCTTTGTCATTAAGACTGGGAGCATTACTCAGTGGCAGGCCGACTTAGCTCCAAAAGAAATGGCCGCCTCTGACATGAGGAACAGACGCCATGTAGTAATAAAGCCAAAGTAATAAAAGAGCGAAACAATAAATGAAAGTTTGGACAATTCATAGAAATGGGAATGTTGTTTTGTCAACTTAGATACAACGCAATGGCAATTTTTCTGTTTTTGTCCATAATTGGGTCGTGTCATGTTATTTCCCTAGTGAGGCATGATGTTATTATTGTGACAAAGTTTTCACAACTTTTTCCTTCCACGTGTTAAAGGCAAAATCAATATCTCATTAATATGTTGGGGAGAATCCTTCTGTCTCTGGCTTCCATCTAATGTGCCAAAATTCCGATATAGTTTGCAAATTACAGGTACGTGTTGTGTTTTTGGAAGAGAGAGATATACGTTCCAGATGGCTTTGTTGTCTTCAATAATGGAAATTATACTAAAATATATGATTTTATTTGTCTCATATATACAAAGTCATCCCAATTGGAATCTCTTTAAAAATACCTTACTGAAAGATTAATAAAATATAAACTTATTCGCGAATTAGATATATATTTATATCACATAATTAGAAATACACTCATGGACATAACTTAAGGAAGTGAAAAGTCTTTGATTTCACTGGTCGTTTGTTTTTAATTTTCTTTTAAGAAGACAGAGAATTCTGTTTACACTTAGTTATCTCGTGTTTTCAATAAAGGTCACTATGTAACAAATATCTTTCAGAGTTATTGTCTAAATCCCGATATACGTGGCAAAAGGTATAATAACTTCCTTATGTTTTTGTCGATGAGTGTATCTAGTGTGGCTTCAATAAAGGTCACTATGTATCAAATATCTTTCAGAGTTATTGTCTGAATCCCTATATACATGCTAAAAAGTATAAATTCCTCAAATCTTGTCCATGAGTGTATTTTTGAATCATATTTTTAAATAATGTACTCTCTCTCTAATTAATAAAGCGCTGTTAACTATGAGAAGCTATATTCATATTTTAACGAATAATATATGAAAGAGGTCTTAGAAATACCTTTATATAGTTGTAGAGTTCTTTAAAACACGTGACTAAACTTAAAACTCGTTTCTTTATCTCGTTATAACCGGGAACACTTTGGAGCCAAAAGACTTTTCACCATGGCCATAATATGCTATGATATTAGGCTCATATAGAAAAGCCCATTTAGCTTGAAAGACTATTCAGTTTTAACGAAATATCAAGGGACAAATGGTTATAATTATTTAAAAAAAGGCTTCTCCTTATCGTGCAACTGAAAGTTTCTGATGGCTTGCGCCATCTTTCGGAATAATTATCAACTATTCTCGTTGACTACTATTCCAGAATTGGTCAAATACCCATTATTAATCAATCAAGAAAAGCTAACCACCGACGTGTTTAAAAATCAACGAGAATAGTTGATATTTATTCCGATAGATGGCGCAGGCCATCAGCAACTTTCAGTTGCACGACAAGGAGAAGCCTTTTTTCATAATTTATGCACCTTATCCCAGTAAAATATCACATTTGTACTATTTTTCAGAATGGTTATAAGTTTAGTTTACTTGTTGTTATTTTTATCCCTATAGTACGCGTGATATAGTCTATGATAATCATGGTGGGTGGTAGTTAGCGACTGCTTTTACTGTAAGTGCACCTTATGTCTACACAAGTAGAGAGCAGTTCGCGACTTTTGCATTTACAAGTTTGCTGAAGCCCCGTTTGATTAATTGCACTCGCTGGTGAGGTTTGGACTAATTCACGTGTTTTAAATAACATTAGCACCATTTATGTTTATTTCATTTATTGTGGTTTATTTACTTTTGTGACTATATTGATCTAGTATATTTTGAATAGTTTTCAATATTGTATTTCAATCAATATAATTAAATTAAAAAAGGGGGGTCGGTGGAAGGATGGTCTAAACTATTGGTTTTCGACTGCTACCACCCGGGTTCGATTCCCGCATTGGGCACTTTTTTTCTAATTAAAAAAAAATGCTCTAATGGCCCTGATTCTTGTAAAAGTCCAACCCTACACCAGCGAGTGCAAATAACTAAACGGGGCTCTGACACATTTGTATGTTCAAAATCGAACTGATTTTCACATGTGTAGACATGTGGTGCACTTACAGTAAAAGCAGTCGCCAACTTCTACCCACCATTATTATAATGGCCTGTACTACGTGTACTAAGGATAAGCAAAAAATAAATAAATGAATAAAATATCAAAAGAATGAAACAATTAATTGAGGTACCAAAGCTCAATAACGTATTTTCTTTTTTTCTCTGTTAATTAAAGTAGCTCTTTAAAATCTTCTGCTCTGCTTTTTAACCAACAAGTAGACATAGCGTCAGGTTGATAAACTAGATATTTGGTCAATATTCCAAATTATTATTTTTGGTTTATTTTTATTCATTGCACTTTTAACTGTCGGATTTCCTAGCCTTACAATTCTATGGTCTCAATATTATGTATTGTGTGTGTTCGAGAAAATATAAATTTTGAAAAAGAGTAGAAATCATGATTTGTGTCTGAAGAAAATTTCACTGTATTCCGTCTTCCAAAAAAATAAATTTTCGATTATTTAATTTAAATTTTTACATTTAGCTAAATATAAATTTTAATGATGTATTAGCGCGCCATCTGTTATGAAAATTTGAAACTATTATATTAATTTTTCCATTGCAGTAAGGGCAGTAGAAATGGCTTAATATCCAAACGAATCATACGCATCTATAATAGTTTCAAATTATCATAAATTTTAATGATTTAAGAACAAATCGATATATTATAAAACCTTGAAAAAATAATACAAAATATAATAAAAAATAATAATATATAATATGGAGAAATCGTTTAAATATTATTTGAAAATAATAGATTTATATGTTCCAATGATAGAACAGTATCATATATAGATACTAAATGTAAAGGTCAATCAAGAATGCTCTGTTGGTTGATTTATATTGGAAATGTCGCGACATCGTGTGTCATCTGGTGTCAGTAGGACATTCGAGGAATTTCTGTCGCAATGTGGCACAAGGGCCTGTCCGGAACCGCCCTCGGTGCAGATCTTGGTGGTAGTAGCAAATACTCGAGTGAGAACCTTGAGGACTGGAGTGGAGAAAGGTTCCATGTGAACAGCAGTTGAACATGGGTCAGTCGATCCTAAGGGAAGGGAGAAATACTTTACGAAGGTGGGACCTTGTTCCTGGGGTGAAAGGGTCCCCCATCGACCGAAAGGGAATCGGTTTAAGAATCCCGGATGCGGAGTTGCCCCTCCTCTGGGAAGGGGGTAGGGGCGAGGCGGTAACGCAAGCGAACTCGGAGACGTCGCCGATAGGAATGCATTGGCTAATGGTCAAAACCAATTTTCACTTATCCCGTAGTTATGTTTAGCCATCTCCTCAATGCTAATGTCAGATAAAGAATTATCCGAGAGGATATTGATCTATAAATGATAGTGCTAATCTCTCTCGTCAAAATAAACGTTTAAGCGAAGAGTAAACTAGCAACCGTCTCTACAAACTAGTGGACTCGGGGCAGTTACAAAGCCACAACGTCAGGTGTGATAAATTCAGAACGCCTACTTTGGAGACAATGGTTTAAAACTTTGTTCATTATTGAACGCTATTACATTCTGTTCTCATAATCTCTTCTTCTCATTCCACACCATTCCTTTAGATTATAGAAACAATCCTACTTTGGTTTACCTCTCACTGTATGTGTATCAGTATGGTCAATAGACGATCTCACAATGATCCTCGGAATACATGGCAAATATGAGATAATAGTCAAATCTCTCTAATATTGTGACGATGAAATTATTTAATAAATAAGTAACTTTAATTTTTCAATGATATACAGGGGTTCGGTTGGAAGGATGGTCTAAACCGTTGGTTTTCGATCGCTACGACCCGGATTCGATTTGGGCCCTTTTTTCTATTAAAATAAATGCTCCAATTATCCCGATACTTGCAAAGGTTCAACCCCACCAGCGAGTGCAAGTAACCAAACTGGGCTCTGGCAGAATATTAAGTGCAAAGTGTGCCAGTGGAGGAAAAAGGTCCGAAAAACAAGTCGGGTTCCCAAGTGTGCCCCCTTCTTACTCAAACAGATCAGTCCGCTTGGAGACACGATGATTGACAGACCCCTCTCTACAGATCTCCCCTGATCGGTGTCGGCTTCACTCTCTCGCCATCTCTGTGGTGACATCCAACATGTCTCGTCCTTTTGTGTAATCCCAATTCCACGCCTGAACCCACTCTAAACATTGTGGCCACCACGACTGTAACCAACATGTCACACTACAGTCATCCAACAGGATAACAACAAACTACATTAATATATATATATTAAAAATAAAAAAGGCATATCCTGACCAGGATACATACCTATGTGCCATATCTTTACACAGCCACCGCTTATCTCTGAGGTCCAGAAAACAATTAAGCTTGTTGTTGATTACCATTTTCCACCACATTACATTGACGGATCACTGGGTATTATTATCAGGGTTAATGGGGCTCATAGCAGCACCATTACTGTAAACCTCATCAATTTCAGCAGAGAACCTCAGGGATAAATTTATAACACGCCATGAAATTTAATTAGAACTTATTTAAAGGGGGAGAAGAACATATACACTCATGGACAAAACAAAAGAAACTTTCATATTTAAATGTCGACGGTCGTCCATTTTTTTTATGGAGACAGAGGAAAATGTATACGTAATGAAAGGATTTAAAAGCACGAATGTTTCTTTTATACACAATACAAACTTCTACTGCCCTTACTGCGATGAAAAATATATTGGGAGGGCTTGTCTCATCAGTGGTGAACCCTCCCAGCGGTTTCGTCAATTTAATCTACCAGACTGCTTTTAAGAGCTCTAATACTGTATTGGACGATTCTGCTTATATACACAGCACTGAAGGGTGGAATATCAAGTAAACTATGGACATAAGCTTATAGGACAGTAGAATTACATTCAAATATTTGCATCGAGCAATGCTCTTCAGCAAACAATAAAGACAAGGCCAGTTAGGCATAAATTAACACAAAGCAATAACGCGCCATCTATACATATAAAATTAAAGGATTTAAAAGCACGAATGTTTCTTTTATACATAATACAAACTTCTACTGTCCTTTATGCGATGAAAAGAGGAAATATTGTTCACACTTGGTTATCCGCTTGGATAATCCGCATGGAAACTCATAAGAGAAGACATAGAAATATTTCGAAAGAATAGGTCAGATCTGTTCCAAAAGCTTCAACGAGTTAGACAAACTATTGCATACACACAATAACTTAAAAGAATTGAACTACGTAACTTATTTTTAGTGGTTCCATTCATTTTAATGATGTTATAAGGTATATTGATTAAAGGCAATCACAATTTTGATGATTTTTCAAAGGGATTAAAAAAAAAATTGAAATGCTAGTTTTCGAAGTAATTTTGACGAGTGAGATTGCTTGAGAAACTCGCATTTCAAATTTCTTAAAAAAACACATGGTTTTTGATGATTTTTTTTAAATAAAAGATTTTCTTAATTATATTACTTCTGTTCTTTTGAAAATCTTTCTATTTTGTAATGTGATATCAGTCTTAAATATATAGACTATCACATTTAAAGAATAATTGTTAACCAATATCCCTTATAAGATGGACGAGTTTTAAGTAAATCAAATTGATATTTTACATGCAAATAATGTGTCAATGAGTCACATAACAACATTATATTATACCATTCATGATTAAATCAAAATTAATATAATGCTTAATGAGGTTTTAGCATGTTTAAGAAGCAAAAACACCAATATAGTTATGTAAAAATCGAGTATTTTTCAAGAGGACACCCACGCAAAATTATCATAATATTTGAAATTCGGTTGTGTGTGTTTACCTAAATATCCTATTTGTAGTCTCAATTTTCTTAAAATCTTGACTCATCAAAATTCCACATACCAGTAGTTTGTACGTCTGCCATTATATTTGCATATATGAGGGGGATAAGATGACCAATTCAATTTACATAACCCCAAGGTCCGCCATATTTTTGCCTGGAATGTTGGCCGCTTCTAATTGGAGTCTGGGCGTCCTTCATTCTGATGATGATGATGAAAGAATTCCTCCAGAACATCGATCTAAGTAGTTCACAGATCTCTCGCTAGGCGGCGCTACGCCAACTTTAAATTAAATTGGAAAAGTTCCCTAATTTACTTTCTTACAAGAATTGAGTAGTTCATACATTTATCCTTGGGGGGGGTTTCTAAAGAAATTTTAGAGATTTTCCGGAATAAATGATGTGATAATCAGATTGAAGTTTTATATAAGTCTTTTCAGCCATATTTTTCACATTAATTCTATGGCTAATAAAATGTTTGGATCTATCAATACATTTATATATTTACACAATTTTGCTTGTACAATTGTACAACAATCCAGAAATATTCCATTCCCCACGTTACTCTACACTCATGGACAAACTTTAAGGAAGTGGAAAGTCTTTAATGTCGCCTGTCGTCCGTTTTTTTTTTAAGGAGAAGGATAGTACCCTCTGTTAGAGCTCCTGATATTGAGACACGGAAAAAGCTGTGTCTGTACTCCATGTTAGGAGCGACTATTTATGGTGTCTGTTCCTCATGTCAGAGGCGGCCATTTCTTTTGGAGCTAAGTCGGTCTGTTACTGACGAGAGCTTCAGCCTTGACAACTGTACATGTGGTACAGGCCATAATAATCATGTTATGTAGAAGTTGGTGGCTGCTTTTACTGTAAGTGCACAACATGTTTACATATGTGAAAAGCAGTCCGACTTTTGCACTAACAGGTATGCCAGAATCCCATTTAGTTACCTGTGCACTCTTTGGTGAGTTTGGACATTTGAAAGAATTGTGGACCATTGAAACATTTTTTTTAAATCAGAAAAAAAGAGTCCAATGCGGGATTCGATCCAGGGTCGTAGCGGTCGAAAACCAATAGTTTAGAACACTTGCCCACCGCCCCTTCTTTTTTGTTTTAGATATAAAAAAAAAACATTTTAGAACATAGACAACTCCGCCTTTGCCGGTCCCAAGCCCGGATGAAAAAGGAGGAGAGGGAGCAGTAACAAGCTCACTAAAAAACCTGGGCTCGGCTGTCCCGGTTGATAGTACCCTGTAAGGGCTCCTAATCCAGGGATACAGGATGAGCAGTGTTTGTACTCCATATTAGGAGCGGCTGCACATGGCGTCTGTTCCTCATATCAGAGGCGACCATTTCTTTTGGAGTTAAGTCGGCCTGCCACTGAGTAGTGCTCCCAGTCTTAATGACAAAGGCAGACGCATCCTACTTCATCCAGTCATGATGGTTGTCAATCTCAAGCTTTACAAGCTTGATACTCTAATATGATTGGGTGAAGATAAGAAAGAAAGAAGAAGAACATAGACAGAATTATTTAGTCTCGCTAATTACAATCGATATAGAGGATGCATTTGACAATGCATGGTGTCCAGCTCTTTTTAATAGAATATATCACAATAATATACCCACTGCTATGATTAATATATTTCAATCTTTCTTGAATAATAGAAAAACAATTTTTACTTATGGTGATAAGAAGGTTTTAATAAAACAATTTCTATTTTATCTTTTTTTTTCATGATAATCTAATTGAATCGATCAAGTTTTAGCTTTATAATCGTAAAATATTTAATTATAGCTTTTTGCCACTATGTAAATATGATGTGTACACGCGGCGGGGTTATGGGAGCTGGTGTCAATTTGTACGGAAGCCATAGGAGAGATTAATCTCTTTGGAAGATTTTATGGAGGAAGTTTAAATGAAGATTTACGACGTCTATAATGGACTCTTCTTTTTGAAACGAAGCCGAGTAAGTGAATTATTTGGACCTTTCCTTCTCTTGTATTGTCAGAGCTCTCTTCGATATGTGCCATATACTGACATGAGTCAATTATCATGTACGCATGTATCTTATTGAATATGATGCACCATCTATTTTCAAGAGATGAAAACATTTTAAGCATAATACTAAATAATTTTTACAAAAATATAACGTTTACACTCAAAGACAAAATTTAAGGAAATTGTACCTTTGAGTATGTAGATCGAGATTCCTACAATAACTCTAAAAGATATTACAGTGAACTTTATTGAAGACACATGAGATACACTTATAGACAAAACTTAAAGAAGTTGTATTTTTCAGCATGTATATCGGGATTCAGACAAAAGACACACGAGAGACACTCATAGACAAAACTTAAATAAGTACTGCATTTTAGCATGTCTATCGCGATTCAGACAATAACTCTGAAAGATATTACAGTGAACATTATTGAAGACACATGAGATACACTCATAGACAAAACTTAAAGAAGTTGTATCTTTCAGCATGTATATCGGGATTCAGACAACAACTCTGAAAGTTATTACAGTGACCTTTATTGAAGATACATGAGATCATCATGAACACACACACTTATCATATTGAACAATGCGCGTCATCTCTATTCAAGAAATGAAAACACTTTTAGCACAATATCAAACAATATTTGCAAACGTAACGTTTACATTCATAGAAAAAACTTAACGACGTTGTACCTTTTAGCATGTAGACCGAGATTCAGACAAAAACTCTGAAAAATATTTGATACGCAGTGACTTTTATTGAAGACACACGAGATACACTCATAGAAAAAACTTAAAGAAATTGTACCTTTTAGCGTTTATATCGGGATTCAGACAATAACTCTAAAAGATATTTGATACACAGTGACCTTTATTGGAGACACATGAGATACACTCATAGACAAAATTTAAAGAATTTGTACCTTATCGCATGTATATCGGGATTCAGGCACTAACTCTAAAATATATTACAGTGAACTTTATTGAAGACACATGAGATACACCTATAGACAAAACTTAAATAAGTACTACCTTTTAGCATGTCTATCGCGATTCAGACAATAACTCTAAAATATATTACATTGACCTTTATTGAAGACACATGAGATCCACTCATAGACAAAACTTAAGGAAGTTTTACCTTTAGCATGTATATCGGGATTCAGATAATAACTCTGAAAGATATTACAGTGACCTTTATTGAAGACACACGAGATCATCATGAACACACACAAGTATATTATATTGAATATATTGTGTGGGTGAAGCGTCATCCCCATTCAAGAAATGAAAACTTTTTAGCACAATATCAAACAAATTTTACAAAAATGACGTTTACATTCATAGACAAAACTTAAGGAAGTTTTACTCTTTATCATGTATATCGGAATTCGGATGATAACTCTGAAAGATATTTGATACACAGTGACTTTTATTGAAGACACACGAGATAACCAACAGTAAACAAATTTGTTTCTGTCTCCTTTAAAAAAACAGAGAGACCAAGAACATCAAAATATGAAGCTTCCTCAAGTTTTGTCCATGAGGGTATTATCACAGTAGTGTGCGACTGAAATTGTATTTAATATATATATTATGTAATATTCACGTCATATATATATTGCGTAAATATTTCGATTTGCATATTTATATATTAAATTTAAAGTTTAAAAAACAAATACACATGTTAGTTAATTGATTAAGGCATATTCTAAAAAGAATCTGTATTTGAAAATAATTTGTAATACATAATTCTTAAGAGAAAAAAATAATAAACCCGAGAGCTTAAATAATAAAACCAAATTCCATATATCTATTCATGAATATAGGAATATACAATACATTCAATACTATACCATGACATCTATATATATATATACTCGGTGAAGTTTGAAATGTTGGCGAATGGTCTTTTCATTCGGAACAAAATTGAGAGATTTAAATTTGAATAGAAAGAAGAAAGAAAAATGTTAGGAATCTCTTTTCCGGGTGTCAAGTCAAATCTCCATAAAACTGCTGACAAATTCAACTTTTTGATTTATGACGGGTGAACAAATGTTTTAACATACTAAAAGAGGGTAAAAGCCAAATGTCATTACGTGTCAAACAGCCCTCTAATTTGTCAAGAATGATGTTATCATAGCGTTTAACTTGTGACAAATATAGAAGGATACTCTGGCACTTTGTTTTACTATGAATTTGAATCAATATATAGTATTTATTAATTTTATTTATGTAACATAGTATTTATTCATTTTATTATTTTTTATTAACAGAGTGGTCCATTTTATGTTTATATCTTGCGACTCTGTAAATTTCCCTCGTGGCTTATCTTTTGTTTACAATTCATAGTTTGCTCTTCCCTGAAATAAATTGTTGTCTCCTCCAGAGGTTTTTGTCTTCCCTAATTTTCCACGTGGAAATATAGAAGCAAAACATCCCAATGTAATATTGAAAATTAGAGAACACCTCTCCTTAACTTTCCCTGCAACTAGGTGTCGTTAATAGATAATTTATTTTGTATATATTCAAGTTATATTTTTTATTGAAACAAACCATATTTATAATTTATAAATATAATTTATATCTATTGATAAAATTTATAACAAATAAAGTTACTGACAATGTGTTTATTTTTAATAATATGTTGAAAAATAATGATGATATTATTGAAAAGAATCACATTGACCGTATATTCAATTGTTACAAATCATATTTACAATGTCTAACTGTTTTAAATATAATTTATTTGATTTAAACTGAAAAATTTCTCTCTTCATATTGCGTTGTTCCTTGATAAATCGTAATTATAAGTTCGGCCTACGATATTATTGGATATTTGTTCTCTTCAGGTACTAGCTATGTTGTAAACATTCCTCAAGACTAATGTAGACCATGGAGATAAGTTGAAATTAAATATGGCGCTAAGGAAATTTGAAGCAGACGAACTTAATTATATTTCACAGGTGTAATTACACACAAACTTTGCCTCATTACATAACAACAAGAAAATACACGGCTCCTACATACCTGGCAAACTTTAGTTTAATTGTTAATTAAATATTTCAAAGTTCCATATAACATTCGGATCGATTTAACTTTATAATTGTATGCTGGATAATTAGGGTTAAATAGATAATTAGGAAGGATATAAAATATGACAAAAATTGATAAGACACAAAAAGAATTGGATTAAATCAAGCAAACATTTGAATAGACTATTAAGTGACATTCGAAAACTATCCCGCATGTGTTTTTTCAACGAAAAATCAAAATTTATTTTAAGGAGAAATAATGATTATTTCTAACCTTTTGGATGAGGTATGAAAAGGTGAATTGTGAAAAGTAATGATAAACGGAAAAATAAATGTGTCCAGTGGGTTCGATTCCCATCCCTGGATTTAGTTTTCCGTTTATCATTACTCTTCACAATTCACCCTTTCATACCTTATTCAAAAGGTTAGAAATAATCGTTATTTCTCCTTGAAATAAATTTTGATTTTTCGTTGAAAAGAAACACATGCGGGATAGTATTTCAAATGTCGTTTTACAATCACAAGCCGCATTATATTATATTGTAGAATATTAAGTATATACAATTGTATACAGCCTACTCCACGCTGACGAGCGCCATAAGCGCGAAACGCGTTCGTGGATGGCTTTTCTTGATTTATCAAGATATTGGGTTTGCCAAATATCAGGGAACAGGGTAAATCAAAGTTTAGTTGATTTCTTTTCCACTAGATTACGCTCTGCCTTCTGTAGAGCACATGTGCTCCTGGTCAGAATATGCCATTTTTAATTTTAATATACAATTGTATGATTCATCATCGCGACATCTATAGTAGATTAAAGTTAGATTAAACTGGCGAAATCGCTGGGAGGGTTCACCATTGATGAGCCAGGCCCTCCTATTAATTGCTTAATTTTTAAAAGAATCATACGCGTCTATACTAGTTTCGTATTTTTATGTGCAATTTTAGTTTTTAATTAATTGAATATTTTAAGCATTTCTAGAATTTGAAGTAATATTTAAAGTGAAAACTTTGATATTGTGAAAATTATATTTTTGAAAAAGACAAAGTCAAGGTTGTTGTTGTTGTGTATAAACCTATATATATAATTCTCGCTAAGTTGAAGCTTCTATTCAAAATTCAATATCTTAAACCTCATTTGTGTTTTTTTTTAGATTGGTTACGAATTTATTCTATATCTATGTTTTATTTACTTTAAAATAAAAGTATTTTTTTAAATAAAATAATCCCTTGAATCTAATTTAAAATAAAAACATAAAGCTTCCAGTGAAAAGATTATTTTAAAAATATTTTTTATTTGAAAATATCTTGAGCTTTCGGGCAAGTACGCCCTTAATCATGTAAAATACTTTCTCCCGTAGAAGGGCGTACTTTGTCCGAAAGCTCGAGATATTTTTAAAATAATCTTTTATCTGGAGGCTTTATGTTTTTATTTTAAAAAGTATTTTAAAAAAAGATGCACGTTTTTCCTATTTTTATTTCAACCATAATGTTTTCAATCAAAAGATGAACTTTTACAGTGAACAGTGATAGTTATTAAGTCAAGATACATCATGACGCCATGAATATGATTCTCAATGTAATGAATAACACTCTAACGACATAACCAACGAAAATGCAATCTTTAAAAAGAAGTTATATAGTCTAACTAGCTGTACTTTGTTGAATATATGAATTCAATTTTAGACTTTAATATTTTATATAATATTGTCACTGAATAATTATTTTAAATATTCTGTGGTATATCATCATTAATATTTCCATAGTTATCACTCCTCACTATTCTTATATATTATTACTTGTAAAAATAAATGGAAAGATATAGTTTTGCATAAATAAACTATTTTCAATTACTAAAATCGTATGTATTAATTTATAAAATAATATAAAACCCTAAAACCTTTCTAACAGTGGCAGCATAAAGCGTGGTTAAAACTTAAAATCTAAAATCATAAAAATAAAAATGGCTGCTGTTATGGAAGATATTTCGATTATAGATAAATTAAAAGACTCTGAAAATTTTGATATTTGGAAATTTCAAATTAACATTATTTTTAAAGCTAATAATTTAATTGAAACAATAAATGGCAAATTGTGTTTTAAAGATCAAAAGGATGAAAAAGAAAAAAACGCATGGATAATAAAAGATGCTAAAGCCCAAAAATATATTATTTCGAGCATCGATAAAAACGATATTAACACACATAATACATTGTGAAAATGCCAAATCAATGTATGACACCATATGCAGAATATTTGAAAGAGATGATGAACATTTAAAATGTAAGCTGCTACAAGAATTTCACACTTATAAATTTGATTAAAATGTAGACCTTGTAGCCAACATAAGTAATTTAAGAAATTTGGCTTTTAAACTCAATAATCTAAAACAGAACTTTGATGACAATATTGTTATTTCAAAGATTTTAACAATTTTGCCAGAAAATTATAATTATTTTTGTACTGCTTGGGAGTCAACTGGAAAAGATGAAAAAACTATTGAAAATCTAATATCAAGATTGACCACTGAAGAAATAAGAAGAAATAGACAGAGCCAACCAGAAGACCGAGTGGCTATGAATGCAACAAAACAAAAGGTATGTTTTACTTGTAATAAACCAGGACATATATCTAAAAATTGCACCCAAAGAAAATTCTGCAAATTTTGTAAAAAAACTAACCATGAAGAAAAGGACTGTTTCTTTAAGAACAACAGTAAACCTGCTGCTAAAGTAAACAAAGAACAATGCAGAATATGTAAAAAGTTTAATCATAAAGAAAAAGACTGCTATTTCAGGAACAAAGAAAAGCAACCTCCCATTGCTTTCATTGCTGAACAAAGAGAAGAATATGATAAAAGATCATCAGTCACTTTCATTGTTGATAGCGGATCCACCTGTCACATGATTAATGAAGAAAAGTTGCTTGATCATCAAAAAAAGTGTGATGTGAACATCAATGTTGCAAAAAAAGAAGAAGGTATGAGAGCAAACACTTCAGGACAATTTAAGGGGAGACAATGTAACCTAAATGAAGTAATATTTGTGCCTGAATTATCAAAAAAACCTTTTGTCAGTGACCTCAATTGTTAACAACGGAGGAGAAGTAAATTTTAAAGGTGATAAAGTGACAATTTTGAAAGATGGAAAAAAAGTTCTAGAAGGAGATCAACTTGAAAATGGACTTTATGCTGTAAATATTGAAAAACATTTTTCAAAGCAAAATGACTCGAACCTTACCTTACCAAGTGAAAACAAAACCCAAGAATGGCACAGAAAATTGGGACACATTGGGATGCAGAATCTAAGAAAACTTGAAAGTTTGGTTGATGGTATGGACCTTAACAAATTGGAAAAACAGGAAAATGATGTGTGCGAAATTTGCATCATGGCAAAGCAAACTAGGAAGTCATTTGGAAATGAAAGATCTAGAGCTACCCGACCTTTGGAAATTGTTCATACTGATTTGTGCGGCCCAATAGAACCCTTAACACATGATAATAAGAAATATATAATGACATTTTTGGATGATTATACACATTTCTGTTATGTGTATTTGCTCAGCAATAAATATGAAGCAAAAGAATATATTAAAGAATATGTAAATGAAGTGGAAAGATTCTTAAATGCGAAAGTGTCAAAATTAAGGTGTGATAATGGCGGTGAATATGCCAATACGCAAGTTAAAGAATGGTGCAAAATGAAAGGAATAATACTTGATTTTACAATTCCATTAACTCCACAATTGAATGGAAAAGCAGAAAGGTTGAATCGAACTCTGATTGAAAAAACCAGAGCACTTTTGCTGGATTCCAAATTAAATAAGGAAATGTGGGGAGAGGCCACAAGAGTCGCTGCCTATTTAATCAACAGAAGCCCTTCAAATACAGTACAAACAACACCAGCACAGATGTGGTTTGGAAGAAAGCCTAATCTTTCTAATGTAAAATTATTCGGGAGTGAAGTGTATGTCAAAAAATTGGGAAACCTAAAAGAATTGGATAGTAAAAGTGAAAAATATTCACTTATCGGATACAGTGGAAATGGATACAGATTGTGGGACATGCAGAAAAGAAGGATTATGATTGCAAGAGATGTGGTGTTTACAGGAAAACTAACAAATGAAATGACCAGTGTCATTTAGCCAAGATACAGAGAAGATTTGGATTCTGAAATAGAGGAAAGTCAAGACACTAAAATGGAATTGGATACCCATGATAAACCACAGAACTCGACCAATTCAAAATATATGTTAAGGAATAGAGAAAATATCAATAGACCTGAAAGACTAAAAGATTATGAAGTGTTGAATTCTGTTTCTGAAGAAATAGGATTGTTAACATACAATGAAGCTGTAACCGGAGTAGACAAAGAAAACTGGATAAAAGCAATACAGGAAGAAAAAGATTCATTGAAGAAAAATGAAACTTGGGATTTTGTAAAAGCTGAATGTGTGAAAGAACTCATTTATATGAAAGCACTAATTGAAGAACTTACAAATGAAACCATACTTGCTAAACTAAATATTGACAACCAAAGTGCAATGACTTTAATGAAGACAGGACAAATGAACAGAAAGACAAAACATATAGATGTTCGATATCATTTTTTGAAAGATCAGATAAGAGAAAATGTCGATGTTCAGTTTTTCCCAACCCAAGACCAAGTTGCTGATATCCTAACCAAGCCTCTGCCAAAGGAAACTTTTGAAAAACACAGATCTTCACTGCTACAGATGTTTTGATAGAGTAATTAAAACTCTAAAACATGAATTCAAGAAGGAGTGTTGAATATATGAATTCAATTTTAGACTTTAATATTTTATATAATATTGTCACTGAATAATTATTTTAAATATTCTGTGGTATATCATCATTAATATTTCCATAGTTATCACTCCTCACTATTCTTATATATTATTACTTGTAAAAATAAATGGAAAGATATAGTTTTGCATAAATAAACTATTTTCAATTACTAAAATCGTATGTATTAATTTATAAAATAATATAAAACCCTAAAACCTTTCTAACATACTTAATCTACATTCATGGACAAAACTTGAGAAGTTGTACCTTTCAGCATGTATATCGGGATTCAGATAATAACTCTGAGAGATACACTCATGGACAAAACTTAAGGAAGTTGTACCTTTCAGCATGTATATCGGGATTGAGACAATAACTCTGAAAGATACACTCATGGACAAAACTTGAGGAAGTTGTACCTTTCAGCATGTATATCGGGATTGAGACAATAACTCTGAAAGATACACTCATGGACAAAACTTGAGGGAAGTTGTACCTTTCAGCATGTATATCGGGATTGAGACAATAACTCTGAAAGATACTCTCATGGACAAAACTTAAGGAAGTTGTACCTTTCAGCATGTATATCGGGATTGAGACAATAACTCTGAAAGATACACTCATGGACAAACCTTAAGGAAGTTGTACCTTTTAGCATGTATATCGGGATTCAGATAATAACTTTGAAAGATATTACAGTGACCTTTATTGAAGACACACTATATACACTCATGGACAAAACCTAAGAAAGTTGTACCTTTCAGCATGTATATCGGGATTCAGACAATAACTTTGAAAGATATTACAGTGACCTTCATTGAAGACACACGAGATAACCAAGTGTGAACAAAATTGCTTCTGTTTTCTTCTTCTTAAAAAAAAAAACAGACTACCGGTATATCAAAATATAAAACTTCCTTAAGTTTTGTCCATGATTATACATTAGCTCCTAATTTTTTCAATGATTCAATTTCCTTCACGAGATTTTCTACCTCAACATTTATCACATTCCTTCACAGGGATAAAACCTAAAAGAAATCTGCGTTTTCACAATAGAGGAGAAATCACATCCACAAAAACCTAAACGAAATTAAACAAAAAACAGTTTTGAAAGAGACATGGAAACATTCACAGTTAAATCCGTCCTATTTTATGAATATTTGGGTCAAAAATAAATTTATTTGTGATAATTCTGATGTTAGAATCCCGCCAAACTCGGATAATTCTGAGCTAATTTGGAGAAAGGGATGCAGTCAAGCAGAAAACAAGGAAATCGACAAATTGCCTCCATCAGCTCTGTCACTGGTCTAAATGATGGTACACTCTCAGATGGAAAAAAAATAATAATTCGAATTACAAGCAGCTAATTCTCTCGGCTTCCACATGGATCGACAATACTGCCATCTAGCGTAAATATATGGAACTAATTCGATATGATAACAATATAATATTACAATGACTTAGGTATATATATGATGTTTAAAAGAGGAAATGTAAAAATCAGATAAAAAGTTTCTTTTAATTTTGAATTTGCAAGCTTCCGAGCAAAATATACTGTTCTTCAACGGGCTAATACTCTATGTACAATCTGTAATAATTTTTATACAAAATAATTGAAAACTTTTGTTATTGGCATGTGTTCTCGCGGGCGTGCATCAGATTGTTCACAGCTAAAGTAATAGATATTATACTGGGATGGAATATCTATTACTCTAGCTGTAAACAGTCTGATGCACGCCCGCGAGAACACATGCCAATAACAAAAGTTTTCAATTATTTTGTATAAAGATTATTACAGATATTGCACATAGAGTATTATCCCGTTGAAGAGCAGTATATTTGCTTTAAAACTTGCAAATTCAAATTAAAATAAACTTTTTACCTGATTTTTTGACGTGTATGATTATTTTTGAATTAAAACAGTTTTATACTGACCTTACAACAATGATAAATTAATGGGAGGACACAAGTTATAAGCAACTTTAAGATGAACGATCAGTAAATGCCTTTTTCTTAATTTCTTAATTATATCATACCATATTCTCACAGGTATGTCAAATTGCAATAATTGTAATGATATAATATTCAAAAGAGAGATAAAAGAAAACAATTATTTAAATATTTTATAGCAAAATATATTCTATGTGTTCTGGTTCAAAATCACATAAATGGTACCGCTCAGCAAGAGCAACCTAGTTCATGATAATTGAAACAGTGAATAATATGTGTGAAGGTTATTCACATATTAAACAAATTTTAACGCGGGATTCAATCCCGGTTCATGACTGTCGGGAATCGAGCGTGTTACCCTCTCATCCACCGACTTATATCGGGAATCGAGCGTGTTATCCTCTCATCCACCTTATAAATATATTCTATGTGTCTGGATATTTTTCCACACAAAAAGGGGAAAATATTCAAAAAGCTAAATTATAATATATTTGTCCATGTTTGTGACACAGTACAATATCAGTATTCTATATTTTGAAGAATATAATCCTTTAAGACTTTCTTTATATGTTATTATATAAAAGTGTTTTGTGTGAACAGAAAGTGGGTGGTCAAAACTGACCTAAAGAAATATCGAAGATTGATCGCAGGCGACAATAACGTCATGACATCTTTTCAAAGTTGTCTTTTGATATAAATAAAAAAAGAAACACGTCCTTCCGGTCAGCCATCTTGGATTACAAGTAGAAGGTTTTGAATTAAACATTAGCTAGGAAAGCATCGGCTGATTACCAAAGTTGGCGGGAATTTTAATTCGTCTGTTCGCCAACTTCAGCTTTTTTTTTTCTCGACGAAAATTTTCAATAAATGGAATTACTTTGAAGATTTTATAAAGTGTGTGGTGATAAACCTTTCTCAAATTTTCTTTATTTTATGAGGTGTTTATAATAATCAAACTATATACTATATATATGAAAAATAATACAAAAGTGAATTTGTACTTGGATCTGGTGGATAAATTAAGAAAAAAGGCATTTCCTGATTGTGCAAATAAAATTTACTGATGGCTTGCGCCATCTAGCGGAATAAATATAAACTAATCGTTGATTTTCAATTATTCCAGGATTGGATAAATACCGTTTCTTGATAAATCAAGAAAAACTAACCACGTACGCGTTTTGAGATTTTTTTCTTGATTAATCAAGAAACGGTATTTAGCCAATTCTGGAATAGTTATAAATCAACGATTAGTTTATATTTATTCCGCTAGATGGCGCTAGCCATCAGCAACTTTTATTTGCACGATTAGGAAATGCTTTTTTCTTCATACTATATATACATACACTAGCCGAATGACCCGGGCAACGCCCGTGTTTTACCCGATTGCATGTTTTGATTCAAATACTATTTGTTACAATTATGAATTGGCGCCTTAAATAAATGCATATGTGCTTTATCTGTCTATGTACTGTTGGCTTCCGTAGGCGTCTCTTACTGGGAAAAAGAAAGAGAGGATTCCATTTAGTTATTAACTAATATATGCATTTATTTAAGGAGCGACCCGCTCCAACACAATAGTTACAGAAACGGATATGCAAGTGGGGGGGGGGGGGGGGGCAAAGGTGGCGTGATCGTAGCCGACCAATAGGAGGGCGCCATTCCAAAAAAAAAGCAAACCGTGACAGAGGCGACGAAGATTGACGCTCGTAACTGTATATAGAATACCCTCTCTATACATACAATATATCTATACTTTAATAAAGGGAAATACATATTAAAGGATATATAGATAGATGTTTTTCTAGGGATATTGTGATATTTAAATAGAAGAAGATTACGTCTAACGTCAAAATAAATTCAAATATGATGTGCCATCTATTGACCGACTCTGAAAACTAAACAGGTCCGGTGACAAAAGAGATGCAAGTCTTCAGATCAAAACCCCAGTTGTAGCAATCTGCAAAGATCTATACAAAGGAAGAGATATCAGTAGAAGGAGATAATTCATAATTCAATATTATAGCGTAGAAATCAAGTCTTTGTATATTTGGGGATATGAAAGTATTTATTGATGACGTCAGCACGACAAGTCGACAATTATCAACAACTCAAAAATACTATTTACAGCTAAAGAATCTTGAGCAAGCAAGCTAAGAAATATTTTGATCATTATTTTACATAAACAGAGTAATATATATTTATATAATCTGTTGAATAGTTTCATTGAATAATTAAATTAAATTAATTAGAAAATTATTTCTTCGCCACAATATTTTAAAAAATGCATAGAACATAATATAAAAATGTTAAAACCAATCAATCAGATCAAAAAGGTAAAATATAAATTCAAAAGAACATAGTGTCAAATTATATAAATCATATTGCTAAAATCCACAATAAATGTAGGTTAAAGAGCTTCTCTCTCCTCGAAACCTCAACCATATAGTTATTAATCTACTCTTTAAAGCTCTTATAATAAATATATCGTACTAAGCTGTATCCATAAAGAATCCACATTGTTCTCTTAGAAACCTTGAAGGCAAACATCGACGGCTGAGAAGCGTCGTAACAATTCCATTTAGAAGCAATAAACAAATTTGATGTAAAATAAATCTATATGTCTTTAAAAGAAACCAATCTCCTGATCGTGCAACTAAAATTTGATAATGGTTTGCGCCATCAATCGGAATAAATATCAACTATTCGCTGATATTTTATTTATTCCACAATTGGTCAAATACCCTTTCTTGATTAATCAATAAATTCTAACTACGTATGCATTTCAGACTGTTGGCCCTCATCAGCATAGTGCAAGCTATACCTCAACGACTAAAAAAAAACTTGTCTTTGAGACTTTTTGAAAAATCAAAGAATGGGTATTTAAAGCAATTAGGGGCATGAAAACGCCAATATTTATTTCGATAGATGACGCAAGCCATGATTAACTTTTAATTGCATAATAAGGAAATGCCTTTCTCTTAATTTATAAACCGAATCCAAGTACAATTTCATTTTTGCACTATTTTCTTTTTTTTTTTCACTATTTTTCACTATTTTTTTGCACTATTTTTCTTATTTTTGCACTATATTTCAAATATTCGGCGTGTATAGTTAGCTGGAAGTCATACTTCTAGTTTTCCTGTTGAAGGGCATCTTAGCCCATGAAAGCTAGATAAATAAAAGATAGTTAAAGAAACATAGCCCTGAATTGCATCTTGACTTTGTCGAATTGTAAAGGCAAGGATGAGTATGTCTTATTTTTTCCTTTATGTTTTTGTTTATAAAACGAATTAAGAAGGGTGGGGAAGATATAATGACAATTAACAATTTTATTGACTCCTTTTCAATAGCAAAATAATAAATTTTCAGAAAAATACAGTATTGTAATAAAAATAGAAAATATTTACATCAGACCTTCTCTGAAGGGACGTCTGGATCAGGTACTACCAGCCGTTCTGAGTGTGGACAGGCCCTTGCTTATTATGTAGTTTTTGTTCCCAACATGTTCAACGGCAATTTTGAGGAATTCGCACAGAATTTTCTTGTGTTCAGACGAGAGAATCTCGAGGACATCCTTCCTCTCAGGGCGGTATAGAACCGCACACATGATGTCGTCCCTAAAAATTTCCTCATATAAGGGGCGGGGGGGAAGAGGGGAAAAGATGTTCTCTCTTTGAAAGTTCATCCATTTCGTTATCAAACAATAAAATGATATGATGCATTAGCGCGCCATCTGTTATCATAATTCGAAACTACTATAGACGCGTATGTTTCTTTTTTAAATTAAACAATTTTCTACTGCCATTACTGCAGATCAGTGATAAACCCTTCCATGGCTCATCAGTGATTAACCCTTCCAGCGGTTTCGCCAGTTTAATCTAACATACCGCTGTTATCAAAATTCGAAACTATTTTAAAGGTGTAAGATTATTTTTGAAAATAAACAATTTTTACCGCCCTTACTGCAATGGAAAATTTTTGATAACAGATGGCGCGCTAGTGCATCATACCGCCGTTATATTGCATTTTTTCCGTATCGGTATAAAAGGAAAACCGAAAAATGCAATATAACAGCGGTATGTTAGATTAAACTGGCGAAACCGCTGGAAAGGTTAATCATTGATGAGCCAGGTCCTCCCATTAATTTTTCATATTTCAGTAAGGACAGTAGAGATAATTATTTATTTTTTAAAAGTATCATACGCGTCTATAATAGTTTCGAATTCTCATAATAAAATAATTGGATATAAATAGAAAGTGAATGTAAACACTGTCGTATATTTATATTTTAATTATATAATTTAATATTGTATATAATATATTAATATAATAATAATATTAAATCCACAGATTCTGCGATATATTGTATATATCATAACATATAATTTATCATTATATAATTCGATTGTTAACTTGTAATTCTTAAGCTTGCATCTAATACGGTGTAATATAATAAAAGCCATTTAAATAAATAAAGCCTAAAATATATTTCTACTTTTAAATCAACTTAAATACACCACAAACACAAGGTAATAAGACCAAATAAATAAATAGTGTGTGACGTTTCAGCGTTGTTACCATCTTCAGACAAAAGTACTGAATCAGTATCAGAAGATGGTAACAACGCTGTTACCGAAACGTCACACACTATTTATTTATTTGGATTTGGTCTTATTACCTTGTGTTTATAATCTATAATCCAAATTGTGCCTTATCAGAAAGTGAATGTCCTTAGAATATGTATGGAAGTATATTACCTAGTCTTAGATACAGACTCTAATAATGAACAAAAGTCAACAAGTCTTTCAATATTCAGAAATAATTAGTAATCTAGATTGTGAAATAACCCTTTCGGCAATATTAATTAAAATAATTAGGTCTTCTAATAAATTGATAGAAATTTATTAACGTTCCAACATGAAACTTTGTTGACTCAAAAATTAAAATTTGGATGATTAATTAGAGTCAAATATTATTAAAACAATTTCATAGAGTATTGCAATTAATTAAATCCCTATTAGAAAGTTTGAGTGAGATTCCAACATGTAAAAAATATCTTTTAAAAATTGGATTTAATATATTTTATAACTAGCGAAATCACATTAATAACCTATTTAAAACATGGTATAAGCGAAATAAAATACCAATTAAATTTATTTTAATTTATATAATTATATATACATATGTGTCCTCGAATATGAATTTTTTCGTATAATTTAAAAGTAATTCTTAATTAATTTTTCAACTTAATAAATATTTTAAAAATAAAAAAGGCATATCCTGACCAGGAGCACATGTGCTTTTCAGAAGACAGAGCACCATCTGGTGGAAAAGAAATCAACTATTCATTTATTTAACCTTTTCCCTGATATTTGACCTGATAATAAATATATGAGAAGAAAATTGTCTATGCTGTGAAAATTTGATAAATACATTTAATATTGAATATTTAATATGATTTTAAATTTGAAGTTGAATAATTTCATTACATAGTGTATGATGTTTTTTTATTAAAGTTTAAAAAAATATTATAATGAATGCTTTAAAAAACAATATGTATGTCAACAACAAATTAATGATTTGAAAAAAATGAAATAATTTATAAATATTTTATATTTTCTAAAAAATATATCACAATCCATAAAAATCAATATTCGAATAAAGAACATCGTAGATATGAAATAAATGGAGTTTGTGGCTTAAAATTTCGACGTGCAGAACATTAGTCTGTTTTTTAAAACCTTTTGAAAACAGACGAAAGTTTTGATTAACGAAATATCTCAAGCATACACACACACACAATAAACTCCGTTTATTTTCGATCCAAGATGAACTGTTTTTTATATTTTTTATTTTAGATAATTTATAATGATCTAAAGAGACAAAGCTCGCCTCTACCGTCAAAATAGACGTCAATACCAGACGCCATCTATTGACCGTCGCCGCAAACTAGCGACCTCGGGTCGGTGACAAAGCCACAACACCAGCTTTGGCAAACTGAAAAGCGTCCACCTAGAGACCATGGTTTCGGGCTAATGGCCCTCGTCAGTCTAGGGCGGACTTTATTCAATGAGATATATACGGGATCTAATGGAATCTTGACAATCCACCAAAGAGGTGTTTAGCTGGCAAAGTGGCTAGGCCAAATCTATGGCTAAAATATTTCAGTTTGCCAAAGCTGGTGTTGTGGCTTTGTCATCGACCCGAGCCCGCTAGTTTGCGGCGACGGTCAATAATTGGCGTCTGGTTTTGACGTCTATTTTGACGGGAGAGGCGACCTTTGTCTCTTTAGATCAATATCCTTCCGGAAAAATTTCCATCTATATAATTTATAATGTATTTTATAATTAAATTATTAATAAAACACCAAATATAATAATAAACTGGGTTTATATGAATTTTAGTTAACATCTTATTGTTGGGGGCAGTTACCATCTTATTGTTGGGGGCTTGGATGGGAAAGGAGGTGGATACATAAACACGGCAAGGTATCATCTACCTACATCCAATTTCATCAAAATTATAGACATCTAAACTTGAGATAGGCCTTAAAAGTATGTTCTACCTTAAATTGTAAATCTATTAATATCAAATTAAAATATTGTCTTTATTTATTGATTATTTTATTAAAACCTTAAAACTTCAAATTGGACAAAAACATTCAAATAACTGCTTGAAATGCAATAGTACGGAAGCTTCTCCGGAACATATCATGAATCACACATCTCAGAACTGACAATAGAGAACCTATTTTCCAGGCCTATAACACCATCATAAAATTGGAGAGGAGTGGACTTCAGGAAATGATTTAACCATGGAGATAAGCACCACCAACATATTATTGCATCCTAAAAATCAATGATGTCTGAAAAATTCCTATAAGAATATTCAACTCCAATCAATTCGAACTTTCAAAAAAGAAATTAAAATAAGTAAAAATCAATATCAGGTAAAAAGGTTTTTTTTTTATTTAAATTTGCAAGCTTTCGAGCAAATATACTGTTCTTCAACGGGCTGATACAGTATATTTTCTCAAAAGCTTGCAAATTTAAAATTAAAAGAAACTTTTTACCTGAAATTTTTACTTTTAAAATAATTTCTGGGTAACTATTGTTCACACAAAGAATATTTTAAACAGAGGTGTTTTCATCTATCAATTTAACATAACTAACACAACCTTTTTACACCAGTAATTCTCAACATCTTTCACCACAGCTCCTTTTATAAAGTAAATAAATGTTAATAAGACAAAGATAATCTGAATTGACACGATTTTACCATTAACTTCTTAATGATGTATATATTTGTGAACATATTTTAATCAGACTGATTACAATATCTCAATTTTATTATCGATTTTGTTTTAATTTTATTTGGTATATCAGTCTTGTTCTTTAAACTTATTTTCGCTGGTTTTCTACAATTCACTCTTCAACCTAGAGGTATAGTTGGCGAACAGGTTTTCCCCTAAATGTAGCGGCCTTTCCAAAATCCTAACTAGTTTTAAAGAACTGGTCTTACAAAACCTCAACTGAACTTCTAGTGGAGCAAAAATAAACTAACGTTTATTTAACTTTCTCCGTGATATTTGGCCAACCCACAATTTCTCGATAAATCAAGAAAATTCATCCACGAACGCGTTTCGAGCTGTTGGCGCTCGTCAGTGTGGAGTAGGCTGTAACCATTGCGACCAAAAAGATTTTTGGTCCCAGAAGCTTCTTGAGAAACTAAATGGCGCTCTGTCATCTAAAAAGCACATGTGCTTGTGGTTAGGATATGCTTTCTTCATTTTTAATATCAACACCTGACCCACTTATTATGATTTTTTCTATTGTTTTTCATATATATATATATATGCATACAATAATATTTTCCAGTGACCAGACACTCCTGGTCAAATATCATATAAATATATACACAGAGATAGAAAGAGAAATATTTAAAATAATTTTTAAAACCTCCAACAAGTCTCTCACATCAGTTTTCGATATTTTAGGGACACTAGGATTGGAAAATATTGATTTAGGGTTAGACCATCGTCTGATCAATTCTTGAAGAAGCCTTAAGAAAAGGTATTTGGAAAAAAGGATAGAATAAAATAAACATTTAGTCGCTATTTCTCCTGATATATATGGCCTTATCTGTTTTATTTTTACCTCTATTTTCCAACATATATATGCGCTCTGCCATCTAAAAAAACTCTTATGTTAGTGGTCAGTATATGCATGATTTGTTTTTAATATATATATATAGTTAAACCTGTCTATAGCGCCCCCTCTTGGAACTCACCAAAATACAATCATGTTAGTCTCACCAAAATAGGGTGCTATAGAGAGGGGGTGCTATAGACAGGTCACTTTTAATGTAAATCGCATCATACTACGTATTTAAAATCGGGCGCTATAGAGAGGGAGGCGCTTTTTAGAGGAAGCGCTATAGACAGTTTTAACTGCATTATATAAATTTATAATAATTGTATTTTTTAATCACATTATTAAACAATAGAACTTTCACCATTATTTCTAAGACACATTGTCTCTCTCTCTTCTTTTAAATTAATATGATTTTATTTTTTGTTATTTCTTTGAAAAACATTATATGTGAATATAATTATCCTTAATTTTGTCATTCACAATAATAAATAGAATTAACAATTTCTATATATAAAGGACGTACCTATATTTGTTAAAGGAAATTGTTGTTTTTATTCTATAACAGATAAATGTATGCACGTTTTTATATAAACATATTCAATGGATCACTTTTAGACTTAAAACTTTATATTACCTGTGAGTTATTTTGTTATTTTATTGTTTATCTTACTCGATAAAGGTAAAAAAAAATAAGCTACGATCCTGAAAAAAACTTTTTATAAATATTGTAACATTAAATAACACCGGTTTCTCATGGCTTATCGGATGCTCTGATCACAATTTAGTGCAAAGTTATATTCCTCTGATTATTAGGACACTGTCAGATCAATCGATACAAGAAGACCAATCAAGAATAAGAAATTGAAAACTTTATCCACATTATAAAATTTTCCATACGTCAATAGAAACAGAATGCTACCTAACCGATGATTTCTCTTTACCAGTCAAACGATGCATAGTTCAATCGAGAATACTATTTACAGTCTTCAAAAAAAAAAACACGTTCTGTCGCTTGAGGCCAAAAACTTAATATGTACACTGTGTGACAAGGAAATTATTGAAGAACTCCCCCATTACCTGCTTAATTGTACAGCCCTTGATGAAGAAAGGAAGGCCCTATATCAACAAATTAAATGTACCAACATTTCACCCTACGTATTGCTTCAAAAAATATCAGCAAACAAATCTAAGGCAATAGCTTACTATAAATATTTTAGATTATCATTATGTAAGGACCAGTCAACAAGTGAATGACTTTGAGACGAAGAGTAAAGCCAGTTCAATTTCTATGTAAATAACACAAGATGATTATTACCTTACCCAATTGGGAGAATCTGTATGGGGCATGTCCCTAATAAAGGCTTTTGTGTGTGTATGAAATATCGTAACATAACATACGATATAGCATTTATAGTTATATATGGAATATATTATATATTCTATTGAATATAGAGAAATGGTAGAAATAGTTATCCAGTAATTCTTAAATTAAGAATAATTGGTTGTGGGGAAAAGCGTAGCGCTTTTTATTTTGAAGTGATGCAAGCTTTAGAGTAAATTTATTCTTCTGCGGGTCAAATAACACATTTGATTTTCTATTCATATTTTTAATCAATATTGTTGCATCATGATTAATGCGCGTATTTTAAAAATTATTTATATTATTATTTTTAATGTATTTAAAATTTGAATTATATAAATTTATTTATTTTTATAAAACAGAGTATTACTATAAAATATTATGTAATATAAAACATTTGTATTTTGATACACTGACTACACCACCTGCTTTAAACTTTGATGTAATAAATAAAGAGATATTCTAGGTGTCACCTAAAAACATAGTTGTCTTATTATTGACTTGTTTAACCTTGTAAAATGGTTAAGACGTGTTCTGGAAAGATGCAAGACGCATTTGAGGAGAGAATCAAGACTGAATAATCTACCAAACCGCAGCCTGGTGCAACAATCCGTAAAATATCAAATTTCTCAAAAGCTTGCGTTACTTCAAGATAAAAAGCTACCTAACAACCTATTGATCTTATTTCAAATTATAGAAATTGTTGGTAAAAATTTATATGTTCGTAGAGATTTATTTATTTATGCTTATGAGGTGATACAGCAACGTCTTTACAATAAGAGAGGAGACAAAATGAATCAAATCTAAAAAAAGAAGTGAGGACTTCTCGGTCATTAAAGTCTGAGAGGCAAGGCCTTCAGCCAGTTCAGGGCTTCCGGGGTGACAGAGTGGAGATTGGAGATTCCTCCATTGAATTTATACAGCGGGCAGTCATCTAGTATATGGGACATTGATTGTGGGATGTTGCAGGCACAATTTGGATCTTTGGTGTAGCCCCATAACTTCATCAGCTCTGCACACCTTCCCTGTCCTGTCCTAAAGCGGTTTAGAAGCACCCATTCTCGTCGAGGGAGGGAAAAACCTGGGATCTTGACACTTGGGCTTGTGATGAGGTTCTTGTTTGGGATGTCGGAGCTGATCCAGGAATTTGTCCATGCTTCTGAGATATTAAAATTTTGGGAGAGAAGTTGGTTTCCTCTGGACCATATCGGATTCCTTGATTTTAGTCTATGTTTTGGGGGAGACTGTAGGATTGGGTTAATTTCGAGGTCGGGTGAATCCAAGAGTTTTTGGTACATTTTCTTGGTGGCTTCCTTTCTGCGTAGCTCAGGCGGAGAGAGTTCGTAGAGAAAGACCCTTTATTACCTAAAGATATAAAACAATAAAAGAAGGACTAAAGACAATCCAACAAAGTTGTGATATATAGACAGAGATGTCAATTAACATAGACAATACTAAAGCTATGCAAATATCTGCATATCAAATATCACAGAAATATCTGTCAATTGTCAATTTTCAACACTTCCTCTTAATTCAGAATATTTCTACAATCATCTTGGAAATTCTCTACGGCCTACGAATATATATTTTTTTCCCAACAGAAATAATTAAAAATAAATATATATTAATTATAATGCAATAAAGCGCCATCTATACACAATAAATGCAACCATTTAAGCATCGGTGTTTCTTTTTATCATAAAACGAACTTCAACAGTCCTTACTATGAAGGAACAACACAAGAAATATATAGGATCATAAAATGTATAGTTGATTTTTTTCAATCAACTACGGTCAATCAACGTTTGGTTATGAATCTTACCTAAATTTATTATTTTATAACTAATCAAAATTAATATATATAACATAAAATTAAAAAATTGTATAATATTGTGGCCAAGAAATAATTTAAAATTTAATTTAATATTATTCAATAAAAATATTCAACATATAAAAATATATATTACTCTGTATTTGTAAAGTCATCATAAAAATATTTCTTTGATTGTTTGTTCAAGATTTCCCTAGCTGTAGATAGTTTGGTTGATGATTGTCGACTAGTCATACAACGCAATCAATAAATACTTTTAAATCTTAAGATATTTCAAGGCTTGATTTCAACGCTACAATATATATACATGTGTATATTATATTTATAAATTCAATTGCCATCTATCGATAAAATGTGCAACAAATAAATTTACTGGTAATGTTTTTTTTTTAATAATATCATAAAATCATACATGTGTATGTATATATATAAATATATGAAAAATATAAACCTAAATAAATAAGAAAATTGAATTTTTAAAAAAGCATAACATGAATTTTCATTTATTTGAATAGTCGTTTGCAGAAAAAAAAAAGACATTTCAAAAAGGTTTCTGTTCGAAACTTTTTAAAATTTTCAAACTCTAGAAAATATTTTTATTTATTTCTATTGAAAAGTTTCTAAAATACATTTTATAGCTATCTTTTTCTCACTTCTATTCTTTTAAAAATTGATGAATACTGTTTACACTTAATAACGTTAAACATTACCGAATAATAAATTTAAAAATCATTAAATAATATTTTAATGAAAAGAATCTATTAATATAAAAATATTAAATTTATTAATGAAGTTTGATTTTTCTAAAGAGATAAAAATTAATGACACACACGTAAGTTCTTTTCATAATCCCCTGAAGATACTAAAAGCGTCTAGTTCCTTTTTGTGCCGGGAGCTCATAGACTTATCTGTATCAGTAGCAGAGTAAATCTTTTTTCTTTTGGTCTTGGGAATTGTTATCCTTACGCTTTGTTAGATGCTATAATCCCATGCATTTCCCATCATTATTTCTATCGTCTGACATTCTATTTCGTCTGCTATCAAATTTTGCTTACGATTTATTAAATATTATACACATTTTTATTTGATAATTCATTGAATCGTGTGTATTAAATAAATATTTTTATATAGATAAAGCTTTTATTAAATAATTCCGTAATGGATAGGTTATGGGTCAAAATAGATATTATTATGGGATATATTCTAACCATTATTCCCCTAATCTAATAATATCTTGTGTCAGAGATGCTCATTTATATTAATCCAATAAAAATGATGGTGATATTTAATTCAACATATAAAACTGAGAAGCATTTTTCTCTTATAAATTAAATATTAAATCTGTTTTTTTATTAAATATATAAATTATATATAACAATAATATAAAGTGAATAAATAGTACAATTGTGATATTGTACTGGGATACTCCTTATCGTGCAACTGAAAGTTGCTGATGGCTTGCACCATATCTATTGTTTTTGACCAGTGACCTTGTTACTCTGTAGTGTGTTACATTGTATATAAACTGATGTCTTTGTTAGTTAGTTAACCATAAAGATATTGCCACGTGGAAAATTAGGGAAGACAAAAACTTCAGGGGGAGACAACAATTTATTCAAGGCAAGCACAAAACTAAGAATGGTAAAACAAAAGATATGCCACGAGGGAAATTTACAGAGTAGCAAAATATAAACATAAAAATGACCACTCTGTTAATAAAAATAATAAAATTAATAAATACTTTGCTACAATATTATTAAAAAATGAAAAAAAAAAAACAATGATAAATAAACAAAAATGAATAAGTAAATAAATAAAATAATTAAACCTTTCTATCATTACCCTAGCTGCCCTTGTGTATGAACTTGTGACTGCATAAAAACTCTAATGTTCACTTTATACTTTCAAAACCTTTCTTTAACTATCTGCTCACTACAGTATCTCTGTACATATACGGGATTCATCTCTTGACTTGCTCTCCTTACCAGATCCATCACTAAACCTTCTTCAGATGGAATAGTCCCCAGATGGACTTGAGCGGGCGATGTAAGTGTAACCCGTCCACATTTTGGACAGATGTTGTTTGTTAGTTAGCTGTGTGTGCTATCTTACCTTTTAGTGTAAGGTTAGTTACCGCTCAATAAAATCCTCAGATGATCAGTTCCTTCTCCTATATTCCTCTTTTTCAACAACAACAACAAAACAGTAGCGATATTGATAAAACTAATGATAAGCCTTTACTCTTTTATCTTCATTTGCAGAGACTTCGTGGTAAATCCATATATAATAAATTTCTTTTCCTCCAATTTACCCAGACCAATCTATTTATTAGCTTGATTGTCTTAATTATTTTTTTCTGTATATGAATTTCATATTATCATTAAAGAATTATTACTGCTTTACCAAAACGCTATAAAGGAATGACAATACATCCAGATGGCACAATAACCTATAGGACATGCAACAACTGTCCTGGTGTGGAACTAACACCTACCTACATATTCTCATGCCCAGCAATGGCCGTAGCCTTGCAGAAAATTGACATAGACCCAGAGCAGCAGCTTTACACACCCAAGATAGTGGACATTGCTGCTGCTGTGATAGAGATGCATGGAGACATCTGAAGCTCTTCATTGGACACGACAACAACAACAACAACAACAAAAACTGTTTCACCAGTATGTATCCTACATTTCTGCTTGGAGAATCTGTATAAGACTTAAAGATCTTAATAAAGCTTTTTGTTGTTGTTGATAGAACTAATGATAGTAGCGGGAGAGAATTTGATGTCACTAATGATGGAAAGGTTGCTTATTCTCGATGATGATGCTAAAAGCCTCTTGTTTTGAACCTAGCTACAACCAACTCGCGCATCTTCAGCTATCACGCGTCTGGAGGTGCTGGGCTTTTTTATAGCCCACGACCTTTTAAATCAACTTATTTTATTAGGATTTGATCAAAATTATGTCATTTCAAGATGTATATCGTTCCAGATAAGGTTAAAAATGACACTAATCACTACAAAATCTTTCAGCTAGAGAATGATCTTCATGTATTTCTGATATCTACCGATCCAGACAAGAACGAAGAGAAACAATGATAATACTAGTGATTATGATGACTCAAGTAATAAAAATTTTGAGAATTCTGCTCATGTTGCTATGTGTGTTAATGCAGGATGGTTAAATGATCCTCCTAACGTTAATGGTCTTGCACATCTACTTGAACATATGCTCTTTCTTGGAACGCAAAAATTTTCTTATGAAAATGCTTTGATGAGATTCTAAATCTTGAAGGAGGATCAGATAATGCACTTACAAGTGATAATCATACTGTGTACAACTTTACAGTATCTGAAAAACATTTTATTTCAGCTCTTCATATATTTTCTGAATTCTTTAAGACGCCTCTCTTTAAGAAAGAAATTGTTGATAAAGAGATCGAAGCAATTGATGATGAGTTTATCAAGAAATCATCATTATATGTTGTTCGTCAACAAATGCTTTTTCGAAGTCTTAGTAAACAAGATCATCCGCTTCATAAATTCTCTTGGGGAAATTATAAATCGTTGAAAGAAATTCCAGAAAATTTAAATATTAACATTACTGAGAAGTTAAATGAATTTTTCAATACCTATTATACAAGTAACAGAATGTATCTAGCGATTGAATCTGGGCGTTCACTAAATGACCTTGAACTTCAAGTTCGAAAATATTTCAGCGATATTCCCAAGTCATCCTTACCGATTGAAAAATTCCCGCATGATCCATTTGATATGAACCAATTCAATAAACTGTATTTTGTTGAATATGTTGGAAATGCGGATATTCTAGCAGTTACCTGGGCTCTTAAACCTGTTATTGAACATTACAAGAAAAAACCTCTTCGTTTTTCTATCTGAAATTTTTGAACGAGACTATCCTAAAGGACTTTTAGCATTCTTAAAAAATAAGAAATGGGTAACATCTATTTCATCATGTAAAGATAGTTATTATACAGCTTCTCATTCCCTTTTCGACTTGAAGATCAAACTAACAGGTAGAGGCATCGAAAATATAAATAACATCATTCTAGCAATACTTTCTTACATTGAATTCCTTAAAGTCAACATAAATTCTTTTAAAGGATTCTATGATGAACTAAAGAAAATAGAATACGTAGATTATATACATTCTAATAACAAAACACAAGCTATTGAGAATATGGCAGAAGCGTTGCTCATGTACAATCCTAAACATGTCTTAACGGGTGATATATTGTTTTACCAATTTGATGCTGATACAATATCTGAAATACTCAATAAGCTTACCTATAATACAGTTAACTTGATGCTCTTCAAATCAGTTATTGATGATCAAGATGGAGAAATTCTAAGAGAACCCTGGGCACAATTCAAATATGCTGTTAAAGAGATTCCAACAGAATGGAAAGAAGAATGGAAAGATGCTCGTATCAATGCAACTTCAGAATTTGAAGGTCCTCCTCCCAATCAGTTTATCTTAGAAGATGATATGCCTGATTTTGAAAATCAATATAGTTATTCGCCAATCATTATCGATAATATCTTAACAAAATTCTGCGTAAAACCATCTAAAAATGATATATCAAAGATTAAAATTTGTTTCAAGCTATTCTCATCATTTGCAAATGCTGATCCCCTTTTTAAAGTTGCCATTGAACTCTTTAGTGAAATAATGAAATATAATTTGAAGTCAGTTTGTAAGGATGCATTAATCGCTAAAGAGTTTTATAAAATACATTTCAAAGAATTTGGATTTATAATTCATCTAAAAGGTTATAAGAGCAAAATCCGAATGGTATTTGAATCTATCCTTGATCAAATGTCAAATTTCAAAATTGATGAAGATATTTTTGAAATATGTCGCGAAAAACTTGAAAAACATTATCATAACTTGGTGATGACATCAAGCTCACTTTCCTATGAAATTCTAGGAATTCTTCTTGCAAAAACGCATTGGAATCATCGCAGAAATGTGAAGTATTGAAGATCTTAAATAAAAATGATATTCTTACATCAATGAAGATGTTTCTTTCTAATCTTTATATATCGGGGGACATTGAAGGAAGTTTGACAAAGTCAGAAGCCTTGAATTTCTTAATTCTTCTCAAGAATAGACTTCTTTGTTCTCCATTGCCATCACCTGTAATGAATATGGTAAGAATTAACCAACTTCCTTTAAAAACAGCTCATTCTTGTAGAATTCTTGCTCTCGATCAAAACGAAGAAATGACTATTGTATTTAATTTCTATCAAATTGGATCTCTAAGTCCTTCAGAATCTGAAATGCTTCATGATTTCTGTGAAATGATTGAAGGACCATTATTTTATGAACTTAGAACATCCCATCAGCTTGGATATGAAGGTAAATTCTGATATAGTTAAACTTACAGGTATTTATGGTTTAACAATACTCGTTGAAACGCATTCGAAAAAACATAGCTGCGAAGAAATTTATATCAAAATCGAAGAATTCCTTATATCATTTCTTAATTCCTATATAGAAACGGGTGAAGTACCAAGAAAATGCTCAATGACTCAAAGACATCAATCAAATCGTAAACGAAAAGTTGCTAAAAAGTCAATATCAAAATTAAAAAGTCAGAATGTACTGAAGACCTTCGCAAAGAAGTTGTTACAAAAAGAATACCCGTTGTTAAGTATTCAAGTTGTGGGAAAAACGACCCATTAATAACTGAAAAACCAGAAACATTCTGTAAACTTCCATCTGCCAACGATATTATGCAAGACACAGAAAATACTTTATTAACAATACCTTCATGTCCAAATGTCATTTTTATAAAAAACATTACTGATTTTGGTAGAAAGCTAGAAATATTTCCAATAAATCAGCATTCAAATTTATTTTAATTAAAAATAAAAAAAGACCTTATATATTTTACAATACCAATTGCACATGATACAGGCCATGGTTATTCATGGTGACTAGTGATTTTATACTCTAAGTGGACTACATATTTACATATGTATAAATATATTCATAGATTTGTTTGGCTATTTGAACTCAGTAATAGAACTTGATAATGAATATTCATAACCACGAGTTCCTGGTGTGGAACTAACACCTACCCACATATTCTCATGCCCAGCAATGGCCGCAGCCTTGCAGAAAATTGACTTAGACCCAGAGCAGCAGCTTTACACACCCAAGATAGTGGACATTGTTGCTGCTGTGATAGAGATGCTTGGAGACGTCTGAGGCTCTTCTTTGGACACGACAACAACAGCAACAACATAACCACGAGTATTGTTTATAATATTATCCGTTTTACATATATAAGCCTTGTAACAACACACTGCCTCCAAGATTAAGTTTCTAACTTTATTTAATCGATCTCTCAAGCTTTCGGGTATCACAAACTCTTCTACAAGAGTTTTAAACCTATATATAGGCATTAACTAATAGAATCACATATATTTTAGTATAACTTTCGGTGATAGACATATAAATGACAAGGAAAATTTTCACCCTGAGCCTCGACAGCTCTAGATCCGCTCCTGCAAATATGAATATTGTTTTTTGTGTAATTATAGAGAGATCTTTTATTGTAGAATTATAAATAGATTTTTTATTGTCGAATTATAGAGAGATTTTTTATTGTCGAATTATAGAGAGATTTTTTATTGTCGAATTATAGAGAGATTTTTTATTGTCGAATTATAGAGAGATTTTTTATTGTCGAATTATAGAGAGATTTTTTTATTGTCGAATTATAGAGAGATTTTTTATTGTCGAATTATAGAGAGATTTTTTATTGTCGAATTATAGAGAGATTTTTTATTGTCGAATTATAGAGAGATTTTTTATTGTCGAATTATAGAGAGATTTTTTATTGTCGAATTATAGAGAGATTTTTTATTGTCGAATTATAGAGAGATTTTTTATTGTCGAATTATAGAGAGATTTTTTACTGTCGAATTATAGAGAGATTTTTTATTGTTGAATTATAGAGAGATTTTTTTATTGTTGAATTAAAGACAGATATTTTAATGTGGAATTATAGAGAGTTATTTTATTGTCGAATTAAAGAGAGCTCTATATTATTGCTAATTTGAAAATCATATATAAAAAATGAGTAAAACAGGCAACAAAATAATTTTAATCATATTTTTATTGTGTAGTTAAAGTTGTATAAGAATTATTCTCTCAATATGAAGTTTGACAGGTGAGTGGTAATTATTTTACGTGAGTCTGTCATGTTGTCAACGTTGCCTGTAATCAAATGACAGTTTTATAGACCTGAGGGCATATGACAAAATGTAATTCAATCTGTTACCCAAGTGATATTTGTCAAATATTAAAATAAATCGATGTGACTATGTCTACTAATTCTTCGGGTAGATTGGCTGAGGTATTTCGTGGTTGACCATCTTTCCTTTTACTTCAGCGGAAAAACTTGCCCTCTATTGCTGTCCTACCGACACCACAAGAGAAAAAAGGCCCAAAAACGAAGCACACTTTTTATTCAAATAACTTTAAGCATCATTAAATTAAATTTAACATAGAAACTAATAAATTTGTTACTATTTATCTAGGAATTACTGAACGATAAGCATTCATGGAACACAATGGGTGAAATAAAAATCTTCCAAAAAGGAGGAGTATTTCATTTAGTCCACACGTCTTCCTTTCGGATACTTCTGTTGAATGAATGTCCCCAATATGGAACGAGGAGGCCAACAGTTCTCCTATTCACAGTTTCTCAGTTAAGTCGCAACTTGGTGCGAATCGCTGCAGTAATTTTTCGAATATATTCCAGATTGCCAATACCCATTTTCACCAAAAAAAGGCCCAAAGAAATACAAAAAATAAAATTAGGACTTTAGGGATTATATTTGGCTTTCAAACTAAATAATACTTTTAACAAATTACACTCATAGGCAAAACTTAAGGAAGTTGTACATTTTAGCATTTATATCGTTATTCAGACAATAACTCTGAAATATATTTGATACACAGTGACCTTTATTGAAGATACACGAGATAACTAAGTGTGAACAAAGAGATCTCTGTAAAGAATAGTACAAAAGTGAATTTGTACTTGGATCAGGTGGATAAATTGAGAAAAAGGGCATTTTGCTCGATCAAGAAATGCCCTTTTTCTCAAAATTGTCTCTGTCTCTTTCAAAAACAGACGACTGTCGACATTAAAATATGAAACTTCCTTAAGTTTTTTTTCCATGAGTGTATTTAGTTAATAAACTATTAAAAATTACAAAATATTTGGTTTATAGATACTAAAAAAGTACTTGCATCAATAGAAAAGGAGAATAAATTAAACGTAGTTGCTTATTTTTAATCGAAAAATAGACTATCTGAAACAAATACATTATCTCAGTAACTTTAATTTCCTTATTTTGTGAGGCTTTATAAAGCCGATAAGAAAAGGGCTGATATTTAAGCTACAAAAGAGCATAGAACGAAAGCCAATATGGAAATATAATCGATGCCATTGAAGATGATTACGCTGGCAATAATTATAGTGAAATCACGGAACAACAATAGGCTTTTATTATCTTAAGACGTTAGTTATTATTATGAATCATTTGTATCAATCGATTCATAATGCTAATTATACAATTCGGACTATTTTTACAAACGGAATTCCTACACAGTTCCATTCAAATTTTATAGTCACCCAATTTGTCACATCACGGAAAATTCCAGAAATACATAAAAGAGGTCTATCAGAAACACCAAATTGTTCCTGCGGAGAAACTGAACAAATTGCACTTCACCTTATCTATGACTGTCCGAACTTTACAGAAGTGAGACAACGTTTGTTCCCTGATCTAAATCATCTAACTCTCTTACATCTGTCACTTTGTCTATATATATTTTATGAACATTGTCGATTAATATACATGTATATTCGTAAATATTTAATTCTAAGTTCTAATTTGTTTGTTGTTTTGTTTGTTTTCTATGTAATAGGCGCAAATATTTCAATATCGCGTCTGGTTGATTACATATGGTTATATATATATAACGTTTTAAAACTGTTTTGAAGAAATCTTCTGATATATATTTTTAAAATTAGGGTAATCATTTCTCTGATTAGTATTTTGTGAATATGCAAATATGATTCTAGAACATATCTATTAATCTAAAACTATAATTATTTATTATAATCGATATATATATAAGCTTATTACCATTATTCTGTACTTATAAATTACTCTTTATTCTTCAAAACAATTTATTATATATTTTAGTAGAAAAGCATCGATGTCTATAGTTAATAATATTGATATATTGTTTAAAACACATTTGTAAATTGGAATAAACCTGAAATTTTATATTTACATTAAAAATATTAATAATACGTTTATAAATGAAAGAAAATGAAGAGGAAATTTCAGATATTAAAAGGGTTTTCCAATCCTATTTGTGGGTCAACTACTTGTCTACTTTGTATTCCATCCCTAGCTGCCTCAACCAATGCAATCCGTGCGGACAGCTTCCATTAGCCAAACCATTCCATTTCCTCTCTGGAACATGGCACTAGGGGATCATGGAAAATTCCTATCAAACATTAATCTAGTTTGGATTGAGAGACGGATCATGAATTTGAAAATTGTGTCTTCCTTCTTCTTCTTTCTTATCTCGTGAGTAGTTAGCGACTGCTTTTACTGTAAGCGCACCACATGTCTACACATGTGAAAAGCAGTTCGACTTTGCACTTACAAATGTGCCAGAGCCCCGTTTTTGTTACTTGCACTCGCTGGTGGGGTTGGACTTTTGCAAGAATCGGGGGCTATTGGAGCATTTTTTTTTAAACAGAAAAAAGTGTCCAATGCGGGAATCGAACCCGGGTCGTAGTGGTCGAAAACCAAACGGTTTAACCAACCTTCCACCGACCCCTCGAAAATTGTGTAAATCGAAGAAGCGTTCATGGAACCGAAAAATTGTTGACTTTGCTTAGAATTTTTAATGAAACTGATTCCACAAGATAATATTAATTAAACATTATATTTATTGATTACAAGAGAGAGAACAAATATAAAAAATAACTAATATTAAAACAAAGGAACTTTTTTCTTTCGGTTAGCGCCTATTTACTTGTGATCTTACACACATACTCTGTGGAAACAAATAGTTAATTAATTTATAAATATACAACAAAAATTCACCTAGAGAATTTAAAAGAAAGGATTATGTAGTCTTCATTTTAAGTTTTGATGAACTGTGATAAATATTACTATTTTGTAAAATTTGAAAATGTCCACCTTTTGTGACTGGCAAATCTAAATGTTTATATCCAATATCCATCGCATTATATATATGTGATGATGAGTTGCTGTCGACTTATCTGTGATGAGATCCTGTCGACTCATGTAATATGTGATGAGAATTCCAGTAGCTTTGTAGAGATCCTGTCGACTACTGAAATAATGTTGAAGTCCTGGTAGCTCTTGTTGTACTGTGTTGACCGAGAGGAACAGTCAGGATGTAGAGTTTTCCAGTACCTCTCTGCACCTTGGAAGACCTTTAAAAGTTCTCACAAAATACAGGCAGTCGTGGTCGAGGCAGAGTGGAAAGCTGGGGATATCCACACAAAAAACGAAGACACAGTTGCACTAAGAAAGTTCCGTTAACAGATAAAAGCTGAGCTAGAAGCGCAAGATGGAGATAGACGAATTCTTCCTAACTACATGTTGGATGAGATCGACATAACATACGACCGACGCGGCTTGCGCTAAGGGTGAACTAAACTCAACTGACTGAACTGTACTGAGCTGTCAAGCCACTGTAAGGTGATGATTTATAGGTTAAAGACGTGGTGACCTTATGTGACATGGGCGTTTCTGAGAAAAGGGGGCCTTGGCATGTCCAGGTGTGAGAGGGGTCTCTGCATTCCACCACATGTGACAGTGTGGGTGGCCTTGTTTGTGGGAATTGTAAATCTACCTGATTTATGAGTTCCATCTTTAGACTGTTGTTTTGGCAATACTATGCTCGATCTCTGCTTTAGCTCAACTCTTAAATCTATTACAGATTTTATTTATTTATCCACTTTGTACCAATTACATTACATAGGTGATGCAATGACACAGATTAATCATGCGCATAATTATTTATAGATGTGTCTCTATATACAACATGACAATCTTGTTATAAGTTATCTACACAATATGAGGTTGTTGTTTTAAATTACCATATATATATATATATATATATATATATATATATATAAATAACAAATATATTTATGTAAACACATCATACCTTTATATAAAATATAAAAATCCATTCTATATTTAATAGGTTTTAATATTTAATGAAAGGAAATGAATTTCTTTGTCTACTATTATTTACATTTTTCCGCCAAAAATAAATGTTAGCAGACGATACTTTCCATTTCCAGACGAGTTTTTATAATAATAAAAAAAAAAAAAAAAAACTTTGATTCAAATATAACTCTAAAAATAATATGCATTACTTTTAAAAGAGATTTAATCATTGTTTTATTTGGCATTACTAAAGAGAAAGTTAAAAAATAACAATTTTTAACAATAAAACTTTTAAAGAATGGGGCTCGTCACAATTTCCTTAATGACAAATTTAATTGACGCTAATTTAAAAATAATGGTCTAAAATGTTTTGAGAAAAAGTAATTTAATAAACTTACGTGTTTAATTAGTTTTGAACTTTTTTTTTCATATATAAAAAAAAGGTGAATCCATATTTTAACTTTTTGTTCTAGTTAAGAAATTTTGAAATTTGTACGTTTTGTTGTTTCCCCCTTTTATTGCTTTAAATATCATATAGTCATTTAAAGGAAGTGGCTATTATATATATGATATGAATAAACAAAGATTTCATATATTCAGATAACGTTTTTAAGCTGTTTTTAAAGAAATATTCGTATATTTATTTTTAAAATTAGGGTAATCATCTCTCTGATTAGTATTTTGTGAATATGCAAATATGATTCGAGAAGATATATATTAATCTAAACTATAATTATTTATTATAATCGATAAGCTTATTACCATTTATTCTGCATTTATAAATTACTCTTTATTCTTCGCAAAAAGTAGTTATTATATATTTTGGAGGAAAAGCATCGATGTCTGTAGTTCATAAAATTGAAATATTTTTATGACATTTGAAAATTGAACTAAACATCAAACTTTTAACTTAAAATTGAAAAATATTAATAAGAAAGACCTTTTAAATATTTTTTTTTCAGAGAGAGATGTACAACCTTATTTAAACGAAAAAAACCTTTAAAGTTTTAAAACGAAAATCTTGTAAAAAGAGAAATAAAAAATAGTAAGCGATTTCTATGAAAGATGTAAAGAAAATTTCAAATAAGATATAGACCCTTTACCATAAATATTGATTGTTTTGTCATTTACTCCAAGTACATATAATATAGGCCATTATCATGAAGGTTGAGAATTTTCCGGTACTGTATATCTACATTACGTGCATACATTTGAAAAACAGTTCAATTTAGAAATGATTTATGTTTTCCTTTAAGCCTGTCTAAAAGGGATTCCGCTTGAAAGATATCACTTTTAATAAAAATAAAATTATTAGGAAAATTATTCATAACTAACTCTTTAATAATTTATTTATTTCAATTTGAAGCGCTATGTCCCCCTAGGGAGACATGCGCTGTCATACATGTATGCCTTTACATTTGTCTATATATATTTACAATAATTGTAGGTCGTGAAGAATAGTGATATGATATTAACAAGGGGAAAGAGAGAGAAAAACGAGAACAGAGAACTGTATTAAAAAGAAAGAAGTGTCTGGCAATATGTACAATCAACATAATATAAATTATCAGGGGGGGGGGGTTCTTAAAAGATTTAATAATAACCAACTTGATTCTTAATTAGAAATTACATATAGAGATTTAAAGTTATCTTCCCTTTGCTATTCTGGGCCAATGTTCTCGTGTTTGTATACTGTCACAGAAACCGTCATTCATCAATAACAACCGAAGTAGCTGCAGGTGACGTCTGGCGGGAATTATTATTACTAATGTATCTTGTTGTCACATTACTGGATGGATGGGTGACGTAACATATATCTTTACTCTTCTTCTTCTCACATCTTTGTTTTCTATTGTTTCTCTTCAACTATAATTCTTTATATACCGTGCTATACACAATGCTTGAGTCATTATATATACACTATGTGATTAATATATATATATATATATATATATATATATGTGTGTGTCGTAATATACTCTAATATATACTTATATATAATATGTAATATAGTATAATAACCAAAACGGTAAAAACAAATTAAATCGCCAGTTCAGCTATCATATATTGCCATAAACGACAAAATAAAATTTCGATTGAGTGACAGCCGGCGCCAGGACAGGAAACAGGTCCGAAAAACATTTTGGGGTTACCAAGTGTCTAGACGATAAAAAAACATTCTTTTCATAAAAGAAACTCGTCTTCCTTCGCCATGTTTTTTTATCGTCTAAATTCAATCCAGGAAGAATTCTTTATCTATATTTGTTACCAAGTGTGCCTCCTTCATGCTCAAACAGATCAGTCCGCTTTGAGACACGATGATTGACAGACCTTCCTACACAGACCTCCACAGACCAATTCAAAAATTGGTTAATTTAACGTTGGGGATACTCGAATACAGGTTTCAACGGTCAGTCTTTCCAGTAAATGTTATTAGACGCCGTCTCCACGTCACCCATCTCCTGGCTCAAGACTTAACTCTTCATCGTATACACTATGCCGATTGATTTATGATTAATAATACAATTTATCAGTATTTATACAAGTATATAAGCACTTATAACAGATTGAATCTTGAGTCAAAAGGCGATCCATCAATTAAGATTATATAAAAGAGCGTACATGGATCTGTAAAGAAAAAAAATTTTTTTCTCAAAATATTTCGAGAGATCGCTCCCTCTTTATCAATTTATTGCACAGTGATGATTACATTGTACAATAAATTGATAAAAAGGGAGCAATCTCTCGAAATATTTTGAGAAAAAAAATGTTTTTTTTTTCTTTACAGATACGTCCTTTTATATAATCCTATATTGAAGTTTGTTTACACATAAAGAATTGCTTGAAAAGCCGCAAGTTACTTATATAAAAATAATCTATTCCACAGAGATATTAGGGAATTCTTAGATAGCTAACAAGAAGACACTCATAGAATGTAACATTTACAATTATCACAAAGCAATAACACGCCATCTATACATATAAAATGAAAGGATTTAAAAGCACGAATGTTTATTTTATACATAATACAAACTTCTACAAACTTTACCATTATCAATAGTCGATTTTGAAGCACACAAACATATATAAATCGTTCCTATTGCAGTACTAGTTATCGTCAGTTAACTAAATATAGTAAAGTACATGAAGGAGAATATTGATCATAAGAACCCAGCTTGGAGAAAGAAAAAAACTAATTACTTCCACTTTTATTAATCTCCTCAGGAGTGTGTATGGAGTAATTACAGAAGATGGCTATGTGAATGATGGGCTTATATTACATTGATGGAGCATTCTTTTGATATCAAATGTTCTAAAAGAATCTTCGATCATAAATAGATATATAGGTTAATAAAAGGATATGGAGAAGATTAAATATACTCTATATTTGATAACATATTCCCTTGTTTTGAAAATAGAGCAATCCATAAATAAATCTTTAATTGAAAAGGCATATATTGGATCAAAATATCATTTATTATACCAATATTTCAGTTGGCTGAACGCCAACCTTTATCAAGGTGTTATAAAATTTTAAAGTGTGTCAACAACAAACTCAGCGCCACATAACGTCAAAATATTCACACCCATATTTTACAAAATTTATTTTGTCCATAATATAAATATATATATGAAAAAATAGTACAAATGTAATATTGTACTGGGATAAGGTGCATAATTATGAAAAAAGGCATCTCCTTATCGTGCAACTGAATTATGCACATGATTAATCAAGAATGGGTATTTGGTCAATTCTGGAATAATTAAAAATCAACGAGAATAGTTGATATTTATTCCGATAGATGGCGCAAGCCATCAGCAACTTTCAGTTGCACGATAAGGAGATGCCCTTTTTTTCATAAATATATATATCAAATATTTTTCTCCCCATATATTGAATATAACAAAATATTTTAAAAACTTAATTCTGTTGACGTTATGTGGCGCTGAGTTTGTTGTTAACACACATTAAATATGTTATAACACCTTAATAAAGGTTGGCGTTCAGCCAACTGAAATATTGGTAAAATAAATGATATTTTGATCCAATATATGTCTTTTTAATTGATTAATTCCTTGTATCAATATTAAGGTGAAGACACTAATTATTACAGATAACTTCACTAAATCAACTTCCATCATTGCTCAACATATTGTAAATAACTACCTTGTGGTTTCTTCTATCTGCTTATGTTGTTGCTTATTTGTTTAATGTATATGTTTATTTAATGCTCTTTTTCTTAATTATTTATTTTCTTTTTGACAATTCTGTTAGCAACTCTAATACAATATGAATTATTGTAAATAGTTTCACGCACAATTATCCAGATCGGATATAGCGTGTCTTATTTGAAACTGGTAATAAATACATAAGGAGAAAATATCAGGCTTCTCTCCAAGGAAAATTAAGAAAAAGGTATCTCCTTATCGTGTACCTGAAAGTTCCTGATGGCTTGTACCATCTGTCGGACTTAATATCAACAGATGGTCCAAGCCATCAGTAAACTTCAGTTGCACGATAAGGAGATACCTTTTTCTTAATTTATCCACCTTATATATATAAATGTTATATAGGGGTATTATTTAAAATGTTATATAAAGATATTATTTAAAATGTTATATTGAAATATTGTTATATTTAAAATTATATATTTCATGGTTACAAATACTGCTAAATCGGCCGCCAGAGGTCGTGCTTCCCCTATAAAAACTTGTTGTTGTTCTTCCCCGTTGGCCGACCCAAAACTTTTGTACATTATGTAAATAATCTTTTGTTTATCTTATTCTACTCGCCTTAAGCCAGGCAGTACTTTTATCAAATTATGTTTTCATATCCTTTAGCGCAATTAAAGCTATTTTTAATAACTAATTTCATTATAATCTCTTCCACGACTGCATCACCAATACCATTTAGTACTAAAAAGAACCAGCAAATAACTCCATGACATAAACCTCAACATAATCTAAATACAAGCAGAAAATATCTCTCTTTTTATATAAGATATATATCAGTGATTCTCAACCAATGTGCCGCGGTAATTTTGTGTGCCGCGAAATTCTAAAAATGTGCCGCCGAATTTTAGTCATAATGTTCACGTTTGTATTGGTTTTTCTTTTTTTCTTTTTCATTTTTTTACTTTTTAAAATAACGAAATTAGCAAATTGAATGTTAGAGATGTATATTACTTATATTTTGCATAGAAATATTGATACATAATTTGAATTTTCTTGCATTCAAGTTAGCAAAAGTGTGCCGCGAAATTCTAAAATTGTGCCGCCAAATTTTCAAATCTTTAAAATAATGCCGCAACAAAAAAAAAAAAGGTTGAGAATCACTGATATATATATATACCAGTACAATTTCACATCTGTACTCTTTTTACAAGGAAAGTTTTATTTTTAGTTTTTTATAGTAAAATCTCTAGCTTTCATGCACACGAACGCCTTCCTACAGATGAAAATATTGTAATACACTAATCAAGAAGTATTCAAGAATTATAAAAGAAGTATACAAAAAATTAGTAAATAAGTATACAGAAAGAGACTTAAGTGTTTTATTTTTAATTTGCATATGATCAAATGGAAACTCAAAACAATAGATAATTTCGGTTTAGATATTCTAGAACACTCGCATGTACGATGGGTCAATTTTCTCGTTTGTAAATAATTTAAATGTTTTTATTGGCATCAGTGAAGGTTAATAGTTGATATACATACAAATATGATAAATACATATTTACATATCCAATCAAAGAAACTCCTTCACACCTGTATATATTCCTTCTCTAAACAGTGAGGAAGTCTTCACAAAATCCTCTCAACTTTAGGCTCAAGAAGAACTTGAAGATGCACGTCTTGACGCAAGAAACAAAAGAGGAGCGAATTTTAATTTATAATTGCATATGACCGAATGGAAACTCAAAACTAAGGAAGATTTCGGTTTAATTATCTTAAGACAATCGCATGTATGTGTGTGATTGGGTCAAATTTCTCGTTTGTTTAGATAATTGAAATGATTTCATTGACATCGGCCAATGGTTAATGGTTGTAATACACAAGAGGATGATGAATACATATTTACACATCCAACAAAAGAGGCTCCCTCACCTATAGACAATCCTCCTCTATACAGTGAGTAGGTTTTCACAAAATCCTCTCACCTTTAGGCTCTAAAAGAACTTGAAGATGCACGTCTTGACGCAAGAAACAAAGGAGGAGTTAATTTTAATTTTTATTTGCATATGATAGAATAGAAATTCAAAACTATAAAAGAATTTGGTTTAGATATCTTATGACAATCGCATGTATGTGTGCGATTGGGTCAAATTTCTCGTTTTTTAGATAATTGAAATTCTTTTATTGACATTATAGTTAATGGTTAATAGTTGAATTACATAAAAAGACAATAAATACAAATCTGATGCACCCCTGCAAGAACACATGCCAATAACAAGATTTTTCAATTATTTTTGTATAAAGATCATTCAGAGATTGTACATAAAGTATTTGCCCGTTGAAAAGCAGTAGATTTACTCGAAGGCTTGCAAAACCAAAATTAAACCTGATTTTTATGGAAATGGAAACTCAAAACAATAGAACACTTCGGTTTATATCTTATGACAATCACGTGTGAGCGATTGGGTCAAATTTCTGGTTTGTATAGATAATTTAAATTCGTTTATTGACATCAGTGAATGGCTAATAGTTGATTTGCATAAAGAGATGATAAATACATATCTACATATCCAACCAAAGAGACTCCTTCACCTATAGACAATCCTTCTCTAAACATTAAGGAGAATTTTACAAACTCCTCTCTTCTCTAGCCTCAAAAACTTGAAGATGCATGTCTTGGAGAACACAAGCTTGTATATGTGACACGACAGGCTATATAATTAGTCTGAAATTAGGAAAAAGGAAAAAGACAAAAAGAGCTAATTATGTTGACCGATGACGTCTTCACTATGTGGTTAAGTACTGGTTAAGTAAGTAGAGAAGATAAACACAAGAGGGCGCTGTCAAAACAAGCAATCTCAGCCAATAGACTTCGACGTAAACCCGATACGTCCAATCAGAGACAATTGGAGCAACACGACGCCACCGCCTATTTAATGTGGTCGTTTGGCAAGATTTGAGACATCTTCTGTGTCGTAATTAACTGGCGCCATTGTTGGAGAAACATTCTTTTTCCTATCGACAGCTTGTTCTTTGTTACCCGATGGAAAAATTGGAATTGCTTTGACACAATTGATGTCAACCTTTCCTTTTTACATGCATTTGTCGAATAATCAGCGAATATTGAAGTACTGTTTTGATTTGCATATAACGCAATCTTTATTTGATGACAACCTTCAACAGGCTAAGAACTAAGAGAGCTACAAGATATAAAATTTATATAAGATGTATAATCTTATTTTTGTATTCAATAGCACACACACACACATTGATTCCAATTTCAACTATTGATGAATATATAACAATTTCTATATATATTCTCTTTCTCAAAGTACTATAGCAGAATAGTATGCAAATCGAGAAAAATATTCTTCAATTTACTTCTAATATTATTAAAAAACTATTATCTATATAATTTGGATACAGAAAACCCATTTTTTAAAGTATTTATTCTTTACATTTCCTAATTAAATTTTAAAAAGAAAGAGTATGTTTATATATATATATTTCTTTATTTCTTATAGAGTGAAAGCTATTCCACAGCTTGTTGAAGGCCATCACGTCCTGAAACTCCACGTTCTAAGTATATTAAAGAATCCGTATAGAAGATTTAGTATTCAAATATTGCTATTTATGGTGATTATCCTGAAAAGAACATACTTAATAGTATATAAAATGAAAGGATTTAAAAGCACGAATGTTTCTTTTATACACAATACAAACTTCTACTGTCCTTACTGCGATTAAAAAATATATTGGGAGGGCTTGGCTCATCAGTGGTGAACCCTCCCAGCGGTTTCGCCAATTTAATCCACCAGACCGCTTCTCAGAGCTCTAATACTGTATTGGACGATTCTGCTTATATACGCAGCACTGAAGGATGGAATCTCAGAAATGGTTTTCAAGAAAACTATGGACATAAACTTATAGGACAGTAGAATTACATTTAAAATTGCTTTGTGTTATTATCTCGAAATATCTGATGAAAAAACTAACAAATATACTTAATATCATTTCTTGATTTTTCGGGAAGCCATTGGGACCAAAAATCCTTTTGGTCGCAGTGGTTACAGCCTTCTCCACGCTGACGAGCGCCAACATCGCGAAACGCGTTCGTGGATGGCTTTTCTTGATTTATCAAGAAATTGGGTTGGCCAAATATCACGGAGCAAGCTAAATAAACGTTTAGTTTATTTTTGCTCCACTAGATGGCGCTCTGCCATCTAAAAAGCACATGTGCTCGTGGTCAGGAGATGCCTTTTATATTTTTAATATCATAAAAATAAAACGAATTGCATAAAGAAGTAGATCGCAATTCGTCTTTTTATTTTACTTTTATTAGTAAGGAGAGTGACAGCATGTCACTGAGACGACAATAATTAAATAAATCATTGTTTGATGTAGCTCTATTTTCTATAAACAAACTCCCAACCAACAAATTATCTTCAAAATTCTAGTAGTTAGTTTTTTTTTTTGCTTATCCCTAATACACATGGTACAGGCCATGATAATCATGGTGGGTAGAAGTAAGCGACTGCTTCAACTGTAAGTGCACCACATGTCTACATATGTGAAAAGCAGTTCGACTTTGCACTTACAAATGTGCCAGAGCTCGTTAGTTTTTTTGCTTATCCCTAGTACATGTGGTACAGGCCATGATAATCATGGTGGGTAGAAGTAAGCGACTGCTTTAACTGTAAGTATACCACATGTCTACACATGTGAAAAGCAGTTCGACTTTGCACTTACAAATGTGCCAGAACCCCTTTTGGTTACTTGCACTCGCTGGTGGGGTTGAACTTTTGCAAGGATCGGGAGCCATTGGAGCATTTTTTTAAACAGAAAAAGTGCCCAATGCGGGATTTGAACCCGAGTCGTAGTGGTCGGAAACCAACGGTTTAGACCATCCTTCCACCGACCCTCTATTAGTTAGTTTTATAGAGCCCTTATTTGCTGGTTTTTCATAAGATCTTTTGAAATATATTTCCTGTTCATTAAAGAAAATTTCTATCATAGATTTATTTTGTTTCTCTTCTCTATATTAAAAGATATTTAAAAAGAAGAAGTCTTTGCGGATTAAAAAACATTATCAATTGATTTTATCGATATATTGGTTTCTGTATCGATAAATAGGATTTTTTTTTTCAAATTTCTAGTAACATCATCTCTAGGGTTTGAAATTTGATGGATTCAAATGGACACAAAAACACACACACAACAGACATTCCTATTTTCTTTGAAAGCGATATCTTCAATATCCTCCCCCTTCCTTCCAATTTCTATAAAAATATTTAAATAATAGTAGAATAAATATTTTGTTAACTATTAGAAGGTAATCAATGCTGAGAAAGGGAATAAATAAAAAAGGAACAAACCAAACTATGTTAAACGTATTTCAACCCAAAAAGGCGCGTTTCTCTTTAAAATGGCAATAAAACAAAATGCATTGTGTTTTAATAAAATTTATCAAAAAATAAATATATTGTCATGTTATAAATGTTTCAATTATAACGCATTTCTTAATGCTTTATTTCCCTTTTATTGATGAGGACAAAACATTTCTGTTAGAACGCCTTCGTCGAAAATTTTTTTCAGGCAGAAGTGTTTTTATTTTTATTTTAAATAACTATGAATGCTGGCCAGGCAACGTCTATCTTCAAGAAAGTCATAAGTAAGGGATTAGATTCGACAGTAGCGTAAATAGCCTTCTCCCAACTTGTATTATTTGCAATAACAGCAACAAAAGCCTTTCTTGTGGCCCCCCATTGTCCAACATTGAATACTCCAGGCCAAAGGAAACACCTATTTACACATGGAGACTTTTTGCAATCTACTAGCGTTCTGTAGAACCTTCTCTACATATAAAATGAAAGGATTTAAAAGCACGAGGTTTCTTTTATACAAAATACAAACTTCTACTGCCCTTACTGCGATGAAAAAATATATTGGGAGGGTTTGGCTCATCAGTGATGAACCCTCCCAGCGGTTTCGCCAATTTAATCCACCAGACCGCTTCTCAGAGCTCTAATACTGTATTGGACGATTCTGCTTATATACGCAGCACTGAAGGGTAGAATCTCAGAAATGGTTTTCAAGAAAACTATGGACATAAGCTTATAGGACAGTAGAATTACATTCAAATATTTGCATCGAGCAATGCTCTTCAGCAAACAATAAAGACAAGGCCAGTTAGGCATAAATTAACACAGAGCAATAACGCGCCATCTATACTTTTAAAATGAAAGGAATTAAAAGCACGATTTTTTTATACATAATACAAACCTCTACTGCCCTTACTGCGATGAAAAAATATACCTTGTCTTTATTGTTTGCGGAGGAGCATTGCTCGATGGCAAATATTTGAATGTAATTCTACTGTCCTATAAGTTTATGTCCATAGTTTTCTTGAAAACCATTTTTGAGATTCCACCCTTCAGTACTGCATATATAATCAGAATCGTCCAATACAGTATTAGAGCTCTGAGAAGCGGTCTGGTGGATTAAATTGGCGAAACCGCTGGGAGGGTGAACCACTGATGAGCCAAGCCCTCCCAATATATTGTTTCATCGCACTAAGGGAAGTAGAAGTTTGTATTATGTATAAAAAAGTCCTGCTTTTAAATCCTTTCATTTTATATGTATAGATGGCGCGTTATTGCTTTGTGTTAATTTAGAACCTTCTTTGTTCTTGCAGATTTTTAGAAATTATATAAATTTATGATAAATCTTCTATTTTAAAAAACCAGAAAAGACTTTCGAAAAACTCTTTTGGTTTTTAAATATAATTTTTTTTTTCAAGGGCCAAAAACTTATTTATTATTTTCAGCAATAGAGGGCGCTAATTCTTAGCTATATGTCTAAAGAAGGGTGTTATTACTTGAAAGTCTGCTTTTTAAATAAAAACAAAAGATGTTCAGTGAAAAAAAAATCTCATTTTAAAACCTCCTCCTACTACTACTATTCGTATTTTACATTAATAAAGGTTTTAAAAAAATATTTATTACTCTTTTTTTTAAGTACGTATATCGCAATTTTCTTATATTTGAATCTATCTTTTTTTTATTTGACTATGAGAGTATATATATTGACTAAGAATGGTCAATTCTAAAAAAAACTTTCTTATTGTAATGATTTATATGCAGATAAAGGTAATATTTTCTTCTTTTTACTTGAACGTTTGTCAGGCCATCTTTTATTAACTTCAACTATCTACAATAAGGAGAAGACAATTCAGACTCTCTTTTCTCATGATTTAATGTAAAATTGTAGAAGGTTTTAAAATGATTTTTTTTTACTTATCGTGTTTTGTTTTTATTTAAAAATCAAGCTTTCAAGCGATAGACGCTCTTCTTTAGACTTATAGAAAAGACTTATAAAAATAAATTTAAAGCGCTCAAAAACATTTATATTTAAAATCCATTTAAACAGTATTTATAATCAAAATTCGAAACTATTATAGACGCGTATGATTCTTTTTGAAAATTAAACAATTCTACTGTCCTTATTTTTAAAAAGAATCATACGCGTCTATAATAGTTTCGAATTATCATAACAGACGGTCCGTTAATGTATCATAATATAGTCTTTATAATACAATGATCAAAAATTAAAAAAGGGAAGAAATGGGTACATCAATGTTGGACCCTTCCAATGATATTACCATTTTGGTGATTATAAATAATTTTGGTATATTGATTATGATCTTTTTATTTAATATCTATATAGTCGATATCTCTTTGAGATAAGCCTGTAAAATTGTAGAATTGAGAGTATTACTTAAAAGCCTGTTTTTTGATTTCAAAAATATCAAAAAAGAACAAACTGTAAGGCAAAGAGGTTTTGTAGAAATTCTACAAGAAACTCTTCACTTTAGGAATTCTTATTCTTTTGATAACTTAAAAAAGGATATTTTTAATGAAATTAACTCTTCTTTTCATGTATGAAAGTTAAATAAACCAGACATACGGTTTGTACAATAAAACTTACAATTAATTGAATAAAACTAGATTTAAATTATATCGAATACACCCATGGACAAAAATTAAGTAATTTGTACCTTTTAGCATGTACCTTTTATGCCTAACTGGCCTTGTCTTTATTGTTTGCGGAAGAGCATTGCTCGATGCAAATATTTGAATGTAATTCTACTGTCCTATAAGCTTATGTCCATAGTTTTCTTGAAACCATTACTGAGATACCATCCTTCAGTGCTGCGTATATAAGCAGAATCGTCCAATACAGTATTAGAGCTTCTTAGAAGCGGTCTAGGTGGATTAAATTGGCGAAACCGCTGGGAGGGTTCACCACAGATGAGCCAAGCCCTCCCAATATATTTTCTCATCGCAGTAAGGACAGTAGAAGTTTGTATTATGTATAAAAGAAACATTCGTGCTTTTAAATCCTTTCATTTTATATGTATAGAGGCGCGTTATTGCTTTGTGTTAAATTTTTAATTAATATATTTTAATATATTTTGAATTATAATTTAAGGAGAGCCTCAAATTTACATGTATGGGAAATCACCAGTTATATAAGCAAATAAGGAATGATTTATGTTTAAAATAGGAATCTTCTTTAAGTTTTGTATATTACTGCGCCAATATATAGTATTAAAATAATTTTTATATGGTAATAAACATTAATTATTCTTTTAAAACTATATGAAAGACATTTACAGTTCACTGGTTTAACTGATTGGTCTTTGAACAACCTCACAATGACATTATCATTTGAAAAAAGAAAACTTCAACTTTTCTGTTCATGGAGATAGTTGCTGACTTCATAAACAAAACCTTACAGAACAAAGGGAACCAATGACATGTCCTTTCATCAGAAATAACTTTCGGAACACTTTGTTTTGTTCAGCGGAAAGACCGAGTCACAATAATAAAAAGGAAATAGAAGAATAAAAAGAAATAGAAATCTTAACAATGAAACTAATTTCCTTTCCGCTGTGTTATATAGAGATTTATTGATCCTGTTTATATGGGGAATAAATGTGTTTAATACATCTTGTAGGGCTTTTATAGCTTTTATAGGATTATTATACCTTATTAAGACATTTTGTTAATAAAATATATTCATTAACCTATATCTGGTGATAAATAAAACAATTTTATTTTATTAATAGCATTTTTATTTTTTATTAGCATATCATTAGCATTAGCCTATTTTATTTTTCAATAATAGCATATATTACATAATAAAATACATAATAAAAATAAAATAAACTAATGTTTAAAAAATCCTCAAAAGTTGAAGTGTATTCATCAGTTCTGAACCTACTTGAAAAATGAAATGGACAATATATAAAGAGATTTTGGCGCTAAGTGTGGGCTTATATTGAAGAAACTTCACAAGAAAGAGATTCAAGTAATTCCAAGATCTAATATTTATAAAGGGACAATAAAAATGTTAAAGAATGACATCCGATTGAAAATAATACAACAATAAATTCTTGAAAAGACATATATTCAGAGAATCAAATAAAATCTAAAATATATTTTCGAGAAATTTGATGCCAGAATAGGAAACAAGTTGTTTATAACTGTCTTCAGGAAGTAGAGTCCTTATCTGAGGAGAGCTCACTAATAGTTCTGTGACATTTCCGAGATAATTTCCTCTATACCGATCACAATACCTTATCTCTTAGCGGAATTCCATTCTCGATGTGTTCCACGAATTCTTATGTAGCAACAGTGTAGTGTTGGATGTTATATAGTATTAATTTTTATTCTATGATTGTAAAAATCTGTGGTGTTGATTTTTTCATCGCGACCAGTGCTGCACCAAGCGGTAAAAGGCTGGAACTAACCCTTTTTGGCGTTATATAATATGCGTTTAAATATATTTTGGAAACACTTAATTTTTTGAAAAACATTTATTATATTTTAAATAAGATATTGTCACTTTTGTGAATTTGATAATTAATTATTTATTCTTTATCAATGAATTATATATATATCAATTTAAAAATTCATTTTTGATATCATCATCACATAAAATGTATTTTTTTTTTATATAAACAAAAGATAATAAACAACAACAACAATGTAATTTGCATCTTCATTATTATAAAACATCAACAAATTAAATTAACAATGTAAAAATATATTTTAACATTACATTTTAACATTTAACACAAAACGTTACAATATTTCTTTAAATATATATTTATATTAAACTGCCAAGTTTTTTTTTTACGTCATTGGAATATTATATTACTAAATCCTCAAATTAAATTTATTATACTTGGAACACATTTTATGCATTGTTACAATTAATAAATATAATTTCACCAGAAACCGCGAGAGGCGCTGCTTGAGAGTGAAAGTAGACAATTTGCAAATAAAATTGCAAAGAATATTTATTTAAAATCAAATTTAAACCAGACACCGTCCCAGTAGTATAGTAAATAACTTCCTGAAGTGTCACGGCGATTGGATAATCTTACCTTTCATTCCAAAACATTCATCCTGTAAACAAACTAACATTCATCGTGTAAACAAACCACGTGTAAATTATTAACCAATCAAATTCATTTATCGTCGCGACCAGTGCTGCGCCCAAGCGGTAAAAGGCTGGAACTAACGCTTTTTTGTTTTATATTTAAAAAAAAAAGCACATTAACCTTTTTAGTTTTTTGAATAGCCTATATGTTAAACAAAATCTTCAGCTACCTATATGCGAAATTTCATGATGATTTATTCTGTAGATTTTGCGCAACGCGATAACAAACATCGATTTTGGATTTCATTTTATAGATATAAGGATATATAGAAATTCCACATTCAAAAAACAAAAATTAATAATAATAATAATTTACCCCTTCATTCACAACTGCCTTTGTCATCGTTTAGTTGAGCAATGAAGATCCTTGGAGCGAGTTGGTGATGGTGTAATAATAGATTATACATAGCTAATTAACTAAAAAATATTGTGTGTTGCGGGTATTAGCTTAGAAAGGAAAACAGTTATAACCTCCTTTAACAGATAGCGAGCATAAAACATTAGACGATTCCCTCGATTCGAAACGAAGCGCTGCACGAGTCATGCGACACCTGCGTTCGTGAAACTTTGTTGGTTTGAAGACTAAAAGCGATAGAACGTGTTTGGATCCAAGATCTGCAGTGGGGAGGCGACACGGCTGGTGATCCACGACGGAAGAAGCGGCGTTGTCGCATAAGGGACAACACGAGCAATATATATCATTATTTTTTCCTTATCTGCTTGTACGAAAATGAGAATATTCAATAGCATTGCAATTGCTGAGAATAACGATTTATACTATCAAATATTTATAAAATCATTCTATGATTTTTAACGCCTTGCTAAATGTTTAAATTTTTGTTTGCTTCTGACGAGGACAAAACTTTTTGTCGAAACGTCGAGGTAATAAAAATATTTACTGACCGAAGTATCTTTATTTTCAAGAAATATGAATGCCGGCCAGGCAGCCTCTATTTTTACGATTATACTATTGTTTTCCTCCATCCTTTATTTTGACCATTTTTTATCTATAATTTGTAATCAATAGTGTTTTTATTCCAATTTATCAATACAATCTGTTTATCTTTGATATATGACGCTTATGCAAAAATGATAGTTAGTATACACTAACGTTCTGTTTATGCAAGTTGGAAGATGCATTTTATAACTACTTATATCATGTCTTTGTTGACGCTTCTCTCTCTGCAAAAAGGATTGGAAATACTAGTATACCCTAACATGCTGATTATGCAAGTTGATAGATGCATTTTATAACTACTTACTATATCTTTGTTGGACTTAGTAAATGTGTTTACATCTTCTTGGATCTATTATTTGGACCAACATCCATCTACAGAGTCTAGTAGGCTAGACTGTGGCAGAAACAAATCTTTAAAGTGCCACAAAATTTCAATAAAGACACTGAGTAATTGGCTGATTATTGATTGTTTATAAGATAATGTTAATAATTACATGTATCTTTCCTCTCTCTTTCCCGTGGTAGACACTACCAATGAAGACCTTACATATATTATATATAAGTATATTATTGAGTGGAGTCTTAATAAAGGCTTTGTGTGTGTATGTATATATAAGTATATTAAAAATGGCATATCCTGACCAGGAGCACGTGTGCTTTATAGAAGGCAGAGCGCCATCTGGTGGAACAGAAATCAACTAAACATTCAGTTAGCCTGTTCCGTTCCAAATGTTTAGTTGATTTCTGTTCCACCAGATGGCGCTCTGCCTTCTGTAAAGCACATGTGCTCCTGGTCAGGATATGCCATTTTTAATATTGATTTCAACACCTGATCTTTTTATCTTTTATTTTTTTCTTTCATTTTTAATATATAAGTATATTCATTTATTTTATATTTTTGTATTTATTTTATCTATATAAACCATTATTTAATCTTATTAATTTATATATATGTTGAAAAAGGAGGAAGATATGAGAGGGCACTGAACACCGGAGGATTTTATTAAACCGATCACGGTAAGATAACACAACTAACTAACTAACCAAGACATCCATCTATATATACACCGCAACACACCACAGAGTAACCGGTCACTGGTCAAAACAATTATATCATGAAATCCGAGAGAATTGCCAATTTAACACTTCCTCTCAATTCATCAGATTTCTACATTCCAAATCCAGTGACGTGTTTTTCATACAAAAACCTTGGTAGGCCTTTAGTAAGGATGTCGGCAACATTTTCTTGGGTTGGTGTGTGGACGACCTCGACAAGTCCATCGCTGCAAATGCTTCTGATGTAATGCCATTTGATGTCAATATGCTTAGTTCTGGCATGATAAACCGGATTTCTCGCCAGCTGTTGAGCACCCTGGTTATCCGTCTTCAGAACAGTCGGTCCATTCAGCAATTCACCAAATCCCATCTCGTCCAACAGCGCTCTAAGGTAGACTGCCTCCTTTCCTGCTTCACAAAGTGCGATGTACTCAGATTCTGTGCTCGAAAGAGTGACAGTCTGCTGCTTCTTCGATTCCCAGGCTATTGGACCTCTTGCCAAAAAGTAAACAATTCCCGTATGAGATTTTCTATCCACGAGGTTTCCACCCCAATCAGCGTCGGCATAACCATGAAGAGCCTCATTTGATTTTCTGTAGGTAATCCTCAAACATGAGGTGCCTTTCAAATAGCGGAGGACACGCCTGGCAGCATTCCAGTGCTGTCTCCTAGGATCATTACTGAACTGTCCCAAAGCACTAACTGCATAGGCTATATCGGGCCTTGTCGACACTGAGAGATATATCAATGATCCAATCAGTGATTGGTATTCTACCTTTTTCACTGGCTCATTCTCACCTTCTATAGATGAAATTTTTGTTAATTTGGAGTTCGAGTCCATGGGTGTAGAAATAGGCTTTGCCTCTTTCATCCTATATTTCGCCAGAAGTTCTTCAATATATCTCTCTTGATCTATGGATATTGAACCATCCTCTTTCATTTGTATCCTTATACCCAGGCAACAATTTATCCCTCCAAGATCCTTTATTTTGAATATTCTCTTCATACTTTCTTTAAAGGATTTCAACGTGGCTTCTCTTTCAGCCGCAATTATCAGATCATCAACATAGATTGCCACCAGGAGAATACCTTCATCATGCTTGATATAGACACAATTGTCAGATTGAAGTTGCTTCAGTCCCAAATTCTTTAATTCATTGTCAAGCTTTTCATGCCAAACTATTCCAGCTTGTTTTAACCCATAAATGGCCTTCTTGAGTCGACATACCTTCTCTGGATATTTTCTTGAGACGAAGTTTTCCGGCTGTGTCATATAAATTTCTTCTTTAATTTCTCCATTTAAATAAGCAGATTGAACGTCCATCTGATGGAGTATCAAGTTGTATTCAACAGCCAAGGCCAAAAACATTCTAATAGTACTTTGGCGCACTACTGGGGCAAAAGTTTCCTCGTAGTCTATTCCGTACTGCTGTGAATAGCCTTTTGCTACTAGGCGAGCCTTATGGCGCTCAACAAAACCATCACTATTGCATTTCGTTTTGAACACCCATTTGGTTCCTATGATGTTTCGATTCTTAGGGGGGTCAACCAATTCCCAAGTTTTGTTTTCAATCAAGGAATCAAACTCTTCCTCCATTGCTTTCTTCCAAAAATAAGAATCCCTTCCTGACAGCGCTTCCTCTGCGTCTTTTGGATCTGGCAAGTATTTCGCCGCTAGAAGTTCTTGCGTTGACAAATTGGCTGTAGGGTACTCCTTTCTTGGTCGGCCAGGTTTTCCCGTTCTAATATACCTTGGTCTTCCTCTTCCTCTTCTAGAAATTATCACTTCACTTTCTGACGGCTCGTCCACTAAATCAGACATCTCTAGATCCGATTCACTTTCAATTTCAGTTTGTGATTTAGCTTCGGACGTGCTTCCCTTTTCTTCAACTAGAGGAATTTCCTTGACAAAAGGATCTTTTTGTGGACTAACATCGATTTCAATGACTTCATTCCGAATTCTTGATAATTCTGGTTCAATAAAACGTACATCTCTACTTTTTATAATTGTACGTGTACCAGGCTTCCAAAGTCTGTATGCCTTAGATTCTGTGAAATAGCCTATTAACTTGTATTCCTCACTGCGAGGTGCGAATTTAGATCTATTCGGCCTATTATTCACGGCAAACGATTTACTTCCTATAATTTTTAAATGAGAAACTACAGGTTTTCTTTTGGTAAATAACTCATGTGGAGTTTTACAATCGTTATTTCTCGGGCATCTATTTCTGATAAAAGTTGATGTATGTATCAATTCAGCCCATAAGTTTCAGGTAAATCACCTTCAATCATGAAGCACCTAGTCATATCCAGTAGAGTTCTATTCGCTCTTTCAGCGACACCGTTCTGTTGAGGTGTATATTCTACAGAGAGCTGACGTCCTATACCTTCTCCTTCTAGGTAATCTTTGAACTCTTTGCTAAGGTATTCAGGCGCATTATCACTTCTAATACATTTCAACCTTTTTCCGGTTTGCTTCTCAGCATAATTTTTGAATATTCTAAATCCTTTGAATACTTCACTTCTTGATTTCATTATAAATGTAAATATGAATCTCGAAAAATCATCAATAAAGGTTGCAAAATAAAGGGCGCCACCCAATGATTTTGTTCTCATGGGACCACAAATGTCAGTATGAACCAGCTCCAGTGGTTCCCTTGATCTCGTAAAAGACTCTTTCTGAAAAGGTAGCCTTGTTTGTTTACCTTTCAAACAAACTTCACAGGTAAATTTTTAACATCAAAAATTGGCAGGCCGTATACAATATTTTGCATTTTTAACTTTTTGAGATCTTGCAAATTTAAATGGCCAAGTCTACTATGCCATTTTTCGTAATTTTTCTCTCCAGCTATGCAAATTTCACTTGTCGCTAATGCCTTAGGACAATTAATTTGACTTAAGATGTAAAGTCCATTCCTTTCATAGGCCTGTATGCAAATTTTTGTATGCAAATTCACTATTTCAGCTTTTCTGTACTTGAAATTTACAATATTAAATTTGCCCGTACACCTACTGATGGAAAACAAATTGCCGTTAATTAACTTTATTAACATCATGAAACGCGATATCCCAAACTCAGGGATATTTGCGCCAATACATTTCACTGCATTACAGCAATTCGGCTATATACAATCCTGTTCAATTCATTATTTTACATAAATTAACTAAAGAAAATTGTCCAAAGAGAAAAACAAACAACAAAGCAAAACACACAGAGCAAGCATCGCAGTTCTTTTTTTCTTTCTAAGATTCCTTCTCTTTTTTCCAATTCAAGAGAAAGTTGTATATGTATTTACAAAATTGATCAAAATTTTTATACTTTTCTTTTTTGTCTACAAATTCATCAAGCTGTCCAATACGACCAAATCTATTTTCCCTAAAATCCCGGAAAATTGGGCACTCCAGAAGTAGATGTCTCGCGTCTTGAATTTCACCTCCGCAGAAGCATCCTGGTTCCTTCACGGCGCCGATAGTTGCCAAAAATTTCCCAAAATTGCCATGATCTGTAATGAATTGGATATTATAAAAATTTGGACGGAAAAATCTTGGAATTCCTAATACGAAAAAGCTTCTGAAAATTTCATTAGTGTTCTCAAAAATTTCATTCATTTTTGCGTGTAAGAATGATTTGACTATACTTGGAGCATGGGGTTCGTAAGTAATTAGATCTTCAATGGACATTTGAGCTAGATCAAATTTGATTATTCTGGATTCTATATAATCTGTTAGGAGTGGAATTTTTGCCAAGCTATGCACACAGTTTGATGAAGTGGTTTTGTATGCTCTAACTGCCCATAAAATGATCTGGTACTGCATGGAGTTCAGTGTTTGTTTACAACGATTGTTTAAATATTTGAACCAAATTTCAGAACCGTATGTAAGTACAGGCCTAATGATTGTTTTGAATAAAGTTAACCTCTTTTCAGTGTCTAAACCCCACATATTGCCACTTAGTGAACATAATAAATTTTTCATACGTCCTGCCTTACACAGAATATCATTAACATGCGGTGTAAAGTTAACTTTGTTTTTCCATTTGTGATTAGAAAATTTCATTCCCAGAATTTTTACTTGCTAGACTGCATTATTATATTGTTATTAACCTTAATAGGTATTTTTTGTCTGTTATGTAGGTATAGCATATTAGTCTTCTCTGTACTGATCGTTAATTTATTTCTATTACACCATTGGATCACATAATTTAAGGTGTATTCACTTGCGGTTTTTAGTCCTTCAATAGTCTTATTCCAGCAAATTATTGTAACGTCGTCTGCATAACATATAATATCTGCATTCATTGAATCAAAATTTATCAACAAATCATTTAGCAAAATATTCCATAGAAGTGGAGATAAAGGTCCACCCTGTGGACATCCTTTAGTTAGTTTCTTATAAAAAGTTTCTGATTCGTATGTAAATTTCACCTCCCTTTCATTATTCAAATAAGATTTTATGATCCGTATTAAATCTGAAGGAACATGATCATTATCCATTCTTTTTATAATAGCAGGCCACCATGCATTGTCGAATGCACCCGCAATATCTATAGCTATCAAGGAAGTCAATTCTTTTTGTTTATGTTTCAATATAGTTTCTATAATTTTATCCATTCCAGTAATTGTTGATCTAGATTTCATAAAACCATGCTGCCTTGAGCTCATTAAATTATTCTCTAAATAATTCAGGAACAAATAAAACGTCTTCCAAGGATAAGGTTACAGGTCCGTTTTTACCCGAACATTCCAATTTTACACTCCCCTTTCCCAGAGCTTCAATGAATCCACCATTGGCAAGTGTAATTTTCACTGGTGCAGTCTCTTCAAAATGATCGAATGAGTCTCTTGAGCTGCACATGTGGGCAGTTGCGCCACTATCCAGACACCATTCATTTGCGCCAAGTTTGCTCAAATATTTTGTCCCAAAGGACGCAACCATTTCATTTTTAGGGTTCCTGGACTTTCTTTTTCTGCAGTCGGCAGCTTTATGCCCCTTTTTTCCACAGAAGTGGCAGCTAAATGGGAATCCCTTTGGCTTTGGTTTTGATGTGCTGGGAAAATTCTTTCTTTCTGGGTTTCCAAGGAAAGCTTGTTCGGTATTAGTTGTGCCGTTCAATTGAGTTTGCCTAATTTCCTCCTCCAGCATTTTCACTTTTAAAGTTTCAAAGCTAGGCAGTTCGTCCCTAGTTTCTATCGCTGTTCTGAATCCTTCATAACTCTCTGGAAGGCTACATAATAAGAGGATAGAAAGGAAGTCCTCTGGGACTTGAGCATCCATTTCACTCAGCCTGTCAGCTAAACTGCTGAACTTGTTAAGGTAGTCCTGCAGCCTTTCATTAGGATTCATCTTCAAGAGGATCAACTGTTTCGTAAGGAAAACCTTAGTTGCAGGCCCTTTTGGCTGATGCACTTTAAATTTCTCCATGCTTCTGCAGAAGTTGTGCATTTTTTAACATGTATTATTTCTGGAGGGCTCAAACTTAGGACTATAGTTGCTAGCGCCTTCTGGTCATTCTTCTCCCATTCGTTGGATTCTACCTCGGTTTCAGGCTTGATTCTTATGCTATTTGCATAATCCCAAAGTTCGGAATGAATTAGAATCATCTTCATTTGCATCTTCCATGTCTCGTAATTTTCGGAATTCAATTTTTCTATTTGATAAAGGCTTGACATTTTGAATACTTTCTTGATGCTACAATTTCTTTAAAGTAATCCTGGGCCCATAACCTGTTGAAAAAGGAGGAAGATATGAGAGGGCACTGAACACCGGAGGATTTTATTAAACCGATCACGGTAAGATAACACAACTAACTAACTAACCAAGACATTCATCTCTATATACACCGCAACACACCACAGAGTAACCGGTCACTGGTCAAAACAATTATATCATGAAATCCGAGAGAATTGCCATTTTAACAATATATTCAAATTTGTATTTAACCTTGTATAACCTTTTATATAAACGATATAATAAAAGTAGTTTCAATCATCTCTATTTCTTTAAATAATAATAATTAAACATGTGTTATGTGTGTGGTTGAAAATATTATAACTTTAGATTTTCAGAACAATAATGTTGTATCATCTTGTTTCTAACACAAATTAATGCCAGAATTGAGATTCGCGCTGCGCTGATTTATTGAGAAATTGATTGGAATATTGTTAATGAAATAGATGTCGATAAACCTGTATGGACTTAGATTGTATCGGTTTTATTTGAAGTTTATACAGTAACAGCCTATACAGTGGTGGTGGTTTCTTGTCCATGGAGCAGATTAGATCGGCCCATGCACCCTGATCACAATACCGGCCAACAAAGGTGCCTTGTTCGTATGGATGTCCTCTTCTGGATTGATGTCTGCCATATAGAGGGCTGCAGATCAGATCGATCCATGCACCCTGATCACAATACCGGCCAACTGAGGTGCCTTGTCCGTATGGAAGCCAATACAGCAACACTGCTTTATCCTGAGTAATATAATCGCCTGGAACAAATTCATGAAAAACGCTAAATCATAAGACGAAAGGTTTCTTTTGAAGATTTTATAATTTTGCCGAGAATTTGAGCATTACTGGCCTTCTACAGGAGAAAAATAGAAAGGAACTGCTTTATATATTCAAAAAACAAAAAAGAAAAGAGATGACAGACTATGATAGACCTAATAGTCAATTCCACAGTTTATTCACTTAGCTAATGATGTTTGAAGATGTCACAAATATACATTCATCTCTAATTGGTGTTTTTTATAGCTAACGTTGATTGAAAATACCTTTTTATTTTGCAAGTTCACTATAACAGGCATCGAATGTTTGTCCCTTTAAACATTTATTTAAATCAAAGAGAATTAGAAGATTTAAGAAATTTGTGCTCAAACGAAGTACTACACAAATCTCTCATCTAGATGTATATATATATAATTTAAAGTCAAAATTAACATTAAACATAAATAGTTGAAAATTAATATAACTTTTAAACAATATAATATTACTATTTACACTAAATATATATGTCGTAAACCCGGGTAAGCCAACAAGTGAGTTGGAAGCAGTCGGGGTTGAGTGGCAAGGCGTGCAGAGTGGGAAGTCCGCACGGGACAGTAAGGACAAAGTTTGTGATCAAAAGACGCTCTCCTAGTACGTCTCACGTGGCACCAGGACCAGGGGAAATTTGAGGATTAACTGAGGAAAGCTCGGCGTCGGGCATGAAGCCGCGGAGGCAGAGAGGAGCCAAAACGGCGACCACGAGGGCCGCCGTGAGATGACAACGAACCTAGACTCAGCGGGCCTGTCGTCAGATGATAATGGCCTAGAACCGAGCGGGGCTGTCCGAATATATCCACTGTAACCTAACAACTGTCAACATCCGGACCAACGCCCCTTCTTTGTCCCTCTCTGGATCCCCCGGGTGTCCCGTGGCAAGCTGGTGTCACTTTGAGACTACTAGAAAAGACGCCATACTTTATTATTTACATATCACATTGTTTAAATTGCGATATATATATGCACTTAATATAATAATTATACAGTGGTACCTCGACATACGAGCGCCCCAACATACGAGTTTTTCGAGATACGAGCCGACGAGCAAGTGATTTTTTGCTTTTAGTTACGAGCGAAATTCGAGATACGAGTTCGGTTCGGTAGTAACACGCAGTCGCGCCATCACGATCAGTCAGCAGCGTGCTTCCGCTGTGATAAGTTGTGTTTTGTGTTCGCGTTTTGTGTTGCGTTTACATTTACAGTTTTAGTTCATTTATTTTTATAACCATGGATCGGAAGAAAGTTTGTAAAAAGTCAAGTGCTAAGAAAAAGATGATGAGTATTGAATTAAAACGTGAAATTTCTACAAGTGAGATAAAGGAGATCTTAGGAATGTGGGAGAGAGTTTCACAGTTCGTGGAAAAAAAACACCCAGAAAAAGTTGCAACAGGTCGTGCATCTGACCTTTTTAATGACACTTGCCTAACTCATTTCCGGAACATTCTGAGAGGGAGGAATAAACAAACCTCCTTGGACATGTTTTTTTCTAAACGGCCTACAGGTGAAAGCAAGAAAAATGTAGCGAAAAAGGCAAAGACCAGTGAGGATATCTAATTTATTTCTTTACATTCTCTTTTTTGTTTTTGTGCAATAAATATTTGATATTTTTAAATACGTTTTTATTATTTAAAACCACGTAACAAAAATAACTGGGGTGACATTTTGGAGGTTGGAACGGATTAATGGTAGTTCAATTGTTTTGTATGGGGAAATTTGCTTCGAGATACGAGTAATTCAAAATACGAGCGAGGTTGCGGAACGAATTAAACTCGTATATCGAGGTACCACTGTATATCAATATCATTTATAGGTTTTAGAGTTTTATATTTATATATATTATAAATAAATCTCTAAAAATATTTAAAATTGAAAACTTTGCAATCGAAAATTTGAAAAGGATATAAATCAAATTTAAAAGAAATGTCATATATATAATAACAGTTTATTTTAAAGCTAATCAAACATAGTAAAATTTCAATATTACTTATTCTTATCAAAAATCATCGAAGATTAAATAAATATACAAATTTAGGGTAAAAAATCAAAAATATCGTTTGAAAATAAAAATTGTAGGTCTAATCGAAATCCGTGTCATTTATATAAAAATCGTTTGTAAATCAATTTGAATTGTTCTTCTGGAAACTTGTGAATCGATTGGGAATCAAATTGAAGTTTGGCAATACAGGATTGATCAGATATTGGAAATAATCGACTGACCTTATTGGCGAGGTTAGTTCTCCAAAATGGCCGTTGTATGATGTTTAGATTGGATTATAATTATTGCCACGTGGAAAATTAGGAAAAACAAACTTCGGGATGTGTAAGAAAATTAGAGGCTGGATCTCAGAAAGTATTGTTTAATTAGAAATAACATTAGATTAAGATGACAAAGAACAAAAGAGGCAAAAAGACAAGCGTAGTAGCAGAAAACAAAACTTAAACTACAGGTACAGTTGATGTGGCGCCAGGTCACGTGACGTCTCAGGTGGAAGGCGGACGTTGCTAGGCAACAGCTGATGTGCGAAGTTAATCTCCAACAGGATAACACAGCAATTTTATTTAAGGCAAGAACAAGCTATAAATGTGAAGAAAAAAAAGTAAAAATGTGACATTGTACTGGGATAAGGTTCATAAATTAAGAAAAAGGCATCTCCTTATGGTGCAACTGAAAGTTGTTGATGGCTTTCGCCATTTATATTTTTCTTAAACTATGAATTATAATCAAAAGATAAGCAAAGAGCGAAGTTTACAAGTAGCAAAATATAAACATTGAAAAATAATACTCTGTTAATAAAATAATAAATACTTTGCTACATAGTTCCTTCCCTATGGGTGCTGTGACCCACATCTTGCAATTATTGTAGTTAATGACATGGATCTGACGTGCTTCTGCAAAGGATTCCATCGAAGTCTTGGAACTTTGTCCATAGTACCTTTGCGCCTTTTTTCTTACGGCGTGTAGAGCTGCTTTGTCGTCATATCGTCTATAGGGACATCGTCAGCTTGGAGGGAAGTCTTGGCTTTGACACGGCGGTGGAATCCTGGAGCCAGTCTCTGAAAATGTAGATTACAGCATCCAGGGCCGCTAGGTCTTCTCGGCGATCTTCAGTTTGTCTTCCCCAATCTACCCAGCATCTCCACCAAAATGCCATGTGGAAATTTAGGAGAGACAAAATTCGGGATAACACAGCAATTTTATTTAAGGCAAGAACAAACTATGAATGATAAACAAAAGATAAGAAAAGAGGGAGGTTTACAGAGTATTAGAATATAAACATAAAAAACTCTGTTAATGAAATAATAAATACTTTGCTACAATATTAACAAGTTTTCGCATTTCTTATTGTTTGTAATTGAATACTAAAGTAAATTCTTAAAAACAAATAGCATTTTTAGATATTTTATTGGCAAATATGAATAAATATTAAATTGAAAAGGCATATATTGGATCAAAATATCATTTATTTTACCAATATTTCAGTTGGCTGAACGCCAACCTTTTTCAATGTATTATAACATATTAATGATCCATTTTGAGATCCATTATATGCCTTTACAATTATATATCTATTTATGGATATTCTATTCTCAATATGAATAAATATAATTCGACATGGACCCAGATCAGCAGCTTTACACACTCAAGATAGTGGACATTGCTGTAATAGAGATGCATGGAGACATCTGAGGCTCTTCATTGGACACGACAACAACAACAATACAGTATACACACCCAAGATAGAGAACATTGCGACTGCTGTGATAGAGATGTATGGAGACATCTGAGGCTCTTCATCGGACACGACAACAACAACAACAATACAGTATACACACCCAAGATAGAGGCCATTGTTGTGATAGAGATGCATGAAGACATCTTAGGCTCTTTATTGGACACGACAACAACAACAATACACTATACACACCCAAGATAGAGGAAATTGCGACTGCTGTGATAGAGATGCATGGAGATTTCTGAGGCTCTTCATTGGACACGACAACAACAACAATACAGTATACACACCCAATATAGAAGAAATTGCGACTGCTGTGATAGAGATGCATGGAAACATCTGAGGCTCTTCATTGGACACGACAACAACAACAATACAGTATACACACCCAAGATAGAGGCCATTGTTGTGATAGAGATGCATGAAGACATCTGAGGCTCTTCATTGGACACGACAACAACAACAATACAGTATACACACACAAGATAGAGGACATTGCGACTGCTGTGATAGAGATGCATGGAGACATCTGAGGCTCTTCATTGGACACGACAACAACAACAACAATAAATATAATATACCACTTATAGAATCAAATATCAAATAAATTCTAATCTCCATTTCCATATCAAATGATCGAATAGAAATGGCTATATTTGAATAATACGAGCATTAGTCGAGGTAACTGTAAAATATCTATATTTTAATGGTTAAAAAATAAATCTGAATAGATAAATAAACAGGGAAAAAATAAAACTCTAAATCAAAATTAAAAGGTTTTCTGAAAAACAAATTTCTTCTAACCTAATATTTTTCATTTTTTAAAAGGTCAACAAAAACTTGTTTATTTAAGCGTAAAACTTTCTAAATTCAATTTTAAAATATGTTAGGCTATATAATTAATTTCTGATTAAAAAAATATCGATTTTTGTGACATGAAATTCACAACCATGTATTTTTTCATTATTTGGATCAATTTTTTCAATGGATAAATGAAAATCATCAATTTTTAATTAGAATTGAATAAGGTAAAATTCTAACGACCATTCGAGTTTGTCTCTGCCAGTTTCTAAAAGTCTTCAAAATGATTTTCCGAATAATATTTTCATTTATTTGGTTAATTCAGCTTTAAGGAGGTTACAGATACTCCTTAACTCTCTAGGTTATCATTAAGAACCAAGTTTTTTTTTATGAAAAAGGCATCTCCTTATCGTGCAACTGAAAGTTGCTGATGACTTGCGCCATCTATCTGAATAAATATCAACTATTCTCGTTGATTTTTAATTATTTCAGAATTTGCCAAATACCCATTCTTGATTAATCAAGAAAAGCTAACCACGGACGCGTTTCGGGCTGTTGACCCTCATCAGCGTGGTGCAAGCTGTACCTCAACGACCAAAAAACTGGCCATTCAGGCATCCTGAAAAATCATGAAGCGGGTAGTTATCCCAGTAGTTACACCATATCCCAGTACAATATTTGTACTATTTCTCACAAGTCATATTTGTTTAATTCAAAAGGAAAGTGAAGGTTTAATTCATGAGGTGTCGCCAAGAGGTTATTCTCTTCGAGATTTTCCAAACGCAGCACAATCTTAGATCAGGTTATTCACAGGAAGATGGGCATCTGGAATCTTCAGTATTGTAATGCTATGTACTCTCATAGACAAACCCTGAATAAGTTTCATATGTTGATATCGTCAGTCGTCTTTTTTTAAGGATACAGAGAGACAATTTTGTTTATCCTTGGTTATCTCATGTATTTTCAATAAAGGCCACTGTAATATTTTCCACAGTTATTGTCTGAATATTCGATATACATGTTAAAAGGTACAACTTCTTTAAGTTTTGTCCATGAGTGTATATATAAAGATTTATACAAATTTGACAAAGTATATTAATAAACATATTGGTAAAAATAATAGATATAAATATTACAGATAGTTGGCAATTATAACAATAATATTTTTATATATATAATCAATTTTTAATATATATTTTACAAATTATTATTTGAAAACGTTGCGAATTGAATTAATTTATGAATAGTCTTTCTTAAACTAAATTGTTATTTATTTAAATTAAAAATATAAGCATAAACAAATTTGATAATAAATATTATTGACAAATGGTTAAGAATCAAAAAGAAATAAAAGGAATGCAGAAATGGCAGGTAAAAAAAATTGTATTTATCTCGTCTGTCTTTTCAAATATTTCTTTTTTCAATTTTGACATCAGACATTACTTTAAAGATATTATTAGATTTCTTTAATGTGAGTTTCTTTTTTGATATAGTAAACAACTCCTTGATGATTTTTATTGATCCTTAAAAAGAAAAAAAGCTACAAAACGCCAAACGACCTCATTGAAAACCTTCCCCTTTTCACGTTCTAATTGCCCATTTAAAGAAGGCCATCTCAATAAAAACTTTTGCAGATTTTTCTATGTTTTAATAGCTTTTTTGATCCTCTTACCGCCTTTTACATAAAGTCATCTACTTTCTTTGTGCTTTTTTTTTCAATAGAAATATTTTGACGTGCTATTTATTTTAACAAAGAAACCTTTATAGTTATCGTGTATAGTCAGGGTTTTTGGCAATGTTTTTACATTTACAAACGCCTAATGTGATTTATATTTTGAGCTTAGCTTTTAAAGTAATGTATTATATTGAAATGTAAAAATGGCAAGCAAAGATTGAGTTCATTTAAGAAAATTCATCTATTTTGACTTATTTGTTTTATTTTTAATGTTCTCTCTAAAGTTAACTCTTTTTATTCTTTTCGAAATATATTTATTCATATATTTTTTAATTTTTAGGCTCCATTAAAAAAATCGTCTGTATGGGCTATTAAGACTTTTTTTGATGGTACAGAAAGCACCTCAGGACTTTTTGTACAATATAGTTTAAGAAATAAACGCCTAATCAATTTTTTGAAAGGAAATCTAATATACACTCATGTAAAAAACTCAAGGAAGAGGAAGGTATTTGATGAAGTCGGTCGTCTATTTTTTTTTCAAGTAGACAGAGGTCATTTTGTTCAGAATTGATTATCTCATGTGTCTTCAATAAAGGTTACTGTGTATCAAATATCTATCAGAGGTATTGTATAAATCCCAATATACATGCTAAAAGGTACAACTTCATTAAGTTTTGTACATGTGTATAGATAAATATATTATCAATTTTTAGAAAATAATAGCGTGGAAAACGTCTTATATAGATTGTCATATTTTCTTAAGAGAAGAGAAAACATTGCTACTTAAAAGTAATCTTAAAAGTAAATTAAAACATTTTGATACCTCTTTACAGTTTCATTTGTGAATATATTTAAAATTATAAACAGTATCAATGCTATTTATTTTAAATTCTTAAGAGAGAACAACATATTTACACAACCACTAAACGAAATATGTAACTATTGAAAGAAACTTGGTCTTATATTGTGAACCATTTCAACAACCACTGATAGGCCAATCTCTTCGGATATTTTCTCTCTTTCATCAAGTAATTGTCGAAATTTGTCCTTTTTTTTTTTTTGCTTATCCCTAGTACACGTGGTACAGGCCATGATAATCATAGTGGGTAGTTAGCGACTGCTTTTTACTGTAAGCGCACCACATGTCTACACATGTGAAAAGCAGTTCGACTTTGCACTTACAAATGCCAGAGCCCCGTTTGGTTACTTGCACTCGCTGGTGGGGTTGGACTTTTGCAAGAATCGGGGGCCATTGGAAAATTTTTTTTAACAGAAAAAAGTGTCCAATGCGGGAATCGAACCCGGGTCCTAGTGGTCGAAAACCAAACGGTTTAACCAGCCTTCCACCGACCCCCCCCAAATTTGTCCTTAAAATAATCAAATGTTTATCATTAATAATAATGTTAATTTCATATTTTTGCCCTTATAGATATCGCTATGTATTGTTTATATTTAGGAGCTCTCTGAAGAGGTCTAATGTTATCGAAAGATGATAAATAAATGATGTTAGGTGTTGTTTTCAACATGTAGGTTTTTATATATCCCTGAAACAAATATCGTTTATAGAGATTTATATATGCAAGGACTCAGGAGTAAACAATACGACAGTGTAACCACAAAATGTGTTGCACGTCCACTTTAAGAGACAAACATATAACAATAAATGTAAAACAAAAATCAATTCAGTAGAAACTGGGACAATAAAATCGGTAGAACGTCCAAACCTTCTTTTTTTCTTTCCGACCCAGTTATTGGAAACCGATTGTGTCCTTTGTGGTGTCCCATTTCTGCCACAGTAGTGTACAGTTTTGGAATAGTTGGGTCACTACAGTAGATGTATTGTTTCCTTGGAACACAGCATGTTGTAATACATTCCTAGATTATATATACCTCTAGAATTCTGATTATATATGTTGTCGTGTCCAATGAAGAGCCTCAGATGTCCCCATACATCTCTATCACAGCAGAAGCAATGTCCTCTATCTTGGGTGTGTATACTGTATTGTTGTTGTTGTCGTGTCCAATGAAGAGCCTCAGATGTCTCCATATATCTCAATTACAGAAGCAGCAATATAACTATCTTGGGTGTGTAAAGCTGCTGCTCTGGGCTGGGTCCATGCCAATTTTCTACAAGGCTGCGGCCATTGCTGGGCATGAAAATATTATATCTTTCCATTTGTGATATATTTAGGCTTAATCGATGAAATACACTCATGTAGACAAAACTTAAGGATGTATTCGTTTGGGGACCTCATTAGGGCAAAACATAACGACGTATTCGTTTACGTTCGTTGAACGACCTCTGTCTTGGTTGTTATCCGTTGTTTGAACGACGTAGAGTTGAAAATATTAAAATAATTTCTTAGCACACATTGGAATTTGTATTCACATTCTACTATAGAGAATTATTGTAGAAAGTATAAATTTTGTATCGCGACACTTAAGTTCTAGTCTTTCAAGTTCAATAACGTTTAGTCGACTCTTTGTCACTTTTAAACTCATGGACAAAACTTAAGGAACTTGTACCTTTCAGTATGTATATCGGGATTCAGTCAATAACTCTGAAAGATATTACAATGACCTTTATTGAAGACACGCGAGATACATTCATGGACAAAACTTAAGAAAGTTGTACCTCTTAGCATATATATCGGGATTCAGACAATAACTCTGAAAGATATTACAGTGATCTTTATTGAAGACACGCGAGATACATTCATGGACAAAACTTAAGAAAGTTGTACCTCTTAGCATGTATATCGGGATTCAGTCAATAACTCTGAAATATATTACAATGACCTTTATTGAAGACACGCGATATACATTCATGGACAAAACTTGATAAAGTTGTATCTTTTAGCATGTATATCGGGATTCAGACAATAACTCCGAAAGATATTACAGTTATCTTTAATGAAGATACACAAGAACCAGGTGTGACGTCTGACAGACGTCAGAAGCGACATCAAAAAGTTTCTACTTCCTTAAGTTTTGTCGATGAGTGTATATATATATATATATATATATATTTATTATTCTATATATTATAATTATTCACTACATTTTTTATATCCAAAATATATAGATTTACTATTTATATTTAACCGTTTATGCTCTATTATATGAACGAAATATGAAAGTAGTTTCAATCTAAATATCTTGAACATATTTGTGAGATATGGATAGATAACAATATATTCGTGTGCTGAGCTGAATGATCTGTATTGTGCATTTCAGTATTACTGTAGTGTTTTAAACAGCTCAATTAGTTGATGATTTTATTGTGAAGCTGTAAAGAAAATGAATCTTAATGGAGCTCTTGAATGAAACGTTGAACAAACACTTTTTGTGATTCAAGATAAAATTGTGAAAAAAACGTTTAAAAACTACAAAATTTCTCTCACAATGAGTAGGTTTTTCTTCAAATTGAAGATACTTCGTCCAGTCAATCTTTTTTATCATCTCGACTTTTCGACAAAAATCTTTTGTCCTCGTCAGGAGCGAACAATACTGGCCGAATTATATTTAATTTGAAGAACTATGAATTCCGGTCAGGTAGCCTCTATCTTTATGAGTTACTCTCTCTCTTTATTTTAAAATACAAGCTTTCATGTGATAAGCGCTCTTCAACGGGTTTAATTAAAACATCGACTATTTCTTACAAGGAAGTGTTTATAAAATTAGAAATTATAAAAAATATTCGCGATGTTTTAATAAAACTGTTGAAAAGCGATTATCAGTTGAAAGCTTGTATTTCAAAATAAAAATAAACTGTGAGAAAATATTCTTGTATTTTTTTAACCTTATTTGTGGAATTATAAATAAAAGTTATTCAAAATATTATACAATTAGATTGATAACTTTAATCCAAGAAACGTCAATCCAGAAGAGGACATCCATACGAACAAGGCATCTTTGTTGGCTTGTATTGTGATCAGGGTGCATGGACCGATCTGATCTGCTCCATGGACAAGACACCACCACATCCAAGAAAAGAAATCAACGATTTTTTCTAAGGTCAGCAATTAACCTTAGCGTCCTCTATTGATAACAAAACGAACTAATCGTACCACAATTTTACTAAACGTGTCATAAAGGACTAGCGAGATACTCTGATTGGATAAGAGACTGATGACGTAAGAAATATCCCAATAGGTCACCGATAGACTAGTACCACAGTGTACATAACACGGCTGTCAACACGTACCGCCTCTCCAATGCAAATTATAATTGTAGATATCATTGTTTTTTATGTTGACCGAGTGTAATTGTATTCGATATGATCGAAATATTGATTTGAAATATAGTCGATATAGAATTATTCAGAGAGATTTCGTTTCATCACGTAGAGGGCGAATTTATATATTATAGGATTTAAGATTTAGGAAGGATTGACTTATCAGTTTTCTCAAATATTTTGACACTCGAATCTACCTGATTGAGCTAAAACTTATGTTTTGTTGATTCTGCCTATATAGCATGCACATACAGATTGCCTGTATCAAGCAGAAGGATCTGTAAGATACAGTGATTCTAGATATGCACTAGAAGTAATTCAGAAGGGCAATACTAAAATAACTCAGAATAAACATTCGTTACTAAGCCAACTGGAACTATTGGAGAAGAACTGAATTCTACAATGGATTCCTGCCCATGTTGGGATCGGGGATAATGAGATAGCAGATGAACTAGCAAAGAAAACCAGAAAGTGGAGCCAAAAATAAGAAAAAATGTCAGTATTTGATGCTGATGTGTGTGATTTGTAAAGGTATTCTAAATTTACTGGCAATGCGTTTCTTTTTTTTTTTTTAAATCTCTACAGACCTTACTGCAATGATATGATTTAATGAATGAGAGGGCTTGGCTCATCAGTAGTGAACCCTCTCAGCGGTTTCGCCAAATTAATCTCTAGACCGCTCTACTATTGTATTGGACTGGTTTTGTTATATACCTTGCATTTTCTATGGAAGGCAGCTAAATGGTGTTTAGTGAACTATGGACATAAGCTTATAGGTCTGTAGAGGTACATACATATAAATTTCAAGGTATTGCATCGAGCAAAGCTCTTCCGCGCAAAACATGTTTTCATAACCATTATATATTAGTAAATTAAATTTTATTGCCCTCTATCGTTAAAATTTCACACAAATATATTTACTGGCTTATGTCCATAGTTCACTAAACACCATTTAGCTGCCTTCCATAGAAAATGCAAGGTATATAACAAAACCAGTCCAATACAATAGTAGAGCGGTCTAGAGATTAATTTGGCGAAACCGCTGAGAGGGTTCACTACTGATGAGCCAAGCCCTCTCATTCATTAAATCATATCATTGCAGTAAGGTCTGTAGAGATTTAAAAAAAAAAAAAGAAAAAAAAAAAAGAAACGCATTGCCAGTAAATTTATTTGTGTAAAATTTTAACGATAGAGGGCAATAAAATTTAATTTACTAAAAGTATTCTAACAAAAGACAAGGAAAGGTCAAATATGAGACATAAAGGCTGAGAGAATAATAACAAAAACAATCACAAGACTCAGAATGAAACATTGCAAAGGAATAACAATAAATTCAGATGGCATAAGAACCTACAGGACATACAACAACTGTCCTGGTGTGGAACTAACATCTATCCACCTATTCTCATGTCCAGTAATGGCCGAAACCTTGCAGAAAATTGTCATAGACCTAATACAGCAGCTTTACACACCCAAGATAGTGGATATTGCGACTTGTGTGATAAGGATGCACGGAAACATCTGATAATCTTCATTGGAAACAACAACAAAAATACACTTTTAAAAATTAATTATTGGTGTTGGCGCTTAACGAAACTATGAAAAAAAAAAAGAGAGAGAGAATATACTTTTATTAAACGTAAAGATTATAAGGATTAATATATATTCAAAAAAAATTAACTTAAATTTTATTATCATTAGAGGAATCCTACTGAGGGTCTTCTGGTATGATGTCACGCCCTGAAGTCGGACAGATCTACACGACTATTGCCATGTCGAGGAATAGCTTCAGAACAGACCTCTGCTCAGGCGTCAGGTACTCGAGAAAGTCCTCCCTGTTAGAAGGGGAGACAACAGAGAGAAAAAGAGACTTCTGTTATTAAATAAATTTCATAAATATTTTTGTGTCGAGCACAGAACTTCCGCTTAAAGAACAAGCTAACAAAAGCCTGTTTAAGTAAAACATATTATTATAGTCAGTGTCTTTTATAAATATGGATATAGAATTAATATACACTGTGTCCGAATACCCGCTTTCTCTATGATTATCACTTACAAAGTACATATTATCGGCAAATTTCACAGCAATTTACAACAATGGCGATTTATTTCTGTGGACTTCGTTTTATATTTCATATTAAATTCTTTCTCCTGTTTCCAGCGCCATATGAAGACGCATGCATAAACTCGCCGACCAAGTAGTTGTGAAGCTATTCACAAAGACAGAAGTGTGTATGTGTGAAGGGTACCAATAAAAAACGTCACACAAATTTGTTTTCCTTGTCTTAAAAGAAAATAATTTGGGTGATGGTTTTTCTTTCTAAAAAAGCCTTTCATCATCATGAATTTTCGTTATTTATTGTTGTTGTTGCTTATTTGTTTAATGTATATGTTTATTTAATGCTCTTGTTCTCAATTGTTTATTTTCCTTTTGATAATTCTGTTACCTACTCTACTACAATTATTGTAAATAGTTTGACGCGCAATTATCCAGATCGGATATAGCGTGTCTTGTTTGCAACTAGTAATAAATAAATGAATCGTTATATATCTTTTTCCATTTTTGATCCTACATTTTAGGTGATTTGGGCGGAAATATGTTCATATGTTACTTTATTTCCCACTATAGAGTAAATCGATTTTGTCTTCTCGCATTCCTAAAATTTGCTTATTCACATCTCACAGCCAATCCCTTGTCATGGGAATTACTTAATCTCAATTGTGATTGGTTGAATAGTAACCGTCCAATTACCAGTAGTTTCCAAATAAACAAACCTGTCAAGGAAACAATCGGAAATGAAAAATGATTTTCCAGGTTGGAAGTTGGCAAAGTTCCCGGAACAACTGAATACTTTGGTTGAAAGACTTTCGATTGTTGGAGCCAAGTAAGATATTGATTGGTTCACCTAGCGTGCCTTATTTCTCTCATATCATAAACTATACAGTTTAACTTTTCTATAGCGCCCCCTCTAAATAGCGCCCGATTTTAAATACGTAGTACGATGCGATTTACATTAAAAGTGACCTGTCTACAGCACCCCTTCTCTATAGCACCCTATTTTAGTGAGTCCCAAGAGGGGGCGCTATAGACAGGTTTAACTGTATTATTGAATACCGATTTTTATGAAACTATATCGAATTCATCCAATTTAGTCGAAATTGTCTGACGAATTGTATGGAAAAAAGAAGCTTGAACAAGCTTCACCAGGGTTCTAAGAGAATAAATATTGACCTATGAAACCAAACGTGGTTAGCATTATTAGTAGTCATATTATTAAGGAATCGGTGGAAGGATGGTCTAAACCGTTGGTTTTCGACCGTTAAGACCCGGTTCAATTCTCGCATTGGGCACTTTTTTCTGATTTAAAAAAATGCTCCAATGGCCCCCTATTTTTGCAAAAGTCCAACCCCACAGCGAGTGCAAGTCACCAAACGGGGCTCTGGCACATTTGTAAGTGCAAAGTCGAACTGCTTTTCACATGTGTAGACATGTGGTGCACTTACAGTAAAAGCAGTCACCTACTTCTACCCACCATGATTATCATGGCCTGTACCACGTGTACTAGGAATAAGCAAAAAAAAAGTAGTCATATTAGTGTTAAATTGATATGAATCCAAGGCTTATGTTCATAATTTGGTTAAATACTATTTCCAAGATTCCATCTCTCGTAGGGTATTATGAAATCGAAGCCGCCCTTATACTGATGAGAGTCAAATCCCGAAACCAGGGTATACAGGTTGGTTTTGTCTGAATTTGTCAAAACTGGCGTTATGGCTGATTCTTTATGATCAATATAAAGGGTTTTACTAGGATAATGAACAGTGCCATCATACTGATGCAAAAATAAAGAGTGAGGTGCCTTTTATAGTACATACAGTCCTTTATTTAGTTTCTAGGCTGTGTTTGAAAGCACAAGGAACCTGGAGCAAGTTTACACCGATGGTAACGGTTTTGACTAACAACGAGAGATAGCGCGTCTGGAAGCGGAAGAATTGAAGATTCTTGGCCTCTATTAGTTATCGCTAAAATGAAGAGAGCAAAAAACAAAAGTAGGAAGAAGATCAGGCAGAAAATTTGATATATCGGGAAACCCTAACCGCTTAAATGAGCATTTTTGATGGCGAAGCGCCATCTATCGGAAAATATATCAACGAAACGTTGATTTGAGTTAATTCTTGTATATTATCCAACCTATTTTCCTAATAAATCATTAAATTTTATATTCTTCCCATGAAAATAGTAAACTCGTTAGCATCGAATAGTAACAATTTGTTTTGAAGCATTTTCAACTTGAGGAATACGAAAGGACAAAAGCCCGGCAGTGCTACAAAGTCCGTTAAACCTGACCTGACAAATCAGAACTTCACTCTATTACAACCAAACGATAGTATGTTGTTGACAGAGGGAAACAGACATCCGGGGTTTTCGATTAACTCCCAACAACTCCCCAGAGTTGCCGGCTCACAATTTAACAGCTAGTGTTATTCACAGAGACTTCACAAAAATGTTGGAAAAGTTGGCTTCTCTTGTTAAATTGGTGGTTGGTTTGGAACTAATAAGAGTGCCTCTATATGTTATCTATACTTCTTTTCTAAGTATAAATATTATATAGAATTATGAATAATATATAGATTTATATTAACTATAACGTATTTTGAATTGTTATTATTGTTAATGTTCAATAAATTATTTGTATATATCTTCATAAAGAATGGACGATATATTTGAAGTCCATAAGTCTCCATGATAGGTAAAAAAGAGCTGCTGTCGTTGGTTAGCTATCCAGGGGGCATTACATGGACGATATATAGTTTTAGTAAATTTTCTGCCTTCATTGCCTTCAAAAATGATAAGTTTCAAATCTCAATTCTTTTCCTATTGGATAAATATACGGTGTTATTAATATAGCTTTTAATTTTATAATCCATATAGATGTGTATAAATATGTATACATATTTATGTATGCATCTATATACACTCATGGACAAAACTTAAGGAATTGTAAAGACATTGATATCACCATTCGTCTGTCTTTTTTTAGGGAGACAGTGTCAATTTTTTTTCACAATTGGATATCTCATGTGTCTCCAATAAATGTCACTATGTATCAAATATATTTCCGAGTTATTGTCTCAATCCCGATATACATGCTTGAAGGTATAACTTTCTTAAGTTTTGTCCATGAGTAGATGTAACTCGAATATCTTATTAATAATTATCATAATATCATTAGTATCATTATTACCATTTCTTCAGACTGACAAGCAAACAAACGGATGGCCTTAACATGATCATAATGAGGTAAATAAACGTTTTTCCTTCTGTCTTTCTGTTTGGCTGAAGAATATAGTAATGATTATATTATTATCATGATATGAGTTATTGACTGAAAATCCCGATATACATGCTGAAAAGTACAAGTTTAATAAGTATTGTATATGGGGGTATTGAGATATATAGTCAAGCTTTGACGTCTATTTTAACGGTAGAAGCGATCTTTGTCTTTGTAGATTAATATCCTACCGGTAACGTAACCACTGATCTAAGAAAACACACTACTACCTCAACACTGATTGGCTTTATAAGGTCACGTGCCAGTAGAGAACCAATCAGAGGTAGACTAAACTAGAAACCCTATTTACATATCCATATTAAGACGTGTATTAGATAATATGTGTTAGAGATATTCTACAGTCAGGTTATTTATATATGCAAATAGAGATCCAACTTTAAAATTGCTTCTGAGTCGAGAGGCCTCGTCAATCTTGTTTTATGGTTCCCCAGATTTATTTTTCTACCCGGTCAATATGGAAGGTATTGATTGTTTATCCTTAACACTAACGTGGACTAGTTAGCTGCTATATTTGTATATGTTAAACTAGAATCATTTGATTATATACATTCATAGACAAAACTTAAGGAAGCTGTATCTTATAACATGTATATCGGGATTCAGACAATAACTCTCAAAGATATTTGATAAACAGTGACATTTATTGAAGACACACGAGATAGCCAAGTGTGAACAAAATTACCTCTGTCTCCTTCCTTAAGTTTTGTATATGAATAAAAGTCGCGCCTCTCTCCCGGCAAATTTTTAATTAAGGTTTGTCCATGAGTATATATATATATATTATATAAAAAAAGAGATAAGATTACTGTTGTTTTGGATCATATTGATTTGTATGCTATGGTGGTGCAGTCGTGGCTAAAATCTTGAAAGTAAAATAATAAAAATAGTATAGATTAAAAATTGCTTTACTTGAGCTGAGAAATTAATTCATATTAAAAACATAATTTTGTACAAGTACTGCCTGGCTTAAGGCGTAAGAATAAAAAAATGAAAAGCGTATTTACATAATGTACAAATGTTTTGGGTCGGCCAATCGGGGAAGAACAACAATCAGTTTATATAGTAGAAGCGTGACCTCTGGCGGTCGATTGAAACAGAGTATTTTTTATCTATGATATATATTTTTAAATAAAACAATATCTTAATATAACATTTTAAATAATATCTTATTATAACATTTTAAATAAAATATTTTAATATAACATTTCAAATAGTATCTTAATATAACATTTCAAATAACATCTTTATATAACATATATATAAAGAATATTACAACCATTAAATCAAGTAGATCTTGTTTTAACCAATACCATATCAAGTCGAAAGGTTGCTCTTTCCCTATATACCTTTTACAAAGCAGTAAGTAGAAAAAATAACTTGGATTCATCGTTTTCTCCTCTAATACATGATGGTGATTGATCATTGTGAGGATATCGTTGTAAGTCGGCAATGAGTAGGTAGAATCTGTATATGACTGGTGCCTTAAATAAATTCTTTGTTTGAATAATCATGGTGAAGAGTTAGAAACTGCCATTGATATACTGTATGTACATAAAATCCAATGCCATAGAAAGCTTCCCAGATCATATTAGGTCCGAAAAACCCACAGAGGACCATAACTACCATATCTAAGCTGGAGAAGAGTGAAAACATGGCCTAAGGAGATAAGCACCTACATCACCACATCACATGTCTATATAGGTAGAAAGAAATTCGTAAATTTGCACTTAAAGGTGCTATAGTCCAGTTTTCATTCTTTTAATCATTATTGGGGTTAGACTTGCACAAAATTCAGTCTATTGAAGTAATTTATTTTCTCCATAAAAATGTATTCAATACAGAATTCAATCCCGGGTCAGGTAGTGGAATATCAAGAGAATATACCAGATCTCTACCTCTGAGTTTGATTTTTAAATACAAGGTATGTCCCATAAGTTCCCGGACTGGGTCCATAAAAAAAAAAGGTAAGATTTTTTGAAATTTTTTTTATTAAAACTTTTCAAAGTAATCCCCCCTTGCTTCAACGCACCAGCGCCATCGTTTCTCCCAATTGTCGAAACAGTTTTTATAGGCCTCTTTTGGAATGCTCTTCAATGCCAGCAGCGATTTTTCTATTATGTCTTCCCTGGTGTCAAAATGTCTTCCTTTTAGAACTGCTTTGAGTTTGGGGAACAGGAAAAAGTCATTTGGTGCGATGTCTGGGAAATAGGGTGGTTGAGGTAGGATTTCTGTCCCGTTTTTCGCCAAAAAACTCGTCACCAAGTGCGCTGTGTGAGGGCGGGCATTATCATGGTGTAGGATCCAGTCACCATTAGTCCATTTTCTGGCTTTTTTTTTCGAGTCGCTTCCCTTAGACAGCGAAGAATGCTCAAATACATTTCCTTAATAACTGTTTGGCCTGCAGGAAGATACTCGTGATGAACAATGCCCTTGTTATCCAAAAAAGCGACCAGCAACACCTTGTTTCTGGATTTCAATATCCTGGATTTTTTGGGTCTAGGCTCACCCTGACCTCTCCACTCGGCAGATTGACGCTTGGTTTCAGGGTCATAGCCATAGACCCATGTCTCGTCGCCTGTGATTATCTTGTCTTTCCATTCCGGATCCGTTCTTGTCATTTCCAGCATGTCCTCACAGGTTGCAAGCCAACACAGTTTTTGCTCATTAGTGAGGAATCTTGGGATGAATTTTGCAGGAGTCTTTTTGAGCCTCAAATGTTCGGTTACGATCCTTCCAATCGTTGTTTTAGAGATGCCTGTGTCTTGCTCTAGCTCCAGCAAAGTGGTTCGAGGATTTTCTTTTATCAAATCGGTGATTTTTTGCACATTTTCATCAGTCCTTTGAAATGTTGGGCGTCCTTGACGAGGATCATCTTCAATGGAAATTCTGCCAGCTTTAAATCTAGAGTGCCATTCAAAAACAGTTGTTCTCTTTGGGGCGTTATTGGGGAATGCTTTATTAAGCATTTCAAAAGTGTCGGTTGCTGATATTTGAAGTTTCACACAAAATTCTATGCAAATCCTCTGCTTCAATTTTTGTTCCATCGTAAAATCGCCGCAGCGCAAGGTGTAACCTTTAAATAAATTAGAATAACTTTGGCGCGCGCGCACGTACCGCCTCGATATTGGTACCACCGTGTTGCCAGATATTTTTTCTATAATAAACTGTCAAATTTATTTACATTTTTCATTTATTTATTTTTTTATGGACCCAGTCCGGGAACTTATGGGACATACCTTGTATTAACACCTAAAACTGACAAATATTGTATAAGCATGCCATCTTCTTACAGGTATTGCGAACAAATTTAAAGGATAAAAAATAATAAGAAACTATTCATACGTAATGGTCTTACTGATTTCTTTATAAAATTCTGATTGTTCCTTTAAACTTTTACTAAACTTTTCTCATGTCCTTTTTATGTTATTGTTATGATATCTCCATTATGTTTTAAGTGATGTGAGATAGGAAATAAATGTACAAATTCAAATTAAAGTGCGCGATGTTTATTAAAAAGGTGATATTTTCATACTGGCGGTCACATGGCGATATCCTGAATCTACAGTTTATGATTATCCAGGATTTCAGGCTTTAAACTGACAAAACCGCTGGGAGGGTTCACCACTGATGAGCCAGGCCCTCCCATTGATTTTTCCATTGCAGTAAGGACAAAAGAATTTTCAAAAATAATCATACTTGATAAATGTAACGGTCACACAGAGATACTAATAAGAGTACTAGAATAAATTAGAGTACAAGAGGCAGTTAGGGATATTAGGGAATTTATTGAGTAGCATGAGGTAAATGGCCAATCTAGGCCGACTCAGTATCGATCCAATCCGACAATTGGATCAAAATTCCCGGACAATCCTCTTAAACAAATCTGATAGGAGATTTACTCTTTTTTTTATGGAACGTCTTGGCGTAGAAAACTATTTCAGACAGGTCACGTGCCCTCTTCGTATGATATCCGGAAATAACATTTATATCTCAGAGGATAATAAATACAAATATTCCCTATAAATATGTAGAAACCTAATATTCAAAATGATTATGCAACTTTTTTTATGGATTTTAAAGTGATAGAAGGATAATTTTCCTTCTATTTACCCATATAAAACATATATGTGCGGATATTCAACTCCTGCATCAAGACAATTCATTAGACTCCGCCTTTGTCGGTCCCAAGCCCGAATGAACAATGAGGGGGAGCAGTAACAAGCTTTCTTAAAAACTTGGGTTCAGCTGGCCCGGCTGATAGTACCCTGTAAGGGCTCCTGATCCAGGTATACAGGATGAGTCTGTATGAAAATTCCACCAAATGTATACACCAAAATATTTACAGAAGAACCTGCTGGTTGATAATAAGGATGAGTTTGTACTCCATGTAAGGAGCGGCTGCACATGGCATCTGTTCCTCATGTCAGAGGCCGCCATTTAATATTGGAGCTAAGTCAGTGGCCTGCTACTGAGTAGTGCTCCCAGTCTTAATGACAAAGGCAGACGCATTCTACTTCAGCAAATCATTATGAATGTCAATTCTACAGACTTTATACCCTATATAATTGAGTGGAGATAAGAAATAAGAAAGAGATGTTCTCAATTTATTGTTTGGCAGATCGCACATTTTTGAGATTAAGAAATTTTCCACAAAACCATCTAATTAGGCAGATCTACATATAAATACTACACATAGCTAAATTTACAAAAATTTAACAAACCAATTCAACAAAGTTAATAGACAAAAAATATTGTTACATCATGATTAATGGCGTATTTCTTATATTATTTTTAATATATTTGAAATTTAAATTATATATTTATTTATTTTTATATAAATTATTCTATGATATTTATTTAAAACAGATTAGATTATCATCATTTGTATTTAGGTACACGTGTGACTTCACTGCTCTCTTTGATGTGAGAAAATAAATAAAGGATTCTGGAGGTTACTTGAAGTAGACTTATCTCATTATTCCCTTATATAAATTTGTAGGATGGTTGAAACACGCTCTGGTAAGATGCAAGACCCAGCACAGGAGAGAATCATGGCTGAAGAGTCTGCCAAGCCGCAACCTGGTGCAACAATTGGTAGAGATGCTAGTTCCGACCCAGTTGTCCTGAATCCCAACATCGACATCCCCAAGTATGATGGAACGGAAGACCCTCGCCCATGGATTGAATCTCTTGAAGAAATTGGCTTCCTGTACCATTGGGCAGACTACATTATCTCTCGTTATGCCGCCATGAACATGACGGGAAGCGCTAAAACCTGGTTGAATTTACACAAAACTAGTTTCACGAGCTGGGAAAATATTAAAATCCGCCTCATTCAGGATTTTTCTTTGGACGCGAATAAAGAAGAACTTAGAATGAAGCTCAACAGAATGCAACACTGGAATGAACCAGCAATCAGGTTCGCGGAAGACATTCTAGTGTTGTGCAACAAGGTTGACCCCGCAATGGAAGAAGAAACAAAAATTGAACATGTTATTGGAGGACTGAAAAAAGAGTACTCATTCGCGCTCTACCTGAACCCTCCTAAAACGACCGATGACCTTCTTGTCGTGTGCAAGAAAATGGATTCTTTTGAAAAGAAGTATCGGGAACGTGTGGAGAAATCCAGAAACCTATATAACGGTCCACGCTATTCTAGACCCCAACAACAATCGAGGTACGTGCCGCCGACTGCCGCACGAAACTACCAGACCACTTCCAGGCCCCAAGCCCCTGTTTCCAATAATTACAAGAACGACTCCCCTCCTACTCCCAGACAGTATCGAAACAACTTTCCCCAGCCCTCTACCCCTAGACGTCCTTATAATCCTAACTTTGTGCCAAAACCAAACCTTCAGAGAAACACCTACAATAAAAGCCAAGAAGTGAGCAAAAATAGGACGGAAGATGGAAGACCAATCTGCTTTAAATGTAACAAGCCAGGGCACGTGGCCCGTTATTGTAGGGTCAAGTTTATAAGAATCTTAGAAGAGGATCCAGCAGATACCCAAGAGAAGGTCGAAGAGAAATGCCAAATGAATGAAATATCAGAGAAATCAGGACCTCGGCTTTATGCCGATGTATGTCATAACACACAGACAAATATTCCTACCCGGAATAGATATTCCGTGTTGGAAGATTTAAACTAAGCGTCGCGCCTGAATCTGTCAATCAAAGCAAGTCGACCATAAACGGAATCAAGAAGTTGGACCCTAAATACAAATTAAAAATTAACGTGGACAAGATAGGGACTTTTGAAGCTTTGGTTGATACAGGTGCTGACCTCTCAGTGGTCGACCTCAGAACGGCCCTCGATACAGGCCATGGTATAAGTAAACTCGCAAAAATTTGTGCAGGACCCGATGGAAAAAAATTGGACATGGTAGGAAGTATATTTTTAAATATAAAAATTGATGACGAAACATTATCACACAACTTTGTGATATTGAAAACGCATTTACGGACATTAATTCTTGGGAGAGATTTCCTTAAGAAAATGAACGCAAAAATAGATTGTAAGCAAGAAACTATCAAATACGATTTGACGAATAATCATGACGAAATCAATTTTGAAATGTTGAAAATAAAGAGTGCCAAGGATTCCATTGTACCGGAATGTTCCATGAAATTGATCAAGGCATTGGTAGAAACAGAGGATGGAGAATATATTATAGAGGAGAGCAGCAAAATGTTTCAAACAAATGGACTTCGTCTAGCAAGAAGCTTGATCAATGTTATAAATAGGGAAACACACATCTGGATAACTAATCCGTATCCTCGACAGTTAAAAATAATGAAAAACCAAACATTGGCTTTTGGAAGTAGTCCAGCGAAAATAAATGTGAGTCGAGAAAGAGAGGTAGAAGAGAACAAAGAACCTAGATTCCAAATAAACGAAAATCTTTCACCAAAGGAACAGAAGGAGTTAAAACAAGTTTTAGAAAGGTATGGAGATCTTTTTTCGTCGAGATTAGGGAGAACCAATTTGGCAAAACATCGGATAGACACAGAAGACGCGAAGCCAATTAAACACAAGCCTTACCCGGTAAGTGCTAAAGAACGAGATATTATAAAAGAGCAAATTGACGAGATGCTTACAGAAGGCATAATTAGGCCATCTTCTAGCCCCTGGTCTTTTCCAGTAATATTGGTCAAGAAGCGAGATGGTAAATACAGATTTTGTGTGGACCACAGAAAACTGAATAATGTGACAGTAAAAGATGTCTATCCGATCCCTAGAATAGACGAAGTTATGGATACTCTCCAAGGATCTACACACTTCTCAGCAATAGACCTCAGATCTGGATATTGGCAAGTTGAAGTCGAAGAAAGAGACAAAGAGAAAACAGCTTTCACTACAGCACATGGATTATATGAATTCAACGTGATGCCTTTTGGACTTTGTAACGCGCCTGCTACCTTTGAGAGAAATATGGAGAATATGCTTGGAAATCTGAGATGGCAAATTTGTTTGTGTTATCTGGATGATGTTATCATATATAGCCCGAATTTTCCAACGCACCTCAAAAGACTTGAAGCTGTTTTTAGATGTTTTCGTGAATCTAATTTAAGGTTAAACGACAAAAAATGCCGATTTGCTTTTGAAGAATTGGAGATTCTCGGCTATATAACGAGCAAACATGGTATAAAACCCGCGGAACATAACATCAAAGCTGTCAGAAATTTCCCTCGGCCCAAAAAGGTCAAAGAAGTACAATCCTTTTTGGGAATGTGTTCATATTATAGAAAATTTATCAAAGACTTCTCAAAAATTGCTGACCCTTTGACCAACCTTATAAAAAAAAGTGTATCATTTACCTGGACATAAAGACAAGAGGAAGCGTTTCAAACCCTAAAAACAGCACTATTAAGTCCACCAATTTTAGGTCACTTCAATCCAAATGCACCTACTTATGTTCATACTGATGCGTCCAACATCGGCATAGGTGCAACACTTGTCCAAGACATCGGTGGTGAAGAGAAGGTGATCTCATATTTGAGTCGTACCCTAAGTAAAGCGGAGCAAAATTATTCAACCACTGAAAAAGAATGTCTGGCCGTTGTCTGGTCAATGTCAAAATTACGACCCTACCTTTATGGAAGACACTTTAAAATAGTAACAGACCACCACGCCTTATGCTGGCTCAAAAACTTGAAGGATCCAACAGGTCGATTGGCAAGATGGGCATTGAAAATTCAAGAATATGACTTCGATATAATACATAAATCAGGAAAGAAGCATCTGGACGCCGATGGCTTATCTAGGGGACCCTTACCAGAAACTGATTGGGATGAGGATTTTGAAAGGCTATTTTTAAATCAAATAACAGACGAAGAGGATAAGTTTATCGAAAGTGTTAAGAAAAACCTTAATGGAAGCAGGCGATCAATTGCGCAAAACTTTAAAGTAGAAGATGGATGCCTCTTTAAGAAAAACCCGAACCCTGAAGGCAGGGCGTGGTTGCTTGTGGTTCCAGAGAAGAAAAAGAGAGAAATTATGAAAGAATATCACAATCATATGTCGAATGGCCATCTGGGTGTCGCCAGAACCATGTACCGAATAAAGAGTAAATACTTTTGGCCATCCATGCTAAAGGATGTCTCAGAGTTCGTTAAGACGTGTCACCTTTGCCAAAGTAGAAAAGGCTCAAACCAATTACCTTCTGGACTACTACAGCCCATTCCCCCAGCCAACTTTCCTTTCGAAAGAATTGGAATTGACTTTGTTGGTCCATTGCCATCTACGAAAAACAGGAAAAAATGGATAATCGTGCTGACGGACTACTACACTAGATATGCAGAAACAAAAGCAGTCTCGGAAGCAACAGTGAAAGAAGTTTCAAAATTTCTAGTAGAGGATATTTTTCTCCGGCACGGAGCCCCACAATATCTTATTAGTGACAGAGGCTCTCAATTTACCAGTAATTTAATGAAAGAGGTGATGAAAACGTGCAAGATTAAACATTGCTTCACAACGAGCTATCATCCCCAGACTAATGGATTGACAGAGCATTTAAATAGAACATTGATCAATATGCTCAGTATGTATGTGAACACTGATCAGAAGAATTGGGACGAAATACTCCCATTCATCACTCACGCTTACAATACTACAATTCAGGAAACCACAAGATATTCTCCCTTTTTCCTGATGTTTGGAAGAGAACCCACGTCTCTTTTGGAAGACAGGAATATCTCGGTGGACATTGACAAGGATGATTATGATGAATACATAAAACATCACTTAGACAAAATAAACAGAACAAGAAAATTAGTTATTAACAACACAATAAAGACTCAAGAAAGAATGAAAAAGAACTATGACAAGAAACACATGGAAAGAAGCTACGAACCAGGAGAATTAGTAGCAGTTTGGACACCAATTAGGAAAATAGGAAAGTGTGAGAAACTACTGAGAAAATATTTTGGCCCATATAGAATATTAAAGAAGCTGTCCAATGTAAATTACTTAATTGAACCAAAAGATAATCCTGGCCAAGACCCATTGATTGTCCATGTCTCAAGAATCAAACCCTATTTTGAAAGAATTGATGAGGTCAATCACGAGGACGTGACGACCTCTGGAGAGGGGAAAGTGTTACATCATGATTAATGGCGTATTTCTTATATTATTTTTAATATATTTGAAATTTAAATTATATATTTATTTATTTTTATATAAATTATTCTATGATATTTATTTAAAACAGATTAGATTATCATCATTTGTATTTAGGTACACGTGTGACTTCACTGCTCTCTTTGATGTGAGAAAATAAATAAAGGATTCTGGAGGTTACTTGAAGTAGACTTATCTCATTATTCCCTTATATAAATTTGTAGGATGGTTGAAACACGCTCTGGTAAGATGCAAGACCCAGCACAGGAGAGAATCATGGCTGAAGAGTCTGCCAAGCCGCAACCTGGTGCAACAATATATATATATGAAATTAAAACTATTTTGCCGCGTACAATTCTTTTTAAATTAAACTTTTCTACTGCCCTTACTGGAATGATAAAATAATAGAAAGAAAATGGTTTTATTTCAAAATTAATTACAAGAATCATACGCGTTAAAATAGTTTAAATTTCTTATAACAGATAGAGCGCTAGTGCATCTTATTAAAAGGAATATATATTCAAATCAAAAAAGGTATATCCTGACCATGCTCAAATTAGTTTTTTAGCTCATATTATCTTTATATATATATTGAAAACAAGTAAGAAGCCTTTTTGTAGTACAGAGAATTAATCATGTGTCACTATTGAAAATAGGACCATAAAATGCACCTTATGCAACGGTGAATTTAGTCTCGATTTTCCACACTACATGTTCTACTGTACGGCAATGGAAGAAGAAAGAGAAATTCTTCATCAAGAGACCGGCTATAATAGCAATTCGCCTTATGTTTTAATGGCAAAAGTCGTAAAATCAAGACCCTTTGCATTCGCTTTTTATTAATACTGGAAATCAGCTCAATCAAAATATTTAGCACAGACACCGGATCCAACTCGATAATTGGTCGAGGTCAATACCCAATATTTGTATATAACTATGATGCTAATTTGTTATTTATTTATTTTGTTCTACAGGGAGAATCCTGTATGGCACGTGTGCCCAATAAAGACTATTGTTGTTGTTGTATATATATTGAAAATAGAGCAATCCATAAATAAATCTTTAATTAAAAAGGCATATATTGGATCAAAATATAATCCAACGCCATACTCCAACCTTAATCAAGGTATTAAAACATATTATCAAAGTGTGCAGTTGTCATTTAGTACAATATTAATTTTTGCACTAGGAATTTTGATATATTTAGTAGAATAATCACAGTAGGTACCCCTCTATCTCAATCTATAGAATCTATACAATGATCTAGACAAGGAAACAAGATTCACAAGCCCTTTCCCAAACCCCAAAGACATCCCCATAAGGCTGAGATTTTCTAACAAAATATCCCCAAGAGATTTAATAGTTTTTCCACACCCACCCAGCCAATCAGCGGCGACGTACCGTTAAAAAATATGAAATTGATCCAATCAGGATACCGCCAAGTTTCGTTTTTCTCCCTAAATTTTTCCCTTTCTTGATTATTTCTTTAACTTTGAACATTCAGCTGTTAAACATTTGTTAGATAATACATATATGCCATATATTATGGAAATACTTTAAATATATTGTTTGGTGCTACGGTATATTCTAATTTTATTATATTGTAACATAGTATCTATTAATTTTATTTATGTAACAAAGTATTTATTAATTTTATTATTTTTTATTAACAGAGTGGTCATTTTTATGTTTATATCTTGCGGCTCTGTAAATTTCCCTCGTGACTTATCTTTTGTTTACAATTCATAGTTTGTCCTTCCCTGAAATAAATTGTTGTCTCCTCCTGAAGTTTTTGTCTTTCCTAATTTTCCACGTGGCATTTTGGTGGAGATGCTGGGTAAGTTAGGGAAGACAAACTGAAAATCGCCGAGAAGAATTTGAAGCCATGTGTGCTGTAATCCACATTTTTAGAAACTGGCTCCAGGATTCCACCGCCGTGTCAAAGCCAAGACTTCCTTCCAAGATGACGATGTCCCTATAGACGACGATACGACGACAAAGCCGCTCTTCACGCCGCAAAAAAATGGACGCAAAGGTACTAGGGACAAAGTTCCAAGACTTCGATGGAATCCTTGGCAGAAGCACGTCAAATCCACGTCAGTATCTACAATAATTGCTAGCTGTGGGTCACAGCTCCCATAGGGAAGAAGCTATGTAACATAGTATCTATTAATTTTATTATTTTTTATTAACAGAGTGGTCATTTTTTATGTTTATATCATGCGACTCTGTAAATTTCCCTCGTGGCGTATCTTTTGTTTACATTCATAGTTTGTCCTTGCCTGAAAATAAATTGTTGTCTCCTCCTGAAGTTTTTGTCTTCCCTAATTTTCACGTTGCAATATTGTAAAGCAAGAAATTAGGAAAGCAATTTACTTAAGGAACAAGCTCAAACTAAATTTGATCAAATAGAAGAGAAGTAATTAGGGAAGTTTATACACAGAGTAATAAATAAATAAACATCAAAATTAATAATCTGTTATAATAAAATAATAAATACTTTGCTAAAATTACAATAAAACTGCTGTAAATCTCTCTCACACACACAATATGTAGATAAAATAATAATAATGGTGTTAATCTATAATATATATGATTATTAGCTGTATATATATACTGAATGTAATATTTAAATCCAAGATACAATTCTTTCATTGGCCTTGTAGAACGAGAGTGTTGTACGCGTGCTCATATGTTTTAGTGAAAATCACAAACATCCTCAATAAAGAGAGGCGAGTTGCCACTCGAAATATTGGAACAATAAAAATACTTATAAATCTAATATATGCATCTTTTCTGAACATTTATGAATATATATATTAAAATAAAGAAGGCTTATTCTGACCAGAAGCACATGTGCTTTTTAGATGGCAGAGCGTCATCTAGTGGAACAGAAATCAACTAATCATTGATTTAGCCTGTTCCCTGATATTTGGCCAATCCATTTATTGATAAATCAAGAAAAGCCATCCATGAACACGTTTCGCGCTGATGGCGCTCGTGGGTTGGCCAAATATCACGGAACAAGTTAAATAAACATTTAGTTTATTTTTTCTGCTAGATGAGGCTCTGCATCTAGAAATGCATGTAAGCCTGGTCGGGATGTGAATTTTCTTGTTTTTAATATATATATTTATTAGTTTTAAAAGATTCACAAGGAGGTTAGGATAGTTTACTGACCCTATAATGTAGTTTTTCTACACTGCGTGAGCAACCTCCATCAATTTCCATGTTGAAAGAAACATTAATTTCCCTTGTGTAAAATCTAATTTCAGATTTGTAGAGTATAATAAATGGACCACCTCGACGTATATCAGATTCCATTAGTGCAGCTCTCCAACTGTAAGGAAGGTTCTTTACCAGACTTACACATCTGAATAAATCTCTGATAAAATAGAGTAAAAGTTGAACGACCTTCTTTTTATTTTAATTAAAAGAGATTTCAGAGACTTTCAAGTATGATCTTCTTCAGTTATATAATATACTCATGGATAAAACTTAAGGAAGTTGTACATTTTAGCATGTATATTGGGATTCAGATAATAACTCTGACAGATATTACAGTGATCTTTATTGAAGAAACACTAGATAACCAAGTATGAAAAAAAAATAGCCTCTGTCTCTTTCAAAAAAAAAAATAATAATAAATAAAATAGACGACTGGCCTCATCAAAAAGTTTCGACTTTAATAAAGTTTTGTCCGTGAGTGCTTGGGTAGAATTAGGTATTGCCTAGGTCAGGGGTAGGCAAAATGCGGCTAGCAAGCAACATGCGGCTCTTTGGATGTGAACGGTTCTTTATATAGTTCCATACGTAAATATTATTTATGCGAGTACTATTTATTGTTGGCAAAAAAAAAATGTGACTCTTTAAAAACTTCTAAATTTTGTAAATTGTAATTTTTGACTTATTCGATTTAAAGATTTGCCGACCTCTAGCCTAGGTTATTTATCTAGTATTATATTATAGCGTGAAAATATATTTAGGTAAAAATTATAGCTGAATATATTAATTATAAAAAATTTGAGTCTTATTCAAACAATAGGTAAAAAACCTCTTTAAAAGATCTTTTAACATAACAACTTCATATCTATGGTGTTTTATAAGAAGTGGAATCATACTGGAATTTAACGGAGTTCATCTCAAGTCATTCCTAATTCTACAAAAGCGGCGCTCAATTCTCTGCTTTTAATTCTCTGTTTATAAATAGAAGGTCCCAAAAGGCTAATTGTAATTTCACGGCGCCATGAATTGTAATTCAGCAAAATATATTGATTGTAGTTTAACTAATATTTCAACTTACAAAATATTTTATCTGTCTCAAATAACACACAAGAATTTAGAATGATACTATCCGCACATAAAAATACATTACACTCATAGACAAAACTTAAAGAATTGAAAAATGTTTGTAGTCTCCTTTCGACTGTTTTTTTTTTTTTTTTTATAGGAGACAGAGTTAATTTTGTTTACGCTAGGTTATCTCGTGTGTCTTTAATAAATGTTACTGTGTATCAAATATCTTTCAGAGTTATTGTCTGAATCCCGATATACATGCTGAAAGGTATAACTTCCTTAAGTTTGGTCCATGGGTGTATGTAACTCGTATTTTCATCTAATAATAATGATTATTATTATTATCAAAATATATTATTTTAGTATCATTATTACTATTTTCTTCAGACGATCAATCAAACAAACGAGTGGAATAAACATGATCATAATGAGACATATAAACGTTAATCCTTCTGTCTTTCCGTTCGGCTGAAAAAAATTGTTGCGTGTTTGTAATGATTATATTATTATCATGATAATATTTTTAAAATTTATCCCTAGTACACGTGGTACAGGCCATACTAATCATGGTGGGTAGAAGTTGGCAACTGTTTTTACTGTAAGTGCAACACATGTCTACACATATGAAAAGCAGTTTGACTTTTGCACTTACAAATTGGTCAGAGCCCCGTTTGGTTACTTGCACTCGCTGGTGGGGTTGGACCTTTGCAAGAATCGGGGGCCATTGGAGCATTTTTTATCAGAAAAAAAGTACCCAATGCGGGATTCAATCCCGGGTCGTAGCATTCAAAAACCAACGTTTTAAACCACTCGTCCGTCAACCCCATTTTATTATAATAACTTATTGTTTATCTTTTTATTTTTGATTACTTTTTCTTGTATGATTCGCTTATAACTGTTTCTGTTTTAAAAATGTAAATTAACGCAATTATCCCTAGCCGGGATATCGCCTTTTGTGTGTTGAAATAAATTACAATTTCATGAAAATATAAATCATCATTAAGGTAAAACATAAACTTCGTGCTATTTTTTATACAGAGAGTTCTCAATTCTAGTTATCTAAAAAACATACACCATTAAACCTCTTGAATTGAATATCTATTTCAACTACAGTTAATACATGTAAATAAATGACAATTTAGGCTTTTTACACATTGAAACATTGTTACAAATTGTAATCTGAAGATTTATATGTGTGAAAATATAAACGCAGATTTTTTCCAAACTACGAGGAACCATTTATAAAGATAAATAAAAATCTCAGTAGATAAGGATTTTTGTTAAGCCTTACCTGTCACAGATACAGAAGAGCTAATCCCCTCTTCAACATCCTGCATCACACAGTTAGTCATTAGTCAAAATGATTTAATTTAAATTCATTGAATACACTAATAAATGAATATATTGACGAAAAAAATGACTAATCATTCTCCAGATTTTATTCAAGAGTTCTATAACTAATATTTTTAGATAGGTCTCGTATTTAACAAATACAAAATAAATTGAATAAATAATTTTTTCTTTAAAACAAAAAAGGCATCAAGCCTAAAAAAACCCCTAGAGATCGACATATTCACAACAATGATCTACAGTGATTATATCAAATAGCTTTCAGAGATATTGTCTGAATCACGATATACATGGTAAAAGGTAAAACTATCTTAAGTTTTGTTCATAAGTGTAGAGTCTACACTCATGAACAAAACTTAAGGAAGTTATACCTTCTACCATGTATATCGTGATTCAGACACTAACTCTGAAAGATATTTGATACACAGTGACCTTTATAGAAGAAACACGAGATAACCAGGCGTAAATAAATTGCCTCTGCATCCTTGAAAAAAAAAAAAGATCACCGGCGACATCCAAGAATTTCTACTTCCTTAAGTTTTGTCCATTAAAGTATGTACAAGAACCCGTTACGTTTCCAAAATTCCTATAAAATTAATATCTTTTGACACGGAATCTCTAGCTCTTTATTTTATAGCTTGTTGAAATTTTAAAGATTATTTTTCTCTCTTAATTTCTTCATTAAATCATTTTTGAGTAAGTTGATAGATAATCTTTTTAGGTATCTAGATTCTTTGTTTTTTAATGTAGTTGTGAGCTTCCATGAAGATAATATTTCATAGATTTATGATTATCATGGTTCTCTAAATTTCTTTATAGTATTCTATAGTTCCAAGTTCCAATATAACTATATTAGGTACCGCTCAAAAAGAGTAACCTAGTTTATGTTATTCACAATGAGAAATAAGAACAGGTTCTTCACAGAAAAAAGTATCCAATACGGGATTTGATCCTGGTTCATGTCTGTCTGTAATCAACGGTTTATACCGCGTCAGCCACAGACCTTTCAAAAGGGTGTCAAAGAGTCTGCCGACCAATGGGGAATTTCAAATTTAACATCAAATTCTAAAGATCAATTGACCCACAATGAGGGTTAACTCAGCACATTTTTGACAGTCGAGAGTCATTTTTCAACCAATTTTACCCAAGTGTCCCAGAAACGCACTTCTGGTCAAGTGATGAAATTGATTAAAAAAGAGTTATTTTACTAGCTTCCAATAACGCACACATTCTATAGTGTAGTATTAAAAGAATATATTAATGTTATTATTATTATATAAAGGTTAACATAAAAAAATAAACTCCTCTCTTTAATATTTTGTCTTTTAATAACATCCAATCGCAATATAGAATAAGTTTTCTTGACAAAAGTGATAGTGGGTGACCGCAACTTTGGGAATAAATAAAAAAGAAAGGTTGAAATGGATATTTTATCTTATGAAAAATAGTATAAATATGACATTTTACTGGGATAAGGTGAATAAATTAAGAAAAAGGCATCTCCTTATCTTGTAACTGAAAGTTGCTGATGGCTTACGCCATCAATCGGAATAAATATCAACTATTTATTGATTTTTAATTATTCTAGGAAAGTTTCTGAAAGCATGCGCCATCTGTAATAATTAAAAATAAACGAATAGTTGATATTTACTCCGATATATGGCGCAAACCATCAACAACTTTCAGTTGCACGATAAGAAGATGCATTTTTCTTAATGATATATATATGTATGCATATTGATAAATAATTTTAGATATATGCAATAAATATATGTAATAATGCTTCTCTAAAAAGTTCAATCCCGATTTAATAGTATTTAGTCGTTTTCTATTCATCATTGAATTATCCTTTCATTCTATATGTATAGATGGCGCGTTATTGCTTTGTGTTAATTTATGCCTAACTGGCCTTGTCTTTATTGTTTGCGGAAGAGCATTGCTCGATGCAAATAGTTGAATGTAATTCTACTGTCCTATAAGCTTATGTCCATAGTTTTATTGAAAACCATTTCTGAGATTCCATCCTTCAGTGCTGCGTATATAAACAGAATCGTCCAATACAGTATTAGAACTCTGAGAAGCGGTCTGGTGGATTAAATTGGCGAAACCGCTGGGAGGGTTCACCACTGATGAGCCAAGCCCTTCAATATATTCTTTCATCGCAGTAAGGGCAGTAGAAGTTTGTATTATGTATAAAAGAAACAATCGTGCTTTTAAATCCTTTCATTTTATATGTATAGATGGCGCGTTATTGCTTTGTGTATCCTTTATATGTTTACATTATTATTATGTATAGAGATAAAAATATTATGTGATAAAACAATTATGGGAAAGATTATATACAAAACTAACATTAGCTATAATAATAAGGATTGAAAGAAAGATCTGGTTATTGCCCAGCACTCTACTTCAACAAATGAAATTACGTCCAGAGAATATCTTATCTCATATTGGAAGAGAGTAAGTAGGCTGTGATTGGTCAGACCACATTACTAGTGATTATTATTGGTTGATAGATATCACGTGTTTTATTCTAGTTGGTTGAAAGGTTGTTCCTTAATAAGTCTAATGGTGTTTGGAGTGAAAACATTCCTCTATTTTGAACATGACAACATTTATATTTAGATATAATTCGAATTGATGAGTGAAGTTAGATGGATGTTAGAAATAAGTAATTTTTTTATTTATTTATTAATCAACCCCAGGCGCGATATTGGAATATTTGCGCCTATTACAGAGGAAGAAAACAAAACAACAAACAAATTAGAACTTAGAATTGAGTGTTTACAAATTTACACATGTATTAATCGACAGAGTTAAAGTAATGGAGATGGTTGAATCAATATATGTTAGAACTCAAATGATAAAATATTTGTTTTTATATTATAGTAAAATATTTATTATTCTATTAACATATTATTAAGTTTTATTTTTATACTTTGCTACTCTGTAAACATCTCCTTATTGTATTTCATAAATCTTTTAATTTGTTCTTGCCGTATCATTCTGTTATTTGTCTATCCTAAATTTCTATGTTACAATATATAAAAGTTATCCTCATGTAACGAAAAAGGTTCTATTTAATAACACTATAAATATATTATTCATTTTCACGAGACCGTATAACGAAATATATTCTCTAAGACGAAACCCTCTATAAAGATAACTCTTTATAAGAGATAGAAAACCCCTTTATAAATAAAGATCCTATAACATTATTTTATATGTTGTCAATAGAAACCTTTGGTCGTGTTGTGTGTGTTGCTTATACCCGATAATAGTTATTCAATAGCAATGAAAATTGGTAGAAACAATAGATGCGAGAATGGCAAATGATAACAATGATAGTATTTAATATAACAGCTTCCAATGTAATCACGAAAAATACCTTTTTCTTATTTGAAAGATTGTTTAATATATAAAAATAAATAAATAAAAATTAGTAAGTTGCTTATCTTGAGTTATTTTGCGATGCCTGCAATTTATATATATGCAAGTTTTCCAATTAGCAGTGTATTTTATGATATTCTCTTTTCTTATCTCAACTCAATCATATCAGGGTATCAAGCTTGTAGAGCTTAAGATGGTGTCTGATGGGGATGAGTAGAGATCATCAATGGATGAGTTAATACAGTCAATAATATGGTTTGGTTTGCAGGTTGACAGTACATAGTGGGGAAAACCTTGCAACCATTTTGGAAAGTCATTGTCTATAGATGACCAGACTTAAGTTTGGTAATCAAAGACTGATTTAATATGATAAATATATGAAAATATATTGAAGTATTTAAAATTGAAAATTCAACGTAGTTTTTTTTTTGCTTATCCCTAGTACACGTGCTACAGGCCACGATAATCATGGTGGGTAGTTAGCGACTGCTTTTACTGTAAGCGCACCACATGTCTACACATGTGAAAAGCAGTTCGACTTTGCACTTACAAATGTGCCAGAGCCCCGTTTGGTTACTTGCACTCGCTGGTGGGGTTGGACTTTTGCAAGAATCGGGGTCCATTGGAGCATTTTTTTTAACAGAAAAAAAGTGTCCAATGCGGGAATCGAACCCGGGTCGTAGTGGTCGAAAACCAAACGGTTTAACCAGCCTTCAACCGACCCCCATTCAACGTAGTGATATAAATGAGATTTGATCTACTGAGTATTAAACTTATTTTAATTGAACGAACCATCGTTCTAGTATTTAAAACGACCATATAAAGACCTACGAAATATAATAGCATTGTCGTCGTGAGAAAGCAAGTAGAAAACAATTATATATTTGAAATAAAAGAAAATTTTAAAATCTTTAAAGAAAAAACGTTTGTGACATAAAAATGAGGTTTTAGGGTGTGGGAGCCGCTAATTATATATATTGAGAAATTGTTACAATTTTAGTGAAACCTAATAACTTGCCAAAACCGGTTTCTTTTTCTGTTAATTTACTTTAAGTGGAGCTAAAATTTATGAGAAAGTCATATAACTTCACGCATACTTTAACGTTTAGGTGGTCATTTTGCCGGTAGGATATTGATCTATAAAAAGAAAGATCACTTCTCCTGTTAAAATAGACAATAAAACTAAGCGTTGACTGTCTCCGAAGACTTGACAATTCGGATTGGTGACAAATCCACAACACTAGCGATGGAAAATTCAGAATTGCCCATCAGGAGACCATGGTTTCAATCTAAGGATCCTCGTCAGTCTAGGGAGGACTTTGATTTAAAGGGATTCGCTAAGGATTTATCTTCTTCTTCTTCTTTTTATCTCCACTCAATCATATTAGGATATCAAGTTGTGACCCGTGATGGTGTCTGTTTGACAACCATCATGACTGGGTGAAGTAGAATGCGTCTGCCTTTGTCAATAAGACTGGGAGAACTACTCAGTGACTTAGCTCCAAAAGAAAAGGCCGCCTCTGACATGAGAAACAGACGCCATGTGCAGCAGCTCCTAACATGGAGTACAAACGCTGCTCATCCTGTATCCCTGGATTAGCAGCCCTTACAAGGTACTATCAGCCGGGCCAGCTGAGCCCAGGTTTTTTAGCGAGCTTGTTACTGCTCCCCCTCCTCCTTTTTCATCCGATCTTAGGACCGGCAAAGGCGGAGTTTCGAGGGATTTATGAAATATTCAAAACTTTCCATAATGCTATTTAGCTGGAAAATTTACAAATTCTATGGGCCAGAATATAGATGATAATTGTGAGCACGTAGTGGCAATAAAAAGGGAAAAAATCACACATACATCAACAGAAACTACTAGAAAGCTGTAGAGAGCCAATAAGCAGAAGTAAAAAACGGACGTGAGGACCAGTAGAAGGATGGTCTAAACCGTTGGTTTTCGACCACTATGACGCGGGTTCGATTCCCGCATTGGGCACTTTTTTCTGATTAAAAGAAAATGATCCAATGGCCCCCAATTCTTGCAAAAGTCCAACACCACCAGCGAGTGCAAGTAACCACGGGGCTATGGTACAATTGTAAGTGCAAAAGTCGAACTGCTTTTCACACGTGAAAACATGTGGTGCACTTACAATGAAAGCAGGTCGTCAACCTCTACCCACCATGATTATCATGGCCTGTACCACGTGTACTAAGGATAAGCAAAAAAAAATCGTCGTATAAATAGACCGGTTAAGACTTATATTCTAGCGCTTTCAAGCGATCTCTCACTCTCAAGGCAATAAAGGATTGTTGAGTTCATACATCAAGATGAGGGCCATTCCATAAAAATAAAGCTGTCGAAGCAGATTGAGCCCATTACCTAGAAGATCTAGTCAATAAATCAATATTTAAACACCATTTGATTGGAATCAATACATTTTCCACCCTAACCATCGATTACTAATTAATCTTTTGAAATATAACAAAGAAATTCAGTTTTGTCTTTCCGTGACCTAGAAAAATCTGAAAATCGAAAAGGTTAATAGTTTTTCCGATATTTAAGATAGATATTTGTAATTAGAGTAATTTAATTTAAAGGATCCTAAATCGGGGGTAAATATTGATTATTTCTAGCAATGGTAAAACTCCATTTTGCAGGTTTGTTTTTTAATGGAGTCGTAAATTATTCACATCACAAACTTTTTTACTACTTTACTTTTAACGCTTCGACGCCCTCAGTCGTTCTTTCAAAGAAAATATTTGTCTACTATTTACTTTTCTAAAATTTCTGATGTTCTAATACTCTAAAAGCGTGGAGACATACTCCAAACAACGAAATTAAATTAACGAATATATTAAAATATTTTAATTAAAAGGCATATATTAGATCAAAATATAATTATTTTACCAATATTTCACTTGGCTGAACGCCAACCTTTATCAAGGTGTTATAACATATTTATGTTTGTCAACAACAAACTCAGCGCCACATAACGTCAACAGAATTAAGTTTTAAAAATAATTTGTTATATTCAATGGGGAGAAAAAAAATCATATGTATATATTTATATTTTGGACAAAATAAATATTGTAAATTTAGGGTGTGAATATTTTGAAAATTAACAATAACGCCTATTTTATATTTATAATTATAATATAATAAAATATCTAAAAATTGGAATGTTATGTTGATGACATCTTATATGTTGGTTAAAACGAGAAGCAAGATGAACTCTTTGATTTCATAAGCAGTTTATAGCCAAGTATTCAATTTACGCAGAAAAATATAAAGCCTTGAATGGATTACTTTTTTGTACATAGAGTGCAAAAAAAAAGGAAACTTTATCCAGACAAAGGTCCATAAGAATATTGTAACAAAGTTTATATTTTGCTATACTCTGTACACTTCCCTCTTTTGCTTATCTTTTGTTTATCACTCATAGTTTGTTCTTGCCTAAAATAAATTGTTGTATCATCCCGAAGTTGGTCTTCCCTAATTTTCCACGTGGCATTTTGGTGGAGATGCTGGGTAAATTAGGGAAGACAAACTGAAGATCGCCTGAAAAGATCTAGAGGCCATGGGTGCTGTGATCTACATTTTCGGAGACTGGCTCCAGGATTCCACCGACGTGTCAAAGCCAAGACTTCCCTCCAAGATGACGATATCCCTATAGACGATACGACGACAAAGCCGCTTTTCACGTCGCAAGAAAAAGGACACAAAGGTACTAAAGACAAAGCTCCAACACTCCGATGGAATCCTTGGCAGAAGCACGTCAGATCCATGTCAGTAACTACAATAATTTCAAGCTGTGGGCCACAGCTCCCATAGGGAAGGAGCGATGTAACAAAGTTTATATTTTTCTATACTCTGTACACTTCCCTCTTTTGCTTATATTTTGTTTATCACTCATAGTTTGTTCTTGTCTAAAATAAATTGTTGTTTCATCCCGAAGTTGGTCTTCCCTAATTTTCCAACTGGCAATATTATCGAACTGCACACCGTATTTAAGTGAATGGTATATTAGCGCTTAATTTTACATTATTAGTCAATTTAAATAACCAGACTCCTACATAGCTATTGTACTGCTTGTTCATCTTTATTTTATAAATACACTTGATTTTATTTTCACTTGTCATCTCCTAGAGAATTCTTGACCCTGTCTTCACCAGATTCCTTTTACATAAAATCCCGTCAACATTGGTAGATCTATGTTTAAACACTAGATGGACCAATCTGTTGAAGTAAAAATATGTTTTCAAGCATTGCCTATCATTATTGCCAGGATTGTCTGAATTGTGATAGAAGCTCATTTATAAAGACGAAAAGGCCTAAGATTTCAAATTTATTCTTGGTATGTAGTGACTTATGAAGATACAAAACTCGTTATTTCATAAATACAACACGTTGGTTTGATATTCAGATTGATGGAGACAATTCTAAAAATGAGTGAGTTGCAATAATTGTAAATACCCAAACGTGGCCCTAGCTCGCATCTTGTAAGTACAATATCTACTTGTATAGATATGTAATGCACTTATCGTAAAAGACAATAACTACCTAACATGAATATTCTGGATGTACTTGTACTTGAGATAAGTAAAATAAATAGGAAACAAGAAGCGATCTGATGAAAAGAAGATTATTTCATTCAAATAATTGTTATAATAGAATATTGGATTACATAATATATTTTGCCCGTTCTAATTTGATTTAAAATCAAATCTTCAATAAATACTGTCTAATCATTTCGAATTAAACATAGTAGATGACATTTGTTTCATTCGTTTGAATCCTACTTTGTAAAACCATTAATATTAGTTTCTTTATGACACATGACTTTTGTTTCTTTAGTGGGATTTCTACATTGATTATTCATTGTACATAGTTAATATAATCCATATTATCATTTTTTTCAAATAGTGCAGACTGTGCACATTGTATGTATTGACAAGATGTCAATAAAATTATTTTAATTGTCTACATTGAGGGAAACCACATTAAAATCAGTTATTTTTCATGTTAAAAATCTAAAATATGTATTTTTCTCCGCCCCCTCTCCAGAAGAATCTAATAATTGATAAAGAAAATAACCATTCCATCAGAATGAAGTTTCAGTATAAGTAGGAAATATGGTTTCTTCAGAAGATAGTTTTATGAAATTCTTTGCGGCTCAGCATCATAACTCAAGAAGATTAGACCATACTTGAGATCCTTGGAGACATAAAAGTACTTAAGTCAGTATTTCATGACTTAAATAAATCCTCTCGTTAAGTCACATATATATAGCCATATATATGAATACATAAAATATATGATCCTAATAAAAGCTAAGTGGCTCCAAGCTCGAATCTCAATGGGGTAAACTTTTTTTGGTGAACGCAATATTTTTATTAGCATTTTACATTTTTGAATAATGCACGGTATTTAGTTTTATATTAGTAAATCATTTTAAATATGTTCCAAAATAGGCACCTTTCCTTTTAATTTGAAATATATAAGTTGTTTAGGAATTTTCTAAGTTGGTAAATATTTGATAAAATTTTATATATTTGAAAAATTTATTCAATGAAAATTACGTTTAAAATTATTTTTGTGGTTCTTCTATGTAAAAATAAATCATGTGAAATACACTTGTGTTAGCAGTGTTTTGTCAATATGTTCTCATTACAGTTCAAAGGTTAATAACACTCGTTCGGCCAATAGTTGGGAGTCAAACCGCTGAAATATTTTTTTTATTTCAACACACAAAAAGCGATATCCCGGCTAGGTATAATTGCGTCGATTTACATTTTTTAAACAGAAACAGTTATAAACATATTACACAAGAAAAGTAATCGAAATAAAAAGAGAAACAATAATATATTTTAGGAACCTGAACTTTTTAACTGCTGTAATATGAAAATCAATTTGTGTTTATTTCCTCATGAATATCAATTTATTTGCATATGATAAAGTTAAATAATCCGTCTGGAGCAGTATATATTATCAAAGAACAAATACTCTAAAGCTCGGCTAAATAAGAAGAAACTACAAGAAACTCAGGGGATGATTCCCTGAGAAGAGTAACAGCGCGTCACTAAAACGTCGAGAAATACAAATCCTTAAATATATATAAGTCAGTGTATGTATGTATGTATGTATGTATGTTTGTCGGCTATACACGTCCACAATACGTAGTTAATCTGACTGATATTTTAAAAGTATATATAGTAGAATTTGGAAAAAACTTATAGTGAAAATTTCAGGTCTCTATCCCGAAAATTCGTCGAGTTTTTTGCAAATTTGCGTTGCAAATTTACTTTTCGCTCGCGAACAGCGCCTCTAGCAGTGAATATGGGAGGTAATATCAGCTGACCTAATGTATATGTAAAGTTTAGAGCGGGACGTTTCACAAGAGTGACATCCACGGTGCCAATTTATAATTGTAACAAATAGTATTTGAATAAAAACATTTAATCGGGTTAAACCCGGGCGTTGCCCGGGTCATTCGGCTAGTTGTAAATTTAAAAAAAATTGGTTGATATGCTGAATTAGGGATTCTATCCAGGGAAGTTGGTTGTCCAAAAAAAATATAGTAAAAATACCACAAATAATATTAAATATACCATACGACTACCAGCCCTGTTAAACCTGTTTTCGATACAAAAACCTTTTTCCTTCAAAAAATAAATTCTATATTTGAGAAAACACAAAGTTTTCTATTCTATAACTCTAGTTTAACAGGGTGTTGTAAAAGGAAACCAGGTCTCACAATGAGCTAAAGAAAAAATTGGAATTGGGCGACACAAGAGACAGAAGGAATTGTCACATGATGGACAGAGAGATGACAGCTAAACAAAGGATCACTTTTCTCTCAAACCTACGATACAAAGACAACACTTCAAAACCAATTTTATCTCTCACCCAATTTCTTTTCGAGAGAAAGGTTTTTTAAAGAAAGAAATAAAGTCTCCTAATGACTTTTCAAACAAACAACTATATATTGATATATATTAGATACAAAAATTATACACGTTATAGAGTGTTATACAATATAAAGATATTGTTAGAGAAAGCTATTCGTCATAAGCAGTTTTTTAATAGTGTTTCCTAATTGAAAATTTTAGTATAGAGACTGTTTCTAGTTAAATATACACTCATAGATAAAACTTAAGGAAGTTGTACCTTTTACCATGTATTTCGAGATTCAGACAACAACTCTGAAAGATATTACAGTGACCTTTATTGAAGACACACGAGATAACCAAGTGTGTATACACTCATGGACAAAACTTAAGGAAGTTGTACCTTTTAGCATGTATATCGAGATTCAGACAATAACTCTGAAAGATATTTGATATACAGTGACCTACAGGTGCGCCCATCGGTTTTATAAAACAATTAACGGATCCTCGTGGCTTACTTATTGTAATGATCCTGATTCACTAAGGAATGCTATCCCTGGAATATTAAGAACTGCGATAGAGCAAACAATACAAAACGACTTAACAAGAATAACCCAATCAAAGTTTAATTCCCACTATAGAGACATATATACAACGTTTACCACCGAAGAATACTTCTTAAGTGAACTCCCTTTTCCTATCATCAGATTAATTGCACAATTTAGAACCCTTTCAATTTTTTTCAGAGAACACCATTTGATTTTATTGAGGCGTGAAGACCTGAAATGCACTTTCTGTGGATCAGGAATAAAAACGGAGATGTTGCACTACTTATTTGACTGTGCTGCTCTGTCTGAGGAAAGACGAAAACTAAATGATAAAACGGGGCAACTTTGTCCTTCATTTCCGGCACTGATTAATGAAATATCAAAGAATAGGTTTATAGCGATGGCGATATTTGGATTCCACAAGACTATAGCCCGGAAAAAGGCCTCACAGTGTTCTCCCTATCCCTTGTGAACTGGCGAATCCTGTATAGGGCGAGAGGCCCTAAATAAAGGCTTTTGTTGTTGTTTGTTGATATACAGTGACCTTTATTGAAGACACACGAGATAAAAAAGTGTGATCAAATTTGTCTCTGTCTCCATAAAAAAAAGAAGATGACCGGCGACATTAAAATATACATTTACTATCCACGCCCGATGAAGAACGTTCTGTTCGAAAGCTTGCGGTAATAAAGAAATCTACACAAGAAGCTCCTCTTATTGTTTATTATTGTTTTAATTAAAATATACAGTTCCTTAAGTTTTGTCCAAGAATATATACAAGTATATATACGAGTATATAATTATATAAAATAGCAAGGGGATAATTATGAGATAAGACTTAATTCCTATCAAATAATTAAAAGTAATGAAGCTAATTAGATTTAAAATGTCATCCATAAAGATAAGTTAGAAAAGGGAGCTGATATACATGTATATATATGTCGTAAACCCGGATAAGCCAACAAGTGAGTTGGAAGCAGTCGGGGTTGAGTGGCAAGGCGTGCAGAGTGGGAAGTCCGCACGGGACAGTAAGGACAAAGTTTGGGATCAAAAGACGCTCTACTAGTACGTCTCACGTGGCACCAGGACCAGGGGAAAGTTGAGGATTAACTGAGGAAAGCTCGGTGTCCTGCATGAAGCCGCGGAGGCAAAAAGTTGCCTGTCCGAAAATATCCACTGTAGCCTAACTAACTGTCAACATCCGGACCAACGCCCCTTCTTTGTCCCTCTCTGGATCCCCCGAGTGTCCAGTGGCAAACTGGTGTCACTTTGAGACGACTAGAAAAGACATCATACTTTATTACTTACACATCACATTGTTTAAATTACGATATATATATAAAACACAATAAGTGTGAATATATATCTTCTAATATAATAATTTGAATAAACAAATACTTTAACTTGCAAACAATAGAAGTTTTAGAAGTCTCTTTGCCAAGTCAATCTACAGAATATAGCTAATATGTTGGAAAAGAAAAAAAATTGAAGAGGCCATATTTACACATCTCGCGTCTGAAAGATGAAGAATTTCCGAAAGCATAATTATAGAATGAGTGTTTTAAAATAACTGATGATTGTTTTTTTGTTGTTTGTTTCGTTTTTGTGTGTTGTGTGTGTTGTGTTTGTTTGTTATTTAATGATAAATCGATTTGGAGAGCGAGAGAAATTATCAAAAATATGTATTCATAAACAATAAGTACCATTTTTTGGTGAAGGTAAACAATTAATTTTGATAACTAGTTCAAATTTCCTCTCGTTGCTTTGATAATTCCGTAGAATTGTGTATTTTACTCGAAAGCTTGTGATATTTCTCAAAATAACATTGATTTAGCCTGTTCCCTGATATTTGGCCTACCCAATTTCTTGATAAATCAAGAAAAGCCATCCAAGAATATATATAGGTTAAATATATTATGGTAACATTTATGTAGCATACAAATCATATTGAAAAGTCAAAATGATTAATGACAAAAGAAGATAAACAGAAAGTAATAACGCACCATCTATATAAACGGAATGAAACTCTTAAGCACGTTTGTTTCTTTACCAAACAAAACAAACTTCCTTTTGTCATTATTACGATGAACATATATATATTACTGTCCTCAAAGCTATTCTCCATTGTTTTATTAAATATCATAACTCAGATTCCCTTTACAGTTTTGATACAGAAGCAGAATCGTTTAATACATTAGGTAGAGCTCTAAAAATCGGTATGGTAGATTATATTGACGAAACTGCAAGAAAGGTTTACTACTGATGATTCAAGCCCTCCCAATATTTTTTTTTTACCATCGAAGTTTGGACACCAATGGATAATGGGCTACCTAAACCAAACTCTGTACGCCTGTTTTGTAAGAATAGTATGAAGTTGGCTTAAATTTTGAAGAATTTGTTCTTTATAGGAAAAGAAAAAGGTTAAGAAAGAGTCAGCGAGCATTGGCAGTTGGCCATTTTGTAAAATTTCTTGAATCATCAGATACGATGCCTTTAGGACCATAAACATAAATTAAAATACAAAATAGATTTTTGTTTTTGTGCAAATATCAAATGGCCCAAGTAGTGTATTTTTCTGTTTCTTTTTCTTGATTAGTTCTTTGTCTCCATTGATACTATATTTCACTATATTGAATTCTTCGATTTTTTCTTCTTAGCTTCTCATCTAGTCTTTTAGGTGAGTTTACTCTTTCTCAATTGTTGGTTTGGGATCGGCAGGAGCGGAGAATGACTCGGGTACGTCAGAGACGTTTGGGACGGTCATATTACGGCCATTTTGTTCATCAGATCCATCGCAGAAACAATCCTCATCTGCAGATCTCTCGCCGGACACTCAACATGCTGGATACCTTGGTGCGGGACCTGGTGGGCAAAGTCAGTATGGACGCTGCACTACAGACCGAAACGGATGATCGATCCACGCTGCTTCCTAAAGACATCCAAGAATGCCTGAAGCGACATTTAGGTGACGGGATCTCTTCCGTAGCTCAAAAGACTTCGCCAAAATCTGCCTTCAGAAATACGACCGCCGACAGAAACATCGTCAACGCTCTAAAAATACATCCTCCGCTTTGGGAAAATGAATCGAAGAATATCGAAATTTCTCTTTCTCTCCATTTCCAAGTAAATTATTTCTTCGGTTGCCAGAGATTACTGATTAAAAAAGAATTGCCATAAAACTTTTTCAAATTCTCTAATTCCTTCTTCTTTATTTATATTTTTCTTCGTTTTAGCTTCATTCATACGGAGTAGTTTATCAACCTCAATAATAATTAGAAAGTATTTTAATGACATCAGAATCAAATTATCTCTCAATGTACCAAGTCCTACTTTCACGGATATATAAAATTCTCAATGAGAAAATTGGTGAATATAATATCTTATCTAACATCCTGGCAGATATAAGCCTTTTTTTTTAATTTCAACAGAATGATTGTTATTTGGACAAAGAATTCAGTATTTAGGCTTATTTGAGTGTCTTCTGTATATAAATTAGTGGTAAAAAATGTCTAAGGCAATTCATAGTTTCCTTCATAAGTCAAATCGTATAACGGTATATATTTAAACCTGTTAAACCAATAAAAATAATTTTATCAATGAGTATATCTTTTGTTTTAATATAAAAAACAATCTTTCAAGTTCTCTCTAAACAACAACAAAAGTTGTTGATTTTTCTCTGATGAGATGTAAGCTCATGTATGCACAAAGGTAAATCCCAGAAATGATCGTTGAATCTGTAAAGATCCCTCAGAGGTACCATTCGTGATGTACACGAGATTTTCTACCTCCATGATGGTCCTTGGCATTATCAGCAGTGAAGGTGGTGCCTACTGACTTTTTTAAACAAGGCCATAAGATTTACACTAATATCTACATCAATGTTCTGAAAGCCGTCGTGAATCTTAGAATGAACAGGATGACAGCAAAGATAGCTATGTCTCCCAAGAGGACTCAGTTTCAGCCCACATGGAAAAGGAAGACACGGGCATGGGTAACACTTAAAAACTCCAGCAACTACATTACCTATTAAAAAAATATGCATATATTGGATTTCTAATTATTTTATTGTTCCAATATTTACCTATATTAACCTATATATTACCTATATTTGGCCTGCAAACTTCTTGACTTCAATACACTTTACTAACAGGTACCTGGGGTTCTTGAGAGAAATGTATATAAAGTTCACCACAACACCATTTTGACTGTAAAGTATGAGGTTCATATGGTGATGACACAAATGGATATATCAACATCGCCAAGGCCTGGTCATCATTTCTCACTCGCCTCGAAACTGTCGTAGCTAATAATGGAGACTAGAGTGAAAATATTAAAATTTGATCATATCATCTCTTCTATGCCAATTATCATTTCAATATATTGAAATCGCTTTTAAAAAAACCTTTTAAATTCCATCATAGATTTTTCCCGTTCACCTGACACAGCCTAGTGCGGTGGATCCACTTGGATAACAAAGTATCATTTAGCCATTTCTATTATGATTTAATATATTTCAAAAATCAAACTCCTTGGCCTCTCCTCTCTTTAAATGTTTTATCTTATATTCATACTTTAGAATTTGATAGGGTTGAGGTCATTCAACGCAGACCTTAAAACTCTGAATGAGGACTCTAATTTTAAGAAGAAATGAATGATATAAACTTTCCCGGCTTATCAATCCATACATTGATGTTGTTTTGGTGAATCTGCTAAATTCAACCTATCTGAATACAGTCTTGAGTGGTTTGTGCTGGAAGGTCAAAATAAGATCTTTTAAAAAGGTTTAAGTAAACTATTTTAAGCCAACCTGCAAAGAGAAAGTTTTCCATTATGTATTAGTTGTCTTCTACTGAACTAGCTGTTGGTGAATGTATACGAGAGTTCTAATGGAATTCTAATGTCGCATAACATTTATTGCTTTTATCTCCCTTTTCCAAAGGATCAGTCTATAGATTGGAGATATTGAGAAGGTTTAATGGGAGGATGGCCAGGCTTGGTCCCTTTGAAGCTATCTAGTAGGAGCAAGGTCCAGGGGGAGAGAATCAGGAGTTTGTATTTCCAGATGATGATCGAAAGATGAGCAGGAAGTGGGGCTCGGATAGTAGAGTGTTGGTTCAGGAAATTCATCTTTTATCCAAATGATATCTTGTGAGCATCAGCAAGCTGGATGTAAGCGTGAGATTTGACATCAGCGAGAGGATCAAGAATTTGAGTTGATGGTTCTCCGACATCAAAAAATACACATTGAGGTATGAGGCTCAGTGTCAGAACAGGTGCGTTGGTTCAAGTTTGGCAAGTAATATTGAGCATGTTGTTATTCATCAACAGAGCAATAACATCTTCAGGGTACCCTCGTGGCAATTTAGGAGTAGGAATCAAGCTTTCCAGTAGGCAGGGAAATGACTTCAATCAATATAATCAGAAGAAAGGGCAAGAGCATGTCTTCAAGGCATCAATATTTCCGAGGATCATCATGAGAGCAGATCGCTGGCATCGGCTTCAGGAAGGGATAATGGCCATCAGAAAGCTGTCTTGACAGGCTAATGAAAAAGATGGATAGCTAGAGGAGTATTTTAACTGAACTGTGTCTAATTCATTTCATCGTTGTAACTTTGCCGCATTATTTCTGGAAGTGTACACTCTGTTATGCCTGAGAGTAACACTGTTAACCATGTCGTATTAGTACTAACCACGGCCTGAACTTACACCATTTATTTGTTACTAGTTATTCAGAGCCTATATAGATTAAAACGTTGTTTTAACTCTACGATTGTCTCTTTTTGTTTTGCCAGACTTAAGGACCTGTTAATGAATTTTGAAAAACACTCAACCAATCCACTAAATATTAAGAATTTTGAAGTAAAAAAGCCAATGAAAAAGTATTTACAAAGCCTTTAAAGCCCTATGAAGGTCCTTAAGCCCAGAAAAACAATAAAAAACAACCATAAAGATAAAACTAACGTAATCACTGGCATCTGAATAATCAGAACAAATAGTGGCATAAGGCCCTACCGCAGTCAGAACGGATACGACAATTTTAACAAGTGTCACAAACAGACACAACAAAGGGTACACTACACAGAAACAACACGACAGAATTACAACGACAAAATAAACTAGGCATAGCCTAGAAAAAAAGCTCCTAAAACTATCCATCTCTCTCAAATACCTGTATCTCAAGCCGACACTCAATGCAACAATGTAACGCTCCTTAGTAACAATTTCTTAACCTCCTTTTTTACCTTTTGAAAATCATTAATACCTACACCGAGACATCTTTATTAAGACCACGGTCTTACAGATTCACCACAGGAAGGAAGCATAGATAGAGCTCCTATACTCCAGGCAGCACAGAACCCAACAACAGCCTCCTGGTCATCCACAAAAAGTATAAAATTGGTATTTTTCGCATTACACGGAAATTATGCATATTGGCTGACATTTTAGCGGTCAATCATATGTTACATTTTACCTTGGTCGAATCAATTCCAAATAACTACTTCAGAATTAAAATTCAACAGAAAAATACACTACGTTCTCTATACAAATTTCTTTTAAAAACCGATTTTCATTGAAAAATGCTTCTCGCGGTTTATAATAGAATTTCTTTATTTGCATAATCATTCTCTTGATAGCATTATCATCGTGAGAGAGAAAGTGAGAGGGAAAATAAATAATTATATACATAAAATATTTCCATAAATCATATTAAAGAATCAAATATATCTTTGTAGAGAGAGAGAGAATAAGTTATTTAAGATTAGTTTACATAATGTGACTTTCCTATTTATGTAAAAAATTCTCAATTACACACACATTTCTATATTAGGAATACCTCGTAAATCACGACCACCATTAAGGAATCTGTAAAAACAGTTTTATGACCTCAGCAATTTTTTTCCTTGTGTGATGTGGAGATTGGACTAAACAGCCTGATCTTTCCACATTTATATTATAGATGCCTTTGTCTTTTCTATGTAGAGATGAACAATGCGCTATGCAAAATTTGCATATATGTCTAGGGTTTACATCATATAAGTCTATATATGACGCGCTGACGAGCGCCAAAAGCGCGAAACGTGATCGTGGATGGCTTTTCTTGATTTATCAAGAAATTGGGTTGGCCAAATATCAGGGAACAGGCTAAATCAATGTTTAGTTGATTTCTGTTCCACCAGATATCGCTCTGCCTTCTGTAAAGCACATGTGCTCCTGGTCAGGATTTGCCATTTTTAATATTAAATCTATATAGTTAAGTTGAATATAATATGATGCATCAGCACACATGTGTTATCAAAATTCGAAACTATTATAGACGCGTATGATTCTTTTTAAAAATAAACAATTTCTACTGTGTTAACTGCACTGGAAAAAAATAGATTAAACTGGCGAAATCGCTTGGAGGGTTCACCACTGATGACCTAGGCCCTCCCATTAATTTTTCCATTGCAGTAGGGACAGTAGAAATTGTTTATTTTTAAAAAAGAATCATACGTGTCTATAATTCGAAACTATTATAATAGTTTCGAATTTTAATAAGTTGAATATATCTTAACCAAGAAATACTATAAATTGATAGGTGTATAATAGGAACACCAGAACAACAAAAACAGAAAGATCTGGTATAATATATTGAAGAAAACCCTGTAAGGGTTTTCCAATGACAAGCTAGGTTCTCTCTATATATTTTTCTTATTGCAGTAGAAATATTCTATTAAACAAATATAGCGTTTGAATCATTGCTAAATTCTCGAATATATTATACCTATATATTATAGAGGCCGTTTTTTGTCTTTTCTATTTAGAGAAGAACAATGCGCTATGCAATATTTGCATATATGTCTAAGGTTTATATTATATATAAGTCTATATATAGCTAAGTTTAATATATCTTAACCAAGAAATACTATAAATTGCGAGGTATATAACTGGCAAACCAAATACAAAAACAGAACGATCTGTTATAATACAAGGTATGTCCCATAGGTTCCCGGACTGGGACCATGAAAAATAAATAAATGAAAAATGAAATAAATTTGACTGTTTTTTTATAGAAAAAAATATCTGGCAACATGGTACCAATATCGAGGCTGTACGTGCGCGCGCGCCAAGGTCATTATAATTTATTTAAAGGTTACACCTAGCGCTGCGGCGATTTTACGATGGAACAAAAATTGAAGCAGAGGATTTACATAGAATTTTGGCGTAAAACGGGACACAAATCCTACCTCAACCACCCTATTCCCCAGACATCGCACCAAATGACTTTTTCCTTTTTCCCAAACTTAAAGCAGTTCTGAAAGAAAGACATTTTGACACCAGGGATGACATAATAGAAAAATCGCTGTTGGCATTGAAGAGCATTCCAAAAGAGGCCTATAAAAACTCCTTAGACAAATAGGAGAAACGATGGCGCTGGTGCGTTGAAGCAAAGGGGGATTACTTTGAAAGGTTTTAATAATTAAAAAAATACATCTTACCTTTTTTTTTATGGACCCAGTCCGGGAACTTATGGGACATACCTTGTATATTGATGAAAACGATTTGAACGTTTTACCAATGATAAGCTAGGTTCTCTCAATATATTTTTTTATTGGAACTGGAACTTTCTATTAAGAAAAAATAGAGTTTAAATTATTGTTAAATTCTCGAATATATTGTATCTATATATCATAGACAATTCAATATATTTATATTATAGAGGCCTTATTTGTCTTTTCTATGTAGAGAAGAACAATGCGCTATGCAATATTTGCATATATGTCTGAGATTTATATCATTCATGTCTATATATAGAAGTCACACACTATATAAAGAATCCTACGGGTCTATAATAGTTTCGAATTTTCATAACAGATGGCGCGCTAATGCATCAATTATCTATATACAGTTACGAGCGTCATTCCTAATCAGTCATCTTTGTCACCGTTTGCTTTTTGTTTGGAATGGCGCCCTCCTATTGGTTGGCAACGATCACGCCACTTTTGCCACCCCCCCCCCCCCCCCCCCCCCCATCATGCCCCCCCCCTCCCATTTCTGTAACTATTGTGTTGGAGCGGGTCGCTCCTTAAATAAATGCATATATTAGTTAATAACCAAATGGAATGCTCTCTTTCTCTTTCCCAGTAAGAGACGCCTACGGAAGCCAACAGTACATAGACAGATGAAGCACATAGGCTATAGTTATTAAAAAACATATGCATTTATTTAAGGCGCCAAATTATAATTGTAACAAATAGTATTTGAATCAAAACATTCAATCGGGTAAAACACGGGCGTTGCCCGGGTCATTCGGCTAGTATATATATATACTGGACACCATCCTGGAGTCTGCCAAGACACACATCTATAAGTACTTCCTCGGCGTGGAACTGAGGAGTGTTCAAGAAGACTTTGTCTGGAGGAGAACTCTCTCAAGGTGGGGAAACCTTCTTTGCTGAAGAAATTTGTACATATATACAACTATATATATTCCCCTATATTTTATATATCCTTTATTTACTATTTTATTATATATTATCCTATATTCAATCTTAATATTTTTCTATAGCAATTGATTGAAGTATTCAATAAAATTGTTTAAATTGGATATTGGATATGAAATAGGTGAATATATCATGATTTAAAGTTAATAATTTTCAACACAAGTGATTCTATATTAGATATTATAAGATTTTTAGTTTTTTGTAGTGATATTTCTTTTATATTTACTAAATTGGATAGTAAATTGAGAGCTTCAGGATAATATGGTGAAAGATGTTGAAAAAAACTACAAAGATTCTTACAATATTTTCCTTTTTTTTTTGTTTAAATATGCAAGCTTTCAAGTGAGATAATCGCTTTTCAAAGGACCTAATTATTAATTAAATCTCTGTTTTTTACTTACGACTGTTGAAGAGCGATTATCACTTGAAAGCTTGAATTTTAAAATAAAAAAGGAAACTTATTGTGAGAAATCTGTAGTTTCTTTTTTATTTCTGGCTTACACTTGATCAGTAATAAGCCGTTAGAATTATGATTTTATTAAATAAGGCAACAGGTTTCTAAAGATAAGTTTATCTTCTATGTTTATTACAATCTCAAGTTTTCAGGTATTTCCGCTCTTCTACAAGGGTACAAAAATGAACAATGATGATACGCCGTTAGATAAATATTTAGAAAAAAAATCATGTAAGGCGATAAGTTTCTTTTAAGTCTTTTTTATTTAACACAAAGCAATAACGCGCCATCTATATATCTATATTAATAAAATGCAAATTTCATAAGTGGTGTTCGCTAAAAACTTTCGTTACAATGCATCAATTTCGACCAAATTTTCAACATTTATGTAAAACGAGATGGAGCAGGTTTTGCTTAACATCAAAATATTTTTCCTAACTTTAACATGCGTATCTTCGCTGTTATCGATTAAATACAAAAAAAAATCAACAGAGTTAATTTTATTTATATATAAATACAAAAAAAAATTCAGCAATTCATTCAACTCAATCTAAAAAAATATTCAAAACAAGCAATTTTAAGATAACACCATATGTAAAATAGTCGGCCAAGAAAACAACAACGATATTACATCTTTCTCACATATTCACACACAATCTTGATTAATAATTAAAACTAATCTTTAACATTGTTTATTATACTTCATAATATATAATATTCGTTAGGCAAACTTTCACTCGGATAAAACCCGGGCGAAGCCGGGTACACATCCGCTAGTATATAATAAAAGGATTTAAAAGCGCGAATGTTTCCTTTATACATAAAACGAACTTCTACTGTCTTTACTGCGATGAAAAAATATATTGGGAGGGCTTGGCTCATCAGTGATGTACCCTCCCAGCGGTTTCGCCAATTTAATCCACCAGACCGCTTCTCAGAGCTCTAATACTGTATTGGATCATTCTGCTTTTATATGCTACACTGAAGGGTGGAATCTTAGAAATGGTTTTCAAGTAAACTATGGACATAAGCTTATAGGACAGTAGAATTACATTCAAATATTTGCTTCGAGCAATGCTCTTCAGCAAACTATAAAGACAAGGCAAGTTAGGCATAAATTAACACAAAGCAATAACGCGCCATCTATATATATAAAATAAAAGGATTTAAAAGCGCGAATGTTTCTTTTATACATAAAACCATTGAAAACCATTTCTAAGATTCCATCCTTCAGTGTAGCATATAAAAGCAGAATGATCCAATACAGTATTAGAGCTCTGAGAAGCGGTCTGGTGGATTAAATTGGCGAAACCGCTGGGAGGGTACATCACTGATGAGCCAAGCCCTCCCAATATATATTTTCATCGCAGTAAGGACAGTAGAAGTTCGTTTTATGTATAAAAGAAACATTCGCGCTTTTAAATCCTTTTATCTTTTTTATTTATACAAGTTTTTGCGTATTTATTCTCTCATACGTAATTATTTTTTATTCCTATTGAAGGGCATGAAGACTCTAATTTTAAGATGAAATAAATGATATAAACTTTCCGGCATATCAATCCATACATTAATGTTGTTTTGGTGAGAAACTGTCCAATTCAATCTATCTGAATACAGTCTTGATTGATTTGTGCTGGAAAACAAAAAATAAGATATTTTAAAAGGGTTTGAGTAAACAATTTTGAGTCAATTATAAAGCCACCCTGAAAAAGGAAGTTTTCCATTATGTATTAGTTGTCATCTACTGAACTAGCTGTTGGTGAATGTATACGAGAGGTCTAATGGAATTCTAATGTCGCATAACATTTTTATTGCTTTTATTTTCCTTTGTCATAGGATCAGTCTAGTGATTGGAGATATTGAGGAGGTTTAATGGGAGGATGGCCAGGCTTGGTCCCTTTGAAGCGATCTAGTAGGAGCAAGGTCCAGGGGAAGAGAATCAGGAGTTTTTATTTCCAGATGACGATAGAAAGATGAGCAGGTAATGAGGCTCGGTAGTTGAGTGTTGGTTCAAGAAATTAATCTTTTATTCAAATGATATCTCGTGAGTATCAGCAAGCTGGATATAAGCGTGGGATTTCACTTCAGCCGGTGGATCAAGATTTGAAGTTCGTGGTTCCTCGACATCAAGGTTTACACATTGATACAAGAGTCTCAGTGGTCAGAGCGAATGCGTTGGTTCAATAAATTCATCTTTTATCTAAGTGATATCTTATGAGCATCAGCAGGCTGGATGTAAGCGTGAGATTTGACATCAGCGAGAGGACCAAGATTTTGAGTTGATGGTTCTCCGACATCAAAGAATACACATTGAGGTATGAGGCTCAGTGGTCAGAGCGAGTGCTTTGGTTCAAGAAATTCATCTTTTATCCAAGTGATATCTTGTGAGCATCAGCAAGCTGGATGTAAGTGTGAGATTTTACATCGGCCAGAGGATCAAGATTTTGAGTTGATGGTTCCACGATATCAAGGAATTCACATTGCTGCATAAGCTCAACGGTCAGAGCGAGTGCGTTGGTTCAAGATTGGCAAGTAATATTGAACTTGTTTTTATCCATCATCAGAGCAATAACATCTTCAGAATACCCTTCTTGCAATTTTGGAGCAGGAATCAAGGTTTACAGTAGGCAGGGAAAATACTTTGATCCAAGATAATCAGAAGAAACGGCAAGAACTTGTCTTCAAGGCATCAATATTTCCGAGGATCATCATGAGAGCAGATCGCTTGGCATTAGTATCATGGAGGGATCATGGCCATCAGAAAGCTGTCTTGACAGGCTAATGAAAAAGATGGATAGCTAGAGGAGTATTTTAACTAAACTGTGTCTAATTCATTTCATCGTTGTAACTCTGCCGCATTATTTCTGGAAGTGTACACTCTGTTATGCCTGAGAGTAACACTGTTAACCCTGTCGTATTAGTACTAACCACGGCCTGAACTTACACCATTTATTTGTTACTAGTTATTCAGAGCCTATATAGATTAAAACGCTGTTTTAACTCTACGATTGTCTCTTTTTGTTTTGCCAGACTTACGGACCTGTTAATGAATTTTGAAAAAACACTCAACCAATCCTCTGAAAATTAAGAATTTTGAAGTAAAAAAAGCCAATGAAAAAGTTTTTACAATGCCTTTAAAGCCCTATGCAGGTCCTTAAGCCCAGAAAAACAATAAAAAACAACCATAAAGATAAAACTAACGTAATCGCTGGCATCTGAATAACTAGAACAAATAGTGGCATAAGGCCCTACCGCAGTCAGAACGGACACGACAATTTTAACAAGTGTCACTAACAGACACAACAAAGGGTACACTACACAGAAACAACACGACAGAATTACAACGACAAAATAAACTAGGCACAGCCTAGAAAAAAAGCTCCTAAAACTATCCATCTCTCTCAAATACCTGTATCTCAAGCCGACACTCAATGCAACAATGTAACACTCCTTAGCAACTATTTCTAAACACTTTTTTTTCCTTTTAAAAAGTATTAATATATACACACATACTTCTTTATTAAGACCACCGGTCTTATACAGATTAACCGCAGGAAAGAAGCATAGATGGAGCTCTTATATTCCAGGCAGCACAGAACCCAACAACAGCCTTCAGATCATACACAAAAAATATAATACTGGTATTTTTCGCATTACACGGAAATTATGCACATTAGCTGACATTTTAGTGGTCAATCATATCTTACATATTACCTTGGTAGAATCAATTCCAAATAACTACTTCACAATTAAAATTAAACAGAAAAATACACCACTTTCTCTATACAAGTTTCTTTTGAAAACGATTTTTATTAAAGGATGTTTTTCGCGTATTTAGATGAGAAATTCTTTATTTGCACAATCTTTCTATAGATAGCATTATCATCGTGAAAGAGGGAGTGTGAGGGTAAATAAATAATTATGTATGTAAAATGTAAAACCCACATTTGAAAATTTATACCGCATGTGTTTCCTTTCAACGAAAAATCAAAATTTATTTCAAGGAGAAATAACGATTATTTCTAACCTTAAGGGTGACGTATGAAAGGATGAATTGTGAAGAATAATGATAAACGGAAAAATAAAAGTGACCAGGAATGGGAATCGAACCCACAGTGTTCCGCTTACCGGGCAGATGCCATGTCCACTAGACTACCCTGGACATATTTTTCCGTTCGTAAATAATACTTAAAGTAATTTATAATACAAAATAATATAATGCGGCTTTTGATTGTAAAACATTTGAAAATTTATACCGCATGTATTTCCTTTCAAAGAAAAATCAATATTTAATTAAAGGAGAAATAACGATTATTTCTAAACTTAAGGGTGAGGTATGAAAGGATGAATTAGGAAGGGTGAAGGAGCCTAGTGGACATGGCATCTGCCCCGTAAGCGGAACACTGTGGGCTCGATTCCCATCCCTGGACACTTTATTTTTCCGTTTATCATTACTCTTCTCAATTCCTCCTTTCATACCTCACCCTTAAGGTAAGAAATAATCGTTATTTCTCCTTGAAATAAATTTTTATTTTTCGTTGAAAGGAAACACATGCGGTATAAATTTTCAAATGTCGTTTTACAATCACTAGCCGCATTATATTATATATGTAAAATATTTTCAAAATTCATGTTAAAGAATCAAATATATCTTTGTATAGAGAGATAATAGGTTATTTATGATTAGTTTACAGAATGTGACTTTTCTATTTATGTAAAAAATTCTCAATCACACACACACAACTCTATATTAGGAATACCTCGTAAATCACGACCACTATTAAGGAATCTGTAAAAACAGTTTTATGACCTCAGCAATTTCCTTCCTTGTGTGATGTGGAGATTGGACTAAACAACCTTATCTTCCACATTCATATTATATTTGTCTTTTCTATGTAGAGATAAACAATGCGCTATGCAAAATTTGCACAAATATCCAAGGTTTTCATCATATAAGTCTATATGAGAAAACAATAGAAAAAAATAAAAGATAAGTGGGTCAGGTGTTGATATTAAAAATAAAGAAGGCATCTCCTGACCACGAGCACATGTGCTTTTTAGATGGCAGAGCGCCATCTAGTCTATATAGTTAAGTTTAATATAATATGATGCATTAGCGCGGCATCTGTTATCAAATTTCGAAACTATTATAGACGCGTATGATTTTTTTTTAAATAAACAATTTCTACTGTCCTTACTGCAAAGAAAAAAATAGATTAAACTGGTGAAACCGCTGGGTGGGTTCACCACTGATGAGCCAGGGCCTCCCATTAATTTTTCCTTTGCAGTAAGGAGAGTTAAGATTGTAGAAATTAAACTCTTTAAAACGATCATTAAAACAATAATAAACAATAAGAGGAGCTTCTTGTGTAGATTTCTTTATTACCGCAAGCTTTCGAACAGAACGTTCTTCAACGGGCGTGGATAGTAAAACGTGCTAACATGCTATTAGAGGAGAAAAACTAATATATACACCAATAAATTTACATATTGAAGAGAAAATAGCGTAAAAAGAGAATAAAAGATAAATATTTAAAATGAAATTTACATAATACAAGCGTGACGACTAAAAAATAAGCAATAAACTTGAAAGAGACTAAAAACTAAGGTAAAATTATTATTAAAACGGCGACATCCCTACACCAAAAGAACAAAGAATAAAACAGTCTATGGAAGTTAAAATCTACCAGACCAAGGAGGGTCCCACCCAGTGCTGCCACAATCTTTGAGATATAAGAGGGGGGGGGGGGGTGAAAGACAAGCTATTTATAAAGTATCTGGTAAATGTCTGGGAGGTCTATTTTGCGGTTACAACTATTGTTTTGTGTGGAAATAATAGATTCTGAACCGGCATATACATAACAAATATCACCGACTCTGCCTAGAATCTGCCTTGACTATTTAACTGGATATTTGTCATGATCCAACAAATGAAATATAGAGGGGAGTGACAAAATATATTTGTCGTACTTTATTCCAAATATCCTATGGGCTTGTCAAATGTTATCATTGTTTATTATACTGTACACAATTTTAAAAAATGTGTCCCCTCAAATAAAAATAATTTTTAAATCGACCTTTTGCGTTGAAAAACGTGGTAGTAAAATCATTTTGTATTATTTATTTTTTTCACATAATTTCTAAAGTTATTGGTGTACAGAAAATATTCCTTATGCTATTTCTTTTAATGAGCGAAAAGAGAAAACTAAACATAAGGGGGAAAATTGTGTGTACCAGTGTTATTCGAGAAGTTATAACACTCTGGTTTGCACGACATAATATGTGAGCAAATGACGAACAAAATATTACTGTTCACAAAAAATAGAGTCAAGATGTGAGGACAGCATTTATTATCCCCATATCCCAACACAAAGAGCTGCAAAATATTGGTAGATAATATAATACATGGCGGCTTATCTAACACATGAGGTAACTGCTTTCTCTCTTGTATTAGGTCACAATCCTTGCTCAATGTGGCACCCTTTATTCTCAATCACCGCCTGGAGACGTTAAATGACAGAATGGACAGCATTAAATAACATATCTGTTGAAATTGATAAAACGTGCCATCTGATAGAAGCCTTCAGCATGGCCAATGTGGTTGGCCAGCATCGATAAACACACGATTTAATGTACCCCCATAGACAAAAATCGCAAGGCGTCAAGTCTGGTGATCTTGGAGGCCACTGGTATATAAAGTGGCGACTTATCATACGATTTTCACCGAACGTATCCTTCAGCAATTGTTTGGCACCTCGGGAGATATGAGGAGGTCCTCCATCTTTCATGAATGTTATTTCGCTTAGTGCTTTTGCCCTGCAATATGGGAATACCCTTTTCTCTCAAAGGTTGAACATAACGTTCACCAGTTACAAAAACGGTTTTAAAAGTTCTTCCATTGATTTTTCTAAGAAAAATGGCCCAATAATAAAAGAAGTGAATACAATAAAGTAAAGTGCCAGGAGAAAATGATTTTTTATTAATCGACTAGTTTCTTATGTTTAAATAAATAAAAGAAGTGAACCCACACAAAACTGTAACTCTAGGCTGGTAAAGTGTCATTTCTGTAAAAATCCTAGGGTTTTCTGTTGCCCAAATGCGGCTGTTTTGAATGTTAAATTCTCCGTTTAGAGAAAAGTGAGCATCATCTGTCCACAGAACATTCGACAGCCAGTTTTCATCAATATCAATTTGCCGTAAAACCCATGCAGCGAATTCTTGACGCATCTCAAAATCGCCAACTTTCAGCTCGTGAAATCTTTGAATTTTGTATGGGTACACACAATAGAGACATTAAGTGAAGCGTCTTCGGATATCACAATCATACTCGGCGAATTTAACGCCAAAAGTTCAATTTGGGGATCACCTGTCCAGGATAACAAAAGTCAGCAGGTTGAGGACATGCTAACCGACCTCGACCTTACACCGTTGAATAACGGAGAGAACACCTACCTATCTAAGTCCACAGGCACAGAATCCGCAATAGACATCACAGCGATAAATTAAAACATCGCACCCAGAACACAATGGAAAATCCTGAAAGGTGCAATCAGTGACCACAGACCAATTTTAACAACCCTAAACTTCAAAATTGAGAATGTCCATTAGAATAAAAGAACATGGAACTTTAGGAAAGCCGACTTGAAAAAAAATCACAGAAAAGCTTGAAGAACTATGCAACGAAAAATTGAATTACAGAACGCTTGACAAAAACTTGGAAAAATTCTCTTCGAACATTTCAAAAGCTGCAAAAGCATCGATACCTAGAGGTAAACGTAAAGACCTGTGGATACCTTACTGGAAGGACCACAACATCGAGGCAGTGATTTCAGAGAGAGAGAGACAATATCAATGAACTTCTTAAAAAAATAAAACAGAAGAAAACAGAAAGGAACTCATTGAAATTAGTCACAAAATAGAACAAGAAATTTGGATATGCAAACAAGAAAAATGGCAGAATTCTGCGAAAAAATGGATCCAAGAAAGGACAGCCAACACTGGAATATGATTAGAGTGTTAGAGAACAATCAAAACCAACACCAATCCTCCAATACTCTAACCGATATGAATAGAACAGCGAGAACGAGAACAAACAGATGGCTGACATAATTGCTGAATATTTCAAGCACTTCCATACTCAACTATACGAATGAAGACAGGAATCTAAAAATAATATAAACCAGTTAGTTAAACAAGCAAGAAACTTCCATCAACAAGATATTTTCTCGAGAGACTTCACACTGAATGAGCTAAACTTATCAATAAAAAAATCCAAGAGGTCACCAAGAGATAATCTAATCTTTGGTCAATTGATTAAACACTTTGAAGGCAAAGCTAATAATCAACTCCTACGAATACTGAGCATTTCATGGCAAACTGGTAAACTACCAAAGAATTGGAAGATATCAATTATAGTGCCAATACTGAAGCCAAACAAAGATGCCAAGGAATACAAGAACTATCGGCCAATTGCTCTCACCAGCATATTTGTAAAATACCAGAACGAATTATCCACTCTAGGCTCATAGTCTGGCTCACTAACAATAATAAAATAAACCTCTACCAAACTGCCTATAGATCCCAGCACTGTACGACTGATCAACTGTTCTACTTCTGTCAATCAATAATAGATTCTTTCCAGGAAAAACCGCCAAAGAAGACCACGGGTATATTCCTTGATATGACCTCAGCTTTTGATCGAGTGTGGAGGGAGAAATTACGTGAAAAGCTGCACAATATCGGAGTAAGAGGGAAAACCTTAATCTGGATTGCGAGTTCTTAAGGGGAAGAAGGTTAAAGGTTCGGGTCAATGGAGAATTTTCCAAGGAAGGAAGAACATGGGCTGGTGTAACTCAGGGATCTGTGCTCAGTCCTCTACTCTATCTGCTATATATTAACGACATCCATCCTTACCTCACTGAAGACACAAAGGTTGCCTGTTATGCAGATGATATAGCCATATGGCACACAAGTAGCAGCATAGAAAAATCGTAAAAAATACTGAACACATCAATGAGAGGACTGGAAAAGTAGTCAATGGAACTCCAAATGACCATAAACCCAATAAAACCAAACCTATGCGTCTTCTCCACTCACAGGGAAAAAGGCATAAATATAACCACAAAATAAGCATAAACAAAATTGATAAAATTAGAAATCCATAATACCTAGGTGTGATACTGCAGTCCTGGATCTTTCAAGTTGGTCTCGAGGACCACGCCATCACCATCTCCTAAGCGGCGAAGTACGCGATCTACGTATTCATCGTAGATCGCAAAATGCGTGGTGTCGCTGGAGACCCACTGGCGATTCTCCACCAAATTCTGCAGCGCTGGCAGAGGCGCCATATTCATTGTACATAGTGTATATAATGCATATTATCTTTTTTTAATAGTGCAGACTGTGCATGTATTGACAAGATGTCAACAAAATTATTTTAATTATTATTGATGAGGAATTGGAATTTTCAGAACACATAATTATCACCTCAAATAGAGCTATCAGAAAACTAAACATTCTGAGAAGGCTATGTGGAACAAATTGGGGGGCAAAACCCAGATTTCTCAGAACAAGATATACCACCTTAATAAGGCCGATAATGGAATATGCAACACCGGTCTGGGCTCCCTCAAGCTCATCACTAAAAGTAAGACTACACAGTGTTCAAGCAAAAGCGGCCAAAATAATCACTGGTGCTGTTTCATCCACCAACAATGAGAAAATTCAGAGAGAATGTGTTCTAGACCTACTCGCTCGAAAGCAGAAGACAAAATAAAAACAACTTGGATCGGCACTTCGGAAACGAGGAACCAGAGGACGAGATCTCTCTGACCACTTGTGGTTTGGTAGATCCGCCCTTTTCTGAGAATGAGGTGAAACTGACGGCTTTCAAGTTAGGGAAAAGGAAATCTCCTAGTCCCGAAGGGATCGATAACACGGTCGTGAAAGCCCTGGTAAGGATGCACCCATCGCCTCTTTCCAGGTTATTCAATAGGTGCCTGGACACTGGTACATTTCCTGAGGCATGGAAGGTTGCCCGAGTAGTGCTTCTCGAAAAGTCTGGTAGAAAGGGTAATTCTCCTAATGATTATCGTCCGCTTTCTTTACTAGTGTGTCTAGGTATGGTCCTGGATAGCCTACTAGCTCAGCGACTGAAGCATTGGCTAGAGAGTAATGAACTCCTTTCCTCTTTCCAACATGGTTTTAGGGAATGGAAGTCCACAACCACAGCTCTGAACGAGGTGTTAGAGGGGGTTGAGATGGGCTTAAATAAGGGTGCTTGGGTTCTTTTCGTGGCCCTGGACATTGATGGCGCGTTCAACTCCATGAGCTGGAACAAGCTGATGAGATATTTGATGGACATGGGTTGTCCTGATAATTTGTGCAGCTTGGTTCATGACTTCCTGAGGGATAGACGGATTAGCTTCAGTTTTGGTGGGCGGAAGTTGGAAAGAAACTGTGCTAGGGGTTGCCCCCAGGGCTCTTGCTGCAGACCTATTCTGTGGAATATCCTGGTAAACACCGTTTTCCAGGAGGAGCTCCCTGAGGGAGCCAGGCTGGTTCTCTATGCTGACGACCAGTTCCTCATCATTGAGGCTGCTTCGAGAGCGAAGGCTGAGAAGTGTGTTGGAACTTCTCTCCAAATTCTCTCGATCTGGGCCCATGACTCTGGCCTTAAGTTCAATGTCTCCAAAACTAAAGCCCTCAGCTTTAAGCCTAGGGACATAAGAACTAAAAGGAAAGGGATCAAATGGGAACCAAAGCCGGCTATCCGGATGGAAGGACGGAGGGTAGCGTTGGTCAATAGGATGACCATTCTGGGGGTGGTCATTGATGACAAGATGGGTTGGCAATACCAGGCGGAGGAGATGGTGGCGAGAGGCAGGGAGGCGTTGTGCAGGCCTGTCCTGGTTGGCTCTCAACAGGGGGGGGGGGGGGAGAAGGAGGGTACTATTTTTAGGAACCTCTGCCTCTCCTGTGTCGAGCCAATCTTGCTATATGCTTCCGGGGCTTGGTGGCGCCGAAACAGGGATCAGAAGGTGACAACAACTCTAGAGAGAATGCAGAGGACAGCGGCACTCAGAATCACAGGGGGATATCGCACTACCAGCAGTGAGGCCTTTTTCGGTCCTCGCTGGGCTTATTCTCCTGGGATTGAAACTAGAGGAGGAGACCATCAGACAGAAGATCTGGGAGAACAGGGAAGATGCCCTGGGACTTGAAGCGGGGGCCCTGGAATCGAAGAGGGATCCAAGGAAGCCTCCGCAGTGGTTGCCAAAGTGGAATTGGATTCTTGGAGGGCCGACAGGGATTGGCACGGAGGTTTTCACTGATTGTAGTATGTCTGGAACCAATACTGGAGCTGGGGTAGTGATATACACTAATGGAGAGCTGATCTTCCAAGAAAGTTTAACACTCAGAGTGGACGGATTGGTCTTTTCAGCCGAGCTAATTGCGATCAGGGTAGCCCTCAGAGTGTGTGCCGAGAAGAACTTCAGCCCGGACCGCCTCCATTCAGATTGTGTGTCGGCCCTCGTCGCCATCAATCTGGAGAAAGGGCAACTCGCGCATCAAATAACCCAGGAGCTGGAGATGATGACGCGGGCTCCGGAGCTCCCTTGGTTTAGTAAACACAGCCTCATCGAAGGTAATGAGTTCGCAGACAGGATCGCTAAGGCAGGATGCTTTAGAGGTAGATCACTGAGGACCCCAGTGACCAAGAAAGAAGTTTATAGGAGGATCAGGGGGCACGTACAGGACTTATGGTTGGACAGATGGAGGAACAGTGTGAAGGGGAGAGAGGTATTCAATGGGGTAACAACACCCAAGTACCTCTGTAAGGTAATGTCCCACAAACTCATTAGGGTAGTTCGGGACATGGGCTCTTCCCCAAGTCTCCACAGATTTAAAATTAAGAGAAACCCTGATTGCGTCTATGGAGAAAGGGATATGAATGCACGCCACTACGTCTTGGATTGTCCAAGGGTAGTGGGTGTGCAGGAAGAGAGAAGGAGGGCGAGGGGCGCGATCGAGAGTAAGCTGCTGAGAAATCACAGCAAGCTTCTTGAGAAAGCCCACGACGTGGCAGCTGGGCTTTTCTTCAGCTGTGAGTGAACAGAGTCGACCGGGGGCTGCCTCCCCGCGGTCCCTGCTGGACACAGTAGATAGTTCATATTTTGCTATGATTAAAGGCCACCGGTATAGAAATCCTTCCAGACACGTTGTCTGGGAGGTGGTGTTTCCAGGTACAATGTCCAAGCTCTAGCTTGGATACCGTTACTTGGCTTATGAGTTGAACAGAATAGCAGCGAAGGGCATGCTTCGCATGCCGGCTTGTGGACCTAAAGGTCTGGGTGGCCATCTGCTTCTAGGGTATACCAACTGTGCTTAGGTGGGATCCTCCAGTTCTTGTTTATTTTTGCTACTGTTTCTATTTCTTTAAAAGTAAGTTTATTTTTCTGTAGCAAGGGTTATTTTGTGCCTTTTTTCGCTAGCGCATCAGCAGCTTCATTGCCTTCAATGCTAACATGTAAGGGTATCCATTGAAGGTGAATTTTTGAGGTATTGAGAGTTTTTGGAGATAACCAATTATGTTCCTGCTTACTTTGTCTCTAAGATCCCCTGTGTGACTCAAGTGTTGTATGGCACTTCTACTATCAGTAAGAATCCATATATCGTGATGTTTAATGTTTCTGATGGAATTTAAGACTTCATAGATGGCTATAAGTTCTGATCTGAAGACTGAGCAAAATTCTGGGTTTCTTCTGTTTATTTTCTCAATGCCATTTGTGGTTTTGATGAGACAGCCACTGCCAGTGTGTCCCAACTCGTCTCTGCTACCATCGGTATAGATAGTTATTGCATTTTTAGGAATTTTATTAATTATTTCTAATGATAATTGTTTTAAGTATTCTGGATTTTGAAATTGTCTGTTGGTGGGTTCATTTAAAGTGGCATTAAAAATAACATTTTGTTAATAGTTCGCATGGAGATATTTTTTCAGCTAAATAATATTTTTCCACTTTATATTTTAAAAATCCATTTCTTTTGGCCAGGTGGAGAGGGCCTTCTTTTTTTAATCTTATATTGGGTTCCCAATTAAGTATGTAATTGAAAGTTCTGTGTTTGTTTTCATAACTCTTGATTTTGTTTATATATTTTGGCAGATTGTAGCTTATTCTATCCTTCAAGGGCATAATGTCTGCCTCGTAAAGTACAATATTATTAGGGAAGGTTTTTCGAAGACCTGTAATATTTCTGGCTGCAATTAGTTGTATCCTTTCCAGTGATTCAGATTTGTTTCAGATGCTGTACCATAGATTTGATATCCATATTCCAAGATAGGTCTCATTAGAGATGTGTAAGTTAATTTTAGTGTTGTTGCTTCAGCTCCCCACTCTTCCTGAAATATATTTCAAGATTTTTAGTAGGTCTCTTCCTTTTCTAACAACTCCTTCAATATGCTTACTGGAGTTAATTTCTGGATCCAGGGTGTAGCCGAGATATTTAGGATGTTTATTATAATACAATTGTTGTTCTTTCAGAATAATATTTGATCTTATTTTGTATAGTTTCTTATCGGTAGTAAAAAGACAGGTTTCAGATTTTTGAGGGTTAAATTCTAATTTATTTCTTGAAAAATTTATTTCTAATTTATGTTTATTAGAAAATTTTTCTAGGTGGAGAAGAGTCTTGTTCAAATCTATTTCAGCTTTATTCCAGTTAGTGTTACTGCTCCATAGAATAATGTCATCAGCGAAAAGTCCAATATTGGTTTTATTTGAAATTTTTCTTCTATGCCTGAAATAAATAGGGTGAAGAGAGTTGGGCTAAGGATTGATCCTTGTGGTAATCCTTGGTACAATTTGAAGGTTTTAGATAGAGTGCCATTATATTTGACCCTGATTTATATATTTTTAAGGGATTCATTTATCCAAGTGATAGCTTTTCCATCAATTTTGAAATGTTTGTATAATTTTGTAATTAACTTGTTTTTCCATACCTTATCAAAAGCTTGTGTAAGGTCTAAAAAGCAGCTAAGGTGTGGTTAATTGGTTATTTTTGTTTTGTGCATCTTTTACCTTTTGTGTGAAAAATAAGAATTGGTCTATTGTCCCATGTCCTTTCCTAAATCCATATTGTTCTTCTGGTAAGAGATTTCTTGTGTCGGGGTGGTAGGTGAGTCTCGTCTGAGTATAATTTTTTCCATTAATTTGCAGCAAATATTTGTTAGGGAGATAGGTCGGTAGTTTTTTGAGTCATCAGCAGATTTGTCAAGTTTTTTAATGGGAATTATTGTTGTATTTTTACAGTCTTGAGGCAGTTTTCCAGGAGTTATTGAAAATATTAAAAAGTCTTTCTTTGCCAATTTTGCCCAAGTTTGATATCATTCGGCCATGGATTCCATCTGGCCCAGGAGTCTTGTTTAGGTCAGTGTTTTCTAATGCATAAGCTAGCTTTTTCATATTGATATTTTTCATGGAAAATATTATGAGTGCCGGTGACATTTTACAGTCATGAATAATATTTCGGGCCTTTTTTCAACCTTGATTTTACTACTTATTTGATATGAATTACCTAAAAGATTGGCTGCAATTTTGTCATTAGTTGCTGGTGTACTATCTGTATTCTTAATCATATTTGTGTTTTCAGTTTTTGGCTGGGCTCTGTCAATTTGTTTTGTCAAATTCCAAAGTTTTGTATTTGGGTTTCTTGGGTTCAGGTTTTCACAAGTTTGTTTCCATTTTTTCCTTTTCACATTTACGTATAATCTTTTTATTTTTGCAATCACAATGTTCAGTTCAGTTATACAATTTGTTTGGTTTTGGGTGCACTTTTTTTGTAGTTCATTTCTTTTAGTTATAAGTGTTTGAATATTTTTTGCCTGGTGTGTATAATTTGAAATCCATTTCTTAATATTACCTCTTGGTATTGAAACTTTGGCTGCTTTAATAATGGTGTTTTCGAAAGATATCATATTAGCCTTTTTGAAGTTCCAGAATTTTTCTTAATTGAGCTAGTTTTGGGGTCTTGGTGCTAATTTCTATCAAATTAGGCAAATGATCACTTCCAAAACTTTTTAATATTTGCTATTTGCATTTGTGGAAAATGTCAGGATAGTAAAAACTTATATCAAGGGCTTGTGCAGTATTATAGCTTGTATGAATGATGGGTAGGATTCCCATCATTTAAGCAAATGAAGGCATTGTCGTCAAATATGTTTTATAGTATTTTGCCTCTTGGGTTTGGCGTAGGACATCCCCATAGTTGATGTTTGGCATTAAGGTCAGCTACAATAATAGTGTTGTCTGTAAGAAATTGAGCCATTGTTCCATCGTCAATAAATGTATTGTTTGGAGGGTGATACATATTGTATATGTTGATGGCTTTGTTTTGATTGAGGTAGACTTTGATACCTTGGGCTTCGAGGTCTAATGTGATTGTAATATTAACGGCTATGTCCTCATAGTACAAATTCTTGATTAAAAATGCTAGGCCACGCCCTTTAACAGCATATACAGATGGATCTTCAGACCTTACCCTGAGTAATGGAGGGGCCGGAATTAACATAATACTGCAAGATGGAACAAACATCAAAATCAAAGAAGGAGCAGGACAGATTTCGTCAAACTTCACTTGTGAACTGACAGCTATCTGGAAAGCTCTTGATTTATGCCTTAACCAACCATCCCTGCATCAAGCAGAAGGAATTTTAATATACAGCGACTCCATATCCGCTCTAGAAGCAATTCAGAAGGGCAATACTAGAATCACACAGAAAATACACTCGTTACTTACCCAACTGGAATCATTGGAGAATAACTGCATTCTACAATGGATTCCGGCCCGTGTTGAGATCGGGGTAATGAAATGGCAGATGAATTGGCAAAGGAAGCCAGAAAGCTGAGCCAAAATAAAGAACAAATGTCAGTATTTGACGCTGATGCTTTGGCAAAATACAAGTAATTAAACAAAAAATAAGAGAAGATCAAATATGTGAAATAAACTCTGAGAGAAAACTGACAAAAACTATAACAAGACTTAGAACAAAACATTAAAAAGGAATGAAAATACATCCAGATGGCACAAGAACCTATAGAACATGCAACAACTGTCCTGGTGTGGAACTAACACCTACCCACAAATTCTCATTCCCGCAGCCTTGCAGAAAATTGACATAGACCCAGAGCAGCAGCTTTATACATCCAAGATAGTGGACATTGCTGCTGCTGCTGCTGCTGTGATAGAAATTCATGGAGACATCTGAGGCTATTTATTGGACACGACAAAAACAACAACGGCATTCCAGAGTAAAATAAATTATCAGAGATAGATACATATTTTTCAAATGAATTAAAATAAACATAATCGATACTGAGTGAGAGTTGAATTAAAAATATTAGAAATTTATTATCTTCGGAAACAAACCGTATCTAAAATATCAATTTTCTTTTTGCTACATGTTTTAATTTGCATTTACCTATTTTACATATCTCTGATTGTATTTGAAAATCGTTAACCAATTCTTCATACTTTTGGCGAAGTGGTGTTTTATTAATTTGTTATTTGATATTATTAGGGTTCTTTCCTGGTATTCTAAAAGGGAAAATACGTGTCGATCAGTTATATTTTTAATTTATCAAACAATTTGGCCGCTGAATCTCTGATTCTGGTAGAGCGCCATCTGGCGAATAAAATTGTAACTAAAATCAATTTCGAATTTTTCATTATTTGCCATAAAAAATCCCATTGCATCCTGAATACAATGGTGTTTACCGCATTGCTCTAGCGCAAATATTCGGGGAGTTATTAATTTTTAAAGTTGTGCGGGAATTTTGGATCACCCTGTATATATATTGGACGCCATCTTGGCGTCTGCCAAGACACGCATCTATAAGTACTTCCTCGGTGTGGAACTGAGGAGTGTTCAAGAAGACCTTGTCTGGAGGAGAACTCTCTCAAGGTGAGGAAGTCTTCCTTGCTGAAGAAATTTGTACATATGCAACTGTATATATTCCCCTACATTTTATCTACATGTTATTTACTCATTTATTATATATTATCTTTATTTAATCTTAATATTTTTCTGTAGCAATTAATTGAAAAAAATCAATAAAAAATTGGTTAAATTGTAATTATATATTGAATATAAAATAGGTAATTATACATATTATACATATACATATTTAAAGTTAATAATTTTAAACAAGTGATTCTATATTAGATATTATAAGATTTTTAGTTTTTCAGTGAGAGAGAGAGAGAGATTTCTTTTATGTTTACTAAATTGGATATTAAATTGATAGCGCGCGCGCTTCAAGATAATATTATGAAATATGTTGAAAAAACTACAAAGATTTCTTACAATAAGTTTCCTTTTTTATTTTTGAATGTCAGCCTTCAAGTGAGATAATCGCTTTTCAAAGGACCTAATTAATATTTAAGTCGCTGTTTTTTACTTAATACTGTTGAAGAGTGATTATCACTTGAAAGCTAGCATTTTAAAATAAAAAAGGAATCTTATTGTGTGTGAGAAATCTTTTTAGTTTTTTTTTTTTTAATTGCTGGCTAACACTTGATCAGTAATAAGCTGTTGGTATTATGATTTTATTAAATAGGGCAATATGTTTCTAAAGATATGTTTATCCTCTATGTTTATTACAATCTTAAGTTTTCAGGCATTACCGCTCTTCCACAGGAGTACACAAATGAACAATGATGATACGCCGTTAGATAAATGTTAAAAAAATAAAATAAAAAACAGAATCGCGTGAGGCGATGATTTTCTTGGTTTCTTTTTGTTTGTTTTTTTATATGAGTTTTCGAGTATTTATTCTCTCATACATTATTATTTTTTATTCTTATTGAAGGGCATGAGGACCCTAATTTTAAGATGAAATAAATGATATAAATTTTCCCGGCATATCAATCCATACAATGATGTTGTTTTGGTGAATCTTCCCAATTCAACCTATCTGAGTATAGTCTTGAGTGGTTTGTGCTGGAAGGTCAAAATAAGATATTTTGAAAAGGTTTAAGTAAACAATTTTAAGTCAATTATAAAGCCAACCTGCTAAGAGAAAGTTTTCCATTATGTATTATTTGCCATATACTGAACTAGCTGTTGGTGAATGTATACAAGAGTTCTAATGGAATTCTAATGTGGCATAACATTTATTGCTTTTATTTTACTTTGTCATAGGATCAGTCTAGAGATTGGAGATATTGAGGAGGTTTAATGGGAGGATGGCCATTTCTTTCATCTCGGCTTGGTCACTTTGAAGCGATCTAGTAGGAGCAAGGTCCGGGGGGGGGGGGGGGGGAATCGGGAGTTTGTATTTCCAGATGACGATAGAAAGATGAGCAGGAAGTGAGGCTCGGATAGGTAGGTGTTGGTTCAAGAAATTCATCTTTTATCCAAGTGATATCTTGTGAGCATCAGCCAGCTGGGTGTAAGCGTGGGATTTGACTTCAGCCGGAAGATCAAGATTTGAAGTTCATGGTTCCTCGACATCAAGGAATGTACATTGATACAGGAGGCTCAGTGGTCAGAGCGGGTGCTTTGGTTCAAGAAATACATCGTTTATCCAAGTGATATTTTGTGAGCATCAGCAAGCTGAATGTAATCGTGAGATTTGACATCAACGAGAGAATTAGAAATTGGAGTTGATCCTTCCCCGAAATCAAGGAATACACATTGGTACATGAAGCTCAGTGGTCAGAGCGAGTGCGTTGGTTTAAGATGGGCAAGTAATATTGAGCTTGTTGTTAACCATCATTAGAGCAAAAACATCAACAGAATACTCTTCTTGCAATTTGGGGGCAGGAATCAAGGTTTCCAGTAGGCAGGGAAAATACTTCGATCCAAGATAATCATTGAAACAGCAAGAGCATGTCTTCAAGGTATCAATATTTCCGAGAATCATCATGAGAGCAGATTTCCTGGCATCAGCTTCAGGGAGGGATCTTAGCCATCAGAAAACTGTCTTGACAGGCTAATGAAAAAGATGGATAGCTAGAGGAGTATTTTAACTAAACTGTGTCTAATTCATTTCATCGTTGTAACTTTGCCGCATTATTTCTGGAAGTGCATACTCTGTTATGCCTGAGAGTAACACTGTTAACCTTGTCGTATTAGTACTAACCACGGCCTGAACTTATACCATTTATTTGTTACTAGTTATTCAGAGCCTATATAGATTAAAACGTTGCTTTAACTCTACGATTGTCTGTTTTTGTTTTGCCAGACTTAAGGACCTTTTAATGAATTTTGAAAAAACACTCAACCAAACCTCTAAATATTAAGAATTTTGAAATAAAAAAAGCCAATGAAAAAGTATTTACAACGCCATTAAAGCCCTATGCAGGTCCTTAAGCCCAGAAAAACAATAAAAAACAACCATAAAGATAAAACTAACGTAATCACTGGCATCTGAATAATCAGAACAAATAGTGGCATAAGGCCCTACCGCAGACAGAACGGACACGACAATTTTAACAAGTGTCACAAACAGACACAACAAAGGATACACTACACAGAAACAACACGACAGAATTTCAACGACAAAATAAACTAGGCACAGCCTAGAAAAAAAGCTCCTAAAACTATCCATCTCTCTCAAATACCTGTAGCTCAAGCCGACACTCAACGCAACAATGAAACACACCTTAGCAACAATTTCTAAACATCTTTTTTTCTTTCAAAAAGTTTTAATACATACACACATACAGCTTTATTAATACCACCGGTCTTATACATATTCATCACAGGAAAGAAGAATAGATAGAGCTCCTATTTTCCAGGCAGCACAGAACCCAACAACAGCCTCCTGGTCAAACGCAAAAGTATTATATTTGTATTTTTAGCATTACACGGAAAATATGCATATTGGCTGACATTTTAGTGGTCAATCATATCTTACATATTACCTTGGTCGAATTAATTCTAAATACTACTTCAGAATTAAAATTCGACAGAAAAATACACCACTTTCTCTATACAAGTTTCTTTTAAAAACCGATTTTCATTGAAGAATGCTTCTCGCGGTTTATATTATAAATTCCTTATTTGCATAATCTTCCTCTAGATAGCATTATCATCGTGAGAAAGGAAGTGTGAGGGTAAATAAATAATTATATACGTAAAATATTTTCATAAATCAGGTTAAAGAATCTAATATATCTTTGTATATAGAGAGATAATATGTTATTTAAGATTAGTTTACAGAATGTGACTTTCCTATTTATGTAAAAAATAATCAATCACACACACAACTCTATATTAGGAAAACTTCGTAAAGAATGACCACCTTTAAGGATTCTGTAAAAACAGTTTTATGACCTCATCAATTTCCTTTCTTGTGTGATGTGGTTATTCGACTAAACAACCTGATCTTTCCATATTTATATTATATTTGTCTTTTCTATGTAGAGATGAACAATGCGCTATGCAAAATTTGCATAAATATCTAAGGTTTTCATCGTATAGTCTTTATAGTTAAGTTTAATATATTATGATGCATTAGCGAGCCATCTGTTATCAAAATTCGAAAATATTATAGACGCGTATGATTCTTTTTAAAAATAAATAATTTCTACTGTTCTTACTGCAATGGAAAAAAATAGATTAAACTGGCGAAATCGCTTGGAGCGTTCACCACTGATAATCCAGGTCCTTCCATTAATTTTTCCATTGCAGTAAGGACAGTAGAATTTTTTTTTTTTTAAGAATCATACGCGTCTATAATAGTTTCGAAATTTAATAAGTTGAATATATCTTAACCAATAAATACTATAAATTGCTAGGTTTATAAGAGGAAAAACAGAACGATCTGGTAGAATATATTGATGAAAACCCTGTAAAGGTTTCACCAATGACAAGCCAGGCTCTCTCAATATATTTTTTATTGCAGTAGGAATTCTCTATTAAACAAATACAGCGTTTAAATATATTGTTAAAATCTCGAATATATTATACCTATATATTATAGAGGCCGTTATTTGTCTTTTCTATTTAGAGAAGAACAATGCGCTAAATTGCGAGCTATATAACTGGCAAATCAAATACAAAAGCAGAACGATCTGTTATAATATATTGATGAAAACGATTTGAAGGTTTTACCAATGATAAGCCAGGCTTTCACAATATATTTCTTATTGCAATAAGAATTCTCCATATATTAGACGAATATAGAGTTTAAATTATTGCTAAATTCTCGAAAATATTATAGACTATTCAAAATATTTATATTATAGAGGTCGTTATTTGTCTTCTATGTAGAGGATAACAATGCGCTATGCAATATTTGCATATATGTCTAAGGTTTTTATCATTTATGTCAATACTAGACGAATGGCCCGGGCAACGCCCGAGTGCGAATATATTTCAAAAACGTTGTCTTGGGTGGTCGCTATTGACAGGGTGGTCTGTATAGACAGGTGGATGTATCACACAGCTGATAACAGGGTTGTCTAGAGTGGTCGCTATAGACAGGTGGATGTATCACACTGCTGATAACAGGGTCGCCTAAGGTGACCGCTATAGACAGGGTGGGCTGTATAGACAGGTGAATGTAACACACTGATGATAACAGGGTTGCCTAAGGTGACCGCTATAGACAGGGTGGTCTGGATAGACAGGCAGCAGATAACAGGGTTGTTTAGAGTGGTCGCTATAGACAGGGTGGTCTGTATAGACAGGTGGATGTATCACACTGCTGATAACAGGGTTGCCTAAGGTGACCGCTATAGACAGGGTGATCTGTATAGACAGGTGAATGTAACACACTGATGATAACAGGGTTGCCTAAAGTGACCGCTATAGACAGGGTGGTCTGTGTAGACAGGTGGATCTATCACACAGCTGACAACAGGGTTGCCTAGAGTGGCCGCTTTAGACAGGTGGATGTATCACACTGCTGATAACAGGGTTGCCTAAGGTGACCGCTATAGACAGGGTGGTCTGTGTAGACAGGTGGATGTATCACACTGCCGATAACAGGGTTGCCTAAGGCGACCGCCATAGACAGGGTGGTCTGTATAGACAGGTGAATGTAACACAGGGTTGCCTAAGGTGACCGCTATAGACAGGGTGGTCTGTGTAGACAGGTGGATGTATCACATTGCTGATAACAGGGTTGCCTAAGGTGACCGCTATAGACGGGGTGGTCTGTGTAGACAGGTGGATGTAGCACACTGCTGATAACAGGGTTGTCTAGAGTGGCCGCTATAGACAGGTGTATGTATCGCCCAGCTGATAACAGGGTTGTCTAGAGGGGGGCAGGGAGGCCACGTGTTCGCTGGCAGCCAATGGGCGCGCATTCTATCCGTGAGCTTCAGACATACAGACAAACAGACAGAATAAGGCAAATATATAAGTAGATATAGTTTAATATAGTATTTAAAGAATCATACGGGTCTATAATAGTTTCGAATTTTCATAACAGATGACGCGCTAATACATCATAACATGCCAAGACACACATCTATAGTAATTCCTCGGCGTGGAACTGAGGAGTGTTCAAGAAGACCTTGTCTGGAGGAGGACTCTCTCAAGGTGGAGAAGTCTTCCTTGCTGAAATAAATTGTATATATATAACTATATATATTCCTATATTTTATTTACATGTTATTTATTCTTCAATTATATATTTTACTCCATCTTTTCTTAATATTATTCTGTAGCAATTGATTGAGAAACAATAATATTGTTTAAATTGTATAGTGAATATAAAATAGGTAATTATATCATGATTTAAAGTTAATAATTTTCAACAAGTAATTTTATATTAGTTATTATAAGAACTTCAGTTTTTCTTAGTGAGATTTCTTTTATGTATACTAAATTGGATAGTAAATTGATTGCTTCAAGATAATATTATGAAAGATGTTGAAAAAACTACAAAGATTTCTTACAACTTTTTCTTCTTTTTTTGTTTAAAAATGCAAGCTTTCAAGTGAGATAATCCGTTTTTCAAAGGACCTAATTATTAATTAAATCTCTGTTTTTTACTTAAGCCCGTTGAAAAGCGATTATCACTTGAAAGCTTGCATTTTATAATAAAAAATGAAACTTATTGTGAGAAATTTGTAGTTTCTTTTTTATTTCTGGCTTACACTTGATCAGTAATAAGCCGTTAGAATTATGATTTTATTAAATAAGGCAACAGGTTTCTAAAGATAAGTTTATCTTCTATGTTTATTACAATCTCAAGTTTTCAGGTATTTCCGCTCTTCTACAAGGGTACAAAAATGAACAATGATGATACGCCGTTAGATAAATATTTAGAAAAAAAAATCATGTAAGGTGATAAGTTTCTTTTAAGTCTTTTTTATTTAACACAAAGCAATAACGCGCCATCTATATATATAAAATAAAAGGATTTAAAAGCGTGAATGTTTCTTTTATACATAAAACCATTGAAAACCATTTCTAAGATTCCATCCTTCAGTGTAGCATATAAAAGCAGAATGATCCAATACAGTATTAGAGCTCTGAGAAACGGTCTGGTGGATTAAATTGGCGAAACCGCTGGGAGGGTACACCACTGATGAGCCAAGCCCTCCCAATATATTTTTTCATCGCAGTAAGGACAGTAGAAGTTCGTTTTATGTATAAAAGAAACATTCGCGCTTTTAAATCCTTTTATATTTTTTATTTATACGAGTTTTTGCGTATTTATTCTCTCATACGTAATTATTTTTTATTCCTATTGAAGGGCATGAAGACTCTAATTTTAAGATGAAATAAATGATAGAAACTTTCCCGGCTTATTAATCCATACATTAATGTTGTTTTGGTGAGAAACTGTCCAATTCAATCTATCTGAATACAGTCTTGATTGGTTTGTGCTGGAAAACAAAAAATAAGATATTTTAAAAGGGTTTGAGTAAACAATTTTGAGTCAATTATAAAGCCACCCTGAAAAAGGAAGTTTTCCATTATGTATTAGTTGTCATCTACTGAACTAGCTGTTGGTGAATGTATACGAGAGGTCTAATGGAATTCTAATGTCGCATAACATTTTTATTGCTTTTATTTCCCTTTGTCATAGGATCAGTCTAGAGATTGGAGATATTGAGGAGGTTTAACTGGAGGATGGCCAGGCTTGGTCCCTTTGAAGCGATCTAGTAGGAGCAAGGTCCAGGGGGAGAGAATCAGGAGTTTTTATTTCCAGATGACGATAGAAAGATGAGCAGGTAATGAGGCTCGGTAGTTGAGTGTTGGTTCAAGAAATTAATCTTTTATTCAAATGATATCTCGTGAGTATCAGCAAGCTGGATATAAGCGTGGGATTTCACTTCAGCCGGTGGATCAAGATTTGAAGTTCGTGGTTCCTCGACATCAAGGTTTACACATTGATACAAGAGACTCAGTGGTCAGAGCGAATGCGTTGGTTCAAGAAATTCATCTTTTATCCAAGTGATATCTTATGAGCATCAGCAGGCTGGATGTAAGCGTGAGATTTGACATCAGCGAGAGGACCAAGATTTTGAGTTGATGGTTCTCCGACATCAAAGAATACACATTGAGGTATGAGGCTCAGTGGTCAGAGCGAGTTCTTTGGTTCAAGAAATTCATCTTTTATCCAAGTGATATCTTGTGAGCATCAGCAAGCTGGATGTAAGTGTGAGATTTTACATCGGCCAGAGGATCAAGATTTTGAGTTGATGATTCCACGATATCAAGGAATTCACATTGCTGCATAAGCTCAACGGTCAGAGCGAGTGCGTTGGTTCAAGATTGGCAAGTAATATTGAGCTTGTTGTTATCCATCATCAGAGCAATAACATCTTCAGAATACCCTTCTTGCAATTTTGGAGCAGGAATCAAGGTTTACAGTAGGCAGGGAAAATACTTTGATCCAAGATAATCAGAAGAAACGGCAAGAACTTGTCTTCAAGGCATCAATATTTCCGAGGATCATTATGAGAGCAGATCGCTTGGCATCAGTATCATGGAGGGATCATGGCCATCAGAAAGCTGTCTTGACAGGCTAATGAAAAAGATGGATAGCTAGAGGAGTATTTTAACTAAACTGTGTCTAATTCATTTCATCGTTGTAACTTTGCCGCATTATTTCTGGAAGTGTACACTCTGTTATGCCTGAGAGTAACACTGTTAACCCTGTCGTATTAGTACTAACCACGGCCTGAACTTACACCATTTATTTGTTACTAGTTATTCAGAGCCTATATCGATTAAAACGCTGTTTTAACTCTACGATTGTCTCTTTTTGTTTTGCCAGACCTAAGGACCTGTTAATGAATTTTGAAAAAACACTCAACCAATCCTCTAAAATTTAAGAATTTTGAAGTAATAAAAGCCAATGAAAAGGTATTTACAACGCCTTTAAAGCCCTATGCAGGTCCTTAAGCCCAGAAAAACAATAAAAAACAACCATAAAGATAAAACTAACGTAATCACTGGCATCTGAATAATCAGAACAAATATTGGCATAAGGCCCTACCGCAGTCAGAACGGACACGACAATTTTAACAAGTGTCACAAACAGACACAACAAAGGATACACTACACAGAAACAACACGACAGAATTACAACGACAAAATAAACTAGGCACAGCCTAGAAAAAAAGCTCCTAAAACTATCCATCTCTCTCAAATACCTGTATCTCAAGCCGACACTCAATGCAACAATGTAACACTCCTTAGCAACAATTTCTAAACACCTTTTTTCCTTTTAAAAAGTATTGATACATACATACATGCATCTTTATTAAGACCAACGGTCTTATACAGAATCACCGCAGGAAGGAAGCATAGATGGAGATCCTATATTCCAGGAAGCACAGAACCCAACAACAGCCTCCAAGTCATACGCAAAAAGTATAATACTGGTATTTTTCGCATTACACGGAAAATATGCATATTGGCTGACATTCTATTGACAAATCCTATCTTTCATATTACTTATGTCGAATCAATTCCAAATAACTACTTCAGAATTAAAATTCAACAGAAAAATACACCACTTTCTTTATACAAGTTTCTTCAAAAAACGAGTTTTATTGAAGGATGCTTCTGGCGGTTTAGATGAGAAATTCTTCATTTGTGCATAATCTTTCTATAGATAGCATTATCATCGTGAGAGAGGGAGTGTGAGGGTAAATAAATAATTATATATGTAAAATATAAAACGACATTTGAAAATTTATACCGCATGTGTTTCCTTTCAACAAAAAGTCAAAATTTATTTCAAGGAGAAATAACGATTATTTCTAACCTTAAGGGTGAAGTATGAAAGGATGAATTGTGAGGAATATTGATAAACGGAAAAATAAAAGTGTCCAGGGATGGGAATCGAACCCACAGTGTTCCGCTTACCGGGCAGATGCCATGTCCACTAGACTACCCTGGACATATTTTTCCGTTCGTAAATAATACTTGAAGTAATTTATAATACAATATAATATAATGCGGCTTTTGATTGTAAAACGACATATGAAAATTTATACCGCATGTGTTTCCTTTCAACGAAAAATCAAAATTTAATTCAAGGAGAAATAACGATTATTTCTAGCCTTAAGGGTGAGGTATGAAAGGATGAATTGTGAAGAGTGAAGGAGCCTAGTGAGCATGGCATCTGCCCGGTATGCGGAGCACTGTGGGTTCGATTCCCATCCCTGGACACTTTATTTTTCCGTTTATCATTACTCTTCTCAATTCCTCCTTTCATACCTCACCCTTAAGGTTAGAAACAATCGTTATTTCTCCTTGAAATAAATTTTGATTTTTCGTTGAAAGGAAACACATGCGGTATAAATTTTCAAATGTCGTTTTACACTCACTAGCCGCATTATATTATATATGTAAAATATTTTCAAAATTCATGTTAAAGTATCAAATATATCTTTGAAGAGAGAGAGAATATGTTATTTAAGTTTAGTTTACAGAATGTGACTTTCCTATTTATGTAAAAAATTCTCAATCACACACACACACAACTCTATATTAGGAATACCTCGTAAATCACAGCCACCATTAAGGAATCTGTAAAAACAGTTTTATGACCTCAGCAAATTCCTTTCTTGTGTGATGTGGAGATTGAACTAAACAACCTGATCTTTCCACAATTATATTATAGAGACCTTGTCTTTTCTATGTAGATATGAACAATGCGCTATACAAAATTTGCATATATGTCTAAGGTTTTCATCATATAGGTCTTTATTGTTAAGTTTAATATATTATGATGCATTTGCGCGTCATCTGTTATCAAATTTCGAAACTATTATAGACACGTTTGATTCTTTTTAAAAATAAACAATTTCTACTGTCCTTACTGCAATGGAAAAAATAGATTAAACTGGCGAAAACGCTTGGAAGGTTCACCACTGATGAGCCAGGGCCTCCCATTAATTTTTCCATTGCAGTAAGGACAGTAGAAATTGTTTATTTTTAAATAATCATACGCGTCTATAAAAGTTTCGGATTTTAATAAGTTGAATATATCTTAACCAATAAATACTATAAATTGCGAGCTATATAATAGGAAAACCAGAGCAATAAAAACATAACAATTTGATAGAATATATTGATGAGAACGCTGTGAAGGTTTTACCAATGACAAGCTAGGTTCTCTTAATACGAGGTGTGTTCAAAAAGTATCGCGAATTTTGAATTTTCGCGGGTTACGTATATTCGATTTTCGATCTTTTTGTGGCTTTAGGTTGGTACTCATGTCTCTCACTTATGCCGACAAGCTCGGCCATTTTGAATGTTCACTTAATTGTTGACATCTGCTTTGCTTGCAGGTGTTTTGGATCGTCTTCGATTTTTACCTATTAAAAAAAATGGATCAAAGACCTGTATCAAATTTTGTGTGAAAGACGAAATTAAGTGCGCGGATGCATTCCGAATGTTGACTGTGGCATACGGAGAAGCTACCTTGGACCGAAGCAACGTTTATCGGTGCTACAAAATGTTCTCAGAAGGCCGAGAAGATGTGAACGACGAAGAGCGTGCCGGACGCCCGAGCACTTCAACAACAGACGAAAAAATTAATGAAGTGGAGAAAATGATATTGGCCAATCGTCGAATCACCGTTAGAGAAGTTGCTGAGGACCTAAACATATCGATTGGCTCGTACCATTCGATTTTTATCAATGATTTGGGCATGAGACGGGTCGCCGCGAAATTCGTATCAAAATTGCTCAATTGCGACCAAAAACAGCATCGCATGAACATCGCTAATGAGATGTTGGACTCTGTCCGCGACGACCCAAATTTGCTCCAGAGGGTTATAACTGGTGACGAATCGTGGGTTTAGGGTTATGACGTGGAAACTAAAGCTCAATCATCTCAATGGAAGCTGCCGAACGAACCAAGGCCGAAAAAATTAGAAAACAATGGTTGCCTGTAAAGTCGGTTTTACGGGCGAAGATTTTACGTGACAACGGTACAATATTTATTGATATGAATATAATTAAATTGCACAATAGGAACAAGGAATTGAATGAAAATAAGAATTGCACAAATTTTAACTATAGAAATATATTTTGTTTACAAAAACATTGTACATGTAAACTTAAACTTAACTAATTCCTATTTGAGAGATTTTGTTGAGGATAGGACGATGATAGGAGAAATATGAAATGAAAGGAAGTGTTTCTGATGTAATGTGTCTCGCGAAAGTCAAGTCGATAGTTGTTCCTTTTAACGGAGTTGACTTAGAAACGTTTGATACGCAATCAATATTATACGTATTTTTCATGAAATTAAGAAACGAGTTGTCAGGCTTTACGTTTTTGTTAAAATCACCACACAGAAGAATCGGTATACTAGAATCAATTTGCACGAACGGTGGCACGTACTGGCTGTTGTGAATGTACGGACCGAGTCCTTGCCATAGTAACATTCCAATATCCTGCATACTAGCTCCTTGATGAATATATACAGCACCGAGTATAAACTTGAAGCTAGTATTAGCGGCGAAGCAAGTAACTTCAGTCATGCACATGTCACCCTTGGTTTTAATGACACGAGTTACGTCTGTAATCGCAACTTGGAACACTTCCGCCGTAGATGTCGATGATAATTTACGATAGATCGCCACTCCACCAGCCGCGTTGGTATCTGAGTTAGGTCGATTATTTTCCCTGGATACGCACTCATAACCCTTGATTGGAGTTGGTTCACAAGTGTCGCGCATCCACGTTTCAGTCAATACTAAATAGTCTGATCGTGGTATCACTGTATCTGTTTCAATGTCCGCGGCATGGGCACTTAAACTTTGACAGTTGATGTTCTGGCGGTAGAGGTGGTGTGTGGAACAACGAAAGGTACTGCAGACGTTGAAGGCACGATATCCTCCGTCTCCATTGAAGTACTGGAAGTTGAAGGCACCGTTTCCATTGTTTTGAGAGTGGTGATTCCTGTTGAACATTTGAAATTGAATGGATGAATTTTTAATTTTAAAGAATCAATTTGAAAATCAAAACACTTATTCAGATCGAAGGTTCAAATTTTTGCTAAATAAATTTGAAATTAAATAAAATTTGTAATTGTAAATGATGAAGTTGAAAATTAAAACATTTACTTATATTAGATGTTAAAATTCTTGCTCAACACAGTTTAAATAAAGTTTTCTTATATCTGCCACTTTTTCTTAATATTTGTAATTTTAAATAATCAATTCGAAAATCAAAACATTTATTCAGATCGAAGGTTCAAATTTTTGTTAAATAAATTTGAAACTATTTAAAATTTGTAAAATAATAATTAATTAATTAATTAATTTTAAACTAATAATTTACTTAACACTATCAACATTTATCAATAGTATGACATAACGTATAAACTCAGTTTCTCAACTTTTGTGTCAATCTAACAATTAATCAATCAATCATAGTTTACGATAATGAAATATCAGTGTACAATTATTTACCTTTATTGTTGTAGTTGTTGTAAATGACGAATCTAAGCACTCCACATTTTCACTACAGACACAGCTGACGATACTTTAACCACACGTGTGAACTTGTATTATGACGCTTTCTTGTTTTTCCAACGCCAAGAACGTTCGAGAAAGACAAAGACAGAGACAAGCATGCGCCGATTCAATGCGCCTAATTCTCTAGCGCTGCGCGCGCAGCTGCGCGCGCAGCACTCTCGTTCGGTGACTCATCGTAACGTTACCGGGCGTTACACTTTTTCATAAGTGACTCCCAGCCGCAACCTAATTTAAGACGTTGTCACGTCAAAAAGCGCGCCAAGTTCGGTCGAATGTGAAAGTTTTGCTGACAGTTTTTTTCGATTGCAGGGGCGTGGTGCATCATGAGTTCTTGCCACAGGGGAGAACGGTCAATAAGGAATGTTACCTGCAAGTTATGCGCAATTTTCGCGAAGCAATTCGCCAGAAACGCCCGGATTTGTGGAAGAACAAAAAATGGCTTTTGCACCACGATAACGCCCCTGCTCACACATCGTTGCTTGTGCGCGACTTTTTGGCCAAAAACAACACACTAATGATGCCGCAGCCACCGTATTCCCCAGATCTGGCCCCCTTTGACTTTTTATTGTTCCCTAAACTGAAGAGGCCCATGAAAGGACGACGTTACGCTACGCTTGACGAGATAAAGACGGCATCGAAAGAGGAGCTGAAAAAGATTTTAAAAAATGATTTTTTGAAGTGCTTCGAAGATTGGAAAAACCGTTGGCACAAGTGTATAATATCTCATGGGGATTACTTTGAAGGGGACAAAATAGATATTCATGAATAAATAAATAATTTTTGAAAAACACTAAAGTCTCGATACTTTTTGAACACACCTCGTATATTCCTTATTGCAGTAGGAATTCTCTATTAAACAAATGTAGCGTATGAATAAATTGATATTTTCTCGAATATATTATACCTATATATTATAGAGGCCGTTATTTGTCTTTTCTATGTAGAGGATAACAATGCGCTATTTAATATATGCATATATGTCTAAGGTTTATATCATTTATGTCTATATATAGCTAAGTTGGATATATCTTAACCAAGAAATACTATAAATTGCGAGATGTATAACTGACAAACCAAATACAAAAACCGAACGATCTGGTAGAATATATTGATGAAAACGATTCGGAGGTTTTATCAATGACAAGCTAGATTCTTTCAATATATTTTCTTATTGAAACTGGAACTTTATATTAAGTAAATATAATGTTCAAATATATTGCCACGTGGAAAATTAGGGAAGACCAAAACTTCAGGAGGAATCAACAATTTATTTAAGGCAAATACAAACTATCAAATGATAAACAAAAAGATAATAAACGAGAGAAGTTTACAGAGTAGCAAAATATAAACATTAAAATGATACTCTGTTAATAAAATAATAAATACGTTGCAACAATATTGTTAAATTATCTAAATATACCTATATATTATAGAGGCCGTTATTTGTCTTTTCTATGTAGAGAAGAACAATGCGCTATGCAATATTTGTATATATATCTGAGGTTTATATAATAATTATGATTATATATAGTTTAATATAGTATATAAGGCATCATACGCGTCTATAATAGTTCCGAATTTTCATAACAGATGGCGCGCTAATGCATCATAATATACCTTATATATACTTGTGTGATATATATTTTTAAAAATAAGGCCTATTTTGGATTTTAACACGATTATTTATTAATCCGATATTTCGATGGATCAATCTTCCATCTTTTACGAGGTGTTTTGATGTGAAGCACGCAGCAGGTCGCGTGCCCCAGGTGAGCCACTAGACGTCTTCCAAGCTTATTGGGAGATAAACCATCTAATATATACATTCTAAACAGAGTAAATATAATCAAAAAAAAAAAGTGATATATGTAAATAACTATTGAAAATTAAAAGATATCGAATTAATTAAACAAATAAAATATCATAAAAATCGAAATAACTGTGAAATAAATATACAAATAATGGTAATAAATATTCGATTAAAAATGAAATAAAATAAACACGTAAATAGCATAATCATCTAAGAGGTTCTAAACTGAGTATATACATCTGGAAAGTCAATCTTTCTATTGATACTATTTTTATTTTCTAATGAGCTCCAGCTTTCTAAAAATAAACGGCAATGTTTTTCTTTGATGTTTTGATGTATTATAGATGTGTGATCGAAGTCTGGAGTGTGACTATTGTTGAATGCATGATCTACCAGTAGGGATGTCGGGTTATGGTGCTTTAGTGCGGATTTGTGCTGGTTAATTCTTTCAGATAAAGGTTTGCTGGTTTCTCCTATGTATATTACCTGGCAGGATTTGCATGGTATTTTATAAACCACATTCGCTCTATCTTCTGGCTTGTATATTTGTTTTGTATCAGGGTGACGGAAGATGCTTCTCAAATTCTGGTTGGGTTGATATCTGGTTGTAATATTGTGTTTTTTTAAACTTCTGGCTATTCTTTCACAGCCATAGCTGTAAGGTAGGGAGCAAAACATATTCGGGGTTGAGATCTGTCTATTGTTCGTGGATGGAATTTTTGGTGCATATAATTGCTTTTTGATGAATTCTTTAGAATAATTATTGCTTTGTAGTTCTTGAAATAATCTAGCTCTTTCAATTTTTTCATCAGTTTTATCCGTAAAATGTGTAGTCAACCTCTTGGAAAGTGTTTTGACCACCGCAACCTTATGACAGATAGGACCAAAAGAATTAAAGTTCAGGTAACTTCCTGTGTGGGTTGGTTTTCGATAAATTTTCGTTTCAATTTTATTTTTATTTCTGGTCAGTTGTAAGTCCAAAAATGGTAGAGACCCATTTTCTTCTAATTCATAAGTGAATTTCAGAAAGGGTCTAAGACTATTTAGAAAATTTATAATTATGGAAACATCCACCTCTGTGATGCATAATACATCATCAATGTAGCGTTTCCACATTAAAATTTGTAGTTGTGTCGATTCAACGATTAACTTATCAATTTTATCCATGAAGACATTGGCTAATGCAGATGATATAGGATTTCCCATTGGAAGTCCCTTGACCTGTTTGAAATATCTGTTCTTATAGAAGAAGTAATTAAATGATAGGCAGAGTTTGATCAGTTCAATGAGAGCCTCCTTTGGGTATTATGTATTATGGATTGCTCTATATTCAGAATATATATATATATATACTGGACGCCATCCTGGCGTTTGCCAAGACACATATCTATAAGTACTTCCTCGGCGTGGAACTGAGGAATGTTCAAGAAGACCTTGTCTGGAGGAGAACTGTCTCAAGGTGGGGAAGCCTCCCTTGCTGAAGAAATTTGTACATATATACAACTATATATATATATTCCCACATTCATACTTCAATACTTCATTCCTAAGGTTAGAAACAATCGGTATTTCTCCTTAAAATAAATTTTGATTATTCGTTCAAAAGAAACACATGCGGGATATTTTCAAATGTCGTTCTACAATCATAAGCCGCATTATATTGTATAAAATTCCTTTATTATATATTATCCTTAATTTGATCTTAATAATATTCTGTACAATTGATTGAAAGAATCGATAAAAAAATTGTTTAAATTGTAATTGTATATTGGATATAAAATAGATAATTATATCATGATTTAAAGTAAATATTTTTCAACAAGTAATTCTATATTAGTTATTAAAAGATTTTTATTTTTTTTATTGAGATTTCTTTTATGTTTATTAAATTGGATAGTAAATTGATAGCTTTAAGATAATATGGTGAAAGATGTTGAAAAAACTAAAAAGATGTCTTACAATAAGTTTCCTTTTTTATTTTTGAATGTTAGCTTTCAAGTGAGATAATCGCTTTTCAAAGGACCCAATTATTAATTAAGTCTCTATTTTTTACTTAATACTGTTGAAGAGCGATTATCACTTGGAAGCTAGCATTTAATAATAAAAAAGAAAACTTATTGTATGTGAGAAATCTTTGTAGTTTTCTTTTAATTGCTGGCTTACACTTGATCAGTAATAAGCCGATGGCATTATAATTTTATTAAATAAGGCAACAGGTTTCTGTAGATAAGTTTATCTTCTATGTTTATTACAAACTCAAGTTTTCAGGTATTACCGCTTTCCTACAAGAGTACAAAAATGAACAATGATAATACGCCGTTAGATAAATATTTTGAAGAAAAACAGAATCGCGTGAGGGGATGAGTTTCTAGTAAGTTTTTTATTTATTTAAACGAGTTTTTGAGTATTTATTCTCTCATACGTTATTAGTTTTTATTCCTATTGAAGGGCATGAGGACTCTAATTTTAATATGAAATAAATTATATAAACTTTCCCGGTTTATCAATCCATTCATTAATGTTGTTTTGGTGAATCTGCCAAATTCAACCTATCTGAATACAGTATTGAGTGGTTTGTGCTGGAAGGTCTAAATATAATATTTTAAAAAGGTTTGAGTAAACAATTTTAAGTCAATTATAAAGCCAACCTTCAAAGAGAAAGTTTTCCATTATGTATTAGTTGTCATCTATTGAACTAGCTGTTGGTGAATGTATACGAGAGTTCTAATGGAATTCTAATGTCGCATAATATTTATTGCTTTTATTTTCCTTTGTCATAGGATCAGTCTAGAAATTGGAATATTGTGGAGGTTTAATGAGAGGATGGCCAGGCTTGGTCCCTTTGAAGCTATCTAGTAGGAGCAAGGTCCAGGGGGAGAGAATCAGGAGTTTGTATTTCCAGATGATGATAGAAAGATTAGCAGGAAGTGAGGCTCGGATAGGTAGGTGTTGGTCAATAAATTCATCTTTTATCCAAGTGATATCTCGTGAGCATTAGCAAGCTGGAGGTAAGCGTGGGATTTGACTTCAGTGAGAGGAGAAAAATTTGGAATTGAAGATTCTCCGATATCAAGGTATGCACATTGATACATGAGGCTCAGTGGTCAGAACGAGTGCGTTGGTTCAAGAAATTCATCTTTTATCCAAATAATATTTCTTGAGCATCAGCCAGATGGATGTAAGCGTGGGATTTGTCATCAGCGAGAGGAGTAAAATTAGGAATTGAAGATTCTCCGAAATCAAGGTATGTACATTGCTGCTTGAGCTCAGTGGTCAGAACGCGTGCGTTGGTTCAGGAAATTCATCTTTATCCAAGTGATATATCGTGAACATCAGTAAGCTGGACGTAAGCGTGGGATTTTACATCAGCGAGAGGATCAATATTTTGAGTTGATGGTTCTCCGACATCAAAGAATACTCATTGAGGTATGAGGCTCAGTTGTCAGAACAGGTGCGTTGGTTCAAGTTTGGCAAGTAATATTGTGCATGTTGTTATTCATCATCAGAGCAATAACATCTTCAGGGTACCCTCCTGGCAATTTGGGGGTAGGAATCAAGGTTTCCAGTAGGCAGGGAAATGTCTTCGATCCAATATAATCAGAAGAAAGGGGAAGATCATGTCTTCAAGGCCACAATATTTCCGAGGATCATCATGAGAGCAGATCGCTTGGCATCAGCATCAGAAAGGGATAATGGCCATCAGAAAGCTGTCTTGACAGGCTAATGAAAAAGATGGATAGCTAGAGGAGTATTTTAACTAAACTGTGTCTAATTCATTTCATCGTTGTAACTTTGCCGCATTATTTCTGGAAGTGTACACTCTGTTATGCCTGAGAGTAACACTGTTAACCCTGTCGTATTAGTACTAACCACGGCCTGAACTTACACCATTTATTGGTTACTAGTTATTCAGAGCCTATATAGATTAAAACGCTGTTTTAACTCTACGATTGTCTCTTTTTGTTTTGCCAGACTTAAGGACCTGTTAATGAATTTTGAAAAAACACTCACCAATCCCCTAAAAATTAAGAATTTTGAAGAAAAAAGCCAATGAAAAAGTATTTACCACGCCTTTAAAGCCCTATGCAGGTCCTTAAGCCCAGAAAAACAATAAAAAACAACCATAAAGATAAAACTAACGTAATCACTGGCATCTGAATAACTAGAACAAATAGTGGCATAAGGCCCTACCGCAGTCAGAACGGACACGACAATTTTAACAAGTGTCACAAACAGACACAACAGAGGGTACACTACACAGAAACAACACGACAGAATTACAACGACAAAATAAACTAGGCACAGCCTAGAAAAAAAGCTCCTAGAACTATCCATCTCTCTCAAATACCTGTAGCTCAAGCCGACACTCAATGCAACAATGTAACACTCCTTAGTAACAATTTTTTAACCCCCTTTTTACCTTTTGAAAATCATCAATACCTACACACAGACAGCTTTATTAAGACCACGGTCTTACAGATTCACCACAGGAAGGAAGCATAGATAGAGCTCCTATATTCCAGGCAGCACAGAACCCAACAACAGCCTCCTGGTCATCCGCAAAAAGTATAAAATGGGTATTTTTCGCATTACACGGAAATTATGCATATTGGCTGACATTTTATAGTCAATCCTATCTTACATATTACCTTGGTTGAATCAATTCCAAATAACTACTCAGAATTAAAATTCAACAGAAAAATACACTACTTTCTCTATACAAGTTTCTTTTGAAAAACGATTTTTATTAACGGATGTTTCTCGCGGTTTTGATGAGAAATTCTTCATTTGCATAATGTTTCTCTTGATAGCATTATCATCGTGAAAGAGGGAGTGAGAGGGTAAATAAATATTTATGTATGTAAAATGTAAAACCACATTTGAAAATTTATACCGCATGTGTTTTCTTCCAACAAAAAATCAAAATTTATTTCAAGGAGAAATAACGATTATTTATAACCTTAAGGGTGAGGTATGAAAGGATGAATTGTGAAGAGTAATGATAAATGGAAAAATAAAGTGTCCAGGGATGGGAATCGAACCCACAGTGTTCCGCTTACCGGGCAGATGCCATGTCCACTAGACTACCCTGGACATATTTTTCCATTCGTAAATAATACTTAAAGTAATTTATAATACAATATAATATAATGCGGCTTTTGATTGTAAAACTACATTTGAAAATTTATACCGCATGTGTTTCCTTCCAACGAAAAATCACTATTTAATTAAAGGATAAATAACGATTATTTCTAAACTTAAGGGTGAGGTATGAAAGGATGAATTAGGAAGGGTGAAGGAGCCTAGTGGACATGGCATCTGCTCGGTATGCGGAACACTGTGGGTTCGATTCCCATCCCTGGACATTTTATTTTTCCGTTTATCATTACTCTTCTCAATTCATCCTTTCATACCTCACCCTTAAATTTAGAAATAATCGTTATTTCTCCTTGAAATAACTTTTTATTTTTCGTTGAAAGGAAACATATGCGGTATAAATTTTCAAATGTCGTTTTACAATCGCTAGTCGCATTATATTATATATGTAAAATATTTTCAAAATTCTTGTTAAAGAATCAAATATGTATATCTTTGTAGAGAGAGAGAATATGTTATTTAAGTTTAGTTTACAGAATGTGACTTTCCTATTTATGTAAAAAATTCTCAATCACACACAACTTTATATTAGGAATACTTCTTAAATCACGACCACCTTTAAGGAATCTGTAAAAACAGTTTTATGACCTCAGCAATTTCCTTTCTTGTGTGATGTGGAGATTGGACTAAACAACCCGATCTTTCCACATTTATATTATATTTGTCTTTTCTATGTAGAGATGAACAATGCGCTATGCAAAATTTGCATATATGTCTTAGGTTTTCATCATTTAAGTTTATATAGTTAAGTTGAATATAATGTTACGTAGAAAAAAAAGCACATTCCAGAATGGAGAGAGAATATTCTAGAACATTTAAGAATCATGTAGAAAAAGCGGAAGACAACTGATTGGCCAATCTAAAGCTATTGCGCAACGCTCGGTGCTGGCGGCTTTCTGATTGGCTGACCAACCGTGACCGTTCTGGAAAGATCTACTCCGGTATATATAGGGATGAGAAACTCATGCCGGGGGAGGAAGAAAGATAAGAAGTGAGGAAGAAGAACGAAGCTACGTGGTGGACTCCAAGCAAACGCTGCTGTCTCAAGTGGTCGGACTGCTGCTTACCGCCGACGCCGTTGTACTTCCTGGAAGATTCTAGAAGGTTCTACGAACTTCTGTCTCCTGTTCTGCTCCTGCTTTCCCTCACTGTGCTGCAGTTGGTGAGTTTGTAACTGCTGTTTTCTTTATTTTTGTTTTATTTTTGCACTCTTCAGTAATTATTTTATCGATTAGGCTTAAATAAAGTCCTAAAGATTCTTTGTACCCACGGAAGTTATTCTTTGTCAACCAACAACGCAACAATTGGCTGTCAGAAGTGGGATCATTAGGTGAAGCCTGAATAATTTATGGTACTTACCCGAAAAATGGAAGAAATATTGAAAGCGATCCAAGCTATGCAAGCTTCAAACTAGGAAACTCGTGAAGCTCTAAACGAGGCTCTTCAAGCTCAAAATCAAGAAACTCGCGAGGCTTTTTAAGCTCAACATCAAGAGATAAAAGAAAGCTTGGGGCTTAAATTCAAATGCTTAGAAGATGAAATCTCCTCTGTAAAAAAAGAAATGAAAGATAAAATATCTGCTTTAGAAGAGAGACTTTCTGCTGTGGAAACGGGCCATCCAAGAACTCCGGTTTTACAGCAAGAAAATAACAATTCGGGTAGGCCTATTGTCAAAGTTCCTACATTTGATGGGCAATCATCATGGACCTCCTTCAAAACCCAGTTCGATGTGGTTGCCCAAGCTAACGGATGGAACGTTAGAGATAAGGCAAGCTTTTTGGCTGCTGCACTTCGTGGACCTGCAGTGGATGTACTCCAGATGATTCCGGAACAACTCCGCCTAGACTTCAACTCCCTGATTGACACTCTGGATTCCCGATATGGAGAACACTACCAACAGCTCAATGTGGTGAAGTTCAAGAATAGACTACAAGAAAAGAAAGAAAGTTTGCAGGATTTGGCCCACGACATCCGACGCCTGGCAAGATTAGCCTTTCCAACATGCCCGCCTGAAATACAAGATTTTATGGCCCAACAACAGTTTATTGATGCCATCGGAGACCCTGAAACCTAGAAGTTTGCCAGACTATCAAGTGCGACTACTCTACGAGAAACCCTAGTCCAAGCCATGAAGTATGAAGCTGCCCAACAAGCCACAATAGAAATTTATCGCGTGGCTAGACAAGTTAAATTGGATAATCCGAGAAAGAAAAATGGGCCGCTGTTGAATCTGTGGTGCCCATGATCACATGTCTCCAACTTGCCTCCGAAGAGTAAAACAGAGCAGTGATACAGGTTGCTGGAAATGTGGAAGAAATGGCCACATAAAGAAAAACAGCCCAGATAACTCTAAGGATAAGCCTGAAAGAAAAAGGGGCCGCTGCTGGACTGGTGGATCCCTTGATCACATTTCTCCAACTTGCCCCAGAAAAGTAAAACAACGCAGTGATACCGACTTCTGGAGATATGGACAATATGGCCACATGAGAAGAAACTGTCCGGAAAATTCTGAAACCATCACAGCCCCTAGAAAGAACCATGGGAGAGGAAACGATGATGCTGATGCCTTATCAAGAAGGCCGTGTGTTCCACAAAGTGGAATATATATTGGACGCCATCCTGGCGTCTGCCAGACCCACATCTATAGGTACTTCCTCGGCGTTTACTGAGGAGTGTTCAAGAAGACCTTGTGTGGAGGAGAACTCTCTCAAGGTGGGGAAGCCTTCCTTGCTGAAGAAATTTGTACACATACACAACTATATATATTCCCCTACATTTCACTACCCTTTATTTAATCCTTTATTATATATTATATTTTATCAAATTACAAAACTATTCTAGACGCGTAATATTCTTTTTAAAATAAAACAATTTCTACTGCCCTTACTGCAATGGAAAAATTGCAGTAAGGGAAGTCGAAATTGTTTTATTTTAAAAAGAATATTACGCGTCTAGAATAGTTTTGTAATTTGATAACAGATGACGCGCTAGTGCATCGTAAAATATTATCTTTTATTTAATCTTAATATTTTTCTATAGCAATTGATTGAAATATTCATTAAAATTGTTTAAATTGTATATTGGATATAAAATAGGTAATTATATAATGATTTAAAGTTAATAAATTTCAACAAGTAATTCTATATTAGATATTATACGATTTTTAGTGTTTTTAGTGAGAATTCTTTTATATTTACTAAATTGGATAGTAAATTGAGAGCTTCAAGATAATATGGTGAAAGATGTTGAAAAAAACTACAAAGATTTCTTACAATATTTTCCTCTTTTTTGGTTTAAAAATGCAAGCTTTCAAGTGAGATAATCCGTTTTTCAAAGGACCTAATTATTAATTAAATCTCTGTTTTTTACTTAAGCCCGTTGAAAAGCGATTATCACTTGAAAGCTTGCATTTTATAATAAAAAATGAAACTTATTGTGAGAAATTTGTAGTTTCTTTTTTATTTCTGGGTTACACTTGATCAGTAATAAGCCGTTAGAATTATGATTTCATTAAATAAGGCAACAGGTTTCTATAAAGATAAGTTTATCTTCTATGTTTATTACAATCTCAAGTTTTCAGGCATTACCGCTCTTCTACAGGAGTACAAAAATGTACAATGATAATACGCCGTTAGATAAATATTTAGAAAAAAAAATCATGTAAGGCGATAAGTTTCTTTTAAGTCTTTTTTATTTAACACAAAGCAATAACGCGCCATCTATATATATAAAATAAAAGTATTTAAAAAGGCGAATGTTTCTTTTATACATAAAACCATTGAAAACCATTTCTAAGATTCCATCCTTCAGTGTAGCATATAAAAGCAGAATGATCCAATACAGTATTAGAGCTCTGAGAAGCGGTCTGGTGGATTAAATTGGCGAAACCGCTGGGAGGGTACACCACTGATGAGCCAAGCCCTCCCAATATATTTTTTCATCGCAGTAAGGACAGTAGAAGTTCGTTTTATGTATAAAAGAAACATTCGCGCTTTTAAATCCTTTTATATTTTTTATTTATACGAGTTTTTGCGTATTTATTCTCTCATACGTTATTATTTTTTATTCCTATTGAAGGGCATGAAGACTCAATTTTAAGATGAAATAAATGATAGAAACTTTCCCGGCTTATTAATCCATACATTAATGTTGTTTTGGTGAGAAACTGTCCAATTCAATCTATCTGAATACAGTCTTGATTGGTTTGTGCTGGAAAACAAAAAATAAGATATTTTAAAAGGGTTTGAGTAAACAATTTTGAGTCAATTATAAAGCCACCCTGAAAAAGGAAGTTTTTCCATTATGTATTAGTTGTCATCTACTGAACTAGCTGTTGGTGAATGTATACGAGAGGTCTAATGTAATTCTAATGTCGCATAACATTTTTATTGCTTTTATTTCTCTTTGTCATAGGATCAGTCTAGAGATTGGAGATATTGAGGAGGTTTAACGGGAGGATGGCCAGGCTTGGTCCCTTTGAAGCGATCTAGTAGGAGCAAGGTCCAGGGGGAGAGAATCAGGAGTTTTTATTTCCAGATGACGATAGAAAGATGAGCAGGTAATGAGGCTCGGTAGTTGAGTGTTGGTTCAAGAAATTAATCTTTTATTCAAATGATATCTCGTGAGTATCAGCAAGCTGGATATAAGCGTGGGATTTCACTTCAGCCGGTGGATCAAGATTTGAAGTTCGTGGTTCCTCGACATCAAGGTTTACACATTGATACAAGAGACTCAGTGGTCAGAGCGAATGCGTTGGTTCAAGAAATTCATCTTTTATCCAAGTGATATCTTATGAGAATCAGCAGGCTGGATGTAAGCGTGAGATTTGACATCAGCGAGAGGACCAAGATTTTGAGTTGATGGTTCTCCGACATCAAAGAATACACATTGAGGTATGAGGCTCAGTGGTCAGAGCGAGTGCTTTGGTTCAAGAAATTCATCTTTTATCCAAGTGATATCTTGTGAGCATCAGCAAGCTGGATGTAAGTGTGAGATTTTACATCGGCCAGAGGATCAAGATTTTGAGTTGATGGTTCCACGATATCAAGGAATTCACATTGCTGCATAAGCTCAACGGTCAGAGCGAGTGCGTTGGTTCAAGATTGGCAAGTAATATTGAGCTTGTTGTTATCCATCATCAGAGCAATAACATCTTCAGAATACCCTTATTGCAATTTTGGAGCAGGAATTAAGGTTTACAGTAGGCAGGGAAAATACTTTGATCCAAGATAATCAGAAGAAACGGCAAGAACTTGTCTTCAAGGCATCAATATTTCCGAGGATCATCATGAGAGCAGATCGCTTGGCATCAGTATCATGGAGGGATCATGGCCATCAGAAAGCTGTCTTGACAGGCTAATGAAAAAGATGGATAGCTAGAGGAGTATTTTAACTAAACTGTGTCTAATTCATTTCATCGTTGTAACTTTGCCGCATTATTTCTGGAAGTGCACACTCTGTTATGCCTGAGAGTAACACTGTTAACCTTGTCGTATTAGTACTAACCACGGCCTGAACTTACACCATTTATTTGTTACTAGTTATTCAGAGCCTATATAGATTAAAACGTTGTTTTAACTCTACGATTGTCTCTTTTTGTTTTGCCAGACTTAAGGACCTTTTAATGAATTTTGAAAAACACTCAACCAATCCACTAAATATTAAGAATTTTGAAGTAAAAAAGCCAATGAAAAAGTATTTACAACGCCTTTAAAGCCCTATGCAGGTCCTTAAGCCCAGAAAAACAATAAAAAACAACCATAAAGATAAAACTAACGTAATCACTGGCATCTGAATAATCAGAACAAATAGTGGCATAAGGCCCTACCGCAGTCAGAACGGATACGACAATTTTAACAAGTGTCACAAACAGACACAACAAAGGGTACACTACACAGAAACAACACGACAGAATTACAACGACAAAATAAACTAGGCACAGCCTAGAAAAAAAGCTCCTAAAACTATCCATCTCTCTCAAATACCTGTATCTCAAGCCGACACTCAACGCAACAATGTAACACTCCTTAGCAACTATTTCTAAACACTTTTTTTCCTTTTAAAAAGTATTAATACATACACACATACATCTTTATTAAGACCACCGGTCTTATACAGATTCACCGCAGGAATGAAGCATAGATGGAACTTCTATATTCCAGGCAGCACAGAACCCAACAACAGCCTCCTGGTCATACGCAAAAGTATAATATTGGTAATTTTCGCATTACACGGAAAATATGCATATTGGCTGACAATTTATTGACAAATCCTATCTTACGTATCACATTTGTCGAATCAATTCCAAATAACTACTTCAGAATTAAAATTCAACAGAAAAATACACCACGTTCTTTATACAAGTTTCTTCAAAAAACGAGTTTTATTGAAGGATGCTTCTCGCGGTTTAGATGAGAAATTCTTCATTTGCATAATCTTTCTCTAGATAGCATTATCATCGTGAGAGAGGGAGTGTGAGGGTAAATAAATAATTATATATGCAAAATGTAAAACCACATTTGAAAATTTATACCGCATGTGTTTCCTTTTAACGAAAAGTCAAAATTTATTTCAAGGAGAAATAACGATTATTTCTAACCTTAAGGGTGAGGTATGAAAGGATGAATTGTGAAGAATAATGATAAACGGAAATATAAAAGTTTCCAGGGATGGGAATCGAACCCACAGTGTCCCGCTTACCGGGCAGATGCCATGTCCACAAGACTACCCTGGACATATTTTTCCGTTCGTAAATAATACTTAAAGTAATTTATAATACAATATAATATAATGCGGCTTTTGATTGTAAAACGACATTTGAAAATTTATACCGCATGTGTTTCCTTTCAACGAAAAATCAATATTTAATTAAAGGAGAAATAACGATTATTTGTAAACTTAAGGGTGAGGTATGAAAGGATGAATTAGGAAGGGTGAAGGAGCCTAGTGGACATGGCATCTGCCCGGTAAGCGGAACACTGTGGGCTCGATTCCCATCCCTGGACATTTTATTTTTCCGTTTATCATTACTCTTCTCAATTCATCCTTTCATATCTCACCCTTAAGGTAAGAAATAATCGTTATTTCTCCTTGAAATAAATTTTTATTTTTCGTTGAAAGGAAACACATGCGGTATAAATTTTCAAATGTCGTTTCACAATCACTAGCTGCATTATATTATATATGTAAAATATTTTCAAAATTCTTGTTAAAGAATCAAATATATCTTTGTAGAGAGAGATAATATGTTATTTAAGTTTAGTTTACAGAATGTGACTTTCCTATTTATGTAAAAAATTCTCAATCACACACACACACACACACAACTCTATATTAGGAATACCTCGTAAATCACGACCACCTTTAAGGAATCTGTAAAAACAGTTTTATGACCTCAGCAATTTCCTTCCTTGTGTGATGTGGAGATTGGACTAAACAACCTGATCTTTCCACATTTATATTATAGAGGCCTTGTCTTTTCTATGTAGATATGAACAATGCGCTATACAAAATTTGCATATATGTCTAAGGTTTTCATTATATCTCTATATATATAAAAGTCAATTTCTGTCTGTCTGTCTGTTTCGCGATAAACTCAAAAACTACTGAACCAATTGGTACCAAATTTTGCATGTCGCTTTTTATAAACCTGAGGAAAATTTTTGGATACAATTTGCTTAGTATTTTTGGCTATTTCTTTTTTTCATTTGAAGAACATTTTTATTTACGCGGAGTAATCCGGAATGGAATGAATACCCAAATATGGCCATTTTGTATACGCATCGGTGGCTCAGTGGTAGAATGCTCGCCTGCCACGCGGGCGGCCCGGGTTCGATTCCCGGCCGATGCTTTTTTTTTTTAACAATTTTTAAAACTCATTTATATTATATCTTCTATATATATAAAAATGAATGTTTGTATGTTTGTTTGTTTGTTTGTTGGTTTGTATGTCCGGTATACAAATTCGCAGTAGTTCACTAATTCAAGCCAAAATTTCCATACATAGGTAAAAAAATACGAGGAAAACGATAGGCTATTTTAAATTATATATAAATTAAATATTGAAACTATATATTCAAATTATTCTACTTAGCTCACGAACAGCGCCCTCTATCAAGGTTATAAATACGTTTAAAATCGAAATCTTCTAAAAATTTTATTAATAATAGTGTGTTCGCTTAATAATTAGAATACTTGATCTAAATCGAAATATTTATAGACGCTCGCTCGATTTGAAGATTTATATCGTAACTAATCTGACTGTAAAGTTTGGAGCGGGACGTTTCACAAGAGTGACATCCACGGCGCCAATTTATAATTGTAACGAATAGTGTTTGAATAAAACATTTAATCGGGTAAACCCGGGCGTTGCCCGGGTCATTAGTCTAGTAAGTCTATATAATTAAGTTGAATATATTATGATGCATTAGCATGCTAGCCGTTATCAAAATCCGAAACTATTATAGACGCGTATGATTATTTTTAAAAATAAACAATTTCTACTGTCTTTACTGCAATGGAAAAAATAGATTAAACTGTCGAAACCGCTGAGAGGGTTCACCACTGATAATCCAGGCCTTCCCAATAATTTTTCCATTGCAGTAAGGACAGTAGAAATTGTTTATTTTTGAAGAAGAATCATACGCGTCTATAATAGTTTTGAATTATGGTAAGTTGAATATATCTTAGCCAAGAAATACTATAAATTGCGAGCTATATAATAGGAAAACCAGAGCAATAAAAACATAACAATTTGAAAGAATATATTGATGAAAACGTTTTGAAGGTTTTACCAATGATAAGCCAGGCTCTCTTAATATATTTCTTATTGCAGTTGGAATTCTCTATTAAACAAATATAGTGTTTAAATCATTGCTAAATTCTCGAATATATTATACCTATATATTATAGAGGCCGTTATTTGTATTTTCTATGTAGGGAAGAACTATGCGCTATTCAATATTTGCATATATGTCTAAGGTTTTTATCATTTATGTCTATATATAGTTTTATATAGTATATAAAGAATCATACGTGTCTATAATATTATAAAATTATTTTATTTCAAATTATAATTTTATATTTTAAACTATTCTGTTAAGTCTACCACCAGATGTCGCGACTTCCCTTTATATAGACCTATTGTTGTTGTTTCCTGTTGGCCGACTCAAACCGCTGGTAAATTATGTAAATAAGTTTTTCATTTTTTAGATTCTTACGCCTTAAGTCGGGGAAACCTTTCTAAAATTGTTTTCTTTATTCCGTAATCTCAATTAAAGTTATTTCTAATCTTCAATATATTTATTATTATACTTTCAAGATTTTAACCATGACTTAATTCCATAGCATATTCCTCTACAAGCAATTAATCTCTCAACAGCAGAAATATTATTTTCTTAATATATATATACTGGACGCCATCCTGGCGTCTACCAAGACACACATTTATAAGTACTTCCTCGGCGTGGAACTGAGGAGTGAAGACCTTGTCTGGAGGAGGACTCTCTCAAGGTGGGAAAGCCTTCCTTGCTGAAGAAATTTATACATATACAACTGTATATATTTCCCTACACTTTATCTACACGTTATTTATCCTTTATTATATATATTATCTTTTTTATTTAATCTTAATTTTTCTTTCAGTAGCAATTGATTGAAAGAATCAATAAAATTGTTTAAATTGTATATTGGATATAAAATAGATAATTATATCATGATTTAAAGCCAATAATTTCAGCAAGTGATTTTATATTAGTTATAATGAGATTTTTAGTTTTTTTAATGAGATTTCTTTTATATTTATTAAATTGGATAGTAAATTGATAGCTTCAAGATAATATGGTGAAAAATGTTTTAAAAAACTACAAAGATTTCTAACAATATTTTCCTCTATTTTTTTTTTGTTTAAAAATGCAAGCTTTCAAGTGAGATAATCGCTTTTCAAAGGACCTAATTATTAATTAAGTCTCTGTTTTTTACTTAAGCCCGTTGAAGAGCGATTATCACTTGAAAGCTAGCATTTTAAATAAAAAAGGAAACTTATTGTGAGAAATCTGTAGTTTTTTTAAATTTCTGGCTTACATTTGATCAGTAATAAGCCGTTAGAATTATGATTTTATTAAATAAGGCAACAGGTTTCTAAGAAAGGTTTATCTTCTATGTTTATTACAATCTCAAGTTTTCAGGTATTACCACTCTTCTACAGGAGTACAAAAATGAACAATGATAATACGCCGTTAGATAAATATTTAGAAAAAAAAATCATGTAAGGCGATAAGTTTCTTTTAAGTCTTTTTTATTTAACACAAAGCAATAACGCGCCATCTATATATATAAAATAAAAGGATTTAAAAGCGCGAATGTTTCCTTTATACATAAAACGAACTTCTACTGTCCTTACTGCGATGAAAAAATATATTGAGAGTGCTTGGCTCATCAGTGGTGTACCCTCCCAGCGGTTTCGCCAATTTAATCCACCAGACCGCTTCTCAGAGCTCTAATACTGTATTGGATCATTCTGCTTTTATATGCTACACTGAAGGGTGGAATCTTAGAAATGGTTTTCAAGTAAACTATGGACATAAGCTTATAGGACAGTAGAATTACATTCAAATATTTGCTTCGCGCAATGCTCTTCAGCAAACTATAAAGACAAGACAAGTTAGGCATAAATTAACACAAAGCAATAACGCGCCATCTATATATATAAAATAAAAGGATTTAAAAACGCGAATGTTTCTTTTATACATAAAACCATTGAAAACCATTTCTAAGATTCCATCCTTCAGTGTAGCATATAAAAGCAGAATGATCCAATACAGTATTAGAGCTCTGAGAAGCGGTCTTGTGGATTAAATTGGCGAAACCGCTGGGAGGGTACATCACTGATGAGCCAAGCCCTCCCAATATATTTTTCATCGCAGTAAGGACAGTAGAAGTTCGTTTTATGTATGAAAGAAACATTCGCGCTTTTAAATCCTTTTATCTTTTTTATTTATACGAGTTTTTGCGTATTTATTCTCTCATACGTAATTATTTTTAATTCCTATTGAAGGGCATGAAGACTCTAATTTTAAGATGAAATAAATGATAGAAACTTTCCGGCTTATCAATCCATACATTAATGTTGTTTTGGTGAGAAACTGTCCAATTCAATCTATCTGAATACAGTCTTGATTGGTTTGTGCTGGAAAACAAAAAATAAGATATTTTAAAAGGGTTTGAGTAAACAATTTTGAGTCAATTATAAAGCCACCCTGAAAAAGGAAGTTTTCCATTATGTATTAGTTGTCATCTACTGAACTAGCTGTTGGTGAATGTATACGAGAGGTCTAATGGAATTCTAATGTCGCATAACATTTTTATTGCTTTTATTTCCCTTTGCCAAAGGATCAGTCTAGAGATTGGAGATATTGAGGAGGTTTAACGGGAGGATGGCCAGGCTTGGTCCCTTTGAAGCGATCTAGTAGGAGCAAGGTCCAGGGGGAGAGAATCAGGAGTTTTTATTTCCAGATGACGATAGAAAGATGAGCAGGTAATGAGGCTCGGTAGTTGAGTGTTGGTTCAAGAAATTAATCTTTTATTCAAATGATATCTCGTGAGTATCAGCAAGATGGATATAAGCGTGGGATTTCACTTCAGCCGGTGGATCAAGATTTGAAGTTCGTGGTTCCTCGACATCAAGGTTTACACATTGATACAAGAGACTCAGTGGTCAGAGCGAATGCGTTGGTTCAAGAAATTCATCTTTTATCCAAGTGATATCTTATGAGCATCAGCAGGCTGGATGTAAGCGTGAGATTTGACATCAGCGAGAGGACCAAGATTTTGAGTTGATGGTTCTCCGACATCAAAGAATACACATTGAGGTATGAGGCTCAGTGGTCAGAGCGAGTGCTTTGGTTCAAGAAATTCATCTTTTATTCAAGTGATATCTTGTGAGCATCAGCAAGCTGGATGTAAGTGTGAGATTTTACATCGGCCAGAGGATCAAGATTTTGAGTTGATGGTTCCACGATATCAAGGAATTCACATTGCTGCATAAGCTCAACGGTCAGAGCGAGTGTGTTGGTTCAAGATTGGAAGTAATATTGAGCTTGTTGTTATCCATAATCAGAGCAATAACATCTTCAGAATACCCTTCTTGCAATTTTGGAGCAGAATAAAGGTTTACAGTAGGCAGGGAAAATACTTTGATCCAAGATAATCAGAAGAAACGGCAATAACTTGTCTTCAAGGCATCAATATTTCCGAGGATCATCATGAGAGCAGATCGCTTGGCATCAGTATCATGGAGGGATCATGGCCATCAGAAAGCTGTCTTGACAGGCTAATGAAAAAGATGGATAGCTAGAGGAGTATTTTAACTAAACTGTGTCTAATTAATTTCATCGTTGTAACTTTGCCGCATTATTTCTGGAAGTGCACACTCTGTTATGCCTGAGAGTAACACTGTTAACCTTGTCGTATTAGTACTAACCACGGCCTGAACTTACACCATTTATTTGTTACTAGTTATTCAGAGCCTATATAGATTAAAACGTTGTTTTAACTCTACGATTGTCTCTTTTTGTTTTGCCAGACTTAAGGACCTTTTAATGAATTTTGAAAAACACTCAACCAATCCACTAAATATTAAGAATTTTGAAGTAAAAAAGCCAATGAAAAAGTATTTACAACGCCTTTAAAGCCCTATGCAGGTCCTTAAGCCCAGAAAAACAATAAAAAACAACCATAAAGATAAAACTAACGTAATCACTGGCATCTGAATAATCAGAACAAATAGTGGCATAAGGCCCTACCGCAGTCAGAACGGACACGACAATTTTAACAAGTGTCACAAACAGACACAACAAAGGGTACACTACACAGAAACAACACGACAGAATTACACCGACAAAATAAACTAGGCACAGCCTAGAAAAAAAGCTCCTAAAACTATCCATCTCTCTCAAATACCTGTATCTCAAGCCGACACTCAATGCAACAATGTAACACTCCTTAGCAACTATTTCTAAACACTTTTTTTCCTTTTAAAAAGTATTAATACATACACACATACATCTTTATTAAGACCACCGGTCTTATACAGATTCACCGCAGGAAAGAAGCATAGATGGAGCTCCTATATTCTAGGCAGCACAGAACCCAACAACAGCCTTCAGGTCATACGCAAAATATATAATACTGGTATTTTTCGCATTACACGGAAATTATGCGCATTAGCTGACATTTTAGTGGTCATTCATATCTTACATATTACCTTGGTAGAATCAATTCCAAATAACTACTTCAGAATTAAAATTCAACAGAAAAATACACCACTTTCTCTATACAAGTTTCTTTTGAAAAACGATTTTTATTAAAGGATGTTTCTCGCGTGTTTAGATGAGAAATTCTTTATTTGAACAATCTTTCTCTAGATAGCATTATCATCGTGAAAGAGGGAGTGTGAGGGTAAATAAATAATTATGTATGTAAAATGTGAAACCCACATTTAAAAATTTATACCGCATGTGTTTCCTTTCAACGAAAAATCAAAATTTATTTCAAGGAGAGAAATAACGATTATTTCTAACCTTAAGGGTGACTATGAAAGGATGAATTGTGAAGAATAATGATAAACGGAAAAATAAAAGTGTCCAGGGATGGGAATCGAACCCACAGTGTTCTGCTTACCGGGCAGATGCCATGTCCACTAGACTACCCTGGACATATTTTTCCGTTCGTAAACAATACTTAAAGTAATTTATAATACAATATAATATAATGCGGCTTTTGATTGTAAAACTACATTTGAAAATTTATACCGCATGTATTTCCTTTCAACGAAAAATCAATATTTAATTAAAGGATAAATAACGATTATTTCTAAACTTAAGGGTGAGGTATGAAAGGATGAATTAGGAAGGGTGAAGGAGCCTAGTGGACATGGCATCTGCCCGGTAAGCGGAACACTGTGGGTTCGATTCCCATCCCTAGACACTTTATTTTTCCGTTTATCATTACTCTTCTCAATTCATCCTTTCATACCTCACCCTTAAGGTTAGAAATAATCGTTATTTCTCCTTGAAATAAATTTTTATTTTTCGTTGAAAGGAAACACATGCGGTATAAATTTTCAAATGTCGTTTCACAATCACTAGCCGCATTATATTATATATGTAAAATATTTTCAAAATTCACGTTAAAGAATCAAATATATCTTTGTAGAGAGAGAGAATATGCTATGTAAGTTTAGTTTACAGAATGTGACTTTCCTATTTATGTAAAAAATTCTCAATTACACACAACTCTATATTAGGAATACCTCGTAAATCACAGCCACCATTAAGGAATCTGTAAAAACAGTTTTATGACCTCAGCAATTTCCTTCCTTGTGTGATGTGGAGATTGGACTAAACAACCTGATCTTTCCACAATTATATTATAGAGGCCTTGTCTTTTCTATGTAGATATGAACAATGCGCAATACAAAATTTGCATATATGTCTAAGGTTTTTATCATATATGTCTTTATTGTTAAGTTTAATATATTATGATGCATTAGCGCGCCATCTGTTATTAAAATTCGAAACTTTTATAGACGCGTATGATTCTTTTTAAAAATAAATAATTTCTACTGTTCTTACTGCAATGGAAAAAATAGATTAAACTGGCGAAATTGCTTGGAGCGTTCACTACTGATAATCCAGGTCCTTCCATTAATTTTTCCATTGCAGAAGGACAGTAGAAATTGTTTATTTTTAAGAAATAATCATACGCGTCTATAATAGCTTCGAAATTTAATAAGTTGAATATATCTTAACCAATAAATACTTTAAATTGCTAGGTGTATAATAAGAAAACCAGAACAACAAAAACAGAACGATCTGGTAGAATATATTGATGAAAACCCTGTAAAGGTTTCACCAATGACAAGCTAGGTTCTCTTAATAAAATTTTCTTATTGCAGTAGGAATTCTCTATTAAACAAATACAGCGTTTAAATATATTGTTAAAATCTCGAATATATTATACCTATATATTATAGAGGCCGTTATTTGTCTTTTCTATGTAGAGAAGAACAATGCGCTATGCAATATTTGCATATATGTCTAAGGTTTATATCATTTATGTCTATATATAGTTATATAAAGAATCCTACGAGTCTATTATAGTTCCGAATTTTATAACAGATGGCGCGCTAATGCATCATAATATATATACTGGACGCCATCTTGGCGTCTACCAAGACACACATCTATAAGTACTTCCTCGGCGTGGAACTGAGGAGTGTACAAGAAGACCTTGTCTGGAGGAGAACTCTCTCAAGGTGGGGAAGTCTTCCTTGCTAAAGAAATTTGTACATATTGTTATGTAGAAAGAAAGCACATTCCAGAATGGAGAGAGAATGTTCTATAACGTTTAAGAATCATGCAGAAAAAGTGGAAGACAACTGATTGGCCAATCTAAAGCGATTGCGCAAGGTTCAGTGCTGGCGGCTTTCTGATTGGCAGACCAATCATGACCGTTCTAGAAAGATCTACTCCGGGACATAAAGGGATGAGAAACTAATACCAGGAGGTTTAAAGATAAGAAGAAAAGAAGAAGGACGAAGATTTTTAGCTTTTTAGTGAGATTTCTTTTATGTTTACTAAATTGGATAGTAAATTGATAGCTTCAAGATAATATGGTGAAAGATGTTAAAAAACTACAAAGATTTCGCAAATAAGTTTTATTTTTTTATTTTTGAATGTTAACCTTCAAGTGAGATGATCGCTTTTCAAAGGACCTAATTATTAATGAAGTCTCTATTTTTTACTTAAGACTGTTGAAGATCGATTATCACTTGAAAGCTAGCATTTTAAAATGAAAAAGAAAACTTAATGAATGTGAGAAATCTTTGTAGTTTTTCTTTTAATTGCTGCCTTACACTTGATCAGTAATAAGCCGTAGGTATTATGATTTTATTAAATAAGGCAACAGGTTTCTGAAGATAAGTTTCTCTTCTATGTTTATTACAATCTCAAGCTTTCAGGTATTACCACTCTTCTACAAGAGTACAAAAATGAACAATGATAATACGCCGTTAGATAAATATTTTAAAGAAAAACAGAATCGCGTGAGGGGATGAGTTTCTTGTAAGTTTTTTATTTATTTACACGTGTTTTTGAGTATTTATTCTCTCATACGTTATTATTTTTTATTCCTATTGATAGGCAAAAATACTCTAATTTTAAGATGAAATAAATGATAGAAACTTTCCCGGCTTATCAATCCATACATTAATGTTGTTTTGGATAATCTGTCCAATTCAATCTATCTGAATACAGTCTTGAGTGGTTTGTGCTGGAAGGTCAAAATAAGATATTTTAAAAAGGTTTAAGTAAATTACTTTAACTCAATTATAAAGCCAACCTGCAAAAGAAAGTTTTCCATTATGTATTAGTTGTCATCTACTGAACTAGCTGTTGGTGAATGTGTACGAGAGGTCTAATGGAATTCTAGTGTAGCATAACATTTATTGCTTATATCTCTTTGCCAAAGGATCAGTCTATAGATTGGAGATATTGAGGAGGTTTAATGGGAGGATGGCCAGGCTTAGTCCCTTTGAAGCGATCTAGTAGGAGCTAGGTCCAGGGGGGAGAATCAGGAGTTTGTATTTCCAGATGATGATAGAAAGATTAGCAGGAAGTGAGGCTCGGATAGGTAGGTGTTGGTCAATAAATTCATCTTTTATCCAAGTGATATCTCGTGAGCATTAGCAGGCTGGAGGTAAGCGTGGGATTTGACATCAGTGAGAGGAGTAAAATTTGGAATTGAAGATTCTCCGACATCAAGGTATGCACATTGATACATGAGGCTCAGTGGTCAGAACGAGTGCGTTGGTTCAAGAAATTCATCTTTTATCCAAATAATATCTCTTGAGCATCAGCCAGATGGATGTAAGCGTGGGATTTGACATCAGCGAGATGAGTAAAATTAGGAATTGAAGATTCTCCGGCATCAAGGTATTTACATTGCTGCTTGAGCTCAGTGGTCAGAACGAGTGCGTTAGTTCAGGAAATTCATCTTTTATCCAAGTGATATATCGTGAGCATCAGTAAGCTGGACGTAAGCGTGGAATTTGACATCAGCGAAAGGATCAAGATTATGAGTTTTTGGTTTTCCGACATAAAAAAATACACATTGAGGTATGAGGCTCAGTGGTCAGAACAGGTGCGTTGGTTCAAGTTTGACAAGTAATATTGAGCATGTTGTTATTCATCATCAGAGCAATAACATCTTCACGGTACCCTCCTGGCAATTTGGGGGTAGGAATCAAGGTTTCCAGTAGGCAGGGAAATGACTTCGATCCAATATAATCAGAAGAAAGGGGAAGAGCGTGTCTTCAAGGAATCAATATTTCCGAGGATCACCATGAGAGCAGATCGCTTGGCATCAACATCAGGGAGGGATAATGGCCATCAGAAAGCTGTCCTGACAGGCTAATGAAAAAGATGGATAGCTAGAGGAGTATTTTAACTAAACTGTGTCTAATTCATTTCATCGTTGTAACTTTGCCGCATTATTTCTGGAAGTGTACACTCTGTTATGCCTGAGAGTAACACTGTTAACCTTGTCGTATTAGTACTAACCACGGCCTGAACTTACACCATTTATTTGTTACTAGTTATTCAGAGCCTATATATATTAAAACGTTGTTTTAACTCTACGATTGTCTCTTTTTGTTTTGCCAGACTTAAGGACCTGTTAATGAATTTTGAAAAACACTCAACCAATCCTCTAAAATTTAAGAATTTTGAAGTAATAAAAGCCAATGAAAAGGTATTTACAACGCCTTTAAAGCCCTATGCAGGTCCTTAAGCCCAGAAAAACAATAAAAAACAACCATAAAGATAAAACTAACGTAATCGTTGGCATCTGAATAATCAGAACAAATATTGGCATAAGGCCCTACCGCAGTCAGAACGGACACGGCAATTTTAACAAGTGTCACAAACAGACACAACAAAGGATACACTACACAGAAACAACACGACAGAATTACAACGACAAAATAAAATAGGCATAGCCTAGAAAAAAAGCTCCTAAAACTATCCATCTCTCTCAAATACCTGTAGCTCAAGCCGACACTCAATGCAACAATGTAACACCCCTTAGCAACTATTTCTAAACCCCCTTTTTACCTTTTAAAAAGTATTAATACATACACACATACATCCTTTTTAATACCACTGGTCTTATAGAGGTTCACAGCAGGAAGGAAGCATAGATAGAGCTTCTATATTCCAGGCATCACAGAACCCAACAACAGCCTTCAGATCATACGCAAAAAAATATAATACTGGTATTTTTCGCATTACACGGAAATTATGCACATTGGCTGACATTTTAGTGGTCAATCATATCTTACATATTACCTTGGTCGAATCAATTTCAAATAACTAGTTCAGAATTAAAATTAAACAGAAAAATATACACCACTTTCTCTATACAAGTTTCTTTTAAAAAACGATTTTTATTAAAGGATGTTTCTCGCGTATTTGGATGAAAAATTCTTTATTTGCATAATCTTTCTCTTGATAGCATTATCATCGTGAGAGGGGAATGAGAGAGAAAATAAATAATTATATAGGTAAAATATTTTCAAATTTCATGTTAAAGAATCAAATATATCTTTCGTGGTAAGGATAAAATACTCAGGAGATAAGTTTCTTCATTGATTTATTAAGACATCAAGCTTTCGGGCACAGCGTGGCCCTTCTACAGGATCAATTGTATAAGAAAAAATGATACACTATATACACGAAGAATAAATATGCATATGTATTATTAGAAATTAGTTGTAAAATTTTGAAATAATCGGTAATACTCAGGATTTTTGTTTAAAAAGAACATCGAGACTTAAGCAAATTAATAAAATTTGTTAAGAAGAAAAAATATACGAATATTAAAAGGTATTAAGATAAAAGCGTAATAAGACTAAAAGGACGTTCCTACGGTTCGACGGAAACTGTGATAAAACTATGAGTATTTATAAGGTAAAACAGTTTAAAAGGATATTAAAATAAATGAACAAAACAGGGAATTCATGGGGTACATCAATGGCTATTTATGTAATAAGCTTATATACGGCTCAGGTACATCAATATGTCTGTTTATACTGTTAAACCTCAGAGATAGCAAGGCCTCGACAACCAATCTTTTGTGTTTATGTGGTATATTAGAATAATGTGATTTTGGATCGGTTGTGTTGAAACTATGTCCTGTCTGTGAAATGTGCTGGACTATAAGTGATTTCGGATCGTTATGTCTGATGTTTCTGTCGTGTTCCTGTATTCTGTCTTTAATGTAACGGCCAGTCTCACCTACATAAACACTGTCGCAATCGTTGCATTTTATGGAATAAACAGCATTGTTTCTTTGAACAGTGTTCCGAGGCGTGTTGTTTTTAGTGATCGGGTTCCTTAAGATAGTGCCTATATTAGGGGTGTTGGAAAAGTAAGTGCGGATGCCGAAGTTCTTTAATTCTCTAGCTATTTTTATGCTTTGCAAGGAATACGGTATTGTGCAGATGGATTTATAGTTGTCATATATCTTGGTGCGGGATGGGTTATGAAAATGACTTAAAATAAAGTTTTTAGGATAACCAGAGGACATTAAATTTGAAATTATGTTATTTGTTTCCTTCTGCTTTGACTCCTCAGTGTAACAGTGGGTGTATATTCTCTTGGACAAGGTTCTTACTGTATTGATTTTATGGCTTAATGGGCAGAAAGATGAAAAAAAATTTTTTTTTTGAAAAATTTCCTCCATCTTTGCGTATGAAAGATCCGATCGGCAATCACTACTCTGCCAAAATCATCACAGAAACTCATTTTAAGCTACTACGAGCCCGCACTAAAGGTTGCTATTCACACATTCGTATCCTCACAAAATCAGTTAAAGGCCTCCTATTTCACCTGTCCACGCATTTAACAGTTCAAGACATGGCTGACTTTCTTAGAAGAATCACAGAAAACATTAAAAAGCAAGATATTACCATTACAGCTAGACATAATAAGAAACTAACACATTGGTCCAAAAAATATAACTTCAAACTCGCACCGAACAATGCCCTACAAACAATAGTGAATCTCTCCAGTTTCCAGCCTACCACAGAGCAGGTAAACATATTATCTAAAGGACTTAAATATAGACCTCAAGCCAAAGCTGATACCATAACAATCATAGCAGGAGTAGAATCGTCCATTTTCCGCTTAAATCATCAAGAGAAGTTTAGGATCAGACAGCACTCCGCAGCAGTCCTTAGCGACCACAACCAAACCCAACATACCTACCAAATTAACAAAAATGTATTGCGCTCACTAACAACGAACAAAGATATAACCATCACCAAATCCGATAAAGGATCTCTTACAGTCATCATGAACACAGCCGAATACATTTCCAAGATGGATACAATCCTTGCTGATCCGCTCACGTTAACCCCCATATCCATAGATGATCAGAATACCGCAACCTCTTCTTTTAGAAAAAAAATCAACAATCTGCTGAGGAAGAAAATCATTAGCTCCGAAGAATGCAAAAATATTTTGTCCAATATAATGTCAAAAGCTTATATTTACGGCCTACCTAAATTACACAAAGAAGGTATCCCACTAAGACCCATCATCGCGTACCACCTCTCCCCTGCAGCTCCGTTAGCAACTTATATAGCCAAAATACTGGCCCCGATGCTCAGAGATAGTGACTCCCCGACGACCATTTCCTCCATTCCTGTCTTCATAGGTAAGTTACAACAAACAGCCGTTACACCTGGTACCATCATGGTCTCATTTGATGTTGTTAATTTATATCCCAGTCTCCCCCACCAGCTTATTTTAGACTGCACCGCAGAATTTCTAATTGAACAAGGTTGCCCCACAGACACCATTTCCAAACTCATTGCACTTATCAAAATCAGTCTTTGCCATAGTATTTTTAAATTCAACCAATCTTACTTCAAACAGACCAAAGGCACCCCTATGGGTAGCCCATTATCCTCCCCCCTTTCAGAAATAGTGATGCGCAAAATAGATAAACGTATAGTTAATATCTTCCCTAACGACATTTTAATCTGGTCTAGATACATAGATGATGTCTTTGCTATAATCAATATTAACGCCTTTAATGATATACTCAACACACTGAATAATTTCTATCAAGACATAGACTTTACTTCTGAGACTGAAACATGTAACTCTTTGGCATTTTTGGACATACGCATAACAAAAACACGCAATAGATATAATACTGAAGTCTATTATAAACCCACCTTTCACCCAATGTATATAAATTTATCATCTTTCTGCCCATTAAGCCATAAAATCAATACAGTAAGAACCTTGTCCAAGAGAATATACACCCACTGTTACACTGAGGAGTCAAAGCAGAAGGAAACAAATAACATAATTTCAAATTTAATGTCCTCTGGTTATCCTAAAAACTTTATTTTAAGGCATTTTCATAACCCATCCCGCACCAAGATATATGACAACTATAAATCCATCTGCACAATACCGTATTCCTTGCAAAGCATAAAAATAGCTAGAGAATTAAAGAACTTCGGCATCCGCACTTACTTTTCCAACACCCCAAATATAGGCACTATCTTAAGGAACCCGATCACTAAAAACAACACGCCTCGGAACACTGTTCAAAGAAACAATGCTGTTTATTCCATAAAATGCAACGATTGCGACAGTGTTTATGTAGGTGAGACTGGCCGTTACATTAAAGACAGAATACAGGAACACGACAGAAACATCAGACATAACGATCCGAAATCACTTATAGTCCAGCACATTTCACAGACAGGACATAGTTTCAACACAACCGATCCAAAATCACATTATTCTAATATACCACATAAACACAAAAGATTGGTTGTCGAGGCCTTGCTATCTCTGAGGTTTAACAGTATAAACAGACATATTGATGTACCTGAGCCGTATATAAGCTTATTACATAAATAGCCATTGATGTACCCCATGAATTCCCTGTTTTGTTCATTTATTTTAATATTCTTTTAAACTGTTTTACCTTATAAATACTCATAGTTTTATCACAGTTTCCGTCGAACCATAGGAACGTCCTTTTAGTCTTATTAGGCTTTTATCTTAATACCTTTTAATATTCGTATATTTTTCTTCTTAACAAATTTTATTAATTTGCTCAAGTCTCGATGTTCTTTTTAAACAAAAATCCTAAGTATTACCGATTATTTCAAAATTTTACAACTAATTTCTAATAATACATATGCAGATTTATTCTTCGTGTATATAGTGTATCATTTTTTCTTATACAATTGATCCTGTAGAAGGGCCACGCTGTGCCCGAAAGCTTGATGTCTTAATAAATCAATGAAGAAACTTATCTCCTGAGTATTTTATCCTTACCACGCATGTAATTGGGAAGATTTTACCGCTTAGAAATATATCTTTGTAGAGAGAGAGAGAGAGAGAATGACTCTGGTACGTCAGAGCCGTTTGGGACGGTCGTATTACGGCCATTTTGTTCATCAGATCCATCGCAGAAACAATCCTCATCTGCAGATATCTCGCCGGACACTCAACATGCTGGATACCTTGGTTCGGGTCCTGGTGGGCAAAGTCAGTATGGACGCTGCACTAAGACCGAAACGGATGATCGATCCACTCTACTTCCTAAGCACATCCAGGAATGCCTGAAGCGACATTTGGGTGACGGAATTCTCTTCCGTAGCTCAAAAGACTTTGCCAAAATCTGCCTTCAGAAGTATGACCGCCGACTGAAACATAGTCAACGTTCTAAAAATACATCCTCTGCTTTGGGAAAATAAATCGAAGAATATCGAAATTTCTCTTTTTTTTCATTTCCAAATGAATTATTTCTTCGGTTGGCAGTTATTCCTTATTAAAAAAGAATTGCCAGAATACCTTTTGAAATTCTCTATTTCTTTCTTCCTTCCGTTCTCCTTTTCCTCATTTTTTCCATCAGAATCTTCATTTATCTATACAAAGTAATTTATCCACCTAAATAGTGTTTATAAAAGTATTTTATTAACATCATAAACTAAAAATTCTATCTCAATGATATACTAAGCGCTATACCTTCATAGATTTGTGAAAATATCAAAATTAGAAAATTGGTAAATATATCTTGTCTAACTTCCTGGTAAAATAAGCCTTTTATTAGAAATTCCAACTAAATGATTGTTATGAAGACAAAGCAGTCGGTAATTAGGTTCATCGAATTTTTCATCTATATATAAATAAGTATTAAAAATGACCGAGGCAATCCATAGTTTCCTTAACAAGCCACATCTAAACGTATCAGTTATACGTAAATATTTTGAAACCACCTATTAAACCAATTTAACAATAAACAATATTTCAAGTTTAGACAATAACAACAAAATTAGTTTATTTTTCTCTGATTAGATGAATGCCTATCAGAACAAAAAGGTAAATCCCATAAATGATCGTTAAATCTGTAAAGATTCCTAATCGTGAGGTACACGAGATTTCCTACCTCTGTGATGGTCTTTGATGTCATCAGCAATGAAGATGAGATCTCTTCACTCCTTAAACATGATCTCAGGATTTACACTAATATCTACATCGATGTTCTGGAAGCTGTCATGAAGCTCAGAATGAACAGGATGACAGCAAAAGTAGTAATGTCTCCCAATAAAACTCAGCTTCAGCCCACAAGGCAAAAGAAGACACGGCCAGGCTGACATTTAACATCTCCAGCAACTACATTACCTATATTTGGCCTACAAACTTCCTTGACTTCAATACGCCTGACTAACAGATACTTGTGATTCTTGAGAGAAATTTGAATAAAGCTCACCACAACACCATTTTGACTGTAAAGTATGAGGTTCACATAGTGATGACACAAATGGACAATGTCAATATCGCCAAGGCCTGTGCATCATTTCCCAATCGCCTCGAGACTATCATAGCTAATAATGGAGTCTAGAGAGAAAATATCAAAACATCATCATATCACTTCTTCTATGTCAATTATCATCTCAATATATTGAAATCGCGTAAAAAAAATTGAATTCCATTATAGATTTTTCCGATTCTCCTGATACATCCTAGTGCAGTGGATCCACTTAGATAACCAGGTATTATTTAGCCATTTCTATTTTAATATTTTTCAAAAATCAAGCTCCATGGCCTCTCTTATCTTTAAATATGTTTTATCTTATATTCATACTTTAGATTGGCTTATATATTTGATAGGCTGAGGCCTTTCCACACCGACCATGAAACTCTAGATAAAGACTAAAATATTAGGACGAAATAAATGACATAAAATTTCCCGGTTTATCAATCCATTCATTGATGTTGTTTTGGTGAATCTGCCAAATTCAACCTATTTGAGTACAGTCTTGAGTGGTTTGTGCTGGAAGGTCAAAATAAGATATTTTTAAAAAGGTTTAAGTAAACACAATTTAAGTCAATTATAAAGCCAACCTGCGAAGAGAAAGTTTCCATTATGTATTAGTTGTCATCTACTGAACTTGGTGAATGTATGTGAGTTCTAATGGAATTATAATGTCGCATAACATTTATTGCTTTTATTTTCCTTTGCCAAAGGATCAGTCTAGAGATTGAAGATATTGAGGAGGTTTAATGGGAGGATGGCCAGGCTTGGTCCCTTTGAAGCGATCTAGTAGGAGCAAGGTCCAGGGGGAGAGAATCAGGAGTTTGTATTTCCAGATGACGATGAGCAGAGGGTGGGGATTAGATAGTTGAGTGTTGTTTCAAGAATTTAATCTTTTATCCAAGTGATATCTTGTGAGCTTCAGCCAGCTGGATGTAAGCGTGAGATTTGACTTCAGCCGGTGGATCATGATTTGAAGTTCGTGTTTCCTCGAAATCAAGGAATGCACATTGATACATGAGGCTCAGTGATCAGAGCGAGTGCTTTGATTCAAGAAATTCATCCTTTATCCAAGTGATATCTTGTGAGCATCAGCAAGCTGAATGTAAGCGTGTGATTATACATCCCCGGAAGGATCAATATTTCGATTTGATGGTTCTCCGACATCAAGGGATACACATTGATACATGAGACTCAGCTATCAGAGCGAGTGCGTTGGTTCAAGAAATACATCTTTTATCCAAGTGATATTTTGTGAACATCAGCAAGCTGAATGTAAGCGTGAGATTTTGCATCAGCAAGATAATCATGATTTTGAGGTTGATGGTTCCTCGACATCAAGGAATTCACATTGCTGCATAAGCTCAGCGGTCATAACGAGTGCGTTGGTTCAAGATTGGCAAGTAATATTGAGCTTGTTGTTATCCATCATTTGAGCAATAACTTCTTCAGAATACCCTTCTGGAAATTTGGGGGTAGGCATCAAGGTTTTCAGTAGGTAGGGAAAATACTTCGATTCGAGATAATCAGAAGAAAGGGCAAGAGCATGTCTTCAAGGCATCAATATTTCCGAGGATCATCATGAGAGCAGATCGCTTGGCATCAGCATCAGGAAGGGATAATGGCAATCAGAAATCTGTCTTGACAGGCTAAAGAAAAAGATGGATAGCTAGAGGAGTATTTTAACTAAACTGTGTCTAATTCATTTCATCGTTGTAACTTTCCCGCATTATTTCTGGAAGTGTACACTCTGTTATGCCTAAGAGTAACACTGTTAACCCTGTCGTATTAGTACTAACCACGGCCTGAACTTACACCATTTATTTGTTACTAGTTATTCAGAGCCTATATAGATTAAAACGTTGTTTTAACTCTACGATTGTCTCTTTTTGTTTTGCCAGACTTAAGGACCTGTTAATGAATTTTGAAAAAACACTCAACCAATCCTCTGAAAATTAAGAATTTTGAAGTAAAAAAAGCCAATGAAAAAGTATTTACAATGCCTTTAAAGCCCTATGCAGGTCCTTAAGCCCAGAAAAACAATAAAAAACAACCATAAAGATAAAACTAACGTAATCGCTGGCATCTGAATAACTAGAACAAATAGTGGCATAAGGCCCTACCGCAGTCAGAACGGACACGACAATTTTAACAAGTGTCACAAACAGACACAACAAAGGGTACGCTACACAGAAACAACACGACAGAATTACAACGACAAAATAAACTAGGCACAGCCTAGAAAAAAAGCTCCTAAAACTATCCATCTCTCTCAAATACCTGTATCTCAAGCCGACACTCAATGCAACAATGTAACACTCCTTAGCAACTATTTCTAAACACTTTTTTTTTCCTTTTAAAAAGTATTAATATATACACACATACATCTTTATTAAAACCACCGTTCTTATACAGATTAACCGCAGGAAAGAAGCATAGATGGAGCTCTTATATTCCAGGCAGCACAGAACCCAACAACAGCCTTCAGATCATACACAAAAAATATAATACTGGTATTTTTCGCATTACACGGAAATTATGCACATTAGCTGACATTTTAGTGGTCAATCATATCTTACATATTACCTTGGTAGAATCAATTCCAAATAACTACTTCAGAATTAAAATTAAACAGAAAAATACACCACTTTCTCTATACAAGTTTCTTTTGAAAAACGATTTTTATTAAAGGATGTTTTTCGCGTATTTAGATGAGAAATTCTTCATTTGCACAATCTTTCTCTAGATAGCATTATCATCGTGAAAGAGGGAGTGTGAGGGTAAATAAATAATTATGTATGTAAAATGTAAAACCCACATTTGAAAATTTATACCGCATGTGTTTCCTTTCAACGAAAAATCAAAATTTATTTCAAGGAGAAATAACGATTATTTCTAACCTTAAGGGTGAGGTATGAAAGGATGAATTGTGAAGAGTGAAGGAGCCTAGTGGACATGGCATCTGCCCGGTATGCGGAACACTGTGGGTTCAATTCCCATCCCTGTACACTTTATTTTTCCGTTTATCATTACTCTTCACAATTCATCCTTTCATACCTCACCCTTAAGGTTAGAAATAATCGTTATTTTCCCTTGAAATAATTTTTTATTTTTCGTTGAAAGGAAACACATGCGGTATAAATTTTCAAATGTCGTTTTACAATCGCTAGCCGCATTATATTATATATGTAAAATATTTTCAAAATTCATGTTAAAGAATCAAATATGTATATCTTTGTAGAGAGAGAGAATATGTTATGTAAGATTAGTTTACAGAATGTGACTTCCCTATTAGTGTAAAAAATTCTCAATCACACACAACTTTATATTAGGAATACTTCGTAAATCACGACCACCTTTAAGGAATCTGTGAAAACAGTTTTATGACCTCAGCAATTTCCTTCCTTGTGTGATGTGGAGATTGGACTAAACAACCTGAACTTTCCACATTTATATTATAGAGGCCTTTATTTGTCTTTTCTATGTAGAAATTAACAATGCGCTATGCAAAATTTGCATATATGTCTAAGGTTTTCATTATATAAGTCTATATAGTTAAGTTGAATATATTATGATGTATTAGCCGCCAGCTGTTATCAATATTCGAAACTATTATAGACGCGTATGATTCTTTTTAAAAATAAACAATTTCTACTGTTCTTACTGCAATAGAAAAAAAATAGATTAAACTGGCGAAATCGCTTGGAGGGTTCACCACTGACGAGCCAGGCGCTCCCATTAATATTTTTGTTGCAGTAAAGACAATAGAAATTGTTAATTTTTAATAAGAATCATACGCGTCTATAAAAGTTTCGGATTTTAATAAGTTGAATATATCTTAACCCAGAAATACTATAAATTGCCAGCTATATAATAGGAAAACCAGAGCAATAAAAACATAACAATTTGATAGAATATATTGATGAGAACGCTGTGAAGGTTTTAGCGATGACAAGCTAGGTTCTCTTAATATATTCCTTATTGCAGTAGGAATTCTCTATTCCTACTTCTTTATTCTAAAACGTATACAAAGGTCTATTAACGGGGAAAAAAACGAAAACGATTTTCTCTTTATAAACAAAAATTCGACAAACTACTACAATCTGTTTAATTACGATTTACACAGTTTTCTATCGCCACGACGAAAGCAGACTCTATCAAGCTGGAAAAACATCGCGCCAAACTTTCATATCAATTTTAAACGCCTCTCGAAAAACGACTTTTTACACATCGTGCTTTTAAAATGCCGCCTTTTACACGGCCTTTATATGCAAAATCCTGCCATCTTCAATGCTCGAGGCCTGAGACGTTTGAAAGACTTTTTGGATTTAAACGGTGAAATACGAGATATCCACGATTTATTCCCCCACGCCACGCGAAACATTCGGAACGATTTTCAAAGAATCACTACGTTCTACAATGAAACGAAAATTATAAATTTTAAACCAAACAACCATCCCTCCTGCATTCACCTTCCCATTACGTATAAATCGCGCCTCTTCTCACGATTCAAGAGCAGCGCGCTACGCCAAATTATCATATCGTCTTTTTTTAATTTGAATTACGCTGAAGAAAAAACGGCCAAATGGACGTTCGACACTGCGCCTTGCTGGCACAAGGGAATAAATATATACGATGACATCGCATGGCGTTTGAAGCTGAGAGCTCTACCTTACCCTACAAGAAATGGAAAATCTTCCTGCACCGCCTGCGGAGGACCCCCAGATATCCGGCATCGCTATACAGAATGCGCTGTGACGAAACCATTTATCGACAACGCTATTGAAGAATGCCGAAACGTCGACCCTCTATACAGGTTCACTCTTTCTAAATTCATCTTCGACAAGGAAAAGATCGAATTACGACGTATTTTAAACAGAACAAAATACGATATTTATAAATTTTTCATCAATGTAGATTTTAATTGTACCCCCTCCCCCACTAACTCTTAAAATTGTAACGTCGTTTTTATGACTTAATAAAAATCGATTTTGGTTGTTTCTCTATTAAACAAATATAGCGTATAAATAAATTGATAAATTCTCGAATAAATTATACCTATATATTATAGAGGCCGTTATTTGTCTTTTCTATGTAGAGGATAACAATGCGCTATTTAATATGTATGCATATATGTCTAAGGTTTATATCATTTATGTCTATATATAGCAAAGTTGAATATATATTAACCAAGAAACACTATAAATTGCGAGGTATATAACTGCCAAACCAAATAGAAAAACAAAACGATCTGTTATAATATATTGATGAAAACGTTATGAAGGTTTTACCAATGATAAGCTATGTTCTCTCTATATATTTTTCTTATTGCAGCCGGAACTTTCTATTAAGCAAATATAATGTTTAAATATATTGCCACGTGTAAAATTAGGGAAGACAAAAACTCAGGAGGAGACAACAATTTATTTCAGGCAAGAACAAACTATCAAAGGATAAACAAAAAGATAAGTAACGTGAGAAGTTCACAGAGTAGCAAAATATAAACAAAAAATGATACTTTGTTAATAAAATTATAAATACGTTGTAACAATATTGTTAAATTCACGAATATATTATACCTATATATTATAGATACCGTTATTTGTCTTTTCTATGTAGAGAAGAACAATGCGCTATGCAATATTTGCATATATGTAGTATATTTTTAGTTAGATAGTTCACAACCTTCTTCTAATATTTATTATAACATCATATCTATATAAAAATATGTATCGACCTTGTAAAAAATGGATGTAACAAATAAACAAAGAGGCAGACGTAGACCAGACGGCGACAACCAACGACGCCAGAAAGGTGGCGTGATTACAGGAACCAATCAGGACTCACCGCCATATGCGGGCGTCCAATATAAAAGGGCCCAGAAAATGAGACAAAGTAGTTGTTTTCAGAGTGACGCCGTTATACGGCCGGTCGGATCTCTCATCCGCGAGTAGGCTTAAGGCATCCGCGGCGCCCGTGGTTCGACTGCCTTCGTCCGTGGTCTACCTCTACCTCTTGGAGCTACCATCTAGACCTGCCTCTGTCTCTTGCTGTCCCCGTGCGGGAATCCCATCACGCACCCACGACCACGACTGCCCAGTACATTCCACGTCGGCTTAGTCGGGGTTACTACAGAACCCGTTTAAGTCGACAGGAAACTGAGGACAGCAGCATGCAGAGGATGACGGAGGTCGGAGACGAATACGTCGCGGATTCCCTCACCAACATGCAGCCCCACTGCGAAGACCTAGTAATCCGCCTAACAGACACCATTCAGGGACTAGTCGTGCCTCGTGCGGAGGAGGCCCTCATCTCCCTTTTTGACGGATCCTACGCAACAAGCAACTTCATTCAGCAACTCGAGCGGACGAGAGAGGGACCGCAAGATGACGCCACCCTGCAAGCCCGGCTCCGCGCGCTACTCAAAGGCGACATGCCGCCGTCGCCAAACAGAAGTCACAAGCTTCTACAAGCTCTACTTGGAACGGCTTCCCCATCAGCAGGACAACAACTAAAGACCAAGTCTCCTGACTGAACAATCCTCAAAACTGTGAGTTTTTAAACAACTTGATTCTCCATAAATTTAATGTTTATTTTCACTGTAATCATTTTAAATCAAATTTTGCAATTTTTATAACATTTCAATTCGAATTTTAAATCTTGTACACCCTCATTTATCAATTTTTACTTTATTTTAAACAACTTTTAAATTTTAATTCATTAATTTCAATTTACAAAAAAAATCATATTATATTTTAATTACTCGAATCATATTTTCTAAACTTATTTGTGTGTTTTTTTAATACCTTATTTATGGCCATAGTATTAATAATTAAATTTATTACGCTCTTTATTTTAATTGACCTATTACTATTTCAATTGATATTTCTCAATATTTAAAAGTTTAAAAACTAGCCCTAGATTTGTATTTTTATAAATATCAATTTTAAATTATCTCATCTCAAAATGTGCCTCCCATTTTTCCCACAATTACAAATACAACTATAAATGTAATATGCGAAAACTAATATCATACCATAAAATTTCCATACCCCATTGCATTTCATTCCTGCCTGTGTTAAATTGTTATTTACGAAACTCTACCGAATTTTGTACCCATGCCATAACCTTTTCTCTTAGAAAAATTTCGTAAATTCATTATTTTATAATTTTTCTAAACCTAATCACCGCTAATAATCTCCAATCTAACGATTTGTCTGAACATCTTAACGCAAAACTTATTGGTAAACTAAGGTTATTTCACCTAGAGAATCCCAGAACCTCGTGGACGAAGTTAATTAAGATAGTTACTAATAAATATAAAGACACGACCCATACTATAACATCCCTATCTTTCTTATGTATAATACAATCCCCTCAGACTTAAATAACCACATAAACCCCTACCCCAATATAATAGAAAGTAGAAAACTAGCAATACAACGTACAAATGACAGGCACGACAAAGAGAAAATTAAATATGATAACAAACATAAGAACCCACACTTTGATACAGGAGATTTAGTATTAGTAAAGGCGTATCATCATCCAAATAGCGGTAAGTTAGTACCCTACTTTACAGGTCCATATAAAATTACTGAAATAATTTCTGATAATGTCGTACGTATAAATAGACCCAATAGGATTAAAGGTAATGATAGCGATACTGTACATGTAAATAAATTACAATATTATAATGAAGAGGTCCTCTATATTTCACCACCCAAATTATATATATATATATATATATATATATATATATATAACCCCTAAAAATAAATAGAATAATAGATCCTTTCTGACATTTAGATCCCAACTTGTTTAGTCCAATAGAAAAAAGTATAGCTCATCGATTTTCCGAACCATTTAATCACTTGTTCCCCCATCTATTCTCATAAATATCCTTCTAACAGAGGAACCTGCCAGATTAAAACGGATAGGAAAATTATATAAAATCATTTTTATAGCAAATCTTATTTTTATAATGTTATAAGATAGTTTATCGTTTTGTCAACCCCGTTTAAAAATTAGGTCCCCATCATCTCTAAAATCGATCCTGTACATGAGACCAAAGGAGACGCCATCTTGGCCTCCTAAAAGAACAATTAAATCCCCAAAATGGCGTCCATCGCCACGACAATATTCCAATCTCCATCCCAACGACAACCAGCCCAAGGACACATTGAACTCCCCCCCTAGTTTTTTTTTCTACTTCGTCTCTCCTTCCCTACTTCTAAAAGGGTGGAATGACCTTTGTATCCACCATTGGCAGAGATATTCCTTCCTACTTCAACACTCTTGCCTGTCAATCATTAAATTATAGGGCTTTTGGGTACAATTTAATATGAACATACACTACATTACCGGCTCCCTTGTTAGGAATCAAAAAGTTTTTAACTTTTCTTTTTCTTTTTTTTGGTCAAATTTGTCGCCTCTTATTTCCCCATATGTAACGTAATGTTACATGGAGAAAAGATCTGTTAAGTTAATATTTTAAATGATGTTCCCCAAACGTAACAAGCCGGCGTTTGGGTAGGCTCACCTAAAAATTTTGCAGACCAACTGCATAAAACGCTCTGCAATCTTTTTAAGGCCTAATACATGCACTACATACTACACGTACCTAAAGTCCTATCTTCCACTACAATGACATCATTTTAGGGATCAAGATCGCTCCCCGTCTGGTCTCACATAATATAATCGGAAAGATCTGGCAAAGACCAACTTCTCAGACTGGACCAAAGCGACATAGGTCCACATTGCCTCCCCGTAGGCCAAACTAGAAAGACATCAGTAATCTTGCACCTACACCTAGACATTGTGTGTAAATATGTTCCCTTTTTCAGGAACGAATATTTTTGTTTTCTTTTAATCTTTCTCTCATCTATTTGTAAATAGACTTACAGTTTTACTAGTTTTGTGGTGTTGGACTTTGTTTTATAACTTACAGATGTAGATAAAACATTGCAATATTAATCGATAATATCATTCTGTTTATTAACCATCAACATTAATGCCATCAACTACCAATCAACCCTTTATATATTATTACCTTTAATATTTTTATTTTCTTTTTTTATCATGTTTAGACTTAGAATTTTACAACTTCAACTCTTTTAGGCACCATTTTAAAAACCCTACACCTAACAATATTTATAATATTTCTTAAACAGTTAAATATTTATCATTTTATTTTCTTAATAGATTTTCAAAATGTTATTTTTGACGCTTCCCTTACAACCTCTAACTCTATCCCATGAACCTTTCCTCCCAACTTTTTACACCCATCAAGAGATTATTGTTCGTCAGCCATTATTTTTTTTTTTCATTGATTAATCCGACTGGAACAATCCTTCCTCGTTATACCATTCCAAATAGTGAGTTCAGGATATCCAGCGCGATCTTTTTATTTTTTTTTTTCTCATCGTCCGGCTCATCATTTTTTCATTTTTCAACTTTTTCTTTTCACCACACAAGTCGGACACAATCAAATTTGACAGCAATAAATCTCTTACACCCACCTTTCCTTTTCCGCATCCTTCAAACCTCCAACTACTTTCCAAGGGATTCCAGGTCGACGCACTTTTTTTTTCATTGATTAATCCGACTTGAAAAATCCCTCCTCGCTATACCATTCCCAATAGTGAGTTCAGGATATCCAGCGCGATCTTTTTATTTTCTTTTTCTCATCGCCCGACTCATCATCTCAATTCACCATTTTTTCAAATTTTCACTTTTTTTTTAATTCAACCGGGCACAATCATTATGGACAACAGGGATCCCTCTTACCTCTACCTTTCCCTTTTACATCCATCAATCTCCCATCTCTTTTCACTGTCTGAGCTAATGATGCAGACGGAATATCTTAGGCCTTCTGTTAATGAAAACAATGCCTCACTTAAATAAGTTCGCATTGCGTTGCAGAATGCTTGGGATACTACTTTGCAGAAACATGCTCAGATACCCCTTTTCCCCTTTTCAACCTTAGCGTCACTTTATACGTTCAATCAATAAACTAACTTCATTTTTTTTCCTCTCATCTTTTATGCAATAAGATATTATTTTCCTTGTACGATTCATTTTACCATATTTACCATTTTGTATTATATACTTTCTCTTAGTCTTTTATCATTCATTTTGTGCGTTTTTATTTTTATAACCTTTATTTTTATTTCATTGATACACCACCATTACAACATCTTCCTCTTTTAACTTGTAGCTTAATAATAATTTTAACTAATTTGTATACAAATTATTTATTTTAATTTTTATAATAGGTTTGTTAGGTCATCATTCATTACATGTCATTCCCCCAACTAAACCTTCATCACCGGGGACACATTCTGTAGTATATTTTGAGTTAGATAGTTCACAACCTTCTTCTAATATTTATTATAACCCCATATCTATATAAAATATGTATCGACCTTGTAAAAATGGATGTAACAAATAAACAAAGAGGCAGACGTAGACCAGACGGCGACAAAGGCCAGACGGCGACAACCAGTGACGCCAGAAAGGTGGCGTGATCACAGGAACCAATCAGGACTCACCGCCATATGCGGGCGTCCAATATAAAAGAGCCCAGAAAATGAGACAAAGTAGTAGTTTTCAGAGTGACGCCGTTATACGGCCGGTCGGATCTCTCATCCGCGAGTAGGCTTAAAGCATCCGCGGCGCCCGTGGTTCGACTGCCTTCGTCCGTGGTCTACCTCTACCTCTTGGAGCTACCATCTAGACCTGCCTCTGTCTCTTGCTGTCCCCGTGCGGGAATCCCATCACGCACCCACGACTACGATTGCCCAGTACATTCCACGTCGGCTTAGTCGGGGTTACTACATATATGTCTGAGGTTTATATCATTTATGTCTATATGTAGTTAGAGTATATAACAGATGGCGCGCTAATGCATCATATTATACCTATATGTTATAGAAAAATTATCTTATTTCAAAATGATAATTTTATAGATTGAATTATTCTTTTAAGTCTACCACCAGATGTCGCGACTTCCCTTTATATAACCTATTGTTGTTGTTTCCTGTTGGCTGGCTCAAACCGTTTGTAAATTATGTAAATAAGTTTTTCATTTTTTAGATTCTTACGCCTTAAGTCAGGCATACCTTTCTTAAATTGTTTCCTATATTCCATAAGCTCAATTAAAGCTATTTCTAATATTCACTATTTTTATGGGGGGTCGGTGGAAGGCTGGTTAAACCGTTTGGTTTACGACCACTACGACCCGGGTTCGATCCCCGCATTGGACACTTTTTCTGTTTAAAAAAAAAAATGCTTCAATGGCCCCCCGATTCTTGCAAAAGTCCAACCCCACCAGCGAGTGCAAGTAATCAAACGGGGCTCTGTACCACGTGTACTAGGGATAAGCAAAAAAAAACTATTTTTATTATTATACTTTCAAGATTTCAACCACGACTGCACTTCATAGCATATTCCTCTACAAGCAATTAATCTCTCAACAGCAGAAATATTTTTTTCCTAATATATATATATATATATATATATATATATATATATATATATATATATATATATAAGACACCATCCTGACATCTACCAAGACCCACATCTATAGGTACTTCCTCGGCTTGGAACTAAGGAGTGTTCAAGAAGACCTTGTCTGGAGGAGAACTCTCTCAAGGTGGGGAAGTCTTCCTTGCTGAAGACATTTATGCATATATAACTATATATTTCCCTACATTTTATCTACCCTTCATTTACTCCTTTATTATATATTATCTTTTATTTAATCTTAATATTTTTCTTCAGAAATTGATTGAAATATTCAATAAAATTGTTTAAATTGTATATTGTATATAAAATAGGTAATTATATCATGATTTAAAGTTAATATTTTCAACAAGTAATTCTATATTAGTTATTATAAGATTTTTAGTTTTTTTAGTGAAATTACTTTTATGTTTACTAAATTGGATAGTAAATTGATAGCTTCAAGATAATATTATGAAAGATATTGAAAAAATTAAAAAGATTTCTTACAATTATTTCCTCTTTTTTGGTTTAAAAATGCAAGCTTTCAAATGAGAAAATCGCTTTTCAAAGGACCTTATTATTAATTAAATCTTTATTTTTTACTTAAGACTGTTGAAGAGCGATTATCACTTGAAAGCTAGCATTTTATAATAAAAAAGGAATCATATTGTGTGTGAGAAATCTTTTTAGTTTTTTTTTTAATTGCTGGCTTACACTTGATCAGTAATAAGCTGTTGGTATTATGATTTTATTAAATAGGGCAATATGTTTCTAAAGATAAGTTTATCTTCTATGTTTATTACAATCTTAAGCTTTCAGGCATTACCGCTCTTCCACAGGAGTACAAAAATGAACAATGATGATACGCCGTTAGATAAATGTTAAAAAAATAAAATAAAAAACAGAATCGCGTGAGGCGATGATTTTCTTGGTTTCTTTTTGTTTTTTGTTTTTATATGAGTTTTCGAGTATTTATTCTCTCATACGTTATTATTTTTTATTCTTATTGAAGGGCATGAGGACCCTAATTTTAAGATTAAATAAATGATAGAAACTTTCCCGGTTTATCAATCCATTCATTGATGTTGTTTTGGTGAATCTGTCCAATTCAACCTATCTGAATACAGTCTTGAGTGGTATGTGCTGGAAGGTCAAAATAAGATATTTTAAAAAGGTTTAAGTAAACTAATTTAAGTCAAATATAAAGCCAAACTGCAAAGAGAAAGTTTACCATTATATGTTAGTTGTCATCTACTGAACTAGCTGTTGGTGAATGTATACGAGAGGTCTAATGGAATTATAATGTCGAATAACATTTATTGCTTTTATTTCCCTTTGCCAAAGGATCAGTCTAGAGATTGGAGATATTGAGGAGGTTTAATGGGAGGATGGCCATTTCAGTCATCTCGGCTTGGTACCTTTGAAGCGATCTAGTAGGAGTAAGGTCCAGGGGGAGAGAATCAGGAGTTTGTATTTCCAGATGACTATAGAAAGATCGGATAGTTGAGTGTTGTTTCAAGAAATAAATCTTTTATGCAAGTGATATCTCGTGAGCATCAGCCAACTGGATGTAAGCGTGGGATTTGACTTCAGCCGGTGGATCATGAAGTTCGTGTTTCCTCGACATCAAGGAATATACATTGATACATGAGGCTCAGTGGTCAGAGCGGGTACTTTGGTTCAAGAAATTCATCTTTTATCCAATTGATAGTGATTCAAGCATCAGCCAGCTGGATGTAAGCGTGTGATTAGATATCAGCGGAAGGATCAGGATTTTAAGCTCTTGGTTCCTCGACATCAAGGAATACACATTGATACATGAGACTCAGCTATCAGAACGAGTGCGTTGGTTAAAGAAATGCATCTTTTATCAAAGTGATATACGGTAAGCATCAGCAAGCTGGATGTAAGCGTGAGATTTGACATCAGAGAGAGGAGTAAAATTTGGAATTGAAGATTCTTCGTCATCAAGGTATGTACATTGCTGCTTGAGCTCAGTGGTCAGAGCGAGTGCGTTGGTTCACGATGGGCAAGTAATATTGAGCTTGTTGTTATACATCATTGGAGCAATAACATCTTCAGGATACCTTTCTGGCAATTTTGGAGCAGGAATCAAGGTTTCCAGTAGGCAGGGAAAATACTTCGATCCGAGATAATCCGAGATAATATTTCCGAGGATTTTCATGAAAGCAGATCGCTTGGCATCAACATCAGGAAGGGATAATGGCCATCAGAAAGCTGTCTTGACAGGCTAATGAAAAAGATGGATAGCTAGAGGAGTATTTTAACTAAACTGTGTCTAATTCATTTCATCGTTGTAACTTTGCCGCATTATTTCTGGAAGTGTACACTCTGTTATGCCTGAGAATAACACTGTTAACCCTGTCGTATTAGTACTAACCACGGCCTGAACTTACACCATTTATTTGTTACTAGTTATTCAGAGCCTATATAGATTAAAACGCTGTTTTAACTCTACGATTGTCTCTTTTTGTTTTGCCAGACTTAAGGACCTTTTAATGAATTTTGATAAAAACACTCAACCAATCCTCTAAAAATTAAGAATTTTGAAGTAAAAAAAGCCAATGAAAAAGTATTTACAAAGCCTTTAAAGCCCTATGCAGGTCCTTAAGCCCAGAAAAACAATAAAAAACAACCATAAAGATAAAACTAACGTAATCGCTGGCATCTGAATAATCAGAACAAATAGATGCATAAGGCCCTACCGCAGTCAGAACGGACACGACAATTTTAACAAGTGTCACAAACAGACACAACAAAGGGTACACTACACAGAAACAACACGACAGAATTACAACGACAAAATAAACTAGGCATAGCCTAGAAAAAAAGCTCCTAAAACTATCCATCTCTCTCAAATACCTGTAGCTCAAGCCGATACTCAACGCAACAATGTAACACACCTTGACAACAATCTCTAAACACCTTTTTTCCTTTTAAAAAGTATTAATACATACACACAGACATCTTTATTAATACCACTGGTCTTATACAGATTCATCACAGGAAAGAAGCATAGATAGAGATTCTATATTCCAGGCAGCACAGAACCCATAAACAGCCTTCAGGTCTGACGCAGAAGGTATAATACTTGTATTTTTCGCATTACACGGAAATTATGCATATTGGCTGACATTTTATTGGTTAATCCTATCTTACATATTACCTTTGTCGAATCATTTCTGAATAAAACATTGCAGATTCAAAATTCAACAGAAAAATACACCACTTTCTTTATACAAGTTTCTTTTAAAAAACAATATTCGCGTGTTTAGGTTAGAAATTATTTATTTGCATAAAAAATCTTCCTCGGGATTGCATTATCATCGTGAGAGGGAAAATAAATAAATATATACGTAAAATATTTTCATAAATCATGTTAAAGAATCAAATATATCTTTGAAGAGAGAGAGAATATGTTATGTAAGATTAGTTTACATAATGTGACTTTCCTATTTATGTAAAAAATTCTCAATTATATACACACAACTCTATATTAGGAATACCTCGTAAATCACGACGACTATTAAGGAATCTGTAAAAACAGTTTTATGACCTCAGCAATTTCCTTCCTTGTGTGATGTGGAGATTGGACTAAACAACCTGAACTTTCCACATTTATATTATATTTGTCTTTTCTATGTAGAGATGAACAATGCGCTATGCAATATTTGCATATATGTCTTAGGTTTTCATCATAAAAGTCTATATAGTTAAGTTTAATATATTATGATGCATTAGCGCGCCATCTGTTATCAAAATTCGAAGCTATTATAGACGCGTATTATTCTTTTTAAAAATAAACAATTTTATACTGTATTTACTGCAATGGAAAAAATATATTAAACTGGTGGAACCGCTTAGAGGATTCACCACTGATGAGCCAGGCCCTCCCATTAATTTTTCTATTGCAGCAAGGACAGTAGATATTTTTATTTTTTAAAATAAACATACGCGTCTATAATAGTTTCGAATTTTAAAAAGTTAAATACAGTGGTACCTCGACATACGAGTTTAATTCGTTCCGCAACCTTGCTCGTATCTAGAATTACTCGTATCTCGAAGCAAATTTCCCCATACAAAACAATTGAACTACCATTAATCCGTTCCAACCTCCAAAATGTCACCCCAGTTATGGGGTGTCATGAAAGTCGATAGAAGTCTGCGGGGTTTGCTTCAGCAAATCTCCGTAGATCGCTCTTGCTTTCTCACAAATGATGGTCTGCGTCAAGGTATCTCCTTGGAGCTGCTTTTCTGTCACCCACACCATCAGCAGGTTCTCCATATTTTCATGAAGGGAGGTTCGCAGCTTGGAAATTATCGTAAGGCCCTTAGCCGGCGTTACACTCTTTATCGACTCCTTCCGTTTAAGCACAGAACATATCATGGACGTACTACGGCCATACTGCCTCGACAAGTCAACAACTCGAACACCTTGCTCATGTTTTTCTATAATTTCACGTTTTAATTCAATACTCATAATCTTTTTCTTAGCACTTGACTTTTTACAAACTCTCTTCCGATCCATGGTTATAAAAATAAATGAACTAAAACTGTAAATGTAAACGCAACACAAAACGCGAACACAAAACACAACTTATCACAGAGGAAGCACGCTGCTAACTGATCGTGATGGCGCGACTGCGTGTTACTACCTGTTGTGTTTTAACTTTAAAAGCACACAAAAATAATAATAAACTTGAATTTGTTTATTCAAGTCTCAAAAAAACAAAGCTTTGCATATAGAACAAATAATAATGAAGAAGAAGAAAGAAACATTTTAGGAAAAGCAAAAACAAAACAAAAGTACTGGTCAAAAAGAAACATTTAAAATCACAGATTAATATCTTCAACACTACCGAACCGAACTCGTATCTCGAATTTCGCTCGTAACTAAAAGCAAAAAATCACTTGCTCGTCGGCTCGTATCTCGAAAAACTCGTATGTTGGGGCGCTCGTATGTCGAGGTACCACTGTATATCTTAACCAAGAAATACTATAAATTGCGATCTATATACTTGGTAAACCAAATACAAAAGCAGAACAATTTGATAACATTTATTGATGAAAACGCTGTGGAGGTTTTACCAATGACAAGGTAGGTTCTCTCAATATATTTCTTATTGCAGTAGGAATTCTCTATTAAACCAATATGGCGTTTAAATATATTGTTGAATTGTCGAATATATTATACCTATTTATTATAGAGGTCGTTATTTGTCTTTTCTATGTAGAGAAGAACAATGCGCTATGTAATATTTGCATATGTGTCTAAGATTTATATCGTTTATGTCTATATATAGCTAAGTTTAATATATCTTAACCAAGAAATAATATAAATTGCGATCTATATAATTGGCAAACCAAATACAAAAGCAGAACGATTTGGTAATATATTAAAGAAAACGATTTGAAGGTGTTACCAATGACAAAGTAGGTTCTCTCAATATATTTCTTATTGCAGTAGGAATTCTCTATTAAACAAATATAGCGTTTAAATATATTGTTAAATTTTCTCGAATATATTTTACCTATATATTATAGAGGCCGTTATTGGCCTTTTCTATGTAGAGAAGAACAATGCGCTATGCAATATTTACATATACACCAATACCTCGCTTTGCGTCGTTTCGTTTTGCGTTTTTTTCGAAGTGGCGTCGCTGCTTATTTTTTTACTGATTTTTACTGTGCGTCGTTAGATTTTCGAAGTTGCATGGTTTTGGATTCGAGTCTTTAATTTTTTTTTTTTGAATCTTTTTCCTAAAATATGGCAACACCTTTGTTTTTGATTGCGCCTTCACATATTTTCACTTTGCGTCGTTTCAATTTGCGTCGCTTTTTTTGGAACGTAACCCCGACGCAAAGCTAGGTATGGGTGTATGTCTAAGGTTTTTATCATTCATGTCTATATATAGTTTAATTTAATATAGCATATAAAGAATCGTACGCGTTTATAATAGTTCCGAATTTACATAACAGATGGCGCGCTAATACATCATAATATATATATACTGAACACCATCCCAGTGTCTGCGAAGACACACATCTATAGGTACTTCCTCGGCGTGGAACTGAGGAGTGTACAAGAAGACCTTGTCTGGAGGAGGACTCTCTCAAGGTGGGGAAGCCTTCCTTGCTGAAGACATTTGTACACAACTATATATATTTCCCTACATTTTATCTACACGTTATTTACTATTTTTTATATATTATCCTTTTTTTTATCTTAATTTTTATATAGCAATTAATTGAAATATTCAATAAAATTGTTTAAATTGTATATTGGATATAAAATAGGTAGTTACATCATGTGATTTAAAGTTAATAATTTTCAACAAGTAATTCTATATTAGTTTTTATAAATTTTTTTAGTTTTTTTGTGAGATTTCTTTATGCTTATTAAATTGGATTTTATTTTTTTATTTAATTTATTTATTGTTACAAAAGCACGAAGTCCAAAGGACTATTGTGCTGTGCTAGTATTATATATATATATATATGATTAATTATTTACGCGATGGATTAGTATTGTTTTGTAAATTATTGTACAAATAGTTCTAAACTTAACAAAGTTCTCATAAGATAGAGTATATACACAAAGAGAATTTGGTAATGTTTCAAAGTATCTACATACAATTTGATTAGTCAGAGGGCAAGATAAAAGAAGATGCTCTGGTGATTCAACATCTAAGCGGCATTCACATGTTGGATCATTGATAGCATTCAGTTTGAATAAGAAACTTAAGAAGGGTCCTTTGCCAGTTAAGAATAAAGTAGTGAATTTATCAGAAGAAATGAAATTTGGGACAGCAATTGGAAAGAATTTCTTGAACAGTTCATTAGATTGAGAAAGATAAAACTTAAATTTTAGATCCAGATATAGTTTGTTTAATTCTTTTTGAAGGGGTTTTTTGAGTGTTCGATCTGTGAGAGAATTTGTCATATTATACTTTGTTTATAATAATTCAAGATAATCGGACAGTAAAGGGGTTTTCGCTAGTATATGTGTGATGTAAGAAGATGAAGTCCTATAAGCATGAATGCATCTAATAAGAATTTGATATTGTATAGAATTCAACTTGGATCTTTTTGCTGCAGTGATAAAAGGAAACCAAATATTTGATGCATAGCTTATTGTAGAGCGTATCATAGCTTTATATAAGATCAATCTACGTCGAGTATCAATGCCCCAAGTACGTGCACATAATGAGAATAATATATTCTTAAGTTTCGTAGCTTTCATAATTATATTGTCAACATGTGTTCCAAAATTAATCTTATTCCTTTGTCTATGATTTTTAAAAATAACTCCCAAAATTTTAACAGTTTCTGATGGTTGAATTATTTTTCCATCAAAATTAATGGGCAATTTTTCATAGTTATGTAGATAGAGTATACCTGTTTTGTTTGGACTTAGTGAAAGTTTTACCTTTTCACACCATGCTTTGATTTTTATTAAACATTTGGTAATATTAAACTGAAGATCATAGATGTTTGAACTCCATACCACAAATGTCACATCGTCCGCGAAAGCAATTACTCTAGCAAAACTTTCGTTAAAAGATAAGTTGAAATCATTAAGTAATATATTCCAAAGAATAGGAGAAATAATACCACCCTGGGGACATCCCTTATTTATCTTTTTTATACACTTTACATTAGTATATTTAAACTCTACACTCCGGTCTTCAAAGTAAGAATTAATTATTTTTATAAGTACCGCTGGAAAATTTGCCTTGTCCAATTGTTGGAGAATTGCCGGATGCCATGCGTTGTCGAAAGCTCCGCTGATGTCCACTGTTACTATTGCCGTATTTTCTGTTTCTCTTTTCAGAAGACTTAATTTAGTTATTTCTTGTAAAGCAGAGATTGTTGATTTTTCTTGTGTAAATCCATGTTGAGCAGGATGCATAACATTATTACTATTAATATGATTTAAAAGTTCAATATGAATTAGACTTTCAAAAATTTTACCTAAATTAGAAGACAAGCTTATAGGGCGGTAGGCTTTCGGATCTTTATAATTTTCTTAAAGGTCGTGTTCGATATGGACTCTCACATAGTACATTGTTCCTCAACAGAAAACACTTATACTGCAACGGTTATATATAATAAAAATATAAAATATAGGAAGTTGGAGGGTTTCACAAATCAGTTTTGTACATCAATCTCTATAAATACACCTAAATCTAGGACGATAATAGCAAACTTTTATATTCCTCCAAACAAATGCGATGACGAACATTTGAACTTTTTAAAGAATTTGATGGCTACCTTCGAGAGTACTCCCCTAATCCTCTGTGGAGATTTTAATTCCCGTCACCCGGTTTGGTTCGATAGAATTACAAACTCTAACGGATATAAAATGCAACCTATTATCAATGAATATAATCTTTTTATTCACAATAACAAAACTCCTACCTGTCGTAATAAAAGCATAATAGATCTCACTATTTCAAATAGACATTCATTGAAACTGGTAAACAATTGGCAAACTTCTGAATTGACCAATATTTCCGACCATGTGACAGTTTCATTTGATATCAATGTTAACTTAGATATTACAAACAATCAACAAAAATCTACATGGAAATTTAGCGAAAAGAAAGCAGACTGGTCACTGTTTTCAAATACAATTTCTAAACAGGAAGTAAGAAGATTGGAAAACGATGTAAAAAAGGTCGAAAAGGAAACTGATATTGACATGGTAGTTGACAGGCTATCGGATATAATTCTGGAAGCTGCATATCAATCACTGGAGGTGAAATCTTCCAACTTCACTTTCGATACCGGGATCAAGTGGTGGAACAAAGAATTAGAACAAAAGAAAAAGTATTTTCATTATGTGAGAAATCGATACTTTCATCATAAAGCAATTAGTGTTAATGAATATAAGTCTGTCAGAAATAAATATAAAAATAGTATCAGAAAAGCTAAGAGGAATAGTGTAACGTCCTTGTATTTGTTGACGTTAATAAGCAAGAAGTATTTGGAAGTTTAAAAAGAAATACTTTATTTCTTTTAGGCCAACATCAGATATAGCATATTAATTATAAGACATATGTTTACAAGTGGTATATATTACGACCAGTCAAAAGGCAACTGCACAGAGTATCATCAGTGATAAATATGTGTTCACTGATAATTTACTATATAGGCATGCCAGCTGCCGTTACATCTCCCCCTTTGAAGAAATTCATTCTTCAAATCGTTTGGGTGGCTTGATGATCCGCCCGGACCTTGTTGTAATGGGCAGGGTGCCGTTCTTGTGCTCCGCGTTCTGGTGATCACTCCTGGGTTCCTGGCCTGTGAATGCTCTTGGAGAAGTATTGAGTTCTTCAGGAACTTGAGCCTGTTCCTTATCACCGCTCGGGCCAGGTCCTTCCGGTAGAGTTGACTTGGGGATCTCCGGGATTCTCCTTCGCTGTTGCTTTGGACTCTCCAGATTCGTATGTCGCATGAAGGAGCTGTTGCGGCGGTACTCACCAGTAGGTGTTTGCACTTTATATGATCTTGGAGCTACTTCTTGGGTAACTCTGGCAGGGATCCATTCACGGTGATGCTGTTTCAGCATTATCTTTTCACCTTCCTTGAAGCTTCGGGTTGTCTTTGCTGTCTTATCGTGGTGTGTTTTCTGCCTCTCCCGCTTATTTCTTAGGTTTTGTGTATGTCCCTTTTGGATTTCTGGTTCCAACTGATGAGTGCTAGTGAGCCGGTGAAGGAAGACCATCTCTAGGAGTGTTGTAAAAATTCAAAAGTGCTAGTTCCACTTCTTGTCCTGAATCCAAACACTTCCTGATGAGGTTCTTGGCTGTCTGTACCGCTCTCTCTGCTAATCCGTTTGATTTAGGATATAGAGGACTTGATGTCTGGTGGTCGAACAACCACTTCTTTTGAAAGTCTTTAAAGTCCCTGGACGTAAAGTTTGGTCCATTATCAGTTTCCAGGAGTCTGGGAATTCCATGTACGCTAAACCATTTTTTAAGAGATTCAATAGTTTCTGCAGAGTTCATTGTCTTCATTTCTTTGAAATCAATGAATCCAGAGTAGTTATCTGTTATTAACAGGTAATTTTTTCCTTTTATTGAGAAAATGTCAGCTGCGACTATCTCCCAAGGAAGACTCGGTATCTCTTTTATGATCATTGGTTCTTTTGTCTTGTTCCTCTGATTCGCTTGGCAAGTCCTACAATTTTCTACTGTGTTGATGATGTCTTGGGACATGCCATGCCAGTATATTGCGTCTCGGGCCCTTCTCAAGCAGCTGTTTGTTCCTTGGTGTCCTTCGTGGATTAACTTGAGTATCTTTGCTTTCCACCTTAGGGGAATGAAGACTCTGCTACCTTTGAAGATTAGGTCTTCGTTTGTCGAGAGTTCATCTCTATATGGCCAGTATTTCTTGCAGCTTTCAGGGACTGCTGATTTGTAGTTTGGCCAGCCATATAAGATTAGGTTTTTTAGTTCTTGTAGTTCTTGGTCCTCTTTTGTAAGAGCTTGAAGTTCCTCATAGCTTGACTTATTTGTCGGGGTGGTCATCAGTACTTCAAAGTTCTCTTCCAAGTAGGTGTCTTCATATGAGCAGTCTCTACTTAGTAGATCAGCTGTTAGCAGTTCTTTTCCTTTCTTGTATTTAATCCTGAGATCATATTGTTGTATCTGTAGAAATATTCTCTGGAGCCTCGGGGGTGCTTTGCTTAACGGCTTCTTGAATATGGTTTCTAAAGGACGGTGGTCCGTCTCGACGTCAACAGTTTTGCCATAAATGAGTTGATGGAATTTGTCGCATCCAAATTTGATGGCAAGTGCTTCCTTTTCTATCTGAGCGTAGTTCTGCTGAGTGGAGTTGAGAGCTGATGAAGCATAGGCTATGGGCTTTCCGTTTTGTAATAGAACCGCTCCAAGGGCATACGAACTGGCGTCTACTGAAAGTGTCAGATTTCCGTTGGGATTGAAGAATTTCAGAGTTGGTGCAGTTCTGAGCAAAGTCTTGATCTCTAAGAGATCACAATCGAGGGATTCGTCCCATAGCCAAGGTGTATCTTTTTTCAAAAGCAACCTCATGTTTTTGGTTTTCTCTGCAAGGTTAGGGATGAACCTGCTCAGGTATTGTACCATTCCTAAGAGACGTTGTAGTTCTTGCTTGTTGCTTGGCGACTTAATTTCTCCTATTGCACGCACTTTCTCAGGGTCAATTTTAATGCCTTCTGTCGTGACAATATGACCTAAAAATTGGACTTCTTGAAGTTGAAATTTGCATTTATCTCTATTCAGTTTGATTCCATTTTCTTTAAGCCTCTGTAGTACAGCTCTTGTCCTTATTTCCAGGGTCTGTGGATCCGGAGCATGAATCAGGATATCGTCCATTGAATTTTCTGTACCCTCAAGGTCTTGGAGTAAGTCTGCCATGATTTTCTGGAATATTTCTGGAGCAGTTTTAATTCCAAAGGGAACTCTCAAGAACATATATCTTCCCCACGGAGTGCTGAAGGTAAAGTAGCGTTGTGAGTTGGGGGCTACTTTGATCTGCCAGTATCCTTTCTTCAGATCCAACTTTGTGAAGTATTTTGAACCATGCAGGTTTACTGCAATCTGATCAAAAGTCTGTAATGGGAAATGGCTTCTTAGAATTACTTTATTGATATCCGATGGGTCAATGCATATACGTATTTTTCCTTTCTGTTTTGCTATAACCATCTGACTGGAGATGGGGGTAGGGTAATTTACTTTCTTTATAATCCCATTGTCTTCCATTTCCTCAAGTTCTTTCTTTACACTTTCTTTAATAGATAGAGGAATAGGTCTGGGTGGTCTTACTTGCATGTTCATGTCCGAAGTCTGAAACTTTGCCTCGTATTCATATCCTTTCAAACATCCTATCCCTTCGAATAATTCTTGGTATTCCTGTGTAATTACTTGACAGGTGTTTACTCGCTTGACAAGACCTAAATTGGAACAGGTTTGTCTGCCTAGGATGGGACATGTGTTATCTCTGGATATGATGAAACGTATGTAGGCAGTCATGTTTTTCACCATGCACATTGCTAGACTTTGTCCTTCGACAGGAATTCGATGTCCTGAAAAGGAAATTAAACTTTTTACTGGAGACCTTTGGATTTCCAGATTTAATCTCCCTGCCAGGCTAAGTGGCAACACGTTACACTGTGCACCTGTGTCTAGTTTCATGTTTACCTTTTTGCCTTTGATTTTTACTTCTTCATACCAATCTTCTGTCAGGTTGGTGTTTTCAACTGACTGGATTACAAATTCTTGATTCATTTCAGGTTCTGGTGACCCAACAATTTGTTTGACTTTGTATGAATTTGTGTTCTTGGATCTGCAAAGATTAGCAAAATGGTTGAGTTTCTTGCATTTGTTGCATCTCTTTTGATATGCCGGACATTGGTTGATTTTGTGGGATCTACCACAATTTCTGCAGTTTTCTATTATTTTGTGACTTTGGTTAGTGGTATTTTCTTTCCTCGGCTCTTTTCTATCTTCCCACTTCTTACTGTTCATCTTTGTCACAGCAACTTGTTTGTCTGAGTCGGATAGTACATGTTTCATTTGGTTTGTGGCATTTTCACATGCTATGCAAATTTGTGTAGCTTTTTCCAGATTAAGGTCAGCCTCACTAAGAAGTCTTTCTCTTATTTCATTGTTAATAATTCCTACAACTATTCGATCTTTAAGTAGTTCATCAGACATGACAGCATATTTGCAGTTTGCTATCTGTAATTTGATCCTAGTCAGAAAATCATTAAATGATTCATCTTCTTTCTGTTTCATCTGATTGAATTTGAATCTTTCAATTGTAGTGTTCAGCTTTGGAGAAAAATAGTTGTTGAACTTGTCTTTTACAATGCTCAGATTATTTTTATCTGCATTATTTAAGTTGAAAGATTTAAAAATATTTTGAGCCTCTCGTCCCATTGCAGCCATAAAGATAGCAACTTGTACCTCTGGTGCTTTACTACTTAATTGGGTAGCAATTTCATACCATTCAAAGCTTTCAAGCCAAGATTCCCAGCCCTCTTTGTTTAGTTCGTTTAGGCCTATTTGTTTTGGAGGTCGAATAGCATTTTCCGCCATGTTGTTGTTATTGTATTTTTTTTTTCTTCTAAAAATACACTTATTTCTTCTTGCTTGTAAATTAAATTATTTTGTATATATTTTTATGCAACTTGAATTTTATTTGAACATGCAATTAGAGATGTTCTGAAATACTTTAAGAAATTGGAAATTAATAAATTGTTCTTACCACGTGGTGTTGTTTACAAGCGCCGCTGCCGCTGCCACCATGTAACGTCCTTGTATTTGTTGACGTTAATAAGCAAGAAGTATTTGGAAGTTTAAAAAGAAATACTTTATTTCTTTTAGGCCAACATCAGATATAGCATATTAATTATAAGACATATGTTTACAAGTGGTATATATTACGACCAGTCAAAAGGCAACTGCACAGAGTATCATCAGTGATAAATATGTGTTCACTGATAATTTACTATATAGGCATGCCAGCTGCCGTTACAAATAGTTGGCGAGATTTTATAGAAGAAAATGGATCTAATAATCCGTTTGGAAACGCCTATAGAACCTTAAAAAAACTGTGCTCCTCTAATCAACAAAAATGATTACCAATAATTGAACAGGCGCCAGAAGATTCTAAAGAAACTCTAATAAAAGATCTGATTAATGAACTAATTCCTGATGATACAACTATATCGGATACTGCTCACCATACATCAATAAGGAACTATACACCGAATTTTACAAACTCCAACTCATGCAAAATTCATAAGAAAGAAATAGAAGAGATAATCGACAAAATTAATGTAAATAAAGCTCCTGGTCCAGACAATATTAGTAATAATATGATAAAGAATGCTTTTCAACTAATACTTCCGATTTTACACTCAATATTTAATAAATGTATTCAAATAGGATACTTCCCTAAAAAATGGAAAACAGCAGCACTCAAAATAATAGCTAAACCCGGCAAAACCAATTATGAATCAGCTAAAAGCTACCGTCCGATATCTTTATTATCAAATTTTTCAAAGATTCTAGAAAAAATTCTCAAAAATAAAATCTATGAATTTTATATTCAAAACAATCTGTTAAGCTCGAGGCAGCACGGATTTATAAAGTCTAAGTCAACCATCACTGCTTTGAATACTATAATCGATGTATTAATGGAGCATAAGCAAAAAGAACTGTCTGCACTAATTACAATAGATATCTCGGGGGCTTTTGATAATGCCTGGTGGCCAGCGATCATCAAAAGAATAGACTCAGATAATTTACCGGAAAAACTGATCAAAATTCTACAATCATATTTAAATTCCAGGTTCATTTCTTTCAGTTACGACAATCTAACAACTTCAAAGCCAATTACCAAGGGGTGTCCTCAGGGCGGTCCGCTTTCTCCACTTCTATGGACAATTTTGTTGAATGATTTGCTGATGAATTTGCAGGTGCCCAATTGTGAGTTGATTTGTTATGCGGATGATATTTCGATCATATGCTGGAATAAAGATCTAGCATCACTAAAAATAGTTATAGAGGAAGCATTAAATACTATCGAATTGTGGTGTATTAAGAACAAGTAAGAAATCAGTTCCGAAAAAACAAACATTTTATATTTGCATAATAAAGAGAAGATCCCAGTTAAATTTAAGAGTGGATTAATTTCACCAGTACAAAAAATAAAAATTTTAGGAATAACAATTGCAAATCATAGAAGAAAAAACAAATTAAATTTTGCTTTTCATATAGAGGAAATAGTGAGCAGAACTCTAAGAATAAAAAAATTTCTATTCTCTCTGTGCAGCAAATCATGGGGTTTGAGCTCCCATAAAAGAATTACATTGTACAAATCTTTATTCAGATCAACTTTAACATATGGATCAGAAATATGGTTCAAATTTTTAAATAAAAAATCGATACAAAAATTAAACTCAATGCAATATCAGATATTATTATGGAGCATTCAAGCTTACAAGACAACTTCGTACAACTGTGTTCACAGTTTGGCTAAGACTCCATTGATTGCAGATTACATTGAAGCAAAAAATATGAAATATGACTTAAATAACTTATCGTTCGAGGACAAGCAAAAATACAACATCGATATTCCCTTTATAATTAAATCCTATATAGACGAAAGAATGTTGCTCTTACTGAATAATACAAACGAGACATTTACAAGTTTTTTCAACCGGGGTATTCCTAATTATTTTCGCCCTAATTTCCACAACACACAATTTGTAACCAACCATGGTAATTTCGGAAGTTTTCTGGAAAGAATACGCGCATCGGAGGATCCGGGCTGTTTTTGTGGATGCCGCATTCAAGATTCCACTCACCTTTTACTTAAGTGCCCAGCATTTCAAGACTACAGACTCAATAACTGTATCCTCTGTACCGATCCAAGAGAATTGATATCCAGCAGGGATTCATACATTGTTTTCAATAGATTTTGTAAATTTATATCAAAGTTTTTAATTAATCTCAAGTGTTAGGTATAATTAACTATGTGCTGTATATATGATTCTTTTTTTTTTTCTTTTTCCTTTATCTTGAGGTGTGTTTAAATTAAATTACCTATGTATATAGTATGCTTGTTTGAAATCAATTTCAAAAATATGTAAATGCCTTGAGCATATGTTTTTTTTTTTTTTTTTTTTTTTTGATATGTAAATAGATTCTCCCTCTCTCTCTCTCTCTCTTGTATTGCTTTCCTTTGGGCGCCAGTGTCCTTGGCGGGACATCGCGCTTTGTATTTACAGTTGAATAAAAGTTTATTAGGTTTTTTTATAATCATTACTGCTGACTTTCTCCAGGCCTCCGGATAATAATTAAGTCCCATACAAGCATTGAACAATTTTGTTAACACAGGAGATATATGATGAACTGCCGTTTTGATCATCTGATTGCTTATATGATCTATTCCTGGAGCCTTACCATTTTTAAGTTTTTTAATTATTGAACAGATTTGAGAGTTTCAAGACAATATTATGAAATATGTTGAAAAACTACAGAGATTTCTTACAATTTTTTCCTCTTTTTTATTTTTTTATGTTAGCTTTCAAGTGAGATAATCGCTTTTCAAAGGACCTAATTATTATTTAAGTCGCTATTTTTTAATTAAGCCTGTTGAAGAGCGATTATCACTTGAAAGCTTGCATTTTAATATAAAAAAGGAACCTCATTGTATGTGAGAAATCTTCATAGTTTTGTTCAAATTGCTGGCTTACACTTGATCAATAATAAGCCGTTATTCCTATTGAAGGGCAAAAATACTCGAAAAAGCCACAAATAAATAAGAAATAAATATTTTACAAGACACTATTTGCTAGAATATTACACAGAGTAACAATGGCTATAGATGAGCTCGTGCATGAAAAGGAACTTGTATGTATATAATAAACATAGCTTTTGTTGTTATCACGTATAAACATATACCAAGATTTGTTTTGTATAATTGATATTAATAATAATAAATATGTAAAGTTTTAAATTGGTTACGGATTCATCCTTCTTACTTACTTTAATCACATAACACTATTTGTGCCTCATGATTTTGTTTTTCTCTAAGTAATAAATGATTATTTTAATTTTTGATAAATATTAGAAGAATATTTAAATATATATATATATATTTAAGTTATTTAAGTTTAAAAATCATATATCTGTGACAGCAATCTTTAGAGAAAAAACGCTTTTCTACTGTCAAATTAAAGAATTAAAAGAAGATATACAGAATATTTATACAGACACAAATTTCTCATTAATAAATAAAACATAACATAATAAAAATTAATTCAAAAAAAGCAAATTTATTTTATATTTGATAAGTAAAAAACATTATATATTTAGATTAGCAATAAAAATATTTACTTTTAACTTTACATATTCAATCTTTCGTACAAATCGTTTGGTTAATTTAAATTTAAATAAAACATCTCAAGATAAAATAGCTAGAGAATTCTTTTATCTAAATTCTAATCAGAAGCCTTTCATTTAAAATGAATCCTTTTGTTCTTGAATAAATTACTAGCTAGCCCTTAATATATTTTATTTGATGCCCTAATTTTCAGATATTTATTTAAATAATGTATTTTTTTGTAAGTCTTTTAATCTACGAAATTTCCTATCATGTTATTTTATATTTTTAATCTTAAAATTTAGTTTTGTAAAATATTTTTTTTTATAAAAATTTCTTTATTTTGAAATTATATATTAAAATCTTTTTGAAATTTTTTTTTTAATTCATTGATGTTTTTCACTTTTATAAACCATTTTGCAACTTTAATGATGATATTTTATTTTTCAATAGCAATTTATACATTAATAAAGACATTTTACCTTTTAATAACAGAATTTTAATTTTTAATCGCTATTTTTCAATTTTAAAAATATTTTATCAATTATATTTGTTCAAATAAAAGACACTCCGGCCAGTAAATCAGTAAAGATTTACTGGCCGAAGTGTCTTATATTTGAAGAACTATGAATGCTGGCCAGGCAACTTCTATCTTTACGATAATTATATTTTGGATATTATTTTATGTGAGCAATAGTTACCCAGAAATTATTTGAAAAAGTAAAAATCAATATCAGGTTAAATGTTTCTTTTAATTTGAATTTGCAAGCTTTCGAGCAAATATAATGCTCTTCAACGGGCTGATATTCTATGTACAAGCTCTAAATAATATATATACAGAATAATTGAATTTTTAATTTATATATATTATTTAGAGTTTGTACATTGAAAATCAGCCCGTTGAAGAACAGTATATTTGCTCGAAAGCTTGCAAATTCAAATTAAAAAGAAACTTTTTACCTGATATTAATTTTTACTTTTTCAAATATATATATATATATTATTTTATATTTAATATAAATATTATTATTTTAATTGAAATTGGTTTATTTAAAATATTTATATATCCGTTTAAAATAGCAGTAGAAATAGTTAAATTTGAAATTCATCTGTAAAATAGTATATATATATTCCAACTACAAGTTGCTTAGCCATTAGCCATTTTCATTACTGCTTCTTAAAAATATTTGTATAGTTTCAAAGTAAACATTACTTATATTTTCCTAGAGTACTTCGTTATTAATTCAGTGAAGAACTTATACCAATCAAAAATTCATAAATATATTCACAATTTTGATTATTATTATTATTATTATTATATTAACTAGAACATTAAGTGGTTATCATGAAATGAATAAATAACTAAATAATATCACTAATGGTTTTCATTAACATACTATTTTGTTTTCTTTAAAAAATCAGGATGCGAAGATGAACAATTATTTGCAAAACGACACTTGAAGGTACATCGCATGAGTTTCTTTTCAATGAAAAATCAAAATTTTATTTCAACGTGAAATATTGACTATTTCTAACCTTTTTGGATGAGGTATGAAAGGGTGAATTATGAAGAGTAATGATGAACGGAAAAATAAAAGTGTCCATGGATTACCGGGCAGATGCCATGTCCACTAGGCTACCCTGGACGTATTTTTCCGTTCGTAAATGATAAATAAAGTAACTTATAATACTAAAACTTAAAATACGTGGGTTCATTGTGGGTTCGATTCCCATCCATGGACACTTTTATTTTATTTTTCCGTTCATCATTACTTTTCATAATTCACCCTTTCATACCTCGTCCAAAAGGTTAGAAATAGTCAAAATTTCACTTTAAAATAAAATTTTGATTTTTCGTTGAAAATAAACTCATGCGATGTAACTTCAAGTGTCGTTTTGTAATCACAGGCCGCAGTGTATTATATTGTACAATTATTTATATTTATTTTAAGAGAGGGAACTTCCTAACTTATGGCATATTTAACAATTATATATCTACAGCCTAACTCGAGCTGTCTCTATCTAAAACATAAACAAACATGATGATAACTTTTCTTTTTAAATTCTATGAATTATTTATAGTTACATTGCACATTAAACATTAAAAACCCTAGATAAAATAATAGCTATAAAAACAGGTGAAGTTTTAGCTATGAAGAAATTTCTAGCAGGAATTTAAGAAAATATCAACGTTATTTATTAAACAGTGATTAACTTCATACTTTGAAGAAATCAATTTTTTAAATTGTTCAATCGATTGATTAAAACGTCTAATATAGACTGATTTCTTTAAAATAGAATTATTTCTAGTGAAAATGAAGATATTAAAAGTAAAATTGTAAAAAAAAAAAAGAAAATAACGATTAAAAGTTTAAATATTGTCATTAAATTGTAAAATATTTTAAAGTGTGAAACCTAAGAATTTATAATATTTTATTTTTTTTTCTTGTTGTGCATACGTGGGAGATAAAATGATTCTACAAATATATTATTATTAAAAAAAAAACGGGGAAAAAACTGAAATATTGGTAAAATAAATGATATTTTGAATCAATATATGCCTTTTTATTTAAAGATATATTATTTTAAAGGAAGAGATATATTTTTGTATCAATTATCCTTGTTAGATTAAAATATTTAAAATATAATAAATTGGTATTTTCAGAGAGAGGGGCAAAAAATATTATATATTTAGATATTAAAATTATTACAAAAAATAGCGTAATCCATTTTAAACTATATAAAAGTAGGAAGATATATAAAATATTTTATAAATCTATTTTAATATGCATATATAGGAAGAGATTTAGTACAATTAAATATCAAACGATATTGTATAAACTTCCATTACTCTCACGCCAGTACTTTGCAAGTAAATGAACGATTTAAAATTAGCAAATAGAGAAAGGAAATATAGAAGAATGTAATTGGTGTTTGGCAACATTTACCTTGGTGTGGATTAAGTAAGGTACACACCCCAGGAATTGTGGGTAATTTATTGCGCGAATGACACGTTTCGTCGTCTGCTTGGAATTTCCTAATACTTTCCGCTTTAAATTAGTTTTTGAAATTGTTAATTAATTTTGTAGGCAATTTTCTACGTTTGTTTATTATATAGTCTAACGTCATATTTAATATTTTCATTTCAATTTATTTTACACCTTTTGTTTCCATTTATTTTCGAATATTTATTTAGAGTATTTAAAACTTAAATAAAACTATTTGAATATAAATGTACTTTTCTTTTACATTTGTAAATACATCTTAATATGATAAAACGTTTATATTAAATGCTAATTATCACTTTTTTAAAATTTAAAATTCATTGAGTATAATACATGATTAAAAAAAACTATTTTTATAAATTATTTTGAAAAGTATAGTTTCGTGATTTTATTTAG